>CAJQUW010004989.1:0-701990 GCA_907163375.1 Prostheceraeus crozeri
ATATATGCGATTGAATTATATAAAACCCGCTTATTATTGTAGCTCATCAAACACCATAGAATTAGATTAGTCATAATGGTCATGATATCGGTGAAAAATAAAATTACCTACACAACTTGTGCAAAGATATCCATCTTTTGCCTTCTCCTCGGTCAACATTCTATGGCCTCGTGCATAGATATGTTGACCTCGAAGAAAGCAATAAAGATGGATATTTTGCACTAGTAGCGTAAATAACTACTATGTTACTGTATTATCATATATTTTAGTATTGAATGAATCGAAACCGTTTAACATTAGATATTTAACACTACCTTCAACTAAATACCGCCAATGAGTAATACTTGCATGCCAAAGACATTCATTTCATGGATATCTTCGCTACAGAACTGCGTACATATTTTCTTTTTTTTATTCCCTTCTACGAAAACGTTCATCCAAGACCTAGCTAGGAGGGTTTCCGAGAGCATTGACAATAAACGTGAGCATTTCTTTCTCAAACAGAGAATCGGAAATGCCATTATTCGAGGAAACTCTCTCAGCATATCCCTGGCCTCCAAACCTTTATACCTTTTTGTTTTTTTTCTTGACTATTTTCACCTTTCGATTTTACACATGCATACTTGTTGCATCTATTTATAAATATAGTATCAACCTCTACGTAAATCTATGGCCTCATTCATTTATTATGATAATATCTTTAAATGTGATTGAATGTGTGTAAGTGTATAGTTTAAAACTATCTCATTTAATGCTCTTGCAATATTTTACTATGCACTATAAATCGCACGCTCCTACAGTAAACTGAAGAACTCCGAATGTAAGGCCTAACAAGTAAACTATCACTATATTTTCATGGCAATCATCCTCATTGGACAATTCTAGCTGCACATGAATGTCATTGAACGATTTTTGGAATATGCATGTGGCAGAGAACCAAATGATTCGTGTCTTTAAAACAATTAATGAACCCTTTCATGCATTTATTCGACTCCCACCAAAGGCAACTGGAAGTGATTCTGTGCCTACTGCAGTTTACAAGAAGTGCTCTCTGGTCCTCGCTGAGCCGATCCATCACCTCATCAGTGAATGCCTGCGCCAAAGACGTTTTCCACTGATCTGGAAAATTGGTGACATAATCCCGATCCCCAAAACCTCGGAGAATGTAATAGAAAAATCCAGACCGATTAGCCTCTTGCCAATTCCAGCCAAGATTGCCGAGCGTGTCATCCTATCAAGCATCCGTCCCCAGCTAACAGCTCACCTTGGTGCTAATCAATACGGGATTAGGAAGAAATCATCAACAACTCACGCTGTCATCTATGCTCACGATGCCCTAACCAGATTTGCCGATGACCCACATACGGGAGCCGCTATTCTGATCAGCTTTGACCTCTCCAAGGCCTTTGACAGAGTTTGTCACTCAAAGCTGCTTTCCAAGGCCAGTCAGATGAATCTTCCTGCGGGATTTCTGTTGTTATTGAAGAGCTACTTATCGGACAGGCAACAGAGAGTACGCATTGATGGACAGAAGAGTGAATTGATGAAGGTCACAGGAGGAGTGCCACAGGGGTCCCTCCTAGGACCTTATTTGTTCGGCATTTATATTTCATCGCTTCAGACTATTTTCCCCTCGAACCACATAATCAAGTATGTTGACGACATTTGTTTCTTATCAAGAGTCCGAAAGTCCAGCATTCCAAAGGATCTTGCTGAGATCGAAAGTGATCTTGACAATATTTCAGATTGGGTTGCGTCAAATGAATTGACCTTGAATACGGAGAAAACCACTGGTCTAGTGAATTACCGCGGTGGATTCAAGAGCATTTGCAGTATCGAGGGTGCCATCCCAACTGTCAAGTTCCAAGACAGCATTCGGTTTCTTGGGGTTCATTTGGATGCGAACCTTGGATGGAGAGGCCATGTAAAGTTCATCGAGAAAAAGTGTGCTCAACGCATGTACATTCTGAGGCGGGTCAGATCTGTCACTAGTATTGATGACTTCACTACCATTTATCAAGCATTGGTTCGGTCGCTGATAGAGTACTGCTGCCCAGCGTTTGTGGGAATCTCCTCAACAGACTCAAACCGACTGGAGAAGATTCAGAGGCGCTGTCTGAAAATCAAATCGCGTGATCTGAAGCTGGATGACATTGAAGCTAGAAGATGGTCGCAAGCTATCAACACCTTCAACAGCCTGGAAAGATTAGAGACTTCCATCAGAGAATTGTTCCCCAGCTATTTACCAAGTGGGCGTCTCGCCGTACCATTCTGTAGAACTTTGCGTCGTCAAAATTCTTTTTTTCCACGCATTTGTAGCACCCTTTCAAGGTCATCTACGAGACACTAAATGCACGTGACTATTAGTTTTATACTTGCTTTTGTACGCGTATACGAATGTGTTCTTAGTTTCGACTAAACAAAACTGTCATTCTGCTACTTTTATCTGTGTATTTTATTTCTGATTTCTATTCGACGATACAATATAAACATTTCTCTCTCTCTCTTATGCCATTTTGAGGACATTTCGACCAACATCTTTTGGAACAACATTTCGCAGCAATGCCGATCCCATAGCGGCAAAAATTTATAACCAAATGAAAGAGGAGATCAATGCAATTCTAATGGCGCTTCTCCTAACTTCGTGCAATCCCTTGAACGCCCGCAAATTGCATTTCGAAATTGAAAATGATCTTTTTCAAGAAAACATTAATTTTAAAATTAATTTAAGCATTAAAGGGTTAATATTCGGCATTACTCTAATAACTGCAGATACTCGAATGAAGCATATATATATAAATTCAGGAAAGTTAGATCAAGTTCACTGCATGTTACTATATTAGTTTCACGGATGGAGTACAACCGATCATCAGACCGTAGTGAACAAGAAGAAATTTCTACAGAAAAAACTGAAGATACACTATGAAATTCAAATGTTCAAGGTATAGATGTGGATTGTGGCTTGAGGCTTGATAATAAAAAATTTCTTCGATGTCTACACTTTGAGACGATTTTATTTTTCTTATTGAGGAGATTGCTTTCTTTTGAAGTGGCTATAAAATATTTTTCTGAGAGACAAAGATTGCAATACCGATCACCGCAGGAATAGGGTTTGCTATGATGTACAACTTTCCATTTAATTTCATAATTTACACGTTACTCATTGAGAGTCCATACATATTTTGATAGTGAAGTTTCATTCATGCAATTGATATTCCTGAACGACTTTTTATGATTGCGATAGCTTGTCTTGAAATCTCCTTCGCACATTCCATAATACTTTTTTTCTTCTTGTCTCTCTGTAGTAATATTAGCTTCATAAACAATTGATTTCTGTAGACAGTTCCCGTTCAATGGACATTTTTCTTTGATGCGGCAGTTACATGAATTAGACTTTTGTTTTACATTTTCTGCTGCTTTATGTAGAATTTTTCAGTTGTGATTTTGTATTATATTTTTCATGTTACTCATACAACTGCAGCTGAGTTTCAAATTATTTTTGTTGAAAATTTTATGATACTTGTGATGTCGTGGGAAATGTTTCTGAATTAATGACAAAAATATACGTCCAATATTCGTCTTAACATTGACACTGTATGGTGGGTTAAACCATATAACATTTCTTGGTCGGTTCCTTGAAGCACTTTCATTTGTCTGGTAGGTAATACTGTGTTTATATCCACTATTATTCAGTGCAAGTTGATAATAAGGCTTTGCGTTATTAAATTCGGTTTCATTAGAAGATAGATTTGATAGTATTTTTTCAATCATTTTAGGAATTTTCTTGATTATTGTCTTTGGATGATTAGATTTCGTGTGAATGTATAACGGAGTATTGCCGGCTTTGTTGTAGGGTCGATAAGAATGATTTCTTAGATCATCAGTTGAAAAGAGATTGCACTCGACAGTTATTTTTAATCCAAAATCACCGAAGATTTTTATCAAGTCTTTTCTTGCACGATCTTTCATTGGTCCAGAATGATTTTTGAGAACACAAAGGCCGTTATCTCTATACAAGCCTATGTTTTCCCTTCCAAATCGGATGGCCATTTGGTGAAGAAGAAAAAGTCCCACAAGTTCACATACCTCGGCGCCGTCGAAGCTGCCTTGAGTAACATGGAATATGTGGCTGCTTCTTTTTATCTATGGTGTGTTCTTGCTAAATAATAACGATTTTCTCGCATGATTGATTGCATTTACATCTTTACAATTATTAGAACAATATCTACTTGATATAATTCGATTAATTGCTCCTATTGTTGAGCACTCTTGTTTTACATAATAGTTTTCAATCAGTTAGATCAAAACACTGAACTTTCAACAGAAGAATCTGGGATTCTCAATGAAAAATATACCTATTGCATCTGAAGCTGATTATATAAAAATTTTGACATAGAAAATGGAAAGTCTAATCCGAAGAATGCGATGGAAAGCATTTTTTCAAAAACCAAACAATGGAATCTTCAAATGATAACTTTGGATTCAAATCTGATTCTTGCCCTCCAACTGATGCACTTCTAAATCCATTTGAGCAAGATTTGTATATTCTCATTCAAGAAATTGAATTCCGACAATACAGCAATCCATTTTTGAGAAAGCTAGACAAGGACAAGAAAGAAAGTCAAAAGTCAAAGTATGCTTTTGTATTTGCTGACAAAACTACAAACTTATATGAAGTTTCTGAGGATGAATATAACAAATTACTTACAGGAAATATAACTCAATTATACAAGAAAACAGAAAATGCAACTTTATCTCTAGTAAACACTGAAGCAAAAACCATCAGTGACTCTTATCGTTTATCTAACCGTGTAGAAAGCTACGCCCCGCGTGAATCTTTCATCCTTTCAAAGGCCACAAGGAAAGTTTCGAAAACAATGTAAAATGTCGACTTCTGAATCCAGAAAAAAGTGAAATCGGAAAAATCAGCAAGCAGCTTTTAGAAAGATATAGCAATGAACTTTCTTGAATTTATATATATATATATATATATATATATATATATATATATATATATATAGAGAGAGAGAGAGAGAGAGAGAGAGAAACACTTTGGTTCAGAGTGTCAAAATACTTATTTCTTGATATTGCTGATCCTCATTTTCATTTTTCATAGAGGCATATGGATTCATCCTGAATAAAACAGAATCTATTTCGTTTCCTCGGTGGGAATTCAATTATGACAAAGGATACTTCGGAGACATTATGGATTGGATAATTACAGGGAAGGCTGACACCAACCATTCAATCGTTATATATAAGATCAAAATCAAAGCTATGATGCAACGTTCATTTGGTAAGTCAGTCTCAAGGTTCCCAAAAAGTGGTTTTCGATTCCAACCTACTTCATTGAAAATTCTTCCACTAAATATAATGTAAAAAACCCATTTTTTGAAATTTTTTGATAAAAATATTAGTAATTGTTTTTATGTTTTTTGTCGTCATTTTGTATCATTTATTTTCTATTGAACAATAT
Source organism: Prostheceraeus crozeri (assembly GCA_907163375.1). NCBI lineage: Eukaryota > Metazoa > Platyhelminthes > Polycladida > Euryleptidae > Prostheceraeus > Prostheceraeus crozeri. The sequence goes on from CAJQUW010004989.1 coordinate 5,477, forward strand.
CTTGCCTGTCTAAAAACAGAGTGGTTTTAAAAACCATCTCAGAAAACACTACATGTACATAACATGGTTTTCACCTCGGTTAAAACCCTAGCTTAAAATAAGTTTTAAAACATTGCGTTCAAGCTGCTATCTTAGCCAGTTTGATAATAAAGCTATTCAATTGATAGAAACTTTGTCCTACTCAGTAAAAAAACAGCTGGTTGTTATTTAAGGTACTTAGCGTTATTGCACAAGTGCTCTATTATTCGATATCAAATCCTTCTACATACCGAAAAAAAAACTTTTGCAATTATTGCAATATTCATCAGTGTGCATGAATAAATCTTGCATCGAATGTCATCATTAGGATATTTCTAAAAGATTTCTCTTTTTTCTTTTCACAGAAGTGAAAAAACTTTTTTCTTGACCAAAAAGGCATTTATTGATTTATTGAACCCTAATAATGAAAGATGAAGTTACATCCTTTTTGTTTTTTGCATAAGGTTTTACATTTTATTTCTATGCATCTGTTGAAAATTTGATATTACCATAGCCCTCAGAGCTCATGAGCATTACTTAGCTCAGTCCCTGGTCAACTTTACAGTCCTTGCGGTCAACATGCTCCTTGCTGAACTTTTATGCTGCGAAGTACATTTACGTCATGATTGTATTTTCTTTATGTATTATTTTTATTGCAATTACATTGAATATACTTGACAAGTGCCTAAGTGTATTCATAAACATTCCCCATGTTTTAACAGCATCAGATCAAGTGATTTCTGACTCTTAGTGCAACGCGTATGTACGCGGGTAGAAGAATAGAATGTCCTTAACCACGGATGTTTGGGGTGTTCCGTAATCACGCGTGGCATGTCACCTAGTGAAGCATGTGTGGATTCATTCTTTTTACTTGATAGTGCCCTTCCTCGAAAAGCAGCTTATTTCCATGTACCCTATGTTGTGGTATTCAATTACAGCCGATCCTGCATTTGTTCTACGTGGAAATACGATAAAAGGGAAATCAGTAAGAATTGCACTTGACAAGGGATGGACGCTTACAAAATATAACAAGGAATACATATTTGATGAACATGTAAGCTTTTTTGATCGCTTTTATTATCAATTGCAAATGATCAGTCACAGATCTTAATAAACAGGAAATTTAAGAAAATATAGCCCTATTTACCCGACTCTAGTTGACACGCAACAGTCTTTACACGCGAGAAAAAGTACAACAAGGACTTAGCCGTACTGCAAACGTGGTCGATGTGACTATTCCTCGTCAAATTTTTGTCAAGGATTTTGCCCAGCGCTTTGTGGGAATCCACTGCTTCGACGTTTTTGTCACACAATCTTATACTGTATTCGGCTGTTGGCTGATAAAACGACGCCTTTGACTGGTCGTGGGAACCATGATACATGTTCTTGTCGGATTGACTGTAATTCGGTTAGAGGTGCACCAATTATCCACAGATTTAATGTCACCGTTAAGATGACGCTCTAGTTCATCAACAGTTTTCCCGCATGTATGGAGAGTAGCATCATCAGCATATACCTCTCTTGTCGAGGCTTTGATGCACAATACAAGTGATTTATAAATATCAAGAAAAGTACTGGGCCAATAATTGATCCCTTCGGAATGCCTTTATTTATAAATTTACTTTCAGAAGCAATCCCGTTGATTTCCACAAATTGATGCCGATCTGAAAGGTAACTTGCTAGCATTCTCTGAGATCGACAGATTGATCTGTACAGCGATCCAGATTGAAATTTGTACAAAAGAGAATTCTTTTCAATATTCTGTTCAAGATGAACCTCTACTAAAGAATATTTTCCCTATGAAAGTAATTCAATTCATCATACTCTGTAAACTGCAGATTGAAAAAACGTTTTCTCCGTACTTTGAGTAGTCTTTTATTTTTGGCAAATTATATTATTATTTGAAGATAAAGAGTCTCATAGTCATGGTTTTTGCTAGAGAATAACTAACAGGCATGCTGATAAGATTGTACTTATCAAAATTTCGCATATTGTATTGATTTCAGTTGTAGAGGTATTTTTTTCTGAAAGAGTGCTATTGGGGCAAGTTGTTACAGCAGTGACGGGGCAAGTTGTTACACGTTTCAGTGTCATATATGTGGGGATTGGGCTCACGCCGAATGCACTGATAATGATGGACCTAGATTTAAATGTCACGTTTATCATTCATAAACATTTCAGAAATCAGAAATCCCAGGCCTTCATAGACTTGGCATTTTTTCTTCCCTCTCTTGATAAATCACCCATTATTTCTCCCATTTTGTACACGGCCGAAATGTTACGTATTTTATGATTTATGACAAAAGAATTTATTACTGTGTAAGTGCTATCGATTTAATTGTATTACAGCATAGTTCTAATGTTAGTATATTTCTAATGCTGAGAGCAAATATGGAAGATGTGATACATCTCTGATGCTGCAATTTAAAATTATAAAGCATAAGCACGCTTAACTAAATTCGTCGACAGAATTCCATGACGATCAACAAACAGCAGTAGGTCTAGCTTTTATGATGATTAATTCTATGGACATGCTCAAAAGTATGCTTAAACTACGTCAAAACAGAAAATTTGTCATTTTTCAGCACTGTTTGTCTGATTTCGTCATTAAAGGAACAATTCTCCCTGTCTTTTACATGCATTTCAAAGATTTATCAGTCACAGTGAGTGAGACGAGTGGATGGACTAATTGGTCACCTTGGGTGGTTGATAGTTTCCGGCAAACAATGCTGCGATCAAGGACTTGTTGCATCGAGGTATGTATTGGTGCAAGCATCGAACGAAAGCCCTTGTTGACTGAAGGTGAGTTCACATCACGTTGATATCACAACACGCACGCCCACAGAATTACATTATTTAATCGTATCACTTTGCTAGAAGTGCAAACTGATTCAAACAGATGGCACATGCAGGAACTTAATAAGTGGGCAAAAAGAAGTTTTTAATACCTTACAGAGATAGAAAAAACAGTCGTTCGTCGCTTGCGGATTGCTCTGAATTCCTTCAAAATGCTCCGATCGCCACGACTCCTTCAGATTCGAAGAATTCAGATCATTGCGCAAAAATTTTCTCGATAATGTTGGGTCCTCTGATTATTTAAAAAAAGTTAGCAGGCGCACGAAAAAACGTTCACAAACTTCTCTGCAGAACTTGTCATCGGCTGTGTGATCCGGTTGATAACAGTCACTGAAACTTCGGAGAATTTGACGTGTTTAATGTTGAACTGCCTGCCCATTGTTCGATTGATTTTGGTATTATGTCAGCAGATTGTGCCATTTCATTTTCGTTACATGTTCCAATGTTTCCCTTCTAGTGAAACGGAAGGAGAGACGACTTGTCTAATTCTGTGCGCACGCCACTCACTGGCTCTGGTGTGCAAAACAGGCTGAGAGCTTACTGTTTGCCATTTCCAAAAGTAGGTGACATGCAAATTATCCATTCGAGAAGGAGCAAGTTGTCTAATTCTGTGATGCGCCATTTCGATGTTAAGGGGAGATGCGATGCTTCCATAAGCCGAAGCCGCGAATCTAATTCTGTGCCTACAACGGCTTTTAACCCGCGACCCACACTTCAGATGTCGCCGTGAATTGGATTTGATCAGAATCGCGAATCCATCCTCACCCGCCTCCTACCTGATTTTCTCAGTGCGTAATTAGCGTATATTATCGTTATAATCGTGTCACGCCTTTTCATGAGTCTGTTCCAAGTGTATGACCAACTTTTATAGATTAACTATATTATGCTTGGTAGAGCAACTTTTATGACCTAAAAACTGAAAAACTATTACCTAAAAAAGATTAAAATATAACCAAATGTGACCTAAAAAATTCAAAATGTGACCAAAATATGACATAATTGTAATTTATCGAGATTTAAAAATCTTAAAATATAGCAAACATTATGCTTCCATTTTCAAGCAAAAAATTAAAAACCTCAATTTGCGACAAATAAAACGATTTATTTCAAACGTATACCACAGTATACCCTTTCACAGCTTGTTTGTTGTACAAAACAGTGATATAATTTACTACATTTGGTGTTTAAAAAGGTCTATCTTTGGTTTTTTTTCAACGTGGAGAAAGAACGCTCTACCGAAGCAGCGGCTGACTGGCAGCGCTGCAACTCAGCGCAAAGTGCCGGCGAAAGTTCTTGATTCTCCATCGTGATGATGCCACTTACGTCCGCGTCCTTTCTAGTCTACTTTTGAGGTAACCACTGTCTGCGCGCTATCTTCTTGTAAGTTGATGTTGACATGCGCTTCTGAGATTGTGAACGTTGAGGCTTTGAACCTCTGAATTTATTTGGGTAAGTTCTCGTAATCGCGCTTTACCTTCATGAGCGATTCGGTGACGCTGGCGCAGTTGACGGCAGTTTTTGTGTTTGCTACGATTCCGGTCGACTTCATAGCCATCGATTCTGTATTACTAAAATTGATGCGAGGGCTTGCTCAGTTAACAACATAATGAAATTAGATAAACGATAGATGAAATTGCCATGCAAAAGAGGTGCGGCTGGATTCGAACCTACGACCTAGGTTAACGAGACCTGTTCTCTACAAACTGAGCTACGAGCCCACAGAATTAGACAGGTCGTCTCTTCTTCTGTTTGACTAGAAAGGAAGCACCGGAACATGTAGCACTAATGAAATGGCACAATCTGCTGACTAAATACCATAGCAATCGAACAATGAGCAGCCAGGTCAATATTAAACACGCCAAATTGTGCTAAGTTTCAGTGACTGTTATCAACCAGATCACACAGCAAAGAGACACAGTCGATGTCAACTTCTACAGAAAAGTTATTAATGAACGTTTTTCGTGCGCCTGCTAACTTTTTGAATAATGATCGGAATGACTAACATTATCGAGAGAACTTTTGCGCAATGGTCTGAATTCTTCGAATCTGAAGGAATCGTGGCGATAGGAGCATTTTGAAGAAATTCACAGCAATCCGCAAGCGACGCACGACTATTTTTCTATCCCTGCAAGGTATTAAAAATTTCTTTTTGCTCACTCAGCATGTTCCAGCATCTGCCATAGCTTTGAATCAGTTTGCACATCTACCAAAGTGATACATTTAAACAATCTAATTCTGTGTACGAGCCACTTATCCGATTGTGTCAATTTGGAGGATCAAACCCTGCCATATAAACTCAGGGATTTGTTTTCCTGTAATTCTGCGAATTCATATCGTGTTTTAAGTGAATATGTCGTTGCAAATCAGTATGTTTGACAGTCTTAGGCTGAAAATTAACCTCAATCGTTCTTGTTCTCTTTCACTGAATTCCTAAATGTTTCATTGTGACCTGAAACACACAGCACAATTTCACGAAAACTTCGAAAAAGCATACTGAAGAAAGGTATTAGAATGATGAGTGCTGGCAATTAAAAATACATGGAATTACTGCATTTCTCCTTTAGTGACTAGGACACGTCGTTTTGAAAATAACAATAATTTTGCTAATGTCTCAAATGTCTCCATACGTACCTCAGGTATTAATTAAAAGTCCTCCGATAAGCAAATATGAATGCCTACTGTCAGAGGCGTCGCGACCGGGGTGTGTGGGGGACCGTAACACCCCCCAATATGAAATTAATAAAAAGATTCAGGTAAAATGAGAAATTTCAGGCAAACCGCCGGTTTGCCGGCGATTCAGCTGCAATATTCACTGACGTTGTTCTTAGCCACAAAAACACGTCTTGTCACAAAACACATCGTAATGTCGGGAAATTCTCACCCATTCTAGACACCAGAAAGTATATGGTTAGTTGCCGTTGATGATATTGATTTGTCACGCGAAAGCGGTCAAACATAGCGCGCTGAAAACGACCTGCACCGGGGATGACTGTATATGCGAGCAGGAGGAACAGTCGCCTCGCATTTTCTTAAAAATTGGAACATAAGGCGATGTGAGTTAGCTCTGCTAAATTTAAAATATCTAAGTGCAATTGAAATGTAATTCCAGTATCTTACCTATAATGTGGCCAGTGAATATTGGCACTGAATCACCTAACGCTGAAACGCCTGCAACTCATTCTGCCTAGCTGGGTAGTGTATATTTAACCGTTGATTGATATACGTGGTGAGATCAAAAATGATTTAGACTCGACCAGAAGGAATAATGCTACGACTTAGATATTTCACACTGGATGACTAATGGGTATATAGGTAACAAATATCGTATTGATAACTTTCATTGATATTTTTTTCTTTAGTATTTTTATCGATTTTAAATATTTAGTATTTTACAGAATTTTAGTTGATTTTCCCATACATTTCCTTAACTTCCCTCTGAATACATGCCACAAAAGTACAACAGCTAATCCACAAAATGTTAATTTCAAAAATAAATACAAGTCATTTCTTCTCAATGTAATCCCCTCATTCTCTACACACTTGCTCCACCTTTTAGGAAGCTCTCGAAAAGCCTCGTGGAAAAAGTCTCGACTTCTGGAATTGAAAAATTCCATCACTGCATCTTTCACATCCTCACTATTAACAAAGCGCTCTCCGCTGAGATGATGCTTTAGATAGCGGACTAAGTAATAGTCACTTGGAGCTAATTCGGAGCTATGGGGATGAGGAAGCACATGAAAGTCTGAGTCCTCAATTGCAGTTGTAGTGGTCGATGCAGTATGGATGGGCGCGTTGTCGTGTAGTAGATGAAGATTCTGGTTGCGGGGTTTTCGAACACTTTGACGAGCTTTACGAAGTTGCTCACAGTAGTACTCGGCATTCAGTCGCTGATGTCGGTCGACGAAATCCATATGAACAATGCCGCAGCTGTTCCAGAAGATTGTCAGCATCAACTGACCTTTGAACACAACTCACACTCGGTACCGCTCGTGATTGTTATAACAATCAAAACAACTGAATACATTGATGAATACAACTCAGATCCTATTGAAGTTTATGCAAGTCATGTTCGAAGTAAATGTATCCGTCAAAATACTTTCAAGAAAGGAAATGTATGGCAAAAATCAATTAAAATGCTGAAAAATACTAAATATTTAAAATCGATAAAAATACTAAAGAAAAAAATATCAATGAAAGTTATCAATACGATATTTGTTGCCTATATACTCATTAGTCATCCAGTGTGAAATATCAAAGTCGTAGCATTATTCCTTCTGGTCGAGTCTAAATCATTTTTGATCTCACCACGTAAGCTCTGGCTATTGCGTTGTCCCTTGAGGAGATGACGTCATCGTTACGGTGGATTTCATCGAACCTTCCTCATACCGAGTCATTCACACGCGCACCGCGGAAAGCGCACGGTATGAATAAGGCACACCGTCTTCTCTGTGCGTAGAAGTTTATTGTCAACAGCGTGTTAACTTTCTCGATGCAAACACCGTCGAAAATTTCCTTAACAGTCGATACTACGGGATCCAATTGCGCACAAATTAACTTAACGTCATCGGCATTTCATTGGCCACTTAAATAACCACCAATTAAATTATTTTTCATTTATAGGCGTCATTTCCGACCGATTAGATGATTAGGTAGGTACCTAGTGTTGGATATGAGCATGATAGCAGTAGGGGGAAGCTTTCGAACGGAAGTTTTTGGGTCAACGCTGCAACCAAAGCCGGAAAAACGGTGATCAAAAGGAAGAGGACATTGATTCATATAGCACCACTATCATCCTCGCACTAAGAACGCCCGCGAATTATTTTGAAAACAGTTGAACCATAAATGGAAGAAGTAGGAGATATGCCCATTTGATCCTTGAAAGGGACTCTCCAATGCATGCATTTGGTGCCACCCGCATTTGGTTAAATAATGCTTCAAATAAGGTGCGTGGATACCCTTGTGCATCAGAAATTCATAGTAGGTCTCGCATGTGAAGATCCACACAAACATTCCGCAGATGATCATTCTGTAATTTATTTTAATTAGACCTATAATGAATTCACAAAATTCGGGCTTCTGTCAATATTCACAGAGTGAAAGTTAAACAATGTTCCCAAACTTGATTTTATTGATTGTGAAGAGTTTTATTACATTAATATGAATAAAATACTGTGTGCGTTGTCATCAAGACCCTGAAAGAATAAAGATAGCATTCTGGATTCCACTCTTTTTGTGATGGTTTCGCTACCTTCTAATTATTTCATTCAGCACTTTCTGCTTCTCGAATTTATTTGTTATCTTTATGAACAAAGAAGGTCAATTATTGATGATAAGACAATTAAGCTTATGAAGAATCGTGAGGAAACTAGGCCTGCGCCTGTCAATGTTGCTCATATTCACTAAAATAATGAACTGATGCTCAATCAATCTGGTTGAGGCAATGTAAAGCCTATCTACTGGAAATATTCTTCCCCCTCAGGGAAGGAAGGTGCATCTCCAGTGCCGGGGATGAGACAAGGCAGTGCAGGGGAACTTCCCCACTTTCCCTCCCTCAAATCCAACACTGCAGGTACCTCTTCTGTAGGATATAAACATGAAACATGTTGGAATGTGTGTGAGTATGCGTGTGTGCAATAATCAGGCAAATTTTGGCTCTAAGTTGTAAATCAGGTAAAATTCAGCAAACACCCCCCAATGATGTTTCCTTAGCGACGCCTCTGCCTACTGTAAAGTAGGATTGTAATTGCAATTCCAAGTTTGACAAAGTCAAAAATTTACCTGACGGCATGCGAGAAACTCTCTTACAGACAAGTTTTAAGAATTTTATGAGAAAAAATCAGTGGCAGGAATTTTGACGTACGATCGCTGCTTTTTAGATTCAACAATAGATCATCTTTTCCGCTATATAACGGAGTAGCGGACTGCCCGACACTATTAAACAGGGATGGGTTCGATAAACCTTGACAACTAAATGAATACCGGGAATACTCATTTAACAGATTTTAGCCGGTTAAGCGATAAAAAATATAATCAGTTAACCGGTTAATTAAATATTTCAACGACAGATCACCTAGCACTCCTATTTTGGAGTGGGCTAGCAGTTATACAAATGCAAATATGCACAGTTGAATGACAATAAAGTTATTTGCTTTACAGTAACAATGTCCAAGCTCATTTTAGCTTGAATAATTCATATTTCAGCTAAATTTTCGCTATTCTATTGATTGTACCGCTTGCAGATAGGCCTGGCCACAGGGTCCCAATACCATTCCGTTTTAAATTTCAAGATAGAAATCATATATATTGTATTTATTCTGAATATGAAAATCAATCCAACGCATGCATTTCTTAAGAACAGTTATGAAAACTCGGAACAATGATTAAAGCTTTTTGGTCAACAGTCAAAAGAAATCTAGCTTCTAAATATAAAAACTTTTTCATCCAATGCGATCGTGTCTTCGAGTATAGCGAATGATTTTTGTCACACTACACTGTCACAGTGCATAAGAACAAACAAGTGGTAAGAACACAAATGCATGGATGAAATATAAAATCACTTAATGCAGATCCAGTTATCCACAAAGAAATAGCTAAATAACAAAATGATGCAAAGAAAAATTCTCCCGCTTAAGTGGAGTGACTTCCGAAAAATCTCCACACAGAAGCGCTTTCGAGGGCGCACAGCGCCTCATCCTCAGGTAACGTGACAATGATATGCTAAGAAATGCATCAGACACAATTGAAAAGTAATCACCAGCACATGAATGGCAGATAGACAAAAGTCAAAGACAACAGGCGAGGTACTCATTTACAAGAAAGAAGTAATAAAATACTACTAGCAATAAAAATACAGTAGTATGGAGAAGACACTATACAAAGCATGTTCATTGCCTGTTTATTGCTTCTCTCCACATTATTTTGGCCATTCTTAGATACTCCTTTTTTTAATTGCTAGTAGTACTCTATTACTTCTTTCTTGCAAATGAGTACCTCGCCAGCTGTCTTTGACCTTTTTCTTTCACAATGTCTTCACATAGTGAATCATAACGATCCATTATTCTCAAAAATGTATTGGAAATGTTTCGCAATTTTTCTCCTGCTAGAGCGAATTACCGCTTATATTGAATGCACTGTATTACGGGTCGAGTCTGCCTTCATAAACGTCTCAGCCTATTACACCATGCAACACAAATTTTGTTCCCCGAAAAAAAAATGTTTTATCCTTACTCCATGGGTCACACAAACCACGAAAACAACAATCCTCCGTTTTTAAAAATGCTTTTGTGGTCAGTATATTGACTTTTGTGATTTTTTTTGATAAAATAATACAATTTTGACTTTTTGAGAAAATACCGGTTTTTACGAAGATTTGGTTTCCTATAGTTTCGTAAGTCTTAAAACAACGATGTAAATTTCATTTATCCTTATGTTGAAAGGATCCTTATGTTAATATTTCTGATATTTGTAGGCCTATGATTGCAGACTATAGCCTAGAACCATAAGTGTAGGCCGTAGTAGGCCTATATATTTTCTTATTTAGAAAAAACGAGAATGCTGCAAGAATGAGTTGTAATGCAAATTAAAAATGTAGGCTAAATATATTGGAATAGAAGAACAGGGTACCACTCCGAAAGGATCAAACAGAAATAGGCCTGTCTTCAAAAACGCAAGCTCTTTCGAGTCTTACGACTGTTTTCTTCGTCAGAATCACGGATCAAGTTCCATACATAGTCTCCCATCATATTCTCATTGTACTGACCTTGATAGCGGTGCTCAAAGTTCTTGACATCTTGATGGAATCTTTCTCCTTGTTCTTCCGAATGAGCTCCCAAATTTGATTTGAATTTGTTCAAATGGGATGCCAGCATGTGTAACTTGAGGGACATTTTACAACCCATGGCAGCATAATTGGCGATTAGCTCTTCAATGAGCTCGACATAGTCATCCGATTTGTTGTTGCCGAGGAAGTTGTTAACTACAGATTTGAAGCTATCCCAGGCAGCTTTTTCAACTGAAGTCAGTAGATTAGCGAATTCCTGTGAAGCCATAAGTTTTTTTGTTTGAAGGCCAACAAAAATTCCTGCTTTGATTTTGGCAGAAGACAGTTCAGGAAAGAAACCTTCCAGAAACTGGTAAGCTTGCGACTGAACATCAATGGCTTTTACAAACTGCTTGATCAAACCAAGTTTGATGTGGAGTGGGGGCATGAGAACTTTATCTGGATCAACAAGTGGCTCATGAAGGACGTTGTTCCTACCGACAAGATATTCCTCTCTCTGTGGCCATTGGAATTGCTGGTAGTGAACACGTGACGCTCGGCTATCCCACAAACACAAGTAACACGGGTACTTCGTCCAGCCACCCTGAAGTCCCATAAAAAAAGCCACCATCTTAAAGTCGCCAATGACTTCCCATTTGTAGTCCTTGTATTTGATAAGATCAAGGATTTTCTTCACGTTTTCGTATCGTTCTTTCAATATGACTGAGTGTACGATCGGAATGGACGGATGGACGTTTCCATTATGCAATAGAACAACTTTAAGACTCCTCTGAGAGCTATCTATGAACAAGCGCCAATCTGCAATGGTACATGGAATGCCGATAGCTTCAAATAAAGCGGGAATGTCGTGACAATAACAAACACCATCCCTCAATGTAAAATACACTGAAAACGACAGCTGTCGCTTTCGCTGCAGGGTTACTTTCACCTCTCTTGAAAGCAAATTCCACTGTTTTAGACGAGATGTCAGAATCTCACCATTTTCCTTTGTTAAACTGAGATCTCGAATAAGGTCATTGATATCGTTTTGATTTGGGAAATAGGGCTTGTTTTCATTTTCATCGCAATAGTCATCATCTGCTGACGGATCTTCGATCAGTTGTTCATCCTGGGAGTCAGATTCATCAAAGAGAGGAGGCGGTGGTGGAATAGGAAGTTCGTCGTTGTGTGGTACAGGGGCTATTGAAGACGGAATATCAGGGTATATAAACGATTGTGCACTCTTTTTGCCTCGTTTTCGTCCCGAAGCATCCACTATACAGAAGTAACAGTCGTTGAGGTGATCAGTGGGCTCCCTCCAAATTCGAAGAACGGCAAAACGCATTTTCTTCTGTTTTCCCCTTAGCCATCTTTCCAAAGATTTAGTGCAAAGTTCACAGGAGAAATGGGGAGCCCAATTCTTGTCTTGATCGCCAACAGGCATTCCAAAATATAGGAAATAAGCCTTTGCCATCTTCTTGGATGATGATACAGCATATTTCTTGGCTCTAACCTTGATGAACTCTCCACAAACGTAACAGAAGGCATCTGCCGAATAGCGACATCCTCTTGAAGCCATGAGTTAATACCAGAATCCTGAAAAAAGAATAAAAGTGTGTTAAAAACTATACAAACAGGATTATGGTAAACTATGTATAGACCACGTACTCGTAAATGGGCCTTAGCACACCTGGTTTTAGAAATATTTGAAATTTATTCCCCATCAAAGTCAAGATAAGAAATCATGTTACTTACATCATATTAATTAGTACAACAGACAACGATAAATCTCTTTAAATACAAAGGGGACTCGGATAAGTGATATCAGTTCAGTAGCTCAGTGGATAGCGAGCGTGAACAGTGATCGATGGGTGCACAGTGGACCGGTGTTCGAATCACCCCTGACGCACAATTTTTGCAGTAACTTTGCTAGAGTTATCCTAAGAACAAACTTATAGAGCAGTATTCTTTGTCCTACTAGAGAACCCTTTTTGCTATTTGGTCCATTTTTATGACAATACATTTACCATGAGCTGTTAACTGCGAGTATGGTGACAGTTTCACAAAATATCGGTACCAAACACCATTTCAGGAATCATTTTTAACGTTCAAATTAGCCTTTAAAATATGTTAGTAGCCTATATTGTAGTCGCCTACGATTTTCATCTAATTCAAGTTAAACGTATGAATGTAGTAAACTTAATGATGAATGAACACTTACCTCAACAATGTTAATAAATCTTGCATTGATATTGAAATTGAAACAACGTGCGAACATCATTGAAAAATATAATTAAAATTATTTAGCACGTTTAAACAAAATACAAATCCATCCATGGAGAACAATCAGAATTCAGATTTGATATATTATATTCATTTCTAATAAAAACATGGAAAATGCAAATTTCAATTGCATTTGTTCAAAAGCATTTTGATATGGAAATTAAACTTAATTTCCTATTTGTCAGAAGCCATATAACAAGAAAATAAGACTTAAATTTCAGGAACAGAGGAAAATTTTTTTTTGTTGCATGGTGTTATCAACATATAGATTCGGACTAGGCGTTTTCTGAGCTGGCCTTGATCGTGTCTGAAAATTCAGATCCACTCACAAGTCGGCTTTATACAGCATGAATGTAATAAGCCACACCGACTAAAACTCTATAGTCGAGTAGACTTACGTACAACTCTTTGATTCTTTGCTCTACCCACGTTATATGTGATGTACATGATTTGAAATCATTCATGATTTGAAGAAAAATATTTAAACATTCTAAATTTGGTTCATTAAAACGAGAAAACTATTTCAGGATGCAATGATATCCTTGTTGGTATTACGAATGCAATGAAAGGATTGGATGGAAAATATTCTCTAAAAGTTCTCAATGTAGCTGAAGTGGCTGGTATTTGTTTCCTCTCGTTCCAAACAAAGGAGATTGAGGTATCTCTCATCTAACTAATGTAATATATTATATGTACATTCTCATTAATAAATTAATAGATAAATAATTAATTAAAGAAATTTTAAATGCATTTACATAATGCATAGGGCACCAGTGTCTAGTAAATTGTAAATAATAATAAATTAGCTTTTGACGATTGTAGGCAGCCTAATTAGTTCGTGGACGTGGATACAGCTTATAAATTGTGGGAGGAAGTAAATTTCGGACGCTTCGGACGGTAAATGGACCGGTCGTTGCCATCCGAAGCGTCGCATAACAATACAAATCACTTTACTATACAAAAATTGTATCATTTTATTATATTGCGAATATTTTATTATATAATTTATTATATATTTTATTATATAGTCCCACAGAAAAACAGAGATATCTTTACACAGACTGCATGCAATTAAATCAACTATACAATAACATTTGCAAGCATAATGAATAAGCGACATGAGAAGAACTTGAATTTGCTGAACATCTTCGTTCGGAATTTGTGGATTACAAAAATCCAAAAATAGGAAAACAATTCAGTTCTAATTCAAAAGGTATTGGTCATTTCTCTTTTATGCATGTGCATGTATAATGTATATTGAGAAAGTTCTCAGCTGTATATTTTGGATATATAAATAATAACTGGATTATAATAACTAAGATAACTGGCACTAACGTATAACTTCATGTAGAACTTCTAATGCAGGATAAATATCTTTAATATTCAGTAACGACTTACTTTACACGACCAGTCACATAAACAGTAAAACCGAAACTAATCGTTCATAAAAATGTACCAAGCAACATTCAAAAAATAGATATCAACATGTTGGGCTGAGTATTTACAATGCTTGCCATGAAATCTATGTACAGAAAATAACTATCATTACAAGAGAAGACTATGTCACTTACTGATGTCTACATGTGGCGAAATCGAAACGATCAGAGAACATTGAAATGTTTTGCAGAAGTTCATATAAAATTTTACTCAACGTTGAAACAACTATGATAGTATTTACTAAACGCACATATACTTACACTTCACAAAGGCATCGTTTCTACTTGAAAATTGTCCATTGAAGAAACAAGTGCTCTGACACATTTTTTTGGAAGTGGCTTCATTAAAGGATACAAGATATGGACCATCACAAAGTTGATCAGAAGCTTGTATTTTTCTATCAGACAAAATTCCTATTGGGCCCATGAGAAGTGTGACATTAGCTGTGGTATTAGTAAACGATTTTATATTGCAACAGCTGAAATTAGTAGCCTAAGTAGTATAACACGTATTGCGTTATAAAGTTTTCCTTTAATTCAACCTACACTGATATGCTGACTAATTGAAGATCTCTGATTTAATTATGAGTGAGTTAAACATTGCTCATTGCAATTGTTTCCATTTTATCATTCAGAAATATGTGAAGACTTAAAAAAATACTGAATGGAATAATATATAAATTGGAAATACATATATTCCGTTTTATCATCCATATAAAGTGTTTCCTCCAATAAGTTCAAGCGATCATAATATTGTTTTTGTAAACTCTAAATGTCACTTGCTTTTGACGATTACTTCGTGAAGGTATACGACTTTCGCCAATAAGCTTGCTCTGTCTCGAAATATCTCTCTTCAGTTGATTGGAACTCTGTATTCAATGATTGTAATCTTTATAAAATGTGTGACCAGCTCTATTTTCATCTGAATCATACTTTGGACATGTTGCCCGTGGATTATTCAAAGCGTACAAGTAAAGATCCTCCGTGGATGACTGAGCGTTACTAAGGCATTAATCAACAAACGCTACAAATTTATAGTGTCTGGTATACCTGTCAAAGGGCATGTAAACAGTTTTGGAGTAGCGTTTACTGTAAATTTGAAGTGTAATCGACATATCAGCCAAATTCCGAAGAAAGCCTCTTCTAGATTGCACGTGTATGTCTTACAGCAACTGCGTGACTATCTACCGTCTGAACACTTCAAAATTCTTTATCAAGGCTGTGTCAGAAGTCTTCTGGAGTATGGTGCTCCCCTGTTTTGTAAACTGTCAAGAGCATTAGTCAACCAGTTTGAGCAAATTCAAAGCAGAGCCCATTACATTCTTTGTAATACTCAACATTGTGAATGTCCTGACTTTTTGCCTATTGAGTATCGCAGGAAAATGATTGGTTTCAAGTTGTTCCTGAAAGTGTCTAGCCACAGTGACCATCCCTTACATCATCTCCTTCCTGCCTTACACAAAGAAATTTCGTCTTCCTATGGCAAGGTCAGCACTTCTCAGTTTATGCTTTATCCTGACTATGACTAAACTTTACCACAGTGACTTTATTTTCTTAAGTTTGTAGTGCCTTCTCGTACAGTGTGTGATTTTCGCTATGTGTCTTTCTTTTGACTTTGTTCTATTTCATCATGTTCGTGGCCCCACGATTTCCAGTAGCATGAATTCGTACATCCAGTTATTCCAGGCATATGAATACTAGCACATTTGACGTCAATAGTTGACCTAATGTCCGAACAACTCCATGTAGCACTAATTATCATTTCTGATGTGTATGTATTAGGTTGCATGATGATAGATATAATCCCGAGTATTTGAGATTTCAGCACTGTAATCTCGAACGCCTAAAAATGGTCGAGATCTCGAGATTGAATTCACAATATTACATGTAGAAGTCTTCAGCACCTATTTTCCATTCAGGTGAAAGAAATGCTATCGATTTGTGAAGAGTTCGGCCTATCAGGGTATTCAACGGCAAAACCATCTGTTACGCTTGGTAAGTTTAAATCTTTTCAAGACATTTTATTTGTCGGAGAATAGATATGTCACACCATTCGAGTCCTGAATTAGCTGAAAGTAATAAGTGTAGAGTTATATTGAAGGCTAGGTGTAAGTTTTAAACCACACCCTGGTTTATACTAGCTCTATAAAATATGGCATTATTATGCAATTAATGGTTCTTCAATCTGGAGTGGTATTTAGTACCAGTTGTCTTAAGTACAGTCGAAATATCCGGATTATAAATTCAGTTCATAGCACAATCAATTCTAACCTGGCTATTTGTTAGAAAATCGTGTCTCTGCAACTGCTTCCAGCGATCTGTCATTACAATCGTTTCGATGAAAGTTTAGACAACAATCAGTACCATTTTGTACTGCACAATCACCATAGATATTACCCTAGCCTCCCGACCGAGACTTGTCTAATCAGGATTCGATGGCTAGTCAACTAGAAAGCCGTGTAAGTACTTTATCCACACGGCCAGATAGAGTGCTAGCGACCTTTTGGACTTAATGTGAACTAAGCGGTAATACAAACGAGCGCGTTCGAACTTTTGATTGAGTGAACGAGGTTTCCAGTCATTAATTGGCCAAAGAGTGAGCTGAGCGAATGAGATATTGTAGCTACTTATTGTGGACTAAACTGAAGAATTTACTGTTGTTCATGAACAGATGAACGAACTGAACTGATGTTTCTCAAATTCTTACAGTTCCTATCGAAACATCGACAGCGTTTTTTCTGTATCTACAGTTCTATATACTTAGTAAATTTAGTAAATTTAGCTTTAGAATTCCAATTTTTTATCCTAATGCCTATATAATAAGTAGTAGTTAGATTTGATTGTTGCTGATTGTTCTTGGCTAAGTATTGCAATGCACCTTTTTATGTTCTAAAAAGCCTGGCGTTTTTTTATTCTATCACTCTCCGTTGTAAGTTCACAATCTCAGAAAAGCCCTTTGATGACTGAAATTTCTCTCCTGCTATGTCAAATTTGCAAGCTTACTTTATTGTATGTTCATATAATGTATTATTGCATATTCATCACCTCACATTCCTGGTGCTCTTCCAAGCCATCGCACACTTATATGCCAATTCAAAGACGAACAATATGACACGTGAGTTATTTTAGAAACGCTACTTTGAACTTCTTGTGCTAAACATATGAAGTAATGAGCAGCAATGCAGGAATATGGACCTAACATTACTGACCACGAATTTCATCTTAACACCAGCGAAACACACTTGTGGTGGTACAATGTCATCACCATAAGTTTTGCGCAAGTATAACCTACATCATATGTCATTACTCATGTTATTATGTCGTTACTCATTTTATGTAGACAAAATATGAGACATCTACACTGTAAACTGTAGAATACGAAAGCTAGCTGATTTTGAATACGAAACCGATGTACAAAAAGAGAATAACAACATGTACGAAAGCACTATTGTTCGTGTTGATACACTAAGAAAGCGATTGGCTTTCCTATTACCTATTAGATGATGAAGATAATCCAATATGAACGCCAATCGCTTTCGTTGTGTGTCAGCAAGAACAATAGTGTTTTCGTACATTTTGTTATTCTCTTTTTGTACATCGGTTTCGTATGTAACTCTGGTATCGTACAGTTTAGAGATTAGATATGTTATTGAGCCTTGACTAGGTCTAAATCAATATTCGATTTATATTTCCACAGAAATGATGACAAAATTGGTTGAAGGAGAACTTTTCAATGACACAATGTATGCTACAGGCTTTATTCGCACACCTGATGGTGTTTGGTCTCATACGGATAATCGAGTAAGTGAAACTTCTTGATTGAGATAAATTATATTTTCAGGAATGCCAGTATGTCAGCATTTGGTGTATGTCCAAGCTTAAATCATTTCTAATAGATGTTTTTTCAAAGATAACATGGAATGTCTTTGCAGAGAGTACAGGATGTTTCAGTTGATCCCGCCGGTACTTAACATCAGCAAAAAACATTTTGTTTGAAAGGTTTATTGTCTAAGATCATTCAAAATTGTACAAGTTGCTTTAAATTCACTTTTTCAATAACCCAACTTGCAATCTTGACTAAAAAAGTTGTTCGAAATGCAAACCCGTTATTGTAATGCTAATAAATAAATGAAGACTACGCCATTTCAATCACAGAATTAAATATTTTGTTTATCTGCTTCGGTTTGCTAGAAGTGTGATAAATACGAAATCCACGGCACATCGAGGAACCTAGTAAGTGGGCAAAAAGGAATTCCTAATACCTGACAGAGATAGGAAAAAGTCGTGCGTCGCTTACGGATTAATGTGAGTTCCGGAAAGTGCTTCGATTGCCACAATTCCTGTAGATTCGAAGAATTCAGATCATTCCGCACAAGTTTTCTCCACAATGTTGGCCCTTGCGATCACTATTAAAAAAAGTAGCAGGCGCACGAAAATTAGTTCACTTGATGTTTTCACATCCTCTCCTCGGCATTGCTCACTGTATAGTGCATACATTGAATCGAAGCCAGGCATCGATGCGTATTTTGGTGTGTGCGAAGTGATATCACAGCACACACGCCTCTCTCACTGGCTCTAGTGTCCTCTGCTGACAGCTTATTGTTTGCCATTTCCAATAGCAAGCGATACGAATTATCCATTCGAGAAGGAGCAAGTTGTCTAATTCTGTGATGTGCAATTTCGATATTAAGGTTACATATAACTCTCTTTTCTAGGAAACCGAAGCGCGCGCGGATAATTCTGTGGTAGATAAAATGTGATAAGTAAAGCTGGATTAAGCTAAACTTTTTATTCATCCGATCTCATCAACAGTTCAGGTACTAACTGTTTCTAAAATACTTGTAATCAACACTTCTCACATTTCAGATGACTACCTAAAGTATAGCGTTTTATACCAAGGTACCCATGCTCTTTTGTTGATATTTTTGAAATATTACACAAAAGATAGAAAATCTCTTGCATCACGCAATGAATATATTAAGTAAAATGGTCATATTTATGTTAAATTCTGTGATGCATAAGTAAGATTTGAATTGTGAGACATACCTTAGGAAATGCCCGAAAAAGTGTAAAAGATTGGTCGATTGACAGACGTAATAAACAATGTCAAAACCGTATACCATTCAAAAATAGCATAGATTTAAACAATAGATAAAAAAAATTGGGTCGAAATTAAAAATATACATCAGTCATGCATTTAAAGACGTGGTCCGCATTTGAGGACCTTGATATGAAATAGGTTTTAAGCAGAGTCACTCGGTTGTAGACCGATCGCAAAAAACAGGCATGCGATTCCATCATTTTTGTCATTCTATCAACATTGGATTTCAATTATCTTATTCTACAGATATTTTCACTATATGATCTCACGGATGATGAACACATCATATTTACTGGCATTCACGGATTACAAAGTCGCTACACTCTTAGAGAACTACACAATTGTGTTTTCTTAGCTCATACATGGGACATAAAGGATTTACTTGGAAATCCCGATGCAATCCCTAATACAACTCGTTTGTTCACTGACTTCTGTCAAGGAAAGTATTTTATATGTCAAGGTTAGTGAGGAATGATTTCGGTTTTGGAAAGATTTTAATAGATTTTAACGGACATTAAGTGGTGCTTATTCATTTCCTTTCAACAGTATTTGAAGTACATGTATTAATTAAGACATAATCGTTAGTCAGTTGTAAGAGTTCTTTATACACTGTAAACTGCACGATACCAAAGCTACTTACGAAACCGATGTACTAAAGGAGAACAACAAAATGTACGACAGCACTATTGTTCGTTCTCATACACTATGAACGTTCTCATACACTCGCATTGAAAATGAGCTAGCTTTCGTATGCTATAGTTTACAGTGTACTGAATAACATGCTTGTATGATTTTTCTTTATGGAAATAGGAAAGGTTGGAAGACAAATCAATCGACATGTATGAGTATTGTGATGTAATCACACTAAATAGAAACGTCAGCAAGACTTATGATTAAGTTTGTAAACTATTCTTGTAATTTATTGAGTAAGCTGTTTCAAAGTTCTAATTTGACCATATCCACATTGGGGGAAGGGGAGTACAGCATTTCTTGAATATAATTCTACGGATCACATCATGATTTGCCATACAATATGCATCAAATGCACTAAGTATATTGGAACCCTCCACATTCACATAATTCGGCTCCGTCTAAATCGGCAATTTTATTCAAATGACACAATCAACGTGTGTAAAATATCCTCTTAAATTGTCGCCGCGTAATTCGATATTTTTGCTCAATTGGCCCGTCTTTTTCGGCACTGAGATTTTGAATAAATAGTTTCCCATTGGCTTCACTTAAACAGAACACATATGAAGTGCTTTCAGTAACTAAACCAACAATGACAAGCAAACAAGTAAACTAACAAACAAAATACCGTCTCTTTTCAAAGATAAACAAGGCGCTACTAGAAATATTATTGAAATTGATACACAGTTTACCTACTGCATAGCCAAAATGTCATTCCAAAATTTAAATTTAGAGGAACGTTGAAAGATATATATATAGTAATGTCAAAACTAGACTTAATGAATGATTCATGATTACTCACTTGCTACCAGTCCCACTGCAGTCTTATCCTCTTGCATAAGCCATTATAACGCTGACTAATATATTTGCGAAGTAGGCCGCATGAAAGCTACTAAGTCAATGGTAGCTAAGGGTCGCAATAGTGGCCCACTTTAGCGGAACCGGTAATTCGGTATTTGAGCAATGATAAAAACGGCACTACCGGCATTAAAAGGTTGCAGAATGAAACCACGAAAAGTTATCTACATCATACTTTTCATCGAGCACACCTAATCGAAGGTAACGAATGTAGTTGGCATGTGTAGCAGTCACAATCGTCAATTACGAAGATTTACTGTTTGATGAATGTTTGACCGAATGAAGCGGTTTTGTCTGGCAGACGGCTGAAAATCAATGGTGAAAAACATTCTCTCCGCTAGGTAGCCAGAGTCGATGGAATGTTGAGAAGACAACTGTAGATAAACTGACGATGAATTTCTGTGCAATGATTCTAAAATTGTTCTCTCCAGATTTTACTCCGTTGTCTTCATCGCTTCTGATGATCACCTTTCTCTATTTCTTCACAAGATTGACGATCTATCCTGCAAATCTGCATGGATCATCCCCTTCTTTGGTGCAATTCAATCTCTTCAGTAATTCGAAACAGCCGGTTTTCAGAACAGCTCTCTTTTCAAGCATGGATTGCGGGTTGTGAAGATATTGCAACATTACCGATTGATTTGCGTAGTGATCTTGAAATATTCTCGTTTCGATGACTTTTTCATTTCCACAGCACTATTTGTTCATCAAAATTGCATTATAGAAGCGCAGCAGAAAATAAACCGGTGTTTTGAATCGCAAAGCCGTTCGGTATTTCTGAAAAACAGAAAATTCCGGAAATACCGGTATTGCGACCCCTAGTCAAGATCTATTTGCGATATTACCAATTTAATTAAAGGACACATGATATCGAAAACTTATTAGAACACGAAGCAACAGAAACATGCACTCAGATGCTGTATCACATTAAACAGTTAGCATTATGTATCAGAAACAAGCCAAACATGTTCGATTCGTCTGCTCGTAAATTCGGGCGAATTATACGGATTCAACTATACGTATGTTTTCATTGCATTCTTTGCACGTCATCAACCTCTCTGTGATCACAAGTAGCTTCTAGGTTGCATTCAGCCAAAAACCAGCTAAAAAATTTGATTTTTGAATAGCCACTTGAAATTCTTTAGATCGGGTCCTATATCTTTTGTCCTATAGCGGGTTAGAGTAAGTTAATGCTATCATCAGATGGCTCACACAAAATGCGGATAGGATTGAAAGCTATTGAAGATTGCACATATTTTCTTGTTTGGTTTAAAAGTCAATAAATGCTTATTTCTATTTGTAGGTAACAGCTCAGTGCTGAACACTTTGACATTGGAGGAATCGTATACACCGGAAGTCGGTAAGCTGTTGTCAATGGAAAAAATAATCATTCATCTAATTATTAAGATATTCCTATCTGATTAGCCAAATTTGATATTCTCATTAATCGCATCATCAACTGAGTTTTATGGGAAACAGCAAATTTGCTTTATAAATTGGTCTGATAACTTGAATAATAAAATGCGTATCAGAGAATATACATTATCATGCGATGATGAAAATCATCCCAACAGCCATTTATAATAGAATATAATGCTTTCTAATTCAAATTATTAGTTGAAGTAGTCCTAATGAGGACTGATGGGGTTCTCCAATCCGCAAGTGTACAAATGCAATGCTACTGTAACCATTGGATTAATCAGTTCTTAAAAGAACTCAATGAAGCTTTCTCGTGCCCAGAATTAAAATTGATCAGCTTTGGCCCAATATCTGGTAAAAATGGAAATTTTAAGACTTGTAACACTACTCATTCTTACTGCTGCTAATATACTAATACCATAGAGTCCAAACACTGCCGCATACACGTTCAACAGACGTCTAATATACTGTACCGACTACAGATGCTGATAGTGGAAATAGAGTAGGACAATGGTCATATAAAACGATGGACATGTAATAAATGGCGGCTTTTAAACCAGTGGTTAATGGTGAAAGTTGATATAGAGAGTATTTTCTGATGTGAAATAACCACAAAGGTTTCAATATTAAATTGATTTTACAAGAGGACAAGCGTTAGGTTTAATCTACGTTTTAGGGTATAAAGCGGAGAGCGTGTCTCGAAGATCAGCAAGTAAGATGAGGTGATCTACGAGTATATCGTTTTCGGTTAAAACATTCTAATACATGTTGTAGTATCCGTTGTAGCAACAATATGAACGTAGAGCGTCACGAATCACAAGACACTACATTTTCCCCCGTCTTGGGAAAGAAGTTCATATTATTCATAGTTCACAACGTGAGCTTGGAAACGCTCAACTGGACGTCGCACTCGAAGAGGATAACGTCGAGAAGGAGAAGTTTGAATTTCCACATGTTCGTCTTGATCAGGAGCGGGACGCTTAATACGGTGCAGATCCTTGCGTTTACTTTAAAACCATTGTCTAATTGGTAAGTATATGGACCACACTTCTTCACAATTCTTCGGACAGGACCTGGTGGACGCTGAACCCAATCATTAACGAAAAAGGGCGCAACAGCTAGTGGTCTGCGTCGCTGAACAGCATATTCAGCTCTATTGCGAAGTTTTGATTAAATCTCTCCTTTTGATCTCAAAATTTCCTGTGGAGGATTTGATTCTTTGGCCACATCGAGCATAGTTCTCTGTTTGAACTTGAAAAGCATATCAGGTGGTCCAGCTGACGTTGTCTCATGAATTGTATTGTTGTAATTTAAAATATACTTCTCCACTTGATCAGGAATGCGTTTGAATGGTATATTTCCTATTTTTAAATTTTCCAAGAGTTTCTTGAAATTTCTGTTCAACCTCTCTATTGAACCATTTGCTTGAGGATTGTAAGTAGCAGATCTGACATGTATGATTCCCTAATTTTGAAGAAATTCTTTGAATTGCATTGAAATAAATTGTACACCATGTCAGTCGTCAATTTTGCACATAGAACAAATTTAGAGAATACCGATTGAAGGAACTTGATAATGTCGGACGAAGTTATGGACTTCGCAATATCACAAACTACATATTTGCTATGTCCATCAATCAAAGCGATTAAGTAAAATATCACACCATTAAAGTTTCATTGATTGTTTCGCTGGGTATTTGTCTATAGCAATGACATTTTCTTACTTCACGTTCGACGTCTTGGTACTTTCCGGCCACCAATAGCTTCTTCGTAACCGGGATTTAGTTTTTGAGATTCCAAAGTGACCGTCAAGAGCAAACTGAAGGAGACGCTGCTGTAGCGGTGGGTGCATAACAATTTTCTCACCTCTGAAAAGTAGGTCATTGTCGCAAGATAATTCTTCCCGAACTCTGTAATATGGCTGAAAGTCCAATTCAACATCAGCTTTAGGCCAGCCATCTACAGTTCGCTCTATAACAGTGGGAAGAATTTCATCATTAGATGTTGCTCGCTTCAACTCCGACATACTCACGCAAGACGGTTCATCTGAGAATATAGTAGCCAAGGTAGCCTACATTCAAATGTTGATTCATCAGGAATATCACCACTTGGTAATCTGGAAAAACAGTCAGCGACCACATTCGTGCGACCTTTGATATATGTGACGGTAAAATTGTAAGGTAGCAAACGAGTCGCCCACCTACTAATGCGAGGAGGTGCCATTGGCTTGCGCTTCACACCTTCAAGAACTTCTTTTAGAGCAGAATGGTCAGCATGAATTTCAAATCTTCTATCATACAAATATTGATGAAGTCGTTCGGTTGCCCAAACAACTGCCAAAGTTTCGAGTTCAGACGATGAAAACTTCCTTTCATTCTGATGGAGCTTTCGGATAAAGAAATAAGTAGGTTTCTCAACACCATCTTGAACTTGACTGAACATTGCCCCTAAACCAGCACCAGACGAATCAGTCGCTAAGATTGTGTGCGTTGTCAATGAAGGATCATAACATGCAAGAAATGTTGCTTGAATTAAGGCTGACTTCAGAAGATCAAAAGCATCGAGTTCATATTTTTCAAATTTGAACGGATGAGCATCACTTAACAATTCAGTAAGCGGGTGAGATAGTTCAGCAAATTCTTTAACGAACGGTCGAAAATATCCAATCATACCCAAGAATGGTTTCAATTCTACTCGATTTGTAGGAGCAGGAGCCTCTGAAATTGCTTGCAAAGCTGAAGGAGGAGGTTTCATTTCATCTTCCGAAAGTTCACGTCCTAGAAATACAATTTTTTTGACGCAGTATTCACTCTTGTAGTCATTTATCGAAAAATTCTTCTTCGCTAGTAATCGTTTGACCGTTGATAGATGATGATCATGCTCACGTTTTGTATGACCGTATACGAGTATGTCATCGAAATTAATGAGTGTTTTTGCAAGAACGTAGTTGGTCCCGTAAAATTCTCGTAAATGCTGCAGGCGCATTAGCCAATCCGAAAGAGAATCGCTTGAATCGGAAAAGACCCATGTGACACACAAATGTAGCAATGTCTCTTGAATTCGGATGCAAAGATATTTGGGGGGTAGGCCGAATTTAGATCAATCTTGGAAAAGTACTTAGCATCACCGACTTTTGCAAACAGCTCATCAGCCGATGGAATAGCATACTGATCCGCAACAATAATATCATTTACTTTACGATAATCCACACACAGGCGCACAGAGTCGTTCTTTTTAAATACAATTACAACTGGTGAAACGTAAGGCGATGACTCGACAGGTTCAATGGCATCAGCAGCAAGCAGTTTCTGAATTTCACTTCAACTGGCTTCTCCATCGTAAATGGCAAGCGTCGCACAGGTTGAATAATTGAAGACGGTACATCGTTTTTAATTGTACTGAAACTGAAGCATCTGCAGCAGCAATGCAAACGCGACTCTCGATAAGTTCGCTCGAAACGGTAAGATTTAAGTTTGTAAAGAAGTCCATTCCAATAATCGAAATATGAACGCTTGCAACAAAGAAGCACCCATTCGCTTGTTTGCCATTGAATTTCACATTTACATTGGTCAAACAGCCAAGCACTTTGATTCTTGATTCGTCAAAGTTTCGAAATATAGCCCTGGTCGACTGCAATGCAGGAAGTAAGATGCTCGATATTTGCGCTCACTCATGAATGAGACTTCAGCGCCTGTGCCCACGATAAAATCAACAAAATCATTGTCATTAACGCAAGTGGAAATTTTCAGACCTCTGCATTTTTCAATTACACAAGCTTGAAAATTGATGATGCCAACAGACATATAGTTCGTCCGTGTTGTAGTCGCAGGTCGAGATTTGCAGAGTTTTTGAAAGTGTCCGACTTTGTCACAATGTCGGCATGCTGTTGTTTTTGCTGGACATGAAGGATCACTCGCCAAGTGTAGGAAGCTACCACAACGAAAGTATGATTTAGAGTCAGTAATAATTATAATAATATATAACTACGGACTATATACTATTTTACATATATACAGTATAATAATTATAATAATTTGACCTCTACTGGCTGGACTCTGTCCTTCTTTCAAATGCCTGAGGTACATTTCAGTCAATAGTGACTCTATTTTTTTTGATAGATGCTAATCTTTCTCTATTATAAATTTAATTTTTGAGGCTGTGCATCTTAAATGTACAGGACCGCGCTTGGTCGGGTTTGAGCGTCCAGGATTAAGCGGTCGAAACGCGATCGTCCTGACCAAGTTCTTGTTGATGACCTCATTAAAAATAGTCAAATAATTTGTATGCATATTTTGTACAAGTCTATTTCACGTTTTAGCTTGAGGAACTAATATTAATTCTCTTACACACCTGGTAGATTTTAGATAGCGTAATCCCGCTGTGTTGTTAGCTAGATCTGGTATTTTGATTGGAAACAGACCTGTCCTCTTATCATCTGAATGGGCAGACTGTTAAATAGGATCTTTTCAATATATAAGTGATAAACATAATTTTGAACAGAACGACTTACTCGCCAATTCATTACACATGAGGAGAGGAGAAGCGTTGTTTGTCCTTCAAGTAAGTATTTTTAAAATTTTTAGACATTTTAGGATATAAAAATTTTCTTTTAAATCATACTTTGTACCTATTGAAAAGTAACTAATCATCAGCTTGTTTTTTTTAACTTTGTTACCTTGACGCACTTTGCTACGTTGAATTATAATCAATATGTGTTTTGACTTGACAGCTGTAAAACTTCGCGTCACATAATCGGTGCTATCGGTCTGACCGCCAACACTTTAGTGGTCGAAGGAGCAGTTCTGAGAATGACATCTATATCGCTCCTTCAGGCCAAATTATCGGTATAGCGGCTGCCATACCGATTTCGGCGCCTATAGCTTTGGCGCAGTTCTTGCTCGAGCAGCCATGTATGAAACTTGTGGGAGGACTCAGGGTAACCCGATCTTAGGTGAAAAGAAGAAAGTCTTGTTCTGTGCTTGCAACGACCATACACTGTAAACTGTCACCTCCTAAAATCGAAGAAATCAGCATCCTAAAGCGCGACACACTAGAATTTTAGGAGGTTGCGTGAAATAGAATGCTGACATACTAAAGAGAACAATAACACTAGTGCGCTAGTCTCCTAAAACGCTTTGCTTTAGGATTTTTTTATTAGTTACGAATAATGTCTCGCTTCAGTGTGTGATTTAGGAGGTGCTGGTTTAGAGTGTAGTCATCCTTTGATTTACATCTTTCTTAGATCGAATCAGCTCATTTAGTTCCACGTTTTCGACATGACACGTCCGATCCTCTCACATGAGTCACATCAGAGTGTTTTTATTTCGTCAAAATCGATGATTTTGAAATCATCAGGAACAGGCATTATTTTAGCTCCTCTGAGACTCAATTCTAGGGATATGCATGTAGCATGCAATTGCGATCTGCGAAGTGAGCTGAATTCCGAAAGTATGCACCGGTAGCCAATTGGTACTAAAGTTTCATTTAGAACGATTCAGAGAGGAGAGATAAAGGGGAGATAAATTCTGAAAATTAGAAACATACCCGTCCTCCTGGTCAAACATTTTATGGTGAAATATGCTTGTAAATTTTCTTGCATGATCTTCGGAAACTGCGACTATAAACTGATTATCAGAGCGCGTCCTCTACCAGTCCCTTTGCTGTCATTTTCTGTAGAAATCTAGGTATAGGGATGCCCCTCCCCCCGGACAGGAAGGTTGTCTCCCGGGGATTGACCTGGCGCCACCCCTTTACGTAAGCACCACAATTATCTGCTCATTAAAACATAGGATACTTTCTTATCGTGAAGCTTGATTGTAATGTAAATCATTCATGTTGTGCAGAAGGGCGTAGCGTGGAAAAGATTCAATTATCGACGTTTATAAAGTTGACTCGCAGTGAATGCCATCGTGGTTCAAGTTTTTGATACTTTTTTTAACTCTCCCCTGGAGATGTGTTACCAATCCATAATAGAATGTGAGTTGTGAATCAGTTTTTAGATTCATTCATCCACAAAACGAGGAAAACATGACCGGACAATGGATGCATAGCAATGGAATCGTGAATATATTTTTGATCATCCCCTGTATGACATTACTACACATCATACCATTACTAGCAAAGACCACTAATATTACTAATTACTACCATTACTAGCAAAGACTGCATTTCTGTAAAATTTTCTGAAACGGAACGTCGAAGAAATTGCTTTAGTGTTTTGTCAACAATCATTTATAATAACTTATGTCAGCTTGTGTGATGCAATTATTTTATCATGTTATTTTCGATTATTATTTGGAAAATAAAAACTTCATTCTCTTTTATTTGTCTCCGAGCATGTAATGAATGCCCGATCGCTTTGTTTGACCTGCGAATCAGAATATTGCCCGTGCAGGAGGTCTGGAGGTCTGAGGAGTTCGGGAGGTACAGTGGACCCCTTAGGCTATCTACCGCAGTGCAGTGGCTGCTCCATGCTTTTCTATTAGGTCATTTCAACGTAGCAAAGTGCGTCAAGGTAACAAATTGAAAAAAACAAGCTAATGACTAGTTAATTGTCAATAGGTACGAAATATGATTTAAAAGAAAATTTTTATATCCTAAGATGTCTAGAAATTTTCATAATACTTACTTGAAGGACAAACAACGCTTCTCCTCTCCTCATGTGTAATTAATTGGCGAGTAAGTCGTTCTGTTCAAAATTATGCTTATCACTTATATATTGAAAAGATCCTATTTAGCAGTCTGCCCATTCAGATGATAAGATGACAGGTCTGTTTCCAATCAAAATATCAGATCTAGCTAACACAGTGTTAATCATTGTTTTAGCATCAAGTGTTTAAAAAGCAATATATAGTTTTGAGCTATTAGTGCACGTAACCTTGCCTACGCCGCTTTCTTAACGCAACTTATCATAATCCAATAATTCAACCGAAGTGAGATAATAGTGAATTATCACTAATTTGGGCCCCCTAATTTTTCTATTTTGCTGTTTCGATAGAGAGAGAGAGAGAGATGAAGTGAATTGTATACATGATCATTTTTCCATTTGTAAATACTTACATGTATTACTTATCACAAAATGAAACAAGCACATCAGGGGCGTGGGTGAGTTTTCAGATAGGGTATTCACTATATTTTGAGCTGCATTTTGTAGAGCCGGGTCTCATACTATAGGCCCCCTATACTTCCCTTACAGCTGAGTATGTATTAACTTCAATTTGTATGTAAAACCGATGTTAATTTTACATTCAAGATGAAGATGCTAAAATATAAATGATACTTAAAATATAATCAACTTCATTGAGCCTACAATCACTACCATCAGCTGCTTCAGTCATTTTCAAGCAACTACATATGTACGAGTACACGATCGTTATGAGTGACGGGTTGACACAGAAAGGGAATCTGTTATAGCTTCTGCTCTATCTCTCCTAGGAGGGTTCATCGATATTCGGATATTGTAGTGCGTTCAAGCAATCACAGCATTGCAAGCATAATTGTAAGTCGACGTGATCAATTAACGCTTGTTAAACTCTCGCCTCATAGTGGGACGCTGTAAGCAGCAGCGCGTTTACGATCATTGTCTTCGCGTGAGAGAGGTGGCATTCTGATTTGACGTTGAACTAGCTCGAATTTAATTGGCAGCTGTGAACTGCTGTGAACACAGTTAGGCAGCTAAACGAGATTCACCATCAGACGTCGCTTTCAGCCATAGAGAGTTAGCTTTCAACCTACTAAATATAGATCATCTCGGGAAGCTCAGAGAAAGCAATCAGCTGTGCTTCACAGAATTAGCTTTCAACAGTTGAAGGATAATTTGTGATTTTTTCCAGGAAACTAGTGGGTATTCAGTGAATACCCCGCGTCTAATTACGGACTGCCCCTGAAGCACATGTCATAACGAATTTATAGATTTTTCAGATAGTAATTTCAATCATCCAGAAACTTTCTCCAATTAGATAGCAATAGAAATTAGAATAATAATTAGATAATTAGAATAAAAGAATAAGGTTAATAATAGAAAATTAGGGACCAATAGTTTCCCTCTTAGGTCTCTGATGGTCAATGAATTATACCTTGTGAGCTTTGCAATACTATCAGCATGTTCTTCAAACTTCTAGGCTGTCTGCAGGATCACATCGGTTTATCGTACAGGGGGAACGTCTCAACTTCAGTGACAGGAAAACAATGCTTGTCGTGGCATGATCCACATTTGATAACACTAACTTCTTTTGATGACGACTATAACTTAACACTGCCGGATACCAAAGGAGGACTTCAAAATGGATTGATTTCATTACACGCTAGACTTGCAACCGGACAATCGTCCTATGAAGATGCTGGTTTGTATGATTTTAGAAATCAAATTGCTTATATTTGTAACATAGAAATTAAAAATACCATAGTACTATTGTCTATTTCTATGATTTGTAATGTAAATGTTTCAGACGTACGCGTTCAATACGGGTACACCTTCAGCAGACTTTTGAAAGTTGAGAGAAAACCCACCACAGAATTAGATTGTTTAACCGTATCACTTTGCTAGATGTGCAAACTGATTCAAAACGATGGAACATGCAGGGTTGCCATACGTCCGGATTTTATCCGGACATCCGGATTGTCCGGATTTTGTCCGGATTTTTGACAGAATCTGCTGATGTCCGGATTTTTTGTCAAAACCATCAAATTTCCGGATTTTATCGAATCCATCGTCAGTCATTTCTTTACCCGTTTAAAATCATTCAACTACTTGCTTTGGACTAAAGCTGATTCATCCGTATCTTTTTTGCAAACTGCTTTTTTCACAGACTACTAGGGTCCAATTTGGGTAATTTTATACATGCACTATGCTGTTGTCATAACAGATTACTTCTTGGATTTGCACAAATATATTTTGACTTGTCAATGTGTTTGCAAATTGTATTGTATAGAAGAATTCATTCTACCGTAACTGTTCTTCAGAGGCAGCGCGGCCAGAACAATGAAACTCGGATTTGCATGAATTTCCATGTTTTGAAATACATGTATATAAACATATTCTTCATTTTTCAGAAAATTTGATCTTATAAGAGTATAACGCCAAATCTAAAGAATTTCTCGATTTCGCTAATCGTTATCATTTCTCGACGTGACGACCACCATTAATGGATTGATCTGTACTCAATGTATTGTTGCTGTGGAAAAAATGGAAGAACCAGTTTGTAGCCATATAAACGTGAATTAAGAAGAGGGTGTTTGCCTCAGAAACTGATGCAGCGAAGACGAACAGTGCTTATGTACAGTGCAGGAAAATGTTTCCTTTATGATGTGTCAGCATCAAATTTCTCGTGTGGGAAAACGAAAGCAACCTACTTCATCACGAAGGCAGTAGGCCCATATCTGTCGGAGGAACTTTATGCCGCTTTAAGGTGTGGTTTGTTCACACTTTGCCTAGATGAGACGAACAATTCATCTAGGTACAAGCAGCTCGATTTGACTGCTATTTTCTGGTGCTCCAATCAGCAAAGAATCCGTGTAGAATTCCTGACCTCGATTTACATGAAAATAGGCCGGAAAGATGTGATAGAGGCTCTTGCAGGAAACCGAGCGCCACCCAAACTTTGTAGTGCTGAGATAATTCATGCTGAAGTAATGAATTTTCTGAAAACCGTGAACATCTCAGCCAAAAACGTACTTGCCATCGACCGCGACGGGCCGCATGTTATGACAGCCTTCATAAAACTGTTCACATCTTCTAATCCGGATGTTATAGACTTTGGTTCTTGCAAGCTACATACATTGCACAACTGCGTGGAAAAAGCTATGGGCAAACTGAAATTCAAAGTGCTTCAATTTGCACTCGACATGAAGTATTTCTTCAAAGGGCAAGCTCTCAGATCCGAAGAATTCGCTGCTCTGCGAGACGAGCTGGATTTACCGAACTTGAAACTAATTGATCATTGTGGGACGAGGTTTTTGACCTTACTTCATTTTGTGAATCGAGTTCTCACGCTCCTTGATGCGCTTCGAACCTATTTCGTCCACTATTTGCCCAAAAAAGGATTGGCAGATTTGGTAAAGAATGATCGGTATGAGCGACTTCGCAGCGCATTTGCATCAAAGAAGACAGACATCTACCTCCTTTTTCTATCGGAAGCACTTCCCCTATTTCAAGAGATGCAATTATTTTTACAGAGAGACGATCCCATTGGCCGGAGTATGTGTATAGAATTTGTGGCATGATGGCTTCTCTAGGCGGACGATTTTTGCTACCTTCTGTCTGTGAAGACATCGTCGTGTCGAAGATTTCAACATCAAGCACGGCCCCTGAAAATCACTCATCAGACGTTGACATTGGCTGCCGAACCGAACGTTTATGTCTGAAAAATTTGCAGTCTGCCGAAATGACCCATTTCAAACTCGAAGCGAGGGCTTCTTATTTGGAGGCTTTCCACGCAACCATGAGCAATCTCAAACTTGATCAAAAAGAACACATGCGTTTGTGGCGAAAGTTGACATTGCTGTGTCCACAAAACCGCACGTTTCAGTCGGATAAGGACAAGACAACAAAATTGAAAAACTTGACGTTTCTTGCAGGTCTCATTCCCACAATAAAAGTTGATGACATGCAACCATTAATCGAGGAATGGAAACAGCTGGCAATCAACAATGATATTCAGTCACTCAAAGAAGAAGGGCTAGATGCTTATTGGAGCAAGATATTCGAAAAGCATAAATGTCCGCTGATCAAAGTTCTTGTGCAGGCATTGCTTTGTATTCAGCCACACAATGCTGCTGAGGAAAGAGGATTTAGTGTAAATGCAGCTGTAGTCACAAAGGAGAGAAATCGTCTCCAACCCGAAACTCTGAAAGGTATCCGGCGAGTGCGATCTCACTTGAAAAATATCGATGGATTACAACATTTTTCAGTAACTCAGTCCCTCATCGACTTAGCTCGAAGCTCATCCCGGCGATACTTCCAATCATATGAGCACGATAGTGCTAGTGATGATGAAGAATCATGAAAGTAAATTTTTAGACTATTCAAAGAATTATTTTTGCCAAAGAAGAATTTTTTATCGGATTGTTTTTATGGACAGATTTCAGTGAGCTAGATTGTTTATTCTTGACCTGTTTTTATTTATAGTGATCATTTGTCTATCAGTGATGTATTATTATATAGACTTGTTTTCTGGTAACGCAATCACAAATGCAACGTTTTATTCTTTATAGATTTGTTGATTCATAACCCAACCATAGGCGCACTGATGTACTTTTATGAAGATTTGTTTTTTCTGGTAGCGCAATCATAGGCGCACTGATGTATTTGTATATAGATTTGTTTTTCTGGTAGCGCAATCATAGATACACTGCTGTATTCTTTATAGATCTGTTGATTCTTAACACAATCATAGGCGCACTAATGTATATCTTTATAGATTTGTTGATTCAATCATAGACGCGCTGATCAATTTTTATATAGCTTTGTACTGCCGATATTAGTTAACCCTTTAGCGCCTAAGCCCGAGTTAACTCGTATCGAGCGCTATCAACAGTTGGCTGGTGACGCCGAGAATGGAATACAATAAGAAACTAAGCCCGAGTTAACTCGTATCGATAGAGCAGACGAATATCACTGACAACGCAATCAGCAGTTGTTCTTCAGGGCCTAAGCCCGAGTTAACTCGAAACGATAGCCGCCACTCATTCTCTGACAGATAAAATAAAGTTTTCAATAGTTCCCGAATAACGAGTATACTCGGGCTGATGTGGTGTACCAATTTCCCGAATGCCGAGTATACTCGTTCTTTACTTGGGTGAACGTTTTTTACATCTAGAATGTTTTTAATATAATTTAGAACTCGTGTCCACTAATAACGGATGCATGTGGCCTACTAAACTGAAAATCTATCTTCTGATACATGTTTACAATGGTATACATGACCTATTGTCAAATGATTCGTCAGAGTTAATGAGTAAGCGACACCTGGGAAAATGTGATAACTAAAAACAGAACACGGTCTGCATTATTACTTATAACTAGAGTACCAAACAGGTCTCTTACATTCTGATTGATCTGAGTCATGGCGTACAGACGTCTTTGATCACGACTTAGTGCTCACGA
The DNA here is from genome assembly GCA_907163375.1 of Prostheceraeus crozeri. Classification (NCBI taxonomy): domain Eukaryota; kingdom Metazoa; phylum Platyhelminthes; order Polycladida; family Euryleptidae; genus Prostheceraeus; species Prostheceraeus crozeri. The sequence continues at coordinate 39,999 of CAJQUW010004989.1, forward strand.
AGTTGATCGGAAATATTTGTGCACAGTATGTAAAGGTGCGAATGTTTGCATTTTCAAAGCTCTTTTATCAACGAAGAATTTTGGATTCTAAGGTTGCTTCCAGGCAGCAACATACGAAAACGATTCTTTTTCATGGTCAGTATAGGAGCATTCATTTTGATAATTTTGACTTTTCAATATCCTTTGATGTTGATGAATATTAAATGGAAATCAGTAAACTGATTTTATGGCTTAACACAGGCAATGGGAAGATGAAATTATTTTCTATTTAAGATGCGTCTGTCATGAGAATATGTGAAATTCACTATAATATTAGGACTGTCCTCATTAAGGATAACTTCATGATCAAATAAGGTAGCTACACGCAAAATCAATATCAGCGTAGTATGATCTAACAGGCTATATCAAGCAGTAAGTCACTGTTTGCTATCTATTGTGCCCAGCCAGCTAAAAGCTAACAGTCTAGGATCTCTCGAAAGTTTTTGAATGCTGTTTTGTCAAGTACACTTCCCAAGTACAATTCCCAATTCTCAAGTACAGATCCCATTTTTAACACTTTTCTGAAAGCTCTACGAATTACTTGGAAGTTGATATACAATATTACAATTCTATGATATTGAATAAAAATATTATATATCTAGTATATACCGTTATATGTAGTCTATATACTCGTAAATTTTCAATGGAGAAGAAGAGACAAAACCAAAGAGGAACAGAGTAAGAGACTGTTTTCCATGAGCACATTTGAGGTGACTCATACTCTTTTCCAACAGTACACTATTCAAAATTACAATTTAACACGGCGCAGAAACAACAACGCGAGAAAATGCAATCATGCACACCACACACACTGCTTATCATACGAATTTTGTTCGGGCTATCCTTTTAACCACGTCTTCGAGAGTATTGTGCCTCAATTCTGAACTAATGAGACAGTTATTACATGATATTGTTATTGAAGATGGACGATGGAGATATCATTTTGTCAGACGAAAGAGAATTAGTAATTGTTATGTTATAAGCCGATAAGCCTAATACTTTTGAGAATTCAAATTCTATGTGTAATTTGGTAATGATTCTTGTTTTTATTCGAGCGTTATAAATATATATCATGAAATTTAAAGAAAATTAAAAAAGTCTCGTTCATATGATATTTTGCTGTTTACATTTTTACTTAATTGCATTTTCAAAATGATTATAACCATCATTGATTATAACACATTTAAGGATAAAACATAATACAACAAAACCAGTGAAAAGCGTAAGTTTAATCTTAAAATCCTCAGTTTCACAGTGAGGATTGACGAAATTCTTTCAGTCACAGCGCGCTGAGTGCAGGCGACGAGATATCTCGGGCTCAGGCTCTCAATGTAGTAACTCTGTTGCGCCGTCAGCGATATTCTACCGCTCTCTCGATACGAGATAACTCGGGCTCAGGTTCTGGATGTACCAACTGTTTTACGCTGTCAGTGATATTCTGCTGCTGCATCGATACGAGTTATCTCGGGCTCAGTCAAATTGGGAGGGTACTTAGAATCAGCGCAGGCGTTAAAGGGTTAAAAGGATTTGTGAAATATTCTCAAGGCTTCTGAGATTTATTGATGTATTTGTTAATTGAATACATTGCGGGTTCATAAAAGCTGCGATTTTTCATTCAAAATCACCTGTCATTTATGAATGACGAGGAAAAGAGATACGCATGATATTGATGACAATCTTACGCATAATGATTATTTTCCATTCACAGTTATGTATAGAAGGCAATTAATGTTTATATTTACTCTGATGATATAACATTAGAGGGTCCGGATTTTTTTCTGGACGAGTTTGGCAACCCTGAACATGTAGGAACCTACTACGTGGACAAAAGAAATTTTCAATACCTTACAGAGATAGGAAAATGGTCGTGCGCCGCTTGTGGATTGCTGTGAATTCCTTCAAAATGCTGCGATCGCCACGATTCCTTCAGATTCGAAGAATTCAGATCATTGCGCAAACGTTTTCTGGATAATGTTGTGCCCCCGATCATTATTAAAAAAGTTAGCAGGCGCACGAAAAAACGTTCACAAACTTCTCTGTAGAACTTGACATCGACTGTGTATCTTTGCTGTGTGATCCGGTTGATAACAATCACTGAAACTTCACACAATTTGGTGTGTTTTATGCTGAAGTGGCTGCTTATTGCTCGATTGTTATGGTATTATCTCAGCAGATTGTGCCATTTTATAGGTATTTCATGTTCCAATGCTTCCCTTCAAGTCAAACAGAAGATGAGACGATCTGTGTAATTCTGTGAAGCCCACTGTATGTCCATGGCTTCTCTACTACCTGTGGTCAAGTAACGCGTGAAAGGAGTGTGTTATATTGGTATTCCGTGAATAATTAATTACCACAACTATATACATAAATTATTTTGCAAATTAATTACATAAAGTCATGCACTATTGTAATAGCACAGTCGTTTGAATGCAAATGAAAGTCGCAATATGGGTCACAATGTGCTTCCTTTTGTAAATTTGTCAAAATAATGACTACTGGTTCGGAATTTATTAATGAAGATTGTGCCTCAGTCTCTCGCTGATTTCTAGATGAATATTTCAAAGTGAGCAATCATATTACTATTGCTCATAACGAGTTTGCAACACAGTTTAAAACGCAATTACTGCATTTAGTGTATTTCTACAGAGGAACAAAATGCTTCTATAATTTCAATTAAATAGATAATTGCTAAAGGATTAGTATTATTCTAATATATATCAATATATTGGAATAATCAAATGCCCAAAATACCTCAAAATTTTAATTGAGACAGTTCAATTCAAATAACCGACAGATAACTAATTAAACTAATACGCTATAAAAATGCAGCGCAAAAGGTTCGGAGGATTTTCAGAGGAGTGAAAAAATTTCAAATGCTTTTAATTCCACATTTCTCTGAACTTAATGATGAAAAACATTCAGTTAATTAATTATGAAACATACAACTTACCAATGGTAGTAATATCAAATACTGAAGCCGTAATTTAGTCATGAAGGTCATGTATGCATGTTCATGAAATACTGGTATACAATGGCTGCTACACAGTGGGCCATCTATATCGAATCAGCAGTATCCAGAAGGTACCTGTTAGAACATCGTGAAGTTTGAGGTTTGAAGCAAATGCATCAAAGATGAATGACAGACAACCACCGATGAAAGCTGAAATCAAAAACTAACAACCAGTTTGATAATATGAGATCAATCACAATGTAGCAGCAAGTGCTTTAGTTAAAATGAGAACAACTCTCAATGATTGCTAAGTTACACAATTCATTTTGAAACACTTCTCAAAATTCAAGCAAGCGCTGGGTAAATCCAACCATTCATCGAAATGGTGCCAATCAACTTGCAGTAACGTCGCTAGTATATTTTATAGCGAGTCGATTACAAGAGCGAAAAGAATAAGTCCAAGGACGCTGCCATAAGGAAAACCACTCAACACTTTAACGGAAAAATGCTGCTGACGACTACTTAAAAAGTCAATCACCTGAAACAATAGCTTCACGAGGCATAGCCTGAATTTCACTAAGACAGCCAAACTGGATGATAACGGAAACCTGTTGAACGGTTTAGCAAAATCTATAGCTAAGAAATCATGAAGGCTACCGCATCTGGCTGAGCATCGAGAAATTGCAAAATGTGGCCCATCAAAGTCACTGCACAAGTCGTAGCCTGCCGCTTCTCAGAAACTAAGAAAACTGATAGAAATTAACGTCTGATGCATAATGTATACGGCTATGGGGTTTTTTTTTTTCGTTTTTTTTGAGAAGGATGGGGGATTTTCCTGCCTGCTGGAGACTTGAGAAAAGCCGTGTGAAGCACACATCAAGAAGATGGGAGGAGCCTAGTCGTATGCATCCAACTGAAAGCGACAGTTGATGAACTTTCATCGAAAATGATTGAAAATTGATACAGCAATGATACCTAAAAATATAGATTCAGGCAAGCCTATAATGATATATGATGCAGGTTCCCGGTGAAAAAAACTGCCGGTGAACTGTCGGTCCATTGTCGGGAAGCCGACTCGGCTTAATGACGGCAAAGGTCCTAATTCCACGACTATCTGCCGACAAATCGGTGAGCCGACAATTCCCCGACTGTTTCGCCGACACACTACCGACAATTCCCCGACAGTCTCCGACAATTCCCCGACAGCCGCCGACATCTAATTATATGTTCACATTCTTTTGATGAAATTACAGTTATAGCCTACTTGACATTGTAGCTAAATATTGAAGAAATTTGCTGTTGATAGTGATGAATTTTGTTGATCAAAGTCATCTTGCTACGAAATGCTCCAAGGATTAGCAGCAGAAAAACTCATGCTGCTAAAACTAAAGCATTCGGAGGCAGTGACAAGAATAGCCCTACAATATTTATACATTATAAAAATGCTGCTGACCGGTGTCATCCTGCTACGAAATGTTCCGAGGATTAACAGCAGAAAAACTCAATGCTGCTAAAACCAAAACATTCGGAGGCAGTGACAAATAATCACACAAGAAATTATTTGAGCGACTCACCTCAAAAGTAAATTTCGGCCTAGAACAGTGGTATGCTTCTCTGCCATCGGTTGTGCTGGCTTGGTAGTGTCCGGTCTCCATTGATGATATCTTTTTGAGAGACAACGACTTTGGTCTAAAATGCGCAGTAAGATGCTTGATGCAAAAAAACATTGAATATTATTGACGCATCAAAAGAAGTTATAGAATTTAACATAGTTAAAATAAATAGGAACATACATTTAACATAAAAAATGGGAAAACTACATGAGCTTTTATTCACCTCATGTAATCATGCTGCTTAAAATCTATAGCATTACATTAATTACCCGACCTGGTGTCACATTTATTTCCCGGCAAAAAATAATAAAACGACAAGAATCACCATATGTATTACATGAGCACTAGACAAGTTCCGATGAAAAATGTGTCATAAAACAAACTACGAAATTAGGATGATTACGAAGGAGATAAAGTGTTCAGTCTGGAAATTTTCAAACGCAAATATGCAGCTGACGATCAGTATAAAAAAGGAAGTACAAGTATGACAAATGAATCCATATGAGAACATGATTGCGAGTGTGGACCAATAGCGCATTTTTGGAAATCTTAAAGACAATTACAAACAGCTAACAATCATGAAAAATAAATATAGCAAATGCCTGTCCACTTGCAAACATGATTAAGAGGGTGGGTCAAGTCAAGTCAAGTCTAATTTGGAAATCTTTTAAGATAATTATAAACAGTGAACAATCACGTAGAGATGATGCCTCTTTGGTTGGACATTCTAAATGAAAGTGAAAATAGGATTGCCGATATGATGCTAATTTACTAGATCATGAACCAATTAATTTCAACTATATTGAGCGTAGCCATTTTCAGGGTATAAAAAATGAGAATGCATTTGATGAAATTTTAAGCATTTATAAATATACCTTTATGCATATTCTTCATTCGAATGTATATGAATGCCTTATAAAATTCCATCAAGGCATGCTCTGTTCAATTATCATTTTATATCCTGAAGATGACTGCGTTTTGTAGTTGAAATCACTCGAAATTGGTACGGATGAATAAATCACATCATTAAGTTACACATGCATAAATTACATCAGATAATAATTCAAAAGTATGGGAATGCCAAATTAGCAGCAATTTGGCATTCCCTTAATTGCTTTTGAATTATTATCTGATGTATATGTAACTTAATGATGTGATATATTCAGCCGTTATTGACCAATTTCGAGTAATTTCAACTACAGAACGCAGTCATCTTCAGGGTATAAAATGATAACTGAAAAGAGCATGCCTTGATGGAATTTTAGGCATTTATAGATATGTGAATGAAGAATATGCATAAAGTTATATTTCTAAATGATTTCAATTTTAAAATGATTCAATTAATTTGCATACTAAACAAATGTAATCACATTTGTGAATGAATTTATGTTTTCCTCACGAAGCTATCTTCAGGGAACATAAATGTTAGGTCATGTTTAATTAATTATAAGTTAGACAAATAGTCCGGCAACCAGAAGTTAATTAATTAATTGTCATTAATTTTTTTTTCATAAAATGATGTAATAACTAACTTGGCATTCCCTTAATTTTGAAATGTTTACATTGAGTGTGCGCATTTTTTCACAATTTCATCAGTTATGGCTTTCCTATTTTCATTGGTATTTCGATAACAGTATCAGTGTAAAAAAGAAGCAACGAACCAATGGAAGCAAGATTGAATTATAGTTTAATTGAGAATGTCAATATGGTCCTGTTTCCACAAAACGGACCACGCACTTTTTTACATGCAGGATTTTTACAGTTTTTATCATCGTTGTGTTATCACTAAACCAATTTTAGATAGATGAAGATTGCGACTACACAATTCAAAAGTCTATGTCATTCAATAACTCGTCCGAAACGTTTAGTCTCGGTTCATCAGGCCAAGAGAGCCGATAGTGTAGGCCTAATCACTGCGATATTTTCACTTTCACATAGAAGTATTATAACCTATATCGAACACGAATACTTACTATCGCTTTAATGGTTGATTATTGCTTGACATCATTGATTATTGATCAATCATTCTTGAGAAGAAAAAATGACTTAAATTAGAAGAAAAAATATTATTAATGGACTTATTCATAAAAAGATTAACTTTTCTTATTGTATATTATTATTTATATCTATAAACTTTATTAAACTACATCTTTATTTACTGAGTTAAAAGCTAAAAACTGTTAAACTCACTAAATAAGGATACTAAGTTTGCGACCGATATCCCTGAAAATAACTACTTGAACTATTATATAAAATTTCACAATGGGTTAAGCAAAATTAATTTTTGCCATTATCAAAATGAAATCGTACGTCAAGTTGTACCCGTCCTTTACTAAAGATAGTTGGGTCTCCAGTTATGTAAAGAGAAACTTCACTGTCAACACCTTTGATAGCATCGGTAAATGAAGTACAGCTCTAACTCTCTTGGCATCGAAGCTGGAAACAAAGCCAAATCTCGTCTCAAGTGTAATGGTCCCTCTGATAGAGATTTCGTTATTAACAAATGCTCGCGTAAATCAAAAACTATTTTAATGAAAATAAAGTTGTTCTAATTATTGATTTTATTGGTGATAGTTTTTCTCACAAAATTAATTATCATATTCGTAAATATAAACTTGACATTAAATTCGCAAATTAAAGTAACATCAAATTATGTTACTTATTTCGAAACAATAATAATACACGCTAACTAATTGTTTTCTTTGTAGTATCTTCTTAATTGCAATATTAGTTTTGTTGTTTATCCGTTTATTTGTCATTTTAGTTCTAATAAATACATATATGATCTTCACGCCCTTTTCGTTTGAGATTTGATGAACATCACAATGTAACCACCCCAGTGGGTGGTTCAATGTGCCCATTTTGAATTGCATGGGGCACATTGAACCACTTTGGTAGACTTCAAAATTAAAATTGTGAGATTAGATGTCACAAAAACGTCCAACAACTCAGAGATTACTAAGGATATCCTCAACCTGTCATCCGAGTTTGATTTTGGTTCATTTGATTTTGTATATTCAAACTGCTAAGAAAAGATCAAAAACATGTTCAATGTGCCCCACCCGCCCCTATCAAGATGGAGATGCAGCAAGTCCCCTGACTGATCACTGTTGGAAATATACCGCGAAATGTATTGAAGACTGACGTCAGTATATTGCTAACTTTGGATTGCCCTGTCAAAGCCAGCATCAACGAATCACAACTATAATTCGAAAATTGATTTGTACTTCGTTGTGATTGCCTGGCATGATGTTATTAAATGTAAATACACATGTCAACGGATTCTCATCGAAGATCGCACCCACAAACTGAAAGCTGTAACAAATACGCGAGTGACTCACAACCAAAAGCAGTTTAACTTAAATTAATAATGGCAATTAGTTATTCGATTAAGCAATCAAGCAGATTTTTAGAGTCATAATCACACATTTTCACTAAAAGTTGTTGTATCTTGATGAACAATACGTCAAATAAAAGCCTAGGATTTGACTGTTCATCTCATGCGGGTTTCATCTCTTCATCTACACGATTTCATGTTTAAAAATCATGATTTATGAAATGGGTTTTACTTCTGTAGAGGCACGTTAGGTAATGAGTAGGCGTGTAACATGCTGTCATCAATTCATCATGAAAAATGCAAATTATCATATCATTGTAATAACATCAGGATAAGCTTAACGATGTAAAATGTGGAACGCCTTTATTTCTGAACAAATATTGCCAGTGATAGACTTATGCGTACAATAATAAAACTACTAAATCCTGTACAAATTATAACTAACAACCGATGGAGAGAAATATTTATAGATCAGCTTACCTATTAACGACATGATTGTTCGAATCATAGCAATGACTTACATTTTGCAAAAATTAGTCAATTCCGTTTCTTAGATTGTGTCATTCGTTTCCAAGAGATAATAAAATCGATTGTCATGTATCCTGATTCCATCGATGTAGAAGTCAAATGACAAATCATGAAATATACGAATGAAACTTTGAAAGTCTGGAGACAATTTATTGTTAAATGATTCTGAAGAAAAATGAGAAAACACTGCGCACTCGGAAGTCGTAATATATGTGTAATTTGTTGGGAGATTTATTGAAGGAAGCCAATCTAAGAGATCCTCGAAATCGGTGATATCATCCTTGGGAATTCGAATTATCAAGTTTCCATTCTTGTGTTCTCTCCTTCCATGCGAGCCGTTGCCGTTGATGCGTTTTCCACAAAAAGTTTGGTTTGGTTGATGAAGATGCCGAGGTATAGTAAGATGGAAAGTTGTTGAAAACACTGGGAACTGTCGAAGATTTGAGTTGCAATAGTTTCAATTCTTTTCTGGGACGCTTAGATGATCTTGAATTGTTGACTTGTCTTGATCAAATCATTTTCGAGGAAGTGCAGAGAACAAATTCGCAAGGACAAGGTTGGAAGGAAGACGCTTCTTTGGCCAAAATTATCGACATCCTCTCGTTTAATTGGTCTTTGTCTTATCCACTTGTCGCGAAGAGTCTGGTCATGAGAAAATACAAAAAAACGAAATATGCACATTCGTTGAGTTCTCTGATGTGCTTTTGTGCACTTGCTTATTATCGTAGGACGTAGACTGATCTGCAGGGCGCGCTGCTTTCCCAGTTAAGGGCACGCATAATATGTTTTGAGACAAGCTAACCAACTTGATGCTATAGTAACGCATCGATCAATCAGATGACGCTTGCCTCACATATTTGCATGCAGATTCGGCAGAGGGCGAAGGACAAAGGCACACACTGTTGTGCTGTCCTGTATGAAACTTCCCGTGAACAGCAGCTTAATGAATTGCCAATGAATTGCGCTTTGCGCTATATCGAACAATGAAATCTATCAGTCCTGAGTCTGAAAAGAGTGTGGACTATTCGTGAAAATTTAGGACTTGCATATCCCGGTGCTCTAGATATCTCACAATGGCTAGAAATAGAAGGTTGGAAGAAGCCCTTTCAAAAGGAATTACCCTAATTCACGGTCGTTCGGAGATAGCGAAAATAGACAGATAAATGGCTACTTAAAACAGCGGAACAATGTGTTCTCAGCAGGGTTTTCAGCTTTCAAAAGAGTTTTTTTCTTTAGTTTGCTTTCTCGTAGCGTTTGAGTACTAGCAACATCTTCTGCGCTGCAGCAAAGAATGTGTAACAGATTAATGTACCGATTAAAATCGGGCTGTTTTAATGTAGGATTGTATACACACATCTACTACATTAACATGCTTTTTTCTTCTTGTCAAGATGTTCTGTGAATTTCCATGTAATTCTATCTACATTTTGAATCACTCAAAAAGAAGATGCAAGTAACGGAGACAGAACTGTTGACCCATAGCTGCCGCTATATGTAGACATATATTGATATCTTAACTCACCACATGCTGCCGGAAATCTGGTCCTAATATCTGGTATGAGGAATTCTGTAATCCTTTTTGCAAGAGGTTGCCATTTTGTCTTTCATCTGTGCCACTTGAAAAGAAGCAGAATGTGCTGACTATGCTCCTCGAGCGCAGCAGGAATCCTCTGTTGTAAATCACAGCCGTGTTTAAGTTATATAGATCACACGAATTGGAGTGGACGAGATTTGCTAATATTGGTGCAATCAGAGCTGCTGTCGGCATATAGGGAGAACATGCCGACACTTCTCGATTTTCTAATCATGTCGGTGCAGCCGTCACTTAGCCGATGGGTACCGACAACACCTGTGTCGGCATTCACTCGGTGCGCCGACACTGCCCGACTATTTGACGAGGCATCCCCGACGATTTTTTTTCACCGGGTTAATAGTTAATTTTTCAAAAAACTAGGCTTTATATATTGGCCACCCGGAGTCGGAGTCGGATCAAAAGCCGGAGTCCTATCAACCCCCGGAGTCGGAGTCGGATTCGGAGTCCTATCAAAATGATAGGACTCCGCATCCCTGGTAGCCGCGCATGTTCGCGCCGTTACACCGGTGCCTGTCCCATGCAACTCACTAAATGAGTACTAAAATTAATACGAACTAGGTACTGTGATTTCGAACGCAAACGGTTCTAAAATAAGTACTGACATTTTCACACTCAAAGAGTGCTAAAATTCGGGACGCATTTCTTTATCGTAGTTAATAACTCAGGTACAATACTCTTTCTACGAATCATTTGGGGTTTTATAAAAAAAAGTGATCATTCTAGTTAGTAGGCATGAATTATTAGAAGGAAGTAATGGTAAATTGGCTTTTTTAAATGAGCATGGAATCGAGAAGGTATGACGCATTACATAATGTTGTCTAGGCAACGGCATACATTACATATGCAATTCAATTCATCAACATGTTGAAATACTGGCTTTTCAATTGGCATTTTTCACATTTGATATGACTGATGCAAGTGCATGTTTGATTGAAGAAAGGCTAGTAACCTTTGTTGATGTTATTTACATGGAAATCCGCTATGAATATAGATTTCTTATTCGGGTGTTAATAATATTAATAACCATCGCTTTAATTGCGATAATCCGATTGCACGTCAGTGCCCGAGGATTTCGTAATTTAAGACAATGAAGAGAATAAAACTATGCTGACAACATGACACTGATTTGATGATATCAAAATTTTGAATTGTTTAACAAAAAGTGCACATCTACACCTTTATTTATAACTTCGGACTGATAAAAGAGACATTCGACTACACAGTCCAGCAATTATAAGATCTTTATTTATTGTCGTAATTATCTTTTTAACGTATCTATTTGGTCAACAACGAAAATTAAGCGAATGGAGATGTAGATACATGCAAGTAAAACTAACCAAAAATCAATTTCCATTGCAACTGTTGCAACCGGTTTCGGCATGTATTTCTCACCTAATCATGCATACACAGCTAACATGAAATAGATGAATTACGTATAAATAATCATGAAAGTGAGTTTAACAGAGGTTCGAATTTATAAATGAAATAGCTTTCTCTCAGCTCTCTACCATGTATGATGAAGCATGTAGAATGGGGCATATGGCAGCCCCTCTACCGGTCAGTCGACATATCTCCATGTGTGCTAGATGTCTTACAAAGAGAGCTGAAGCGGCCCGATTCTTCATGCTCCATCATAGCACCAACAGACATGATAGAAAGCTAAGAGAAAGCTATTTAATTTCTAAATTTTTAAACCTCAGTTAAACCAAACGATTTGTTTAAGGTGCAACATTTTTAAGTATCATGAAATTGATTTATTGAAAAAGGAATGATTTTATTTCAATTTTTCATGCCATCATATGCATTTCCAGTTTTGGCAGAAGAAGTGGAAGGGACCGGCTTACTGCCTGATGGGTTAACAGGAAATTTCAGTCAATGTCGGGTGATAAAAAAACCACATTTTTTCATGGCGACCACATCATGCATCGTCTACAATAACAAGCGGAACGTGAATGTTCTGGAGCCTTGTCGAGTACCTGACTGTGCCAGAAAGCGTAAGGAAATTTACGTGACTGACGGGAGGGTATAGAAATAGATTCTTTATCTGAAGTTGAATAGAATGGAAATTGGCTCAAGGCCACGACCATAGAGTAGGTATATATAGGAAGAGTGTCGACTCAAAAAGGAAACTGTATACTATGACAATTTTTATATCAAAAGATTCAGTTTTTTTAGGAGATTGCGTTCCTCTGGTCCAAAACTTTATTTGAGCAGTTTTAGAAAAGCCAAAATTTTTCAAATTCATATATTACCGAGATGACGCACCCCTGTAATGAAATAAGTTGGATATCAAAAGGAATGAATATTTGCTAATAAGCATCCTAACTAAGCGGAAATTAAGCTGATTATCAAGGGAATTTCATGATCCGTATTATAATGGAAGTCTTCATGAAAAAGTCAAGATCTTCATTGTACAATCTTGGCTGAAATTAATTGTTTTTAATTCTATTTTCATCGGCATGATTTTATGATTCACTAAATTTATGTTTCACTTCATGAATCTGAGTGGTGATGAAATCATTGTCTTTGATTCTGCTGCTATACCAGTGACAGGTTGTTTATGATATGGTCTCGCTTAAGAAGATTCGCTTGAGGTTCAGCATGAAGGCAATAGCAGGTCATCGAGTTGCTAATTTAACAAACACTACCTCACCAAGAGTCGTGACAAGGAGGATCTCACACCGTGCCCGAATCATGTTTCAGATTAAAAGATATATCATCAACGAAACTTTTTTATGAGTTAGAGAATGGTCTGGGCTATCAGAAAATGTAAAGCATTCTTCCTATTTCTAGTTGGGGAGAAATTTCAAATTTTCAAAATGACGGCATTTTCATATTTTTAAGGCCATTTTTCTCAGAAGCTATTCGAATTATCGAGATGTTTTATATTATGAACCAATATGAAAGTGGATATAAAGTATCTACTAAACCAAGTCTCAACTTTCTAGTGTCATTACATCAGCTGAAAATGCCAAATGAGCCGTCGGCATTTCAAATAGGCCTATTTACCAGCACATGTAAATAATATATTTTTGACTACTATTGTCTATCCTTGGATTCGGCTATGGATAGGTGTAGCGTATAACAAGCATAAACAAACAATATGAATTCATAGTATCTTGATGACAAGATCATGTGTATTAAAGACAATTTTAACCTGCAGAAATACATCTAGTCATTCAATAGTTAATATCCATTCGTGGAATATTTCTCTGATCTATATCCATTTTCTGCATTATGTTTTATAATAATGTTCATGTATGCCAAGGAGTGTCGACTCAAAAGGAAACTGTATAAAATGCAAATGTTTATAAAAGATTCAGTTTTTTTAGGAGATTGCGTTCCTCTGGTCCAAAACTTTATTTGAGCAGTTTTAGAAAAGCCAAAATTTTTCAAATTCATATATTACCGAGATGACGCACCCCTGTAATGAAATAAGTTGGATATCAAAAGGAATGAATATTTGCTAATAAGCATCCTAACTAAGCGGAAATTAAGCTAATTATCAAGGGAATTTCATGATCCGTATTATAATGGAAGTCTTCATGAAAAAGTTGCGATATCATTCGTGCTTTCTTGGCTGAAATTTCAAATTTTTAATTCAATTTCCACCGGCATGATTTTATGATTCACTAAATTCATGTTTCATTTCTAGAATCTGAATAGTGATGTGGACCCATTTACATCTTTCAAAGTTAATTGAAATCATTGTCTTTGATTCTGTGATTTTGCTCTGCAAGTGGCAGGTTGCCTGTGATATGATCACGCTTAAGAAAATACTCTTGAGGTTCAGCATAAAAGTAAAAGCAACCTCTCGAATTGCTAATTTAACAAACATTTTATGTCCAAGGCTGTCATGACACTGAGAATCTGTAAAATACCATCATTCCTTCTGCATTACAATCATGATCAGTCAATTCCGTTGCAATTTCTTCAAAACTGCAAAAATTTGCATATCTCATATTTGGAATCAATTCCGACTGTATCCCCTTCGAGTTCATTTAATAAAATCGAAAGTGCATACACATTGGGGATTTAATAAATGTGGAGTTACCACTCTACCTAATATACTTACTCTATGATCACGACGCATAAGGGGGAACTAATAGCCAATTCATTAATTATGTTCTGATTCCAGAACGACATCAATTTGACGAAACCCAACTTATATACTCTGGTCTGTTTTCAAAACAACACCAAATTTTCAAGGCTGTTCTGAAAAACAACTGATTTCCTGTTCTGCCTTAGAAGCAGAAGAAGGCCTGAGTGCACTGAGCTTCTATAGCAACAGCAAACATGTGACCAGATAGAATGAATCAAATAGTAAAAGATTGTATCATAGAGGATTACATTTATATTGAATGAAAATTGAGAAAGATTTGCAAGCAGTTACTTTGTTGACGAAGATTTTCATGATGAATGCAATAAGCTGCATGTTTGAAATTGAAGTTGGGTGCTTCCATAGTAAATTGAATGTTTTCATTGACTTTATTGACTTTGATTATTACTTTAATGGGTAAATAAATGCACAAAGCTATACATACACTGTAAATCGCTGGATACGAAAATTACATACAAACATATACCAAAATTACACACAATTTGAAACTAACATCTGATACGAGATTCTCGTATGTTTACAGAGATCTGGTATATTTTCCATACCAAATCTCATTTACCTTCGTATGTGATTGGTATGTAGCGATACGAACTATTCTATCTGTGATTGGATGTTTTACACTGAAATACGAATTGTTGATATGTTTTATATACGAGACCCGATGCAAATTCATCCTTATTCGTATGTATCTGGTATCCATTTGGTATGTGCAGCTTTAAGTTACATAGCAAAAAATGTATGTATTACATACTACTGTCAAATAACTTTTTTCAGTAATACCAGTAGCGAATATTTTTTGTTTGATTGAGTGATATTTAACTAGATTAGATTTATTGTGAATTATATCCCCGCGAGATTGTCGTTGTTGCTACTTGTCTAGAAACATTAGCAGGACGTTTAGTTAGCTCTACTTTATGAGCCAAGTTGATTAACGTCAATTCATTTAAACGATATCTTTCGTGCAATCATGTTGACTTATATATCTCAAACATAACTATTTTTGCGTTTAATGAATTATAATGTGTTTTTATTTCGGATTGATAATATGCCTTATTTCAAAATTACATGATGCACAATTGTTGATGGTTGAAATCTTATTGATTATTCATGAAATGCCTTATACTTACGTGTATTAAAATCGAATTCAGTATTGAAAGAATGACTCTTGAATGTCATTATCTCACTACTTGCAGAACAGTAGTAACATTAGTGTGATCTTTATTGACAAAAGTCCTGAAATCAAGATACTTTGGAGATGATTGATGATTTCTTTTAACATTGTGCTAGTATGGCTTTAGTATGTAAAGCATACCACATTTGAAATAACATACGAAAAGCATACAAATATATACCAAGAGAGTACAGAAATATACGAAAAAATATATTGGTATGCATCCTTCGTATGTGATTGGTATTGAGCGATTTACAGTGTACATGTGCGTATAAATAAAGACCAATGAATATATCAAGTTACCAATGAAGATGAAGGCTCCTTACAAGCTCTTTTTGAATACAATGATCAGGCTTAAATCTTGATATACACATGGATTCTAAGATGCGCAAAACAGAAGAATCAGCGCACTGGTATACCACTGAAAAGTTGGAAGAAACATCTCTAGAATCAGCACTGAACACTTGTAAATGTCGTGTTATGGCACTATCTGGAATTCGCGTCGATCGAGGAGGCACTTGCTAGGTCGTTCAAGCCAGCGGGGACCATGTTCGGATATCTTTTTCTTCAGAGATCGGTCTGTCCTTCCAAGATACATGCATCCACGCGTACTATACGCAATGGGCCTTCTATTCCTCAAAGAGCACACGACGGATTTACGGTGACATTTGATGTGTTAATAAGAACAATTTGAAGGTACCACGGATTTTGTCCAGGTTAAAGCCCTACTCTCCTGTGCATTGTGCTGCAATAACTTGACTTCTTCGCTCGTGAACAGACCAGCCGAAGCATGTCGGGTTTCTAGTATATTCCCTGTTTTCTTTACTTGCAAATGCATATCGTGATGCTCTGTGCGCCTTTTGTCTTCGCTTCTACCAGCTAAGAGATTAGATTTCTGGAAGAATTTTATCTGATAGCTTGTATTTGAAAGCGCAAATGCTGTCGAAGTACCTGGGGTGCTTGAGAGAATTTTTTACATTTTTTAATACACGAAAACGTAGATATAATTTTTGCCAAATTCTTCAATCTGCGTCCCATTTGATTAGCATGCGTTTTCTTCGATTGTGTCTGCCATGAAGAGGAACCAGGTAGAACTTGGCAGACGTAGATTCGTAGTCGTCATAGAGGGTGTACACTGTACATCTTTGTGTAAAAGCCTCATTTTCGTCCTCGTTCCCTGCAGAAACTCGTTCTGGCTGTCAGACTAAAATCTCCCAGCAGCAAGAAGATGTCACGTGCGAGCAGACTTTTAAGTTTGCGGGTAGTCCAAGGGCGAGGGCAGGACAGGGCCTGTGTCAGGCTTGAGCCTGATATAACTAGCTCGGTCTCGGGCCGGGCCTCAAAATTCATCACTTCTATTTACGTTAACTTGTAACGATCCATTAAAAAATGATTGCATTTCTCAATACTGATGGCCGTAGCCAGGATTGGTCGCGAGGGGTCAGGAAGGCATCATTTCATTGAGCAGTGTAAATTCAAATCTGAATTCTGACGAATCAGGACATTTACATAAAGTTCCAGTGTGCACGGATAGTAAAATTGAGATCGTTGAATAAAGTTAGGAGCGAGTGGAAAAATTGAAAATTCTCGGAATAAATTGAGTTCGTGAGACCAGTGTGAAATATATTTCCATTTGACGATGTGTTCACTTATTTTTATGTGTTCGGTAATTCCTCATTGACCTTGACCGGTCGCGTGAGACAAAGCAAGATGAATATCTCCTCGTCAATCTCCGGCTTGTTGATGTTACGAATCATTTTTGTAGAACTAATGACAAAATTCTAGTTAAGTCGCAAATCTGTAGATCAAAAGTCAGATATTTACGAAATTAATTATGATGGTATCACAAAACACATTAAAGACCTATGTATTATGCAACCACACACATAACTATGTACAGTAACCAAGGCACATCAATGTTACCGGAATCTATGAGCTGACATGCACAAAATGCTCTTTGAAGTATATTGACTAAACAAAGATAATTGTGGAATCCAGAGAACATGGCAAATCACTATCTTCTACCTTCTGTCAACATGGAACCATGGACCATAGGGAAATGCTAGACAAATGTCCTAAATGGGCCTTCTTAACAGCCGTACGAGATAATAACACGTGGCTTGCTCTTGAATCAATTTACATTCTAGGCAACCACTCGGTGAAAAAAAATTGTCGGCTGACATCGGCGAACCGCCAATTAGCTAACAATTCATCGATTGTTTCCCGACAGTTCCCGCCTAAACGCCGACACGTCACTGACACTTCTATAATCATGTCGGTGTATTGTCACTTAGCCGATAGGTGCCGACAGTTCATGATGTTTTCATGGTTATGGAATGTCGGTGGCGTGTCGGTTTTCGGGAATTTCGGGAAACAATTTGGTGAACAACAGTGCTCGACAGGATGCCGACTAGGAACTGTCGGCTCGCCCTGTGGTAAAGGCGACGTCGGCTCGAGGTCGCACGATCGGCCAAATCGACTTTCTGCCGACGTTGGTTGACAGTTGGCCAGTGAGTCGGTGGCCGCTGATATGCCGACGGTCGGCGAATGGTCGCATTGCGATCCAAAGCCGACGTCGGCTCACAGTTGGCCAGTATGCCTGTGACCACCAATTTGCCGACCATCGACCTAACGTTGGCTCATAGTTGGCCAGTGAGTCGGTGACCACCAGTTTGCCGACCATCAATCTGAAGTCAAGCATGCGGTTCGAGGAACAATAACTAGTTAGTGTAATGAAAAGCCGTGGCCAAATATAGTTAAATCCATGCAACTTGAGTGAAATATTACACTCTCTTTTAGGCATTTAAAGTTGAGGCATTTTTATCATCATTTTACATGAAGTTTCTGATGAAACTAACTATCTTTCGTCCTTGTCTCTAAATGGTTAATAGCTAGTTTTATCAGAAACGTATGAAAAAATGTTGTCAAAATATAATTCAAAAACCATTAGCGCATCCGTGCATATTTGTGAAACACGGTGAGCAGTATGTGTTCTTTGATGATATTTTACCAAAGTTGCATTAATTTGCCTTCATTTTACCAAAGCTTTTTATTACACTTACTACATATTGTTGTTCTAACTACATGCTTGACTTGGATTGATCGTCGACAAACTGGTGGTCACCGACTCAATTGGCTTGGCCTTCGTGAAACCCCATGGCACAGACTATAAATAAGAATAACCAAGTTAGGAAATATACACTCACCTTGTTATGATTGTCATGTGTTCTGGAGTCGAACTCCAAATGGACTCCAAATGGTTGTTTTGAGATTTCATCGCGATGGGTTTTGTTTGCTGAAGATATGATTTCAACAAGCACATTTTCGGTGTATGTGAAATTCATTCATGAATTATTCTACAATTACAAGAAAATCCGTTAAAGTTGACACATGATGAATAAAAGGCTCAAAGCTCACCAGAATTAGAGAATGACATTCATCTTTCGTTACTAAGACCGGATTCATGAAATTGATGTCAATTATTCCAAAAGCAATTATTGGCAACTGTACCAAATAGACACATTTGTCAGAAATGATACAGAAACATATAATTGTTTGGAAAGAAATCTCGCAGATTTTGGAGGATCTGAAACTAGGTGTAATGAATAGCCAAAGAATGTCTTACAAGTCTATTCAGTTTGCAAATATGAGGCTTGAATGGTTAAGTTAAACATATTAAATCATATCAAGCATTTAATCATATATTATATTATCATATCAGTCAATAGTAAAAGTAAATAATTCTAACTTTGCTTGTGGAGGCAGTACGTAGGCTAGATAGATAAATGAATTCACTATTGCCTTATTTTGTTAAATTTCAACAATACTTTCATTTTAATATATCCATTAATTAAAATGATGAAATCTGCAAATGTAATGCCCACTTGACAACCGCTTAGGTGATGACATATTTTGATGTACATGTAATTCATGGTGACTCAGTAAACATGCACCAGCTGTACCTAGACCTAAGTAAAATACCAATAATAATTTCAGATCAAAAAGTACTTTTTGAGATGAAAGAGTGGCAGTGAGTTAACATGTAAATAAACTTTCTAGTTATCATAAAACATCAAAATTATTTTTCTAAATTGCGTAACAGAATATAGGTCTGTAATAAAAAGTAAGTCTTAATTGATTACACTGATAATACACTGCACAATTTAAAAGGCACGTCAATCAGTTTCAAAAATGAAGTAATTGAGAAGAATGAAGCCTATACTTAATTAGCAACATAAATTTTAAAGTCGCAATTACGAAATTACAAGAACAGATATAGATAATCAGGAGCAGATGCGGAAGGTCAATACATGATCATGATCCATGAATCCAAATAACATTCAAATTTGTTGATTTGAGTCTTCAAAAAACACTTTGGTACTTGATACCTCCCCCATGTTTAGAAATGTGTGTAAAATCAACAAAAGTGAATGAATCGTCACAAATCTTGAAGTAAACTTAGTTGAGCATATTTTCTATATGCATGCCAAAATTCATGCAAATTGGGCAAGTACTTTTTGATTGAGAGAAGATAACTTGAAATGTAGCGATGTCACAGCTTGATCTGACTTCTTCTGACCACATCATATGAGCCAATAGAACTAGATTTGAGATATTCGTGAAGTAACAATTATGGCCAGAGCCACATCCGCTTAAATATTTAACTTAAAAAAGTGTGGTCGATAGTGGTCGTGGGAAGATTTAAAATAGCAGTGGATGAGACGAAAACACAGAGAGAAC
The DNA here is from genome assembly GCA_907163375.1 of Prostheceraeus crozeri. NCBI lineage: Eukaryota > Metazoa > Platyhelminthes > Polycladida > Euryleptidae > Prostheceraeus > Prostheceraeus crozeri. The sequence goes on from CAJQUW010004989.1 coordinate 60,091, forward strand.
AATGCACACAGTACACTAATGCAAAATGCATCGTACAGACGAAGTCAGATCAACCTGCATGTTGATATTGGAACATTTTACTTTATCGTCTCTAGTTTAAAAGTAGGCTACTTGTCCGATTTGCATAAATCTTTTTCTGTGGGTGGAAAATATACCCAACTACGTTCGCATGACGAAGTTTTTTGACAATTGGTTCATTTTAAAAGTTTTAGAGAAATTTGAAAAGTGGGGGTGATAACCCATAAGTTGCTGCATGCAGACTACATGTTGACTTGCAAGTAAAAATTGAGCTCGCAATTTGAAACTTACCCTTTCTATGTAGTTTGATGCACAATAACATGAGATGCATGGTTTAAATCCTGTTGCATAAATAAATTGAGAAGGAATTTGATTGCTTCCTTGCGTGGAAAATCTCTCATATACGTGATAACTGACTGCACACGAGCGTTCATAATTTTCGAGTTATTATGATAATTCAGTATCGTTGAAAGAGTTATTCAATCACTTCGATACGTCAATAATGCTGCAGTTCGGTGAGGTAGTCTCGTAAGTAACATTCCGTGTACTGTGATGGATGAAGTAAGTAAACGACAAAAGCACAGGTGTGATCACGAAACTGACGATAGATGAAGAAAGAAGGCGCATATATGTATTTAAATATCCTTTGCTACGGCGACGCTTAGTGGTAATAATTGTCAATGAAAACACCGAGCTCCTCGTTGTGCGCTTTGCTGTGATAGACCATGCAAGAGACTGAACGAGCAGTCAAAGCTACTGCGCAGTTTTCCACTTGACGGCGAGGACAATGAAACAAGCAGGGAACACCAGACGGCAGACCACGCACACTATGAGTCACAGGCATAGACGGTTTGTTGCAAGGACGCGGCGGGGAATTATCGACCGCTACTGTTCTGACAAATGAATGAATCTTCACAACTGTATTGACGCTGAATTTTTCTACAGTGATAGAAAGATAGCGCAGTCAGATCAGATCTCACAGACTGAGTGAGCTGATATTAACGCATCTGTTTGATTCAGCGGCTTTCTGATTCATTATCTAAAGTTCAGAAATTTTTAGTGAAGTAATTTAGCGAATACAACTGTATCAATCAAAAATCAACAACATAGGCTTACTGAAGTAGAACCGCGTAGGTCCATATATATAGTAGTCTATTGACTGTTTCAAAGTGAGTCTATTTCTTAGTGTAGCCACTCTACCGATGATTTAAAAATAATAGAGATCATCAATAACATTCTTTTAGATCGGAAATACGCAATGAGCATAATATGGGTTTTACATTCGATAACCAGCTTCAGCCAATATAAAACCGCAGTTGTATTTTTCATTACAATGCATGATTCTCTACGAAATCTAGAACAGGTACAACGGCATTCGAGGATTCAGCACTGCAGAAAAATTCTGATGCTGAAAGAATTTCCAGATAATGTCCGATATCCCTCTCAAGATTTTGCCATTGGGAAGGCAACAATACTCTAGTCCGACCATGGTCAATTGAAATACGGACACAATCCAACCATAGATAATTGGCCGACCATATGCCGACATTGGCCGACTATGTGCCAACACAGCATTTTCGGCCGACCTTGGCCAACAAAAATTCGACTAAAATTCACCCACATAAAATTTTGGCCGACAGTAAACCAACCATTGCCAACCATGAGCCAACACAATATTTTTGGCCGACCAGTAGCCAACCAACAGCCGACCAAAATTTGCTCACCGACGATGGACCGACGTTGGCCCGACGTCGCCTTTACCACAGGGCAGCAACTTGCCGAGGAGTCACCGACGCTTTTATTCACCGGCCAGGTGTCCAGTTGTACATTTCGATTGAATTTGTATTCAATATTTCACACAATGGCCTCCACAACCTAAAACAAATCAGAATCTGTGATGAAATTGTGATCATTTCTTTGTCTTTGTGCTTATTGACTGACAATTTAAAAATTCAACTCTCACTTTCTCAATTTCAGGTGGAAGCATTGTTCCGCAAAATCAAATTGAAATGATAACACGCACTTATTATTACAAAACATGTCATGTGTTTATTACAGTTATCTTTGGGTCATTTCAAATTGCTGATGCTGGCTATCACGCCGTAAATACAATGCAGTCTTCAGTCCTGTTCAAATTTTCTCTGTTCTTCAATGGTGGTATCAGTGTATTCGTTTTGGTGTTTTTGATTGTCACAAATCTGCATAAAAAGTCTAAGTTTGCCGGAACAGTTCTATTCTCTGTGACAAATGTTATCCTTTTTTCATTCCAATTATTTGGCGGAGCTGTGGCTTCTTTGTCTTACGCGAATTCATTAACTTGTGTATTTGTTCTTGGGTGTATAATCTATGGCACAAATACGGCAGGGATTGGTGTAATAATCATTAGTTTTAATTGTTTAATCGCTGTCTCAAAGCCGTTGCACTACAAGTCAATTGTTAGCACTGGCCGTGTTATTAAATATACCTCTCTAGTTTTGTTGATTTCATTATTTCCCAATTTTCTACTCCCAATTATTGTGACCAGCCTATTCTATTCTGAGAAAGCTCGAATTATGTGCAATACCACTTGCGCCTTTCCTGAATATTATAGAATGTATTTATTTATAACTTCTCTGATATTGGTAACTTTATTTATCGTCTTGAATGTCATCATATTGACTGTCGTTCTAAAAGTCCTACTAGAGCGACAGCATGACATGAGAAATGATCACAATATCAAGAAAACAGTCGTCATAAAACTAATTTCAAAGCAGCTGGCTTCGACCTCAATCTTAGGAGTATTTTCTCTGCCAATGATGACTTCACTTCTAAGTGTTGCGCCTCTACCGTCTCTTAGAAACATCATAGACCTAAGATCAGGAGAAGAGGCTTCTCTACTTTTTGCATTTGCATCAATGTTGATTCTTAACCTCTTATGGGATGGAGAGGCAAGAAAGAGACTTTGCTGCAGGAAGAAGTAATGTTGCAAAGTTGTTTCCTGTTAGCGAAAATTGCATACTTTGTCTCACATCTGGTGCCTAATTAAATAGGCCACAGATATTAATCTGGATATTCCACATGCAAAAGCTTTATTTAACCTCCTATGCCAACTACTGAATAACTGTTTATTAAGTAGTGTTACCTTAATTCTATACTACACAATGGACGGAATTATTTTATCAAACATTTGTTGGTGTAGTTAATTCATAATCTTGAGAACACTTGACGTGGTTGTGGATGGATAGGAGTTTTATTGCATTGACGTTGAATAGTATTGTTATTGCAACCGTATTTGTTATACAATTGTATCCACCAAAATCTATGAAGACATTGTTGGTCTATCTTTATATTTGTCGATGTTTCACGCAATTATGTTTGTTAAAACGTTTGCTGATATAGTCTACACACATTACAATACAATAGACTGCATCTTTGTTTTCAACTTCATCCTCTCGTGGTTTGGCATTCACTGACATTCTTGATTTGAAATAGAACATTTTTACAAAAGGTTTCATCTTTCAAAGTGAACTTCTCGAAGTTAAATTTCATGCGCTGGTCAATGTAAATATAAATTCATATTTATTGAAGATTTTGATCAAAAAAGTCTTTGTTATATATAATACTCTTTTTATGTTTCTACAAACTGCATACGTGCCGCTAAAAACAACTAAAACAGCCATAAGAAAATTTCTGTCAATATCAGATAAAACTGAGGACGTCACAATTTGAGTCAAATTTTACATAATGAGCAATATAAACTATATTTCTAGATGTACTACACAAACAAAAATATATAATTTGAGTGTATTTACGCAACAATTTATAATCTTTACAAGTGACGCTTGTAAGAAACGCCTCGTACCGCAAAATGCGCGAGACTTTGGAAGAGAAGTTTCGGACCTTGAAACACGGGCCATTCTCAAGTGAAACCAAAAAGTGAATATACAATGCGCTTGAAATTCAAAATATCTGTATCTGAAAGCAGTGGCAATTAATGTTGATATCTAAAACAACTATCGTCTGACACCAGAACACAGAAAGATAAGCTAAACAACTTTTAATGGTCTAGTCAATCCCATGTCCCTCTTACTCAATATCACATTAACATGGATTTTTGAGGGCACGTAAGAACCTGAAAATGTCCCACACTGTAGCCCGAAATATCTGTGTTAATAATGATGTGCGTGACTGAAAATGGACTAGACAGCAATGTAGGAAAAAAGCGAGCAGCAATACTATGAATAGACGTGCAGATTTGTGTTAAATGAGATTTCTAAAATACGTATCTTCGCATGCATAGATACAGATATCATAATTACGAGATTTATTGTTGCCTTTTTTCCACATTGTACCATAGCTAAATTACACACAATATTAATGCATTTTCCTTGATTAGGATTGCCTCAGCAGTTTGAAATTGAGTTCTGTCGGAGACTTTGGCCAGTATTGTTCCTGAATTTATGTTTTTTGCCTTCGTTTTATGGGTTCCCAAGAAATGTTGTTTTTATTCAGCCGCTGTTTTCATGTTGCTTAGTTCGAACCTTGAACTCATTTATTTTATTACCTATGTATTGGACATTTTTACAATTGTCCGCAGGGCAAGTATATTGGTACACAGCATGATCAGTAGAAGGCATCTTGTCATGTTTCATTTTTACAGGAGACGAAAGCTTCAACCATAATTGCCACTGCTTTCCGATAGCTAATTTGAATTTTAAGCGTATTGTAGATTCACCATTTTTATCTATCACTTGAGAATGGACCGTGTTTCAAGAACAGAAAGGTCGTGTTTTTTCTATAATAAAATGGATATCAGTAATTGCAATTTAAATAATCAAACAACGAAACAAAGCACCAATGACGGAAAACTGAGTGAATCTTGCAAAAATGTTTTGCAGTATATGTAAATATATATATATATATGAAAACTTATTGAATCAAAAACCAACGCAACGATAGAAAATAGAGTAATCGCAACAGACGATAAAAATGCAATAAACAGACGATGGAAACTTGCATAATTTGTAGCACCAGCGCTTTCATGAATCTAATCTTCAGGTGAATATTATAATTCATTGAATACATGAAAGCGCTACTGCTACAAAATGAATAATCTAAGCCCTTTAAAACTATCTGTGTACACATCTTTGAGCTTTTTATACAAGTGCTTAACAGTTGAGATAATTTTGAAATTTAAATATTATTGTAGCTTGAATGTTTTCATTATGTAATCTTGAAAATAGTCCGGGTCAAAGAGACTGAAACATTGCTAAATAAATACTTCGCAATAAAATGGTATTCGTTAATTATTCTAAAAACATGAACAACAACAGGGAAAAGTGAATTTAGAAAAACGGAAAGGACTCTACACAAATCCGTGAAATTAGATAAAGATATTCAATTAAATTTAATATGCAAAGAAAACCAGCAGCTACAATTATGTTACCATATTACACGAAGATCAGTAGACAGTAGAAAAGACCAACATCAAGAAGGAAAAGAACAACAGAAGTTAAACGATAGGTATCAGTCAGGTCTTGCAAACCTCGAAATCAGAAACAGCAAATCAGAAAAAATATATACATGATGTAAATAATACTACAAAAGAAAAACACCTGTTATCATCGGTCGATCGATTTGGTTTCCCTCAATTATGATGCTGCAGAACTTGCACTTTAGCTCTACTACATTTGGACACTCCATTTATTGTCATCCGGTTATTCTGTGACAATATAGATTGAGAGAGAGAGAACTTTATTCATGGCAAATTCATGCATGTGACTACAATATAACACCATAACATTCGAAAAGAAATGAAATAAAAGAAAAAGTAGGAGCAAATCATGAGTGAATGAAAATCAAAAGTTTCACATACACGTAGCTGTTCCACTTGACCTTCGTATGCAATTCCGAATAGCTTCTAAGGCAATCGCTGATTTGTGGTGACAGGCTCGAGCTTTCGGAGGAATTCTATTCCAAAAACCTGCTCCAAAATAGTGGATAGAATTCTTGCCAAACTTAACTGTTCTAAACTTTGGTTGCTCGAAAACGCTTCTGTGAGATCGTTCTGGAGTCGGACGGAAAATATGCATAAGAGGAATTGGAGCAATACACGATGAAACCATTCATGTCTTCACTAGTTTGATTGTGTCTTGATCACTTTTGTACACAGTCCAAGACTTCTCAATAGATCTCATTAAACGATGTAAAGTCAAATACCAACTCACTATTAAACTGCATGCATTTAAAGATATTTGCAACGACTGCATAGTGGATGAATAGTCCATCATGCTGTGACGCAGGCATCTCTCATACATCGTCTCAAGCTTGCGTCGTGCAGTTTGGGATGCGAATAATAGAAGCGGTGAAGCGTAATCGAAATGTGGTTAGCGCCCTCTGATCTTCCTATCAAATCTCTTTAATCGATTAATGCCATTTAACTTCCAAGCTACTTTGCGGGTAATATTTTTAACTTGATCCTCATGCATAAATAATTTGTCGATATCCACGCCTAGTAGCGGAAGTTTACCTGACTGAACAAGACTTTTGCCAGTCACAGAAAAAACAAGATCTTCTGAGTTTGTTCCCCATGCGATACACTGACGCTTGTTATTGTTCAATTTCAAATAGTTCTTATCTAGTCACTGACAAGTCACATTTATAGTTTCAGTTAATAGACTCTGAACATCAAATATGTCAGCTTCGTTGATCCATATTGTGATGTCATCGGCGTAGACTGAAATGTTCACACCCAATGATTCTATCAGAATGATGAGATCGTATACGTAAATATTCCACAATAAAGGACCTAACTGAGATCACTGAGGAATACCTTTTGTTGTGCAATAATTTTGATCAAACTTTCGTCCATTGAGTCTTATATAATTATTTCTATCACTCAGGTAAGATTTCATAAGGCATAATGCTGAGCTACCTAATCCATAGGCTTCAAGCTTTTGCAATAACAATTCATGTCGTACACTGTCAAAAGCTGCACTAAGGTCTAGTGCAATAACTGCTACTATTTTCTTTTGATCAATGCCAACTTTGCACGATTCTGTCATAAACACAAAGCCATTCTCAGTATTATGGTTCCGCTTATATGCAAATTGATTTGGCGATAATTTGGGAATAATAAAGCGAGATAACTGCAATGTCAAAATAGATTCAAGCACTTTTGAAAATTGATTGAGCACTGTTATTGGTGGATATCTATTTGCATCATTCATCTGACCGCCTTTACAAACAGGTGACCAAAGACCCCGTTTCAGCGTCATACGAAATTCACCAGACAAAATATATGCATTGAAAAGATTGGCTAATATCATGCAAATTATAGGAGCAGAAACCTTAACAGCACGAGCCGGAATCCCATCCATGCCAGTAGATTTTCCTCATTTGACTTTAGTGAGAATTATTGTCTCAACAGAAGATTGGGATATTCTTGCAAAGTTGAATTCTTCCACCGGAACATTATCTTAGGTAAGCTTAGTGCTGATATGATCTGAAAATTGGATTTCAGATTCTTGATGCTTTGAGCTAATACTACACATGCTTTGAAAATGACTGCCCAATTCATTCGCAACTTCCTCATCCTTAATTATTAGTCCGGCAGCCAGAGCGAGTTTCTGCAGGGAACGAGGCCGAAAGTGAGACTTTTACAGAATGTCTCACACCCTATACCTACTTCGAATCGGCAGGTCTGTTGAGTTCTAGTGAGTTCCTCTTCTTGTTAGACACGATCAAAGAAAAATACATGTAAATCCAATGGGACGCAAATTGCAGTTTTTGGGTAGAATGAAATTTTGTATGTTTTCTCTAATTAAACGAAAAATACTAAGCCCAGTGTCACAATTTTTGGTATGAAATGTCTTCAGGTCATTTCCTATGATGTGCATGTGCTGTTATCATGCATCTAATCGGCAATGTGTGTGAGAATGTGGTTGAATGTGGATAAAGTTGCTCAAAATGTTTATGTTTGCCGACATTTAAAGGCTCGCCAAATCTAAATATGTTTAGCTTTATAGACAGGGGTTCATGAAAATGAAAGAAAATGACCTGAAGACATTACATGCCAAAAATTATGACTCTGGGCTTAGTATTTTTCTTTTAATTAGAAGAAACATACAAAATTTCATTTTAGCCAAAAACTACAATCTGCGTCCCATTGGATTTACATGTGTTTTTCTTTGATCAATGTCTGACAAGAAGAGGAACTCACTAAAACTCGACAGACGTGCCGATTAGAAGTAGGTATAGGTGTACATCATTGTCTGAAAGTCTCACTTTCGGCCTCGTTCCCTGCAGAAACTCGCTCTGGCTGCCGGACTATATAATCCTGCCATCACTTTTGTCATTCAACATAATTTTTGTATTGTCTTTCTGATTTTTTCCTCTCAAATATTTACCAAAGGTTCTTTAAAAATCCTGCACATTTTGTGAATCACACTTTTCTTGAAAGTATTTGGTTTCTGCATCTCTGCTCAATTTGCTTTCAGATTTTTGCCACATAAGTTTTTGTTTCCATGCATAAGAATTTTTATTTTTCACCGTGCGTATAATGTAGATGTCCTGTCACTTTATTTTACCTGTAAAGCAGATTAGTGCACGGGCGTGCAGTAATATTTTCATTATTGCACTGGTTGAATTATAGATTTCTATATAGATATATGCGATTGAATTATATAAAACCCGCTTATTATTTCACCATAGAATTAGATTAGTGATAATGGTCATGATATCGGTGAAAAATAAAATTACCTACACAACTCGTGCAAAGATATCCATCATTTCCTTTCTCTTCGATCAACATTCTATGCCCTCGCCCTTCGGGCTCGTGCATAGATATGTTGACTTCGAAGAAAGCAATAAAGATGAATATTTTGCACTAGTTGCGTAAATAACTATTATCTCTCTTCCCAGATATCATGGGGGTTCTGTTCAACCACTTATGTTTCTGACGTTTAGCGCAAGAAATATCAGAATTAAACCATGGATGTCCATCTGATTTGATTTTTACTTGCTTCCATGGTGTATGGCTATCCAAAATGTTAGTATATAGTTTCTCAATGAAAAGCGCCATATCATCCACCTCATCAAATATGTGACACACTTGAAATACGGGCAATGCCTCGGATATTTCATTAAGAAAATCGTCAGGGTTAAAGTTCTTGAAAAACCGGCAAATAAATGTATGTTTGAAAGAAGGTGGGGAGTTACAATTCACAATCGATACTACCATACAGTGATCAGACAGATCGGGATCATGAACTTTCACACCAGTAACAAACTCATTACGAGCAAGAACTACATCGATGCAAGAGCCAGAGGATAGTCTGGTTACCTCACGAACATGGCATGGTAGATCGTATTGATCACATAGGTCCTGAAGTAAATCAGAATTGCTTTTACAGTGTGACCCTAAAGAGCACAAATTAAGATCACCAATCACCATCATTTCTGATTCTACAGCATTTGAAATGTTGAGAACACGCTGTATCTCTTGACGTGCAAGAGTTAAGGACTTGCTTGGTCTACGATAGATGCATATCAGTACAAATTTTACATCAGTTGTTATAATATGAAGGGAAATAGCTTCAATGGCAGATAATGAATCGCCTTTCTCTGTCAGTGGAATCTGAGTAGCTGGTAAGGTATCTTTAACGTAGAGCAGTGTTCCACCATGTTTCTTTTTTCCAAATCGAAATGTTATGAATAGACAATTCAACATCCGATGCGTTTTTATCGGTTTTTGCCTCTTGAACGCATAGAATGTCTAACTTCCTTTTTAAAGGTAGGCCTATTCATGCTCAAGAGCTTTTAAAGGTCGATCATTATCTTTTCTGAACGAATTTACATTAATCTGTCCAATGTACAACTTTCCTTTGTGAGTTTTTCGGAATTTCAAAAAATCTTCATAGTTCAAGGGCATGACTTTGAAATTACTTGTATTGGTATTATTGTAGGTTACACCACGCGTTTTGTCACGAGCGCGAAGCGCGAGTGACAAAACGCGTGGTGTAACGGAATTACACCACAGTTCCTTACCCTCACATTATCAAAAGTGCTGTGCGATTCATTGCACACATTTTTGGTAGCGAATGAATGTGAGTAGATAACCACCGTCTAGTGACTATGCTACCGTCTAGTGTTATACGCACTCCACATTCAACTTTATTCTCTATTGTCTGACATAGAAATCTAGCAATTCATGTAATTTCACCAAGATTTTAGAATAATAAGTCATTCACACTTAGCCATAAGTTTATCTTGCTGACTGATAGACAATGGGCCTAGTGACAGTGAATTCAATGCTTCAATGGTATAGCTTTGAAATCGAACGAAGTTAAGCTATAATTAAGTACCATGTACGCATTTAGCCGTTTATTATATTCACAAAATAAGCGTCTGCTTAACACAATAATGGTCGACAAACAATAGCTATCTTTCTGTGTGATCAACCCTCCAGTAATGGCCAGCACACGAATGCTGTTATATACATATGTATTTCAGTACGAGAAATATCAACGCTGTAAGAGGTCCACGGACGGTCGTCAAAATCATAGATATCTCAGCAACTGCATCAGTGTCGCCGGTGGTATTTTAATAAACTCGTTCTTCAACACAGAAAAGCAGAAACGTCTTCGCTATGGAACTTAATCCTTGAAATCAATCAGATTTCTATGATTAAAACTGTCGGTGTATGACATTTTATTCCACAGTTTCTACCGACAGCTGTAAGAAAACTGTGGTGCAAATGACGTGAATTGACCGCTACTGTGGTGTAATTGACAGTCTAATAGCCGCACTGTAACTATGAAATTCCGTTTCCAATTACATTTGTAACCAAGCAGTAAGCTTCTTCATGGTCAAACATACCATATCAATAAAGAGATAAAACTGATTAAATGACTGCATCGTTGCACTATTGTGCCACTATTGTGCATTGCATGAAGCTTTACTTCCATTCTAGAGGTTATCATTATCAATTTCTATGGTAAAAACATATGAGACGATAGGAAATCACGATTCAGGAATTTTGGATCACAGCGACGTCCCACGAAGTTGAGAAGCACGTCAAATAAAAGCGCAGCTTCCAGGAAATCAGATGATATAAGATTCAATACTCGAAGACAAGAATTGATCATACACGGGGGTTGAACTTTTAGCTCAGAGCCGAATATACACAATATTTGTTCTTTCTGAGAACACTGTTTCACAGCGACGTCCAACGAAGTTGAAGCAGACACCAATGGATAGCGCAGACAAAATGCAAACAGATGATATCAACATTCACTTGAAAAGATGGATATTGCCGAAATTAAGGAGTATACTTGCTTCTTCCAGCACTTCCACCGCTCAGCACGCCAAGTATGTCAGAGAAGAGATCTTTAAGATCTATCTATATAGAAGAGATCATTGAAGAGATCTAGTATATTTGTAGACTCTCGTGAAATAAAAATTATGAAGTGCAGTTACATTTTTTTTAAAAAATGCTAGAAATAGGACGCATAACTGTTGGGTTACTCGTGTTGAGCTCGTATACAAAACACATGGTTATGCGTTCTGTTTGTTTTGTTTTTAAAGTTCTCAAAAATAAAATGTCAGAGAACTTTTGCGAAAGTATGCAACCGAACTGATTTTCTCACGCTTGCTATATTTTTATCCATAGATTTTTGATCCACACACTGTAAACTGTGCACAGCCAAATGACAGCCATATCGATCAGTCAATGGGAACAGACAATTCAGAGCCATAAGTGGCTGTTCAGAAGACAATTACCATTCTACTTTTTTTATGTCTTGCAGCTGTACATACGTGAGAACGTCGTTTCCAAATTCAAAAAACTTTATATTTTTAGAAAGCTCATGTTCTGAATTTGCTCATGTAAAACTTTCATGACTATACTCTAAATATAGCAGTCAGTAGACTTAATAGTGTTTCAATCTTTTACAATTTATTTGGTATTCAATTCTCATTTTCATCGCTATCCAGAAAGCGTGACTCATCACTCTCACGCATGCATAGGTGACAGGTCACAGATTTTTCGCACAGATGGATTTCTTTACTATGCGACTGTTGATCGGTGCCTGTGCATTGTCTAGACTGCTTGTTTAGACAGAGGAGAATAATGCTGTCTAATCGAAAGACATCGAATTCATTAATTTCATTTGTTTTGTGTCTCTCAGTAACATGCGAACTGCTGTGCTGAAAGCTTACCAGAGGCTATCTTAGGGATTAAGCTGAGTCTTTCATCCGAAGTGGCCGGCCATCCAGTTGTCACTGTGTCGAAACATTTAGAAGTCCCCAAAAGTACTATTCGAAGAGGCTGTCAGCGGCCTGATGGAAGGTCTTCTGACCGAGTCAAAGTCAGGAAGCTGCCTTAACACCGGCTAGTAATTAGGGCGCTACCCTTGGCAAGGGCGATGCTATTGTATCTATATTTTATTCCAACAAACTGTCTCTGCTGGATTTCAAAATGCAATTGGAGAACAAGCAGTTTTTTGGGAAAACGTTTTTTTATGCTAACGAGTTCATTTTCAGACTTTCAATATCTATGGTTTCTAGACGTCTGCATAGTCAGATCAAAGTGTTGGCCCATAAAAGTTGTAAACAAAATTTCCATTCGGTTTTGAACACATCTTATGTCAGGATGACTGATTCGAAGCTTGAGAAAGAGTTTTTGAAGGACAGAGTCTCTGCTCTTTTGTCAGATGGACAGTCGGAATGGTTATTTATCCGAAAGGTAAACGTCTCAAAGACACCGTCCACAGGTAGAAAATTAATCCTTTCTCCTTTCCAGAAAAGTTGGATCCGATCAGAAAAGAAGGACAAGTTTTCGAACAGATCGGATGATTATTCGCCTGTTAAGAAACGATCCATCTGTGTCTTCATTCGAGTTGAGGAGTTCACTTCGACAGCCGACGGTTTCTGCCATAACAGTGAGATGTCGTCTGAAAAGCGAGCACTTCAAAAGCCGTAAGAGACCATCAGGGCTCGAATTGACCGCCAACCACAAGAGCTTGAGGCTAAAGTGGGCAATACAACATTGTCACTTGCATTCTCAATGGAATCGAGGTGGTTGGAGTAATGAAACTTCTGTCTGCCTCAGAGGTCGTGATGGCCGTTCGAGAGTTTGGGATGAAGTCAGGTGACTCGATTCCTGTTCATTTGATATTGCCTGAATCACAAAGGTAGAATATTGCTCATTTGTGCTGCGATATGGATGAATGGCCGAACTGAACTCCATATCGAAAGGCATAACATGAACTCTTCGACGCTAGCATGCATGTTTCTCATGATAGTGCGTCTCCCAATCGTGCTCGCAGTGATTCTATATTGCAACGTGAATGGGATGACCACAGAATTAGATTCATCTGCGCGCGCATCGGTTTCCTAGAAAGGAAGAATTGTATGCAACCTTAATATCGAAATGGCACATCACAGGATTAGACAACTTGCTCCTTCTCGAATGGATAATTCGTGTATCGCTAGCTATTGGAAATGGCAAACAATAAGCTGCCAGCAGGGGACACTAGAGCCAGTGAGAGATGCGTACGTGCTGTGATATCACTTCGCACACACCAAAACACACATCGATGCCTGGCTCCGATTCAGTGTATGCACTATGCAGTAAGGAATGGTGAGAAGACGATGGTGAAATCATCAAGTGAACTAATTTTCGTACGCTTGCTACTTTTTTAAACAATAATCTGAAGGGCCAACATTATGGAGAAAACGTATGAGCAATGATCTGAAGTCTTCGAATCTGAAGGAATTATGGCAATCGAAGCACTTTGCTGGAACTCACATTAATCCGCAAGCGACGCACGACTTTTTTTCCTAACTCTGTAAGGTATTAGGAATTCCTTCTTGCCCACTTAATAGGTTCCTCTATGTGCCGTCAGTTTCGTATTAATCACACTTCTAGCAAACCGAAGCAGATAAACAAAATACTTAATTCTGTGGGGATGACCGCCTCTGCACTGAGACCTTTTCTGCTCCCCGACGCGAACCAAATCGTCTAGTCATCGCACCAGAATGACTTTTACATGCTATGACACTGCTGGAAATTTCCTCTCTTCACATAATAAAATCATTCCTACATGTAGTGCAAACACAGTCTAGCGACGGCATCCCGTTAGAAAATGAAATATGTCTTCATTAATTTGGACCCATCAATTCCAAGAAAGATCATTTTTGAAAAGTGAAGCCTGAAATGACAACTTCACCGCATTGCCCAAAGGCAGTTAAGAGTACGTGACTTCACTCGAACAAGAAGTGTCTCTAAATTCAAGAAAGAAAAGAGTAAGAAAATACGCGGCCTTGTTTTCTGGCACAAATATATACAGATTGTATCATACGTTTGTACATTGCATGTATTCATGGACTTCTCCTTTTACATAAGGGATTTCTCATGAATGATCTATCAGCCGATGTTCAAAACTGTGTCCTCCAACTTCACTACATTTCTCGTACCGGTGAACCACAATGCGACAAATTCGTCTACACAACTCCATATTTCCATGAAGTGTGGAAAACGCAGCTGAAATGTATTGAATCAATTCATCAATTGTCGTCTGTTTTTTTAAAACACTTCGTCCTTCACAATGCCCCAAACACCAAAATCAATCGGTGTAAGATCAGGGAGCGAGGAAGAAATGGAATTGGTCTATCGCGTCCGAGCCATTGTTGTGGAAGGACTTTATCTAGATAGCTTCTCACACACAAAGCATGGTGCGGTGGGGCTCCATCTTGTTGGAAGAAGATGTTATTGAAATCTTCCCTTTGTTGCAAAGCTGGGACTACTCTAGTCATCAATCTCTCCAGATAATTGCGTCCGTGGAGAGATTCGCAAAAATATTCCGGACCGATGATGCCTTTTGAGGAGATGCTAGCTCCAACCGTCACTCCCGGCTGGTTGAATTCTGTCTCCGTCGTCAATGGAGATTTTCGTCACATCAATACACACAGTTGTGACGATTAACACAGTTGTCACAGTTGTGACAGCTGGGACGACCGGAGCGATGACCATCAGTTATTTCTCCCATAATTTCAAACATCACGAATGCGATAAATTGTTAATCTTGAAGGTGCAGGTGAATCAAAAACTTTCTTCCACTTTTCGATGACATCATGAACATCTCCGTTTTCCAATAAGTTTATATCATCCACTTCCTTTCATCAAAACTTAATTGCTTACGTGTAGATGTCATCCTTCAGTTTCCTTAACTTGTGAATGGAATGACGAATGCAGGGCAACATTGCTATATCATTCAAAAAATTGCAATTAAGAATTGAAATGCTATATTCAGTTGACCCTTAACAGATTTCTATGTACATGTTTCTGTATTTCTACATTTCTGCATGCTTTAATGTCATTAATGCTAATGGAACTGAGAACAGAAATCTATGATGAAATTCAACGCACGGAAAATAGCTGCTCGTCTTGGTGGATTTGAACCACCGACCTCTGGCATTCTAGGCTAACGTTCTACCAACTGAGCTATCGACGAGCGACAGTACGACATCAGTACGCAATTGAAGAACCCACGTAAGAGATCAGATGACTTCATCCCCAAGACAACACAGCATTAACCGTCAAGTCAAACTACTGAAGCAAGAATGAGAAGTCTATGAAAATGAGAAGTCTATGCATACATGAACATGCATGCATACAAACTTATGATACACTCTGTACATAGTCGCTCTGTATAATACCACATAGCTTATCGTGCTACCACCTGTAATTGACTTCACTGTCTGTGTTCCTTCAAATAACATAGACAGTGTGTTCAATTATGATGGATGGACTGCAAGCTATGCGGTGAGAAACAATTTTATATGTTCAAGTGCCATTAATTAATAATATCCACGAGTACACGATTTCTTGGGTATATGACACAGGCATCAATTGGCAGAGTATCTTGAATCAATGTTATTGATTGAAGCAAAGATTTAATGTTATGCTTTTTATAGTCCTATTTGCCCTGGATCAGCTTGCTGCACTCGCAAGACAGCAGATGTGCCACCAAAGCAACAGTGAAGTTATTCTATTTTGTAGCTTAAGTGTCAAGTGCACATTCTACTAATGTCTCATAACGTCACACTATAAGAGTGGCAAAAAGTGCAAGTTCATCAATATGACACAACGGACTAGCAGACGGTGCTTTACAACAATGATCATTCATGATAGAAAGTACAATTGGACTGCAAATTTTCTAGAATATTCAGTAACATATTGTGGAGAATTTTATCCAATTAATGCTTCTCGCCAATGTATTGGCATCAATCTATGGACACCTGGCGATAATTCTATCAGAAGACTTTGTGGCGATAACGACAACCTATCAACGATAGTGGCAATTATTCGTTATGTGTTACGTCCGATGACAATAATGATAGTTACAATAGCACTTTGTCTGTTGATACTCTCAAACGTGTTTAAGTCTTTGATTTTCGTCAGACAACAAGTATATTTCTATTCGCTACTCAATCTCGATTTTGCACTGGTACTTATTCTTTTTAAAGGTTCTTTAGAACTGGATTCATTTCATAATCAAAGTAATTATCACTATTCTTTATGTTGTGCCATTTTCTCTTTACTGGAATTGATGACCACCGAAATCAGTACATTTTGGCTTTTTGGTTCTGGACTATACATTTTCTTTGCTAAAACATATCTTTCGCGTCTGGGATATAATTCTGTTGTATTGCATGCCCTTGGATGGCTTCCTCCAATAGCTCTTCTTTTCGCATATGCATTAATCATTTATTTGGTTGACACTGAAAATTATTTAAGAAATTATTGTAAACTGCCCCTTCATTTGAAAAACTTTCTTTTTGTTGCAAAATTTCCATCCCTTCTTTTATTTCTTTTGAACGTGTTATCATTTATTGTGATGTCATGCCATATATGCAATAGCTATCACAAACCCAGTCATGAAAGGAAGTCAAGGTTGTCGAACACTTTTGCAAGATCACTTAGTATCCTATTCTTTGTGGGTGCTATGAAAATATCACAAATCATGCCATCAGTGAAAGCAACATATAAGTATTCATTTTACATTGAATTATTTTCTGAAGCTGTAAATTACATTTGTATTTCTCTCCTTACCATTCCAACCGTGTACACAAACAAGTCTATTTGGGACAGATTTTTCACTAATTGCCATTACATTAGAGATCGGTCTGATGAAATGGTTAAGAAAAGTGCACCAACTTCATCGTGTTACAAAATCCAACGTTCCTGCGAAAATGAAGCTGTACCCAACGAAGACTTTGAATTTTATCATTTGTAATGCTAGTACACCATCCATGCATTTTTTCGTGGAATATTCTAATACAACGGATTATATCTACATATAACGGTAGAATTTCTTTCAGAAAACTTTTTCTTTTAATACTGAAATGTTTGATGATTCAGCAAATAACATTCTTGTTTGGATTTTATCTGCGTCAGTTATGCGTATAGCTATCTTTTTATCAAATAAGCTTACTATAAACGCTTGTTTAAAGAAAGAAGATAAATATTTTAAAAAAATCCGCTTATGATTTATCAAGCTAAATTTCGAGAGTAATCACACACGCATGCTTGTAACCACTTATCTTTTCGGTAATAGTTTGCCATTGTCAACTCTTTAGTCAATACTCTGAGGTGTTTCGAGGTGTCAGCTAAAAAGTCAGGGAATTCGAACGGACCCATTTTTAAAAGTTCGTCGGTAATTCGATAATTTCCTCCACGCAGTCGTTTGCTACGTTCGCAGCTCAAACCTTCAAGGGCGACCGCACAGAAACAGTGTTAGGTTAGTGAGATGTTAGCGGCAAGCAAATTTCAATGGGGTGAATGTATTCTATAAATCACGTGGTTACAATCTGCAACGAAGAAAAGGTTATTTAAATACTACGCATAAACAATTAAACAATAGGTATTGTTAGTTAAATATCTTTAAGAAATAAGAGCTACCATTATAACCTAATGTTCGGTTAAGCAATGGATTGCTACTAAAAATTTTTATAGATTCAACAATGCTAATCTCAAAGTCCGAGTTTCCACGGTAAATGATTTTAAAGCAATCATTATAGTTACGAAAACAATGGTTACATTGTTCTATGTGTTGTGCAATGGCACTATTGCCACTTAAGTGTTCAAGTTTACGTTGATGCAGACGTCTTTTGGTTTTGCCAATATATTGGCAATCAGGATCAACCTGACATTGAAAGCAATAGACAAGACGCGATTGCATGTCTGGACCTAACTTACTTTTAAGGGAGAAATATCTTCCAGTTTTGAACGAGGTCATAACAACCTTGCATTCCAAGTTAAGTTTACGAAATATTTTTACTAACTTATTACTAAATTTCTGTGATGCATAACCCACGAAAGGGATTTTGATTATTTTATTGAAGTCATTATCAATTGTAACGCGTGAAAAATTGTTTAATTTACGACCTATAAATTTGTTAATTGTTGATTGAATTAATTGCAATGGATAGCCATTTCTACTTAAGATATTGGTAATTTTATTACATTCATTATGGAATAGATTCCAATTGGTGGATACATTGTAAGCACGATGAAGCATGCCTAATACTAGTGTGTTTTTCCAATTGCGAGGACATAAAGCATTGAAATTCAGTAAAAGACCTGTAAAGGTAGGTTTACGATAAATCTCAGTAAGTATATTGTCCTCATCAATTTTCAGAAGGACATCTAGAAACGGTAATTCTTTATTGCCCACTTCTGATGTAAAGTGCAAGTTACTGTGTTGAATGTTTAGAAAATTATGGAATACATTTATGTGTTGTTCATTGTTAAATACAGCTATGATATCATCCACATAACGACGATACACAACAGGAGAGAAAGGTAAGTCCTGCCATTTATGTTCTAGATTAGCTAAGAAGACGTTAGCAAGGGTTGGACCCAACGGGCTACCCATACTTACACCATCCACCTGTTGGTATACAGTATCATTCATAAGAAAGCAACCAGACGTGGCAAATTTTAATAAGTCTTTAAATACTTTTTCTTCGTACTTCGGTTTATTGGCATTACTAGGTGAGTACACTAATTTAGTTGCAATGTTGATTGCTTCAGTTACGGGTACGTTGGTAAATAAGTTTTCGACGTCAAAGCTCACAAGGGTGCTATGACGGTTTATTTTATGTTTAACATCATCTAATACACTAATGAAATCATTAGTTGATTTCAACATAAGGTCATCATTGATATGTGGTTTAATTAAATTGTCTAAGTATTTAGCTAATTTATAATTAGCAGCACCAATAGTACTAACTATCGGTCGAACAGGGTAATTGTTCTTATGTACTTTTACGGTACCATAGATACGTGCAATGTTACTACCAGAAGGCAGTATGTCCTTATAAACGCTGTCATCAACTTTATTTTTTACATATTTATTGAGATAGCGAGATAATTTATTTTCCTCGATACAAACAGGATGTTTTTTAATATCATTAGGTACAGGAATTATTTTAAATTTAGAAGAATCACTCAATATCGCATTAAGTTTATGATTATAGTCATCAGTATCTACAAGCACGATACCTTGACCTTTATCAAAAGAACAAATCTTTAAGTTACGAATCTTAGATAGTCTATTTAAAGTCATGTGTAACATACGGTTACGTTTACTTTTCAAAGTGTCATTGCAGTTATCTTCGAATTCCTTCAGTGAGAGTATTATATCTAATTTTATTTCTTTGGTCCAGTTAGGATCATTGCGTGGTACGCCACAAATTGATTTTTCTAGTTCATATTTCATTTTATCTAAATCAAGGTGTCTAGGAGCAATAGGATTTTTTAAACCATACCGTAATGCTTCACGTTCAAACAGAGAGAGTGAATGGCTACTAAGGTTAATGATGCAATCCGGGGTTGCAGTCCTTTGTTCAAGCCAAAGTTTACTTAATTTACTACGATGAGATTCTTTTACTTGTAGGAGAGAGTTATTGACATGTTTGTAAATAGCCAATTTTAACGTGAGAATACGAAACCACGATAATTGACTCGAAATGTGACTGGTAAGTTTTTGGAGTTTAAATTTATTGTGTTTCAATCTTTTATTTAAGAATTTTATATGCGATGTGATGGCTAATTTGTTGAATTCATCAACATCATCACTAATTGGTTTAAGTTTAGGTTTAGTGAGAAGAAATTTAGGACACAAGTGAAGAATATCACAATCATTGAAATAGGTGATATCCAATTGTAATTTTTTGACTTTGAGAATGCATTTTTCCAGTTTTCGGAGATCATTCACAGATACATTATTTATTATTATTGAATGATCTCCGAAAACTGGAAAAATGCATTCTCAAAGTCAAAAAATTACAATTGGATATCACCTATTTCAATGATTGTGATATTCTTCACTTGTGTCCTAAATTTCTTCTCACTAAACCTAAACTTAAACCAATTAGTGATGATGTTGATGAATTCAACAAATTAGCCATCACATCGCATATAAAATTCTTAAATAAAAGATTGAAACACAATAAATTTAAACTCCAAAAACTTACCAGTCACATTTCGAGTCAATTATCGTGGTTTCGTATTCTCACGTTAAAATTGGCTATTTACAAACATGTCAATAACTCTCTCCTACAAGTAAAAGAATCTCATCGTAGTAAATTAAGTAAACTTTGGCTTGAACAAAGGACTGCAACCCCGGATTGCATCATTAACCTTAGTAGCCATTCACTCTCTCTGTTTGAACGTGAAGCATTACGGTATGGTTTAAAAAATCCTATTGCTCCTAGACACCTTGATTTAGATAAAATGAAATATGAACTAGAAAAATCAATTTGTGGCGTACCACGCAATGATCCTAACTGGACCAAAGAAATAAAATTAGATATAATACACTCACTGAAGGAATTCGAAGATAACTGCAATGACACTTTGAAAAGTAAACGTAACCGTATGTTACACATGACTTTAAATAGACTATCTAAGATTCGTAACTTAAAGATTTGTTCTTTTGATAAAGGTCAAGGTATCGTGCTTGTAGATACTGATGACTATAATCATAAACTTAATGCGATATTGAGTGATTCTTCTAAATTTAAAATAATTCCTGTACCTAATGATATTAAAAAACATCCTGTTTGTATCGAGGAAAATAAATTATCTCGCTATCTCAATAAATATGTAAAAAATAAAGTTGATGACAGCGTTTATAAGGACATACTGCCTTCTGGTAGTAACATTGCACGTATCTATGGTACCGTAAAAGTACATAAGAACAATTACCCTGTTCGACCGATAGTTAGTACTATTGGTGCTGCTAATTATAAATTAGCTAAATACTTAGACAATTTAATTAAACCACATATCAATGATGACCTTATGTTGAAATCAACTAATGATTTCATTAGTGTATTAGATGATGTTAAACATAAAATAAACCGTCATAGCACCCTTGTGAGCTTTGACGTCGAAAACTTATTTACCAACGTACCCGTAACTGAAGCAATCAACATTGCAACTAAATTAGTGTACTCACCTAGTAATGCCAATAAACCGAAGTACGAAGAAAAAGTATTTAAAGACTTATTAAAATTTGCCACGTCTGGTTGCTTTCTTATGAATGATACTGTATACCAACAGGTGGATGGTGTAAGTATGGGTAGCCCGTTGGGTCCAACCCTTGCTAACGTCTTCTTAGCTAATCTAGAACATAAATGGCAGGACTTACCTTTCTCTCCTGTTGTGTATCGTCGTTATGTGGATGATATCATAGCTGTATTTAACAATGAACAACACATAGATGTATTCCATAATTTTC
Organism: Prostheceraeus crozeri; assembly: GCA_907163375.1. NCBI lineage: Eukaryota > Metazoa > Platyhelminthes > Polycladida > Euryleptidae > Prostheceraeus > Prostheceraeus crozeri. The sequence continues at coordinate 81,900 of CAJQUW010004989.1, forward strand.
TAAACATTCAACACAGTAACTTGCACTTTACATCAGAAGTGGGCAATAAAGAATTACCGTTTCTAGATGTCCTTCTGAAAATTGATGAGGACAATATACTTACTGAGATTTATCGTAAACCTACCTTTACAGGTCTTTTACTGAATTTCAATGCTTTATGTCCTCGCAATTGGAAAAACACACTAGTATTAGGCATGCTTCATCGTGCTTACAATGTATCCACCAATTGGAATCTATTCCATAATGAATGTAATAAAATTACCAATATCTTAAGTAGAAATGGCTATCCATTGCAATTAATTCAATCAACAATTAACAAATTTATAGGTCGTAAATTAAACAATTTTTCACGCGTTACAATTGATAATGACTTCAATAAAATAATCAAAATCCCTTCGTGGGTTATGCATCACAGAAATTTAGTAATAAGTTAGTAAAAATATTTCGTAAACTTAACTTGGAATGCAAGGTTGTTATGACCTCGTTCAAAACTGGAAGATATTTCTCCCTTAAAAGTAAGTTAGGTCCAGACATGCAATCGCGTCTTGTCTATTGCTTTCAATGTCAGGTTGATCCTGATTGCCAATATATTGGCAAAACCAAAAGACGTCTGCATCAACGTAAACTTGAACACTTAAGTGGCAATAGTGCCATTGCACAACACATAGAACAATGTAACCATTGTTTTCGTAACTATAATGATTGCTTTAAAATCATTTACCGTGGAAACTCGGACTTTGAGATTAGCATTGTTGAATCTATAAAAATTTTTAGTAGCAATCCATTGCTTAACCGAACATTAGGTTATAATGGTAGCTCTTATTTCTTAAAGATATTTAACTAACAATACCTATTGTTTAATTGTTTATGCGTAGTATTTAAATAACCTTTTCTTCGTTGCAGATTGTAACCACGTGATTTATAGAATACATTGACTGAGTATATCTCCACCGTCTAAACATTCAATGGGGTGAATGATACTGTTAGATGATCCTGTTCGAGATTTGTTAGCTGAACAGTGTTTCTGTGCGGTTGCCCCAGGTTTGTTGTTCCGCTCTTTGAAAGCATTGAACGGTGATCATCCGTTCATTCATTGTCAAATTAGTCTATAGAGTTACCATTGAAAAGTGATCTACAATTATAAATATGCTGTTGAATTCTTGAAAAAATACTGCCAAAATTCCTTGAAAGCTTCAATTTATAGGGGTGAAAGGGTCACTTTTCAGCGCTGTTTCATGAGAACAATAAATGCGTCGTTCAAGTTTACTTGAAATTCTGAATTAAATAAAACAAAAAGTCGATGCGATGATTCCGGTTGAGAATGAAAACATTGCGGCTGCGAAATAGCAGTGAATTAATGCAGAAAGATACGAAAAATGAGCGCTCACACTAATCCGACAACTGTAATAGTGAATTAAATACAACGTGCATGTGCAACATAGCTGCTGTATACTCTAGGCCTATATATTACATTATAGAGTTACCTAGCGTTTCACATTGTAAAAAGCAAGATATTTCTGGACTAATTTTGAGGCTCTATTACCTTATCCTCAGCGGTATAAGGAGTTTTAGAAAAAATAGTACAATTTATGCTTAACCTATATAAAAACTTTGTAAACTCTTTTAGCGGTGTCCCCGTCCTTCCATAATCGCCTATTCTGGTCAAATTAGATAAGCAATTTGTTTATGTGCTTCTTGCCGCATATGTGTATGCCTAGCGCCTGCGAATGAATTTTCCAAGATAGGATGGATTCAGGTGTTGATTTATTCTGCAGACGAAGCGTGCTACCAAGTTAACTAGAAATCGGCGAATCGTGCCATCAGTTAGAAGAGACGAATCGTGTTAACTACAGTCCGTTTAATAAAAAGTAGATGAAAAAAAGTCCTTTTCATAAAAAGCTATGAAACATGAAGTCCAGTTAATCACATGTAGCAGTTACATTATTGTTGATGAATAATGGTGCTATACTGGCTCTGATTGACCGATTTTCTTTATTTTTGTTTTGCTTGATAGCTTTTTGCTTGTAGAACAACATATTACATAACAAAGGAAACAAATGTAATTTTATAAGAGTGAGGTATGATTTTGTGTAACATTGCTAAATGAAGATCAAATTATCTACTACTTTTTTATCTATAACAGGAAAACAACTCAATATTCATGCTTGAAATTTCCGACAATGATATTAATAAGCACAACTGACATATCTTCCAAATTTCAGAGAAATTCGTTCAAGTTTGGCGGAGTTAGACAAAGTTGAAGTTAAGGCGATGTTTAAGGGTGATCCATTTTTTATGAAACAATCTGTAATGGCTCATATTATTCAGTGTTTAATCAAGCTCTTATGTCCTAATCAGAAAGACAATTTCTCAATGCCTATGAAATCAGAAGATCAGAGTATTAGATATCAATTCATATCAACGCGATCAATAATACAGGCCAATGACAGCAAGGTTATTTGATCGGTTAACGACCCGGAGGCTTCGGGTCAGGCAGAGCACGGATCCGACCATACCCGGAAATTTTTTTCCACATTGCCATAACTAAAACAAAAACGGTAGTCTATTCATTCGATCGTTGGCTTTCATGGTTAACGGTCGGATTGCTCTGCGGTTCTTGCAAACTGTGCATCTGCTCGTAAGTATGATGGAATTAGATCAACGCATTACCTATACACCAAATGAGTTACAAAGAATAAGATTTCTAGGATGTACAGGACTGAACTGATCACATTGAAAAAATAGTAAAGAAAGCACAAATGAGAATGCATTTTATAAGTGAAATGATGCGATGTGGACTTCAAAATGAAGATATTATACGGTATTTCTGTGCTTCTGTCCGAAGCATCCTCGAATATGCTGATCCAATGTAGCACTTCGAAATCACCAAAGCTCAATCAATTGCTATTGAATCTGTTCAAAGACGACTGATAAGAATGATGGAACACATCCCATATGATTATCATGATTATGATTATGACAGTCTTCTGCAAAAATATTCACTGGAAACGCATAGTTCACGACGTATGAACATCTGTCGTAATTTTTTTAACAATTTACCAAAAGCTTTAAGTGAAAGAATTTCACATCGTCCACAAAAAACAGAAATATTGAGACGTAAAACAAATACCCGGTATCATCTTTTATAACACCAACAGGTATAAAAACTCCTTCTTGCCATCTGCAGTACACAACTTCTCGTAATTGATTTTTAGTCTGTATACATGTATATCTTCTACTTTTCACTTTTTTGTAAAATGATCAGCTTCTGCTGTCTAGTATTGAATAAACATATTATTATTATTATATGATTATACAGGGGGCGGATCCGAGTTGCACATGCGTATATTTAGGCTTGCATGATAATAATATTAATAATAATGGGCGTATTTTTTAAAAAATCTGCCTCAATAGTGGGAATCGTGAGGCTAAGGTACAAAATAAATCACAATAAACGTCATAAGTCATACAAACAAAAGGAAATATTAAGACAGATAACCCAGATAATCTATTCACAAGATTCAGTATCTTTAATAGGCCTACAAGTTTTACGGCCGACGGATTGTGATAGTCTAGTCATTAGGCTAGTTACTTTAATGCAAGTCTATAAGCGATAAACCCTGATGCATCGGTAGGTAGACTATAGGCCCAGAGCCTAAAAACGTGGCTATGCATTCCGTAGGGCCGCGTAGCTACTTGGTCAGGCTATAACTCAGCAGCATGTGTGTTACCAATTATTGTCTGGACCTAAGTCAGCGATATAGAAATCATGATGTAAATTATCACCGAATAGCCTACATCATATATTTTTGCCATTTGGCAACCATACAGGGCCTTGGTAGGCTATGCATAGGTAGTGTCAAGCACTGTGCTGTACATACAATTTATGCATGCAAATCTCCAACTCCCCAAATTTGCAGATTCCGCTGAATAATTTAAAATAACTTTACAAGTGATGCGGAAATGCAATATTACAGCTACAAAAAGCGACAGAATCGAAAATTTGCAGTGTGTCCAAAAATGATCTCCTTGAATTATTTATTGACACTTCTGAATGTGTGTCACTGTGGCACTTGGCACAACGGTTAGGTGACTAGCCTAGCAGATTTGAAATGTGCTTTGCACTTTTCAATGATATTTGAAGCGTCATGCCCTTTCCGAACATAAAGCTACAAACCCTTACAATAGTGCATCATTGGCTATGCATTTGTTGGTTATTAATTGGAGGCCTAGCTTAGTCCAGCAAACGCGGCTGCTTCCGCAATGACATAAAGGCTGCATTGGGCCTGTGTAGCCGCTTGTCGCCACTGCACAGACGGAGATTGGTGAAACTACTCCCCGTCATTGATTGATAACATTCGGTCACCTTATTCAACCTCATTCATGAATCTCAATCAATAAAAATCGTCAGTCAGTGAAAACGCAGTCGAATTGAACGAAGTCATCAATCGCTATTATGAAATTGTAAAAGCTCTTGTCAATGCATTATCTGGTACATTGCTCTGCTTTCACGGTTGGTGGTGTGCACTCGCTGGCCACGTAAGTTATCCAGATCGCATATTGGATGTTCATTGACTTATTAAGTTATATGCAAGATATCGTAACGCGCAAATTAACTTCAAATGAGATTTTTGTTACGCAATCGATTTAGGCCATTAATTTCCTGACAACTGAAGTACATCTGAACTTTCACAAATACAAGGAAGACGCAAAACTGAATCATTGAGTTTGATTTTTGTTAGAATTTTTAATCTAATCTAGTGAGCGGCTGTATCTTTCGCAAATATTTTTGTCAACTTCCGCCAATCCACAACAGACAATCTCGTACAAGGATTAAATCTTGTATCAGACAATTTTATTTCCGTGTACTCTGACGGTGCTTCATTGACATATTTAAGGAGGACCCTACAGGCCTAGGTATCTTCAGATTAATTGCCGCACACGAGAGGTTTCCAAAGGCCATTATCAGAAAGCGACCAATCTCTCCCAGAAATTTATTGGCGAAAAGTAAGAAAAAAAAGAGGTCAAAAATCACAGTCTGCTCGACGCTCCGTGTCGCAGACAGTATATAGCGTACTCATGGGACTTGACTGAATCAAACACACTGATATCCAATGCTTATAAGGCCTAGCATGTATACAAATCAGTGATATTATCGTTGATCAGCCCGTGTTTGTGGTCCTCAGCAATTTTGTGAAAGTCAATAAGCCTAGCTTCAGAAATCCGATTGCAAACAGGCTCAGTATATGACAGTCAAGTAAATCAGTGCTAAAATCATCAATAGATAAAACAAAATCAGGTGATAATTGGTGATGTGTTCAGAAATGGAACTCTTATTACCCAAATTAATAGCTGCGACGAAGCTAATGAAAACGTCAATAGAAAGGGCAGTTAGTCATGTCATCGTGACAAAAGTTACAGCGCAAGCTGCAAACAGCATTGCGCGATTTACAAATATAGTGATTAGGCAATTTACGACAAGTGGCGCAATCGCAAGTACTACCAATGCGGTCTCAAGAAAAGCTATCACCAGTTGCTTGCAGCATTTTGTTGACCATGTTAACAGAGACACTGTACTTTTTAACGAGATTTTTATTTTGAGCATACAACTATCACTGATATCATCGAGGTAGGGGTCACTATCATTGCGAGCAAAATTGTTCAGGAGAAGCATTTTCCCCACTGGTTGAATTTTTCATTGGCGAAAGTTAGGAGAAACATAAATTTCTGGGAGAGATTTTCTTTTTCTGATAATGACCTCTCTCTTCAATTTTTAAGTAGTAATCAAATAAGATGTTGTAATAATCACAACTGAGAAAACAGATCAGAGCTTTCGCACAGACATGTGTGAATGAATGATGGCTTAATATACCAGCCTTGAGAAATATATAACTATGAGAAATATGCATGACAAGTAACTGAGAAGACAGTGTTGGTAGTTGCATTGACCTAACTCGTCAATGGCATCAATGCCTCTCACTTGATCAGAGAGCCTTTCCCGAAAACTTCAGTGAGTAATGGGCAAAAGACCGTTCCAGGACACCATAAAATTCAAAAAAATAGTATCTTTAAAAACGACATAAATTCATGAATTTGAACCCTTTTTCAGGTTTTTAAGACCTAAATACATGAATTTAGTCCATTCAAAAAGTACCATTTTTTCAAAAAATGGCATTTTTAAAAACGACATAAATTCATGAATTTGAACCCTTTTTCAGGTTATGAAGACCTAAATTCATAAATTTGGGCGTTTTTAAAAATACCCAATTTTTCAAATTTTTCAAAATCTCAAATTTGAGAATTACAATTTTCACCCTTAAAATCATGACCGTTCCAGGACACCGAAAAAATCAGAAAAGTTAAGAATCTCAAATTTGAGAATTACAATTTTCTCGCTTAAATCATGACCGTTCCAGGACACCGAAAATCATAAAAGTTGAGAATTTCAAATTCATGAATTTTATCCATCTTTCAGGTTTTTAAAATATATCATGTGACTAAAAATATTTCTTTAAAAATGGAAGAAACAAAAGTGGAAGAAACCGCAAAAATATATCCTTCGTTATCATATGAACGTAGTTCTACTTTAATGGACATTGTAAAAATGAATAAAGAAAAACACAAAGATAGAGTACGTTATATGAAAGATAAGGAATCTCAATTATTATTAAGATTAGAGCATTATAAAAAATTAAGAAAGAGATGGACTAAAGTTAAGAATGTAACACAAGGAATTGGCATATTCTTAACAATAAGTTTAGGCGCTCTCACTATTGTTATATCTTCTGGTGTTTTAATAATTCCAGTAGTTGCTACAGCTTTAACAGGTACGGGTGTTTTTGCAACTTCACTTGTTACAATGTTAGATAAATCTTTAATAACTAAGAAACGAAAATCATTAAAAACTAAGCATTTACATATTAAAGAAGTCTATGACAAATTGCATTACTACTTTCAAAGAGTATGTGATGATAATGTTATTACGTTAGATGAGATTGAAAAATTTGATCAAATAGCTAATGAAGTAAATCAAATATCATTTCAATTACAGTTAGAAAAAGTTGATGATAAGAATAAAAAGGATGGCAAAATTTCGAGTGATGGTAAAACTTTTAGTGATGATAAAATTTCTAATGAAGAAAATGATAAAATTTTTTTAGAAGAGCTAAAAACTTTAAGCGAAAATTTAAGCAAAACTTTATTAAACAAAACTTTATTAAACAAAACTTAAAACGAGAAAACTTTAAACGAAAAGATGTCAGACAACAAAGCAATAAAAAAATAATTTGTTCAGTAAAATGTTTTTGTTGTATTCCAATATTACCACAAAATTCAAATATTATATTTTAAAAATGGATAAAATTAGAGCTGATAATCAAAAAAGAATTAAACAATTAGAAGAGTTAATAAAACAAAGAAATATTATGAAAGAAAATCATCTTCAACATAGAATGATAAAATCTGGTATTCAATCTGATATGTTTGAAAAAATGCAGCAAACCGAGCAAGTAAAAACTGATTTTGAAAAAACTATGAAACCATTTAAAACTCTTGAAAAAGAACTTACAAATAATGATAAACAAATTGATATAACAGATCGAGAGCACAAAACTATATTAGATGACTATGGATTACTAGAATCAAACATTAATAAGAAATTACCAAAATCTATGCAATTTGAACATTCTATCTCATTTATAGATGGAAAAACAATACCTAGATTTTATCTAGGACAAAAAGAAATATTTCCACAACCTTTTCGAGGTTTAATTTTTTCACCAGATGAATCTCTTTTTAATTTAGATAGAAATTTTGTTGATCTTGTAAGAGGAGCAGATTTAAATAATTATGCTGTAGAAGATCTCATAAAATATAAAGCTATGTTAGATAGAGTTGGTGCAGTAAAATCTCTTAGACGTTATAAACAATTAGAAAATTTATTATCAACGGGAGTTAAAGTAGGAAAAGGTTTATCTGAAAAACAGAAAACAGAAAAAACTGTATTCTTACCAGATGAACCACAAGAATTACTAAATAGATTAAATATTTTAATATCGGCAATAAAAGAAGGACATAATTCTAGTTTCAATGAAATTCATGCAATATTGAAAAGACTGTTAGAAAAGAAGATTCTAAATGAAGAGGATTATAAAAGTATAACGAACCGAATGTTCTAGGGCTTCGCCCGTAGCTGAAATATGTTGTTGTTTTTAATTTTTATTTATGATTTTTATCTATGATTTTTATCTACGATTTTTATCTACGATTTTTATCTATAATATTTATTCAAAATTTTGACTAAAAAATGTGTTCAGCAGATTTAAACAAAATTAATAATCATTTAGAAAATTTGACAGAGATTTTGGGTTCATCAAAATTTAGTACGACGTTAAAAATTATAACAACTACTTCATCACACACTTGTAATTTAGAACCCATTCTACATTTAGAACAAAATAAAAATTATCAAATTGCATTGACTAGTTTCTCTACATTTAACACTATTCAAAATGTTATAAAAGATGTGAATGATCAATTTAGATATTCTACTGATAAAGGCAAAACATGGAAAATATTAACTTTTCTTCCTGGTTCTTACGAAGTTGAATCAATATCAAATGAAATTAAGAGACATTTAGGTATACTATTTAAAGATAAGAAACAATTACATTTTGCAGTTGAACCGGCAGTCAATAAATTTTCTCTTACTTTAGACGAAAATCATCAAGTTGATTTTAATCATGATAGATCATTGTCAAAGCTATTAGGATTTAATAAACAAACCTATAGTCAAGGTTATCATTTAGGTGAGAAGATTCCAAAAATAACTGAAATGAATTCAATTGTTGTACATTGTGACATTATTGAAGGAGGATATATAAATGATAATTTGTCAAATTTAATATTCAGTTTTCCAGCTTTTACTGTACCCATTGGTTATAGATTAAATGTAATTCCACAAACATTAATATATTTCCCTATTACAAGAAAAACTATTAACAACATTAACATGAGAATCACTGATGAGAAAGGACAAGAAATAAATTTTGGAGGTGAAGAGATTATGATAGATCTTTTGGTTCGGGAGGTATAAACTCCCACGCGAAGCTAGAGAAGTTTAATATTCTTCTTCTTCTTTAAAAATAAAAATAAAATAAAAATAAATTTTTTTATTAAAAGATGAGTGAACTACCTCTATTTAATAAAAAAAAACTTAAATTTAATCATCATCCAAATTTATCTAATAAAGTTTTGTCAGTTATTTGCGGAAGATCAGGTTGTGGAAAAACATATCTATTATTTAAAATTTTAACGACTCCAAATTTTTTGGATTATAACAATCTTATAATTTATACAACAACAGCAGAACAACCCGTCTATCAATTTTTAAAGTATGGATTTGAAAATAATCTTAAAAAAACAGCAATTGCTTCATTATTCAAAGAATATGAAAAATCTGAAGATGAAGAAGAAATAAGTTCGTGGTGTGAAGAAGCAGCAAAAAAATAATCAGTTAGTTGAATCCAATAAAAATAAGCATATAAAGATACAATTAATAGATGATAGTGGTAATATGCAAGATCCTAGTAAACTAGATAAAACAATGAAACATTGTGTAATTTTTGATGATTGTGTTAATGACAGAAATCAGTCAGTTCAGAGAAATTATTTCACAAGAGGTAGACATAATAACTGTAGTGTATTTTATTTAACACAAAGTATGTATTCATTAGACGGAAGTGTTATTAGAAAGAATGCAAATATATTTATACTATTTGAAATAAATGCAAGAAACTTAAGTGATTTGTTAAGAGATTTATGCGTAAGAAATAAAGATGAATTTAAACAATCGTGTAACAATGCTTGGTCAAAAGATTATGGCTTCATTACAATTAATATTGATAAAAAAATTCATGATAGAGTTATAGAACATTTGTTTACCGAGTGATAAAAAAATATACAAATATAGTGTTATAATATTTTTTATTTTTATTTTATGTATATATCAAATTAGACTATCTTAGAAATTAGAAAATTAAAAAGGTGAAGTAGTTATTCCATCAGGTAAAATTTTTCTTTTATCATCAAATGGATCTAATGCTAATTTATGTTCTTCTTTTAAATACATTTTATGTTTTTTTGAATTAAGTCTATAATTACATGCTGTTTTTATTTCATTATTAGATAATACATTTTTATAATCATGAAATGTTATTTGATTAGCCACTGATGTCTTTGAAATTCCTTTTAATGTTTTATGTGTTTTAATATTATTAGTTGTCTTATAACAATAACATTTAGATTTTAAAAATATAGCTTCTGTTATGAAATCTTCATTTCCTTCTAATTCATCTTTTACTTTACATAAATCAGAAGGATGAATGATATCTTTTATTTTATCTATTTCTTCATCAAGTGTAGAATTATACGGTATTGTTAATTCTAAGAAAACAGAATCGGTATCTGTAAAGTGTAATTTATAGTTTTTGCCATAAGCAGGTGCTAAATAATCATATATAAATCTATACATAAATAGTTTAGCTAATTCTAATATAGTGAATCCTATAAAATTAAACTTATCATGTTTTACGCTGATTCGACGTAAATGTACAGCACATAGATTATCACTAAATCTAGTAGTTCTTTTATATGTAGGTTTCCTTGTTAAATTTTGAAACCTATCTTTATCATAAACTATTTCAATATTTTGTCTATTACGCACATTTTCTAAAGTCTTACCATAAAATGCATTATTCATTAATTTGAAGAACACGTTTCCAAAATCATCTTTATTTCTTTTAGCTATTTTACGTTTTTCAATATTGAACTCTATATAATCTTTTAACCACCTAGATTTTCTATACACTAGTTTCCGATGAATTTTTGAGAGAATCATTCCATGATCTAAATACCAATCTAGCATTCTTCCTTTAACAACATACTTTCCTTTATTGCTTTGTGTTAACATAAGTTTTTTTGTTGGTCTGTATTTCTTAGGAATTATAGATTTTTGATAATCTGAAAAATCTTCTATATTGGGAATTTTGTTTTCGGGACAGAAAGGAAAATATTTTGTTTTATCTTTTATTTCATCAGGATATACTAAATCAACTTCATATATGTAACCATGATTATAATTTCCATCATATGTTTTTTGATAATCAAGAATATTACACCATTCCATCTCACCTGTTGGTAATTCTTGTATCATGCAATAGGAATATAAGCTATTAAAATCATAATATAACAAATAGTTTTCTCTCATGAATTCATCAATTGCATTTTCACGTTCTACTCCTTCTCGTTTCGTTCGAAAAATTTCTAATATTTTTTCTTTTTCTTCTGGAGATAAAGGTTTCATTATTCCATATTCTTGTGGATGTACTTTCTTATTATGACATTTAACATATCTATTACCTAAAACTGATGAAACACCACCTCTAATCCCAGATTCAAAAAATAATAATTTATCATATGTATTTTCTTTATAATGTTTAAGTTTAACGGACTTTGTCCTAGAGCCATCGGCTTGAACACCAGTATGTTTTAATCCTGCTAACCATGTTAAACCTGGTGTAGAATAACAATAACATGGATCTATTCCGTAATATTCTAAACACATATCACGAAAGTTTTCAAAAAGATCAGCAAGGATTAATACATCAATCTGAAGATATATCATTGTATAATCATACATTGTTCTACAATTTAACTCTCTCCAATTTTTTTCAGCTTCTGCATAGTCTTCTTCAGATAATTGTGATTGTTTTAATGTTGATGTAAATTTATTTATTGGAGGAAGTTGTTTTTCTTCCATAATTTTATTCACAGAATTAAAATCTCCAGTTAAACCAGTCTTCGACTGTGAACCACAGGTTAAATATTCATGCGGAAATATGCCTTTTAAAGGTTTTAAATTATATTTATTTAATATTTTACATTGTTCAGGTTTCAAAGTTTTTCCCATAACATCTAATGAATAAGGAGTAAAAAATCTAAATGCATCTAAAATTCTAATACAACCTAATTGCATTGAAAAATATTCTTCTTCTGTTTTACATAGTACATTTATTTGTTGTTGTTGTAATTTTTCAGATGAAAATAAATCTTTCATTATTAAATGGAAATCATATTTAGAACCATTATAGAAATATAAAGGAACAAAGTTATATTTAAATTTATTAGCATTAAGATTACAAGAATTATGTGCTGCACCTCTATATAATCCATTTAGATGATCATGATCTTTTACCTTATCAAGATATCTACCTCTGACATTTTTATAATTTTTTGTAAATTCTTTTCCACAGTAATAACAATTTGTTTCATTAACAAAATTAATTTTTTCTTCATCCGTTAATGGCATCATTGGTATATTTGTTTCAAGCAATTGTGAAAAATGTCCTTGTAATTCTTCTACTTTCTTTGTAAACATTTCTGAACTATCTTCACCATAGTATTGATAATATTCTGATTTAAATAATTCAGGATAATTTGAATGAATGTACATTCCCCAACATAATGGTTTTTGTTCAAATAAATATTTTTCTTTACTTTGTTCAGCTGCACTTTTTTCATAATTATCATTTTCAGAATCGGGCGAAGCCCTGGAAGACATCTCCGATGTCTCGTGCTTTTGTGTCATATTAACATTATATGCTTCAAAATCACAATAAATAGTAAAGGGTACTTTATTTTTGAAATACCATTTATTGTATTCTAAATAATCATCTTTAGGAAAAGTATTTTCAACTGCTTCATTTTTTTTGACAATTCTCCAAATGTCTATTCATTTCCTCTTTAGTTCTAAAACTTGTCATACATTGAAGACAAGGAAAATTTGTATTATCTGAAGTTTTTGTAAATATAGAAACATCTTTACACAATATAAAATGACCCTGATAATATAAAATATTCGCTTGTGCTGGTTGCTTTGTTTGTTTTAATTTTTCAAATTTATCTTTATATATGTCATATGTTTCATCAATTTGTCTTTGTAAATCTTTTTCAGACTGTTGATAATTTTGATTGAATATTTTCAGCTGTTGTTCATATTCATTATTATATTGTTTTTTATATTGTTGTTGACATTTTTTTAAACATTCATTTATTTTTTGTTTCGTTTCATGTTCTTCATTATTTAATTCTTTATTGTCTTCATTATTGTCTTCATTTAATTTTTGAATCGTTTCTATCTTATTTTGATATTTATGGCCATATTCTTGTACTAATATTTTTGTTCGTTGCTGATAATCTGTTTTACATTTTTGTAAACTTTCATTTAAAGTTTGTAATTTTTGTTGATATTCTAAAGATAAAGATAAATAATCGGAATCATTATCATAATTATAATTACGTCCTTTATAATTATTATGATTAATCATTATTGGTGATAGTGTTTTAACAATTTCAAATTTTTCAGTACATATTATATTTCCTTGGTGAAAAATATTATGATGCATGTAATTTCCTCTATCATTATATACTATTTCTAATTGACATAATTTTTTATTATTCAAATAAAATTTTTTTGAATCTGAGTAAAGTGGAGTAATTTTACCAATAGAAACATTATTCACATTTAATTCAAAAACATTTACTTCAATTAAATTTGTATTCTTTTTATGAAACTTTATTAACCTATTATAGTCATATGGAAATTCATGTAAGCCATCAGAGAGATCAAATTCCTTTATGTATTCTTCTTTATTATAATGACTTAGTCTCTCTTTGTGATATTCTGCAGGATGTAAATGTGCTATAATACTCCACAGAAAACAATAATCATCTTCATTTTTTATGTTGATTATTTGTGGTGAACTGAAAGGTAAAGGAACATAACTACCACCAGTATTATTTTTATATTTATTAATTACTATTTTCTTAGATAGTATTTTAACAAATCTCCAACCAGATTCACGCAACTGGGCTTCAATTATACAATTTTCTAATTTAAGTATCATTTGTTCAAATATGGGTTGTATATCATTTACATTATGAATTTCTTGTGAATTTGTAAAATGTCCTTGTATTATTTCTTCAGGAATTCCATCAGGTCCATTTTTTGTATAAAGTACTTCTACATTCATATAACATTTGAAAGATTTCTTAAATATTTTGAAAGAGTTTTTTAATACATTATAAAAAGTTTCATCGGTTTCATTATGTTCAACGGGCGAAGCCCTGGAACCTTCCGTTCGTACCGATTCATTAAATAAATATATTATATCTGTTACTGGCGAAGCCCTAGAACCTTCGGTTCGTTCCGCTTCATCGGTTTCTTTAGTTTCATCAAATTCATCTATTTCGTTAAATTCATCAGTATCGCTAAATAAATATCTTCCATCTGGTACATGTTCATCTTCACTATTAAAAACTTTTTTATATTCCGAATGTGAATAATCATCAAACATTTTTTTAACTTTTATATCAGTAGGTAATGTTTCTAGATAGTTTTTATAACTATTTAATTTTAATATATTTCCTTCATCAACTCGATCTACATTTTGTAACTTCTTTGTTTGCAGATTTACAGATTACAGGTTGCAGATTGATAACTTCTTTTTGTTTGCAACTTTTTTTTACATAAGTTACAATAAAACTCGGTATTTTCCATTTTTTTATTTTTTAAAGAAAAAAATTGTGTTTTAATTTTAGATAAAAACATTCTAATATCAAGATCTAGAGAGTTAATATATATATCATTATATATTTCACGTTCTTTAGTTATTTTATTTTTTTATCATATAATGTTTTATAATATTAAGTTTTATCATATTAAGTTTTATCATATAAAGTTTTATCAAAAGATAATTTAAATTTATTTTCACTAACTATTGATTCTTCATCATCATAAATTGATTCTTCATCATCATAAATTGATTCTTCATCATCATCATAAATTACACTTTTTGGGATTGGATACCATTCTCTTATTGGAATATCTAACTCTAAATTACATTTATTATTTGATAATAATATAATAGAGAAAAATATTGGTCTTTCATCTCTTTTGGAAAATTTAATAACACCACCATAATCTGAATCACTTTTAGTTTTTATTAAAGATGATAAAATTTTAAATTGATTAGATGTAAATCCTAATTTAAATTTTGTGGACCCGACACATAGTTGTCTAACAGTATCTTCAACTATTCCATCATTATTATTTTCAATTGTAAGAAAATGAAATTTAGATAAATTTTGATTATATGTAGTATTAATATCATGTACATCAGTATGAGATATAAATTTTACTTCACTAAAATTTTTATAATTACTAATATTTTTATAATCTTTTTTACCATTTACACCTTTTTCAGATGTTTCAGAATCATCATCTATATTATCATCATCATTATTATTATAAGATTCTTTAAGATCGGGCAAAGCCCTAAAACCTTTGGTTGGTTTATTATTATTGGATTCTTTAAGATCGGGCAAAGCCCTAGAACCTTCGGTTCGTTTATTATGATTATGGTCATTGTTAATAGTATAAGGTGTAGTCCACATATAAATTTTTTCTTGTTGGGCCAAACCATTCATATAAGATTTTAATAAATTAATATTTAAATTTGAATATAATCCTATATAAGTATCATCATTATATCTTTGCGGCATTTCTAATGTTTCTTGTTGATATATTGTATCTCTGTAATAAACTTGGCATAATAATTCTTCATTATGTTTCTTACTCTCTATGTGAATGTTATATAGATTTTGATCGTCAACAAATAATCTTATTTTTTCTTTGGAAAAAGATTTTAATTTTTTAACTAATTCTCTAATATTGATATGATTAATAATTTAGTTTCTATCCAATCAGTATTACTAATTGGTAATACTGCTCTAATAAAACCGAAAACATTATTATGACCTATTATAACCATATTTTCTTTATTTAATTCAACATAAGCTACATCATTATATTTACTTACAATCTCCATAAATTTAATAAATGGATCACCTGGAAAAATACAATAATTGGTTTCTATAGAAGGTAAACCTTTAGTCTGTTCTCTAAATATTTCGGCTTGTAATTGAAATAAAATATTAACATCTATACATGGATTTGTAATAGTATTATTATTATCAAAACATTTATTTTCAAATCCCGTTGATCTCGTCGAATAAGAAGAACAGGATGATGCGGACGAATATAATTTTTTTAAATTTGGTTTTTCCATTTTTTTATTTTTATTAGAAAAAATTTTATTTTTTTATTTTTATTAGAAAAAATTTTATTTCTTTATTTTCATTAGAAAAAATTACTTTTTTATTGTTAAAAAATGATGTTACCAAATGTTGGTGGAGGTGCATATATCCCGAATAATCGTGAATTAGAAATAGAGATAGAAAATTATATCATGAAAACTGGAGACGTTTTATCTGGTCCATTGCATCTTTCTATTCTTCCGCAACAAAATACAGAGTTAACAAATAAACAATATGTTGATACACAAATCAATGACTTAAAAGAAAAATATATAAACGATGTTTTGGTTCCACTGATGAATGAATTAAAGTTGCTTAAACTTAATGACAAATCATTAAACGAAAAATTATTAAAACTTGATAAAAAGGATAGAGAGCTAGAAGCAGATATAGCAAAACTTTTTAAAAAGATTTCAGAACAATCAAAAATTTTAATATTACTTTCTATAAAGTTAAAATCTGCAGTCATTAAAAATAAACATCAGATACAACTATTGAAAGAACAATTAGAAGATGAAATAGAAAAACTACCTGAAAGAATTAAAAAAAATTTAAAGCAGTTACAAACTACATTCCAAAAAAGTGTTGATGAATTGAGTTCTAAAATTACTCAACAAATGAAAAGGATGAAGAGAAAAATAAATGAAGTAAACTCACTTAATCAAAAAGTTGATAAAATGAAAACTCTGAAAATCAATTTAGAAAATGAATTAAAGAAAAATTTACAAGAAAACTGTAAAGAAAATAAAGAACAGTTAGATGCTGTTAAAAGACAATTAGATGTTCTTAAAATTAAGTTAAATGCACTTAAAACGGCATTTAAGATTAATCAGCAGAAAATGCAAGTTAATAGAAAAGAAATTAAAGTACATCACACGCTGCTTGACGCAATAGATAAAGTGCAACAGTCAATTAATAAAGTTATCTCGAAGTTGTTGTCCATTCACAAACGTAAATCTTAAACGGACCAAAGGTCCTCAGGTTACTAACCAATCGGAGCGAAGCTCCTCGAGGCTTTATCCGATCGTAAATATTTTTTCCCAAAAGTCAAATTTAATCCTAAAAAATGCCTATAATTTATAAACACAATCTTAAACATTTTGCTTCAAATCAAAAAATTGCTCATGAACCATCTATGAAATCTGTTTACCATTATGACAGTGTAGAAACAATCGGGACACAAAAGTTCCTAGGCACCGCAGCTGCCGTCCAAAAAGAAGGGGATGGTATATTTTCTGGTATTGGAAGTATCGTTAACTTAATTAAAAATAATAAAGATTTGATTACATCTGCTGCAAAAGGAGCAGCTGCTATAGGTAGTACAGCTAGTGCAATATCAAATGCTGTTAAGTCTCAAAACGAATTAAAACAACTAGAAGCTATTCGTAAACTTAGGAATGATTCTGAAGAACTAAAAAATTTAAAAAAACTTTCAGAGGAAACAAAAAACAAAATTGCTAACATAGCTGTGGGGGAAACCTTGAGGAGCGGAGCTCCGTCTGATAGTAAAAAGGGGAAGAAAACAGGCGTAGCCATAAAACGTTCAATTGAACCTACGGTTCGTTCAATTGAAGAAATAAGAGGTAATGGCGTGAGCAGCAACCTTCGGTTTAACCAGCAAAGCTGTAGCGGAGCTGGTCTAGCAAAATTCTAAAATTATATTTTAGTAAAAATTTTTTCTGTGTGTGAGAAAACAAAAAGTCAAATTTTTTTAAAAAAAAAATGTCTTCGCTTATTGAAAATAAATTTAGATTAGACGATCCTCCGTTCGTCAGTTATAATCAAAAAAAGAATGACTATATAAGAATTGCTATGAATCCCGGATCTTCCAGTAGAGTAAATACTGGAGGTGATTTAATTTTTGAAGTTGATAATCAGCAGAGTTATATATATTTACCTGATATGTTTTTACATTGTGAATATTCTTTATATAGTGATGCTAATTTTACAACACCATTACCAGATACCGATAATATTGCATTAGAGAATAATTTTTTTCCAAGATTATTTACACAAATGCGTTTAGATGTTGCAACTCAAAATATAGAAACAATAAGTGATTCTTCAGGTGTAATTGATACAATGCTTAGATTTGTAACAATTGGTGAAAATAATAAAAAGTATGAAATCGAGGGTTGGTTTCCTGATACTAATGATGGTATAATTATAGATGATTTAACTCACGCTGGAACAGATGCAGCAGGAATTGCGAAAGATGTAGAAAATATTGCAAAACATTTAAATAAAACAAATAATGATGCATATAAAGAAAGACGTGAATTTAACAAAAAAAGTAAACAGACAGTAAATTGGTCATTGTCTCCATTATTCGGATATTTAGATTATGATAAAATATCATATCAATTAAAATTTAAATTAATAATTCATCGTACAGCAAATAATGAATTAATCTTTTTTGGTAAGACTGGGAAAAAAGCATATTTAAAAATTGATAGACTTGAATGGTGGATTAAGCATATTACTCCTAGTTTAGAGGTTGAAACAGCTATTGCAAAAAGATTAAATACTAACAAACCAATTCCAGTAAATTTTCTAAAGCGTACTGCTAGTTCAGTAACTTTTTCCGAACAAAGATTTAACTGGCATTTTACTAGAACTGCGAATACTCCAAGATATTTATTACTAACATTTCAAAGAAATAATTCTCCAAGTTTTGATAAGAACAACAATATTTTTCATATTAATACAATTCGAAGTTTACAAGTTTCATTAAATCAAACCCGTTATCCAATTGATCCATTAAGATTCGATGATACCAATAATCAATTTATGGAAGGATATGATTCTTATCGAAATCTTTGTACAGAATTTGGAGTTGAACCACAATTAACTCCTGGAGATTGGAGACATTTATATCCAATTTTCTGTTTCGATTTAAGTGCACAATCTGAAGATATTATTAAAAATGGTTGTGATGTAACAATTAATATTGAAAAGAAAGATTCCACAACTTCATTGATGGCTTATGGTTTATTGCTAGAAGATGTAAAATATTCTATTGAAATTCTTAATGGAAAGATGGTAAGGATAGGCTAAAGCCAGAGGAGCTTCGCTCTGATAAGTTAATTAAAATTTTTTCATAACTAGAATAGATTAAAAATTCTTAACTTAAAATTTTTCATAACTAGAATAGATTAAAATTTTTTGGTAACTTAAAATTTTTTAGTAACTTGAAATTTTTTAATAACTAGAATAGATTAAAATTTTTTGGTAACTTGAAATTTTTTCATAACTAGAATAGATTAAAATTTTTGATAACTTAAGAATTTTTCATAACTAGAATAGATTAAAATTTTTCGTAACTTAAAAATTTTTCATAACTACAATAGATTTAAAATTCCTAACTTAAAATTTTTTTATTAAAAATGTCGCAAGCGTAAAGTAATAATAATAAAACTGTTGAATTAAAATTACGTAATATTGTTGACAAAAATACCCCTAAAACTATTACGATTAACAAAAAAAGTATTACATAAGTAAACCAATGATAGAGAATATTCAATTACAAGAAGAAAAGAATGGCGGGATTCTCCCATTAATTCCACTAATAATAGGTGGCATAGCAGTTGCAGGAAGTGTTGCAGGTGGGACAGCTGGTATTGTCCAAGCAGTAAATAAAAATAAATCAGAGAAGGCAGCATTAGAAGAACAAAAACGACATAATAGAGAGTTAGAGAAAGTTGCTAGGGGTGAAGGAGTAGTAGATAATTTTATTAGTAAATTAAAATTAGTTGATGAAGGAAAACGAGTTCTTAAAAATATTCTCCACAATGTTGATGATTTAATTGAAATTAAAGAAACTAAAGATGGTTCTGGAATATATCTAAGTCCTAGTATGATAAGGTAATAACCTCAGGACCTTTGGTCCGATCCGGTAAAACATTTATTTTATCTTTTAAAATGAATTCTACAAATTCCCGAAAATTTAATTAAATTAAAAATTGCTAATTTAGATTTATTGAATTATCTATTAAACAAAAATAAAAACTCAAACTGTCAGCATATTGGAGGTGACATACAAAAAACATTAGAAAACTTTCCTGGATTTATTTGGAGTAAATATTCGAAAGAAAAACATCTTCCCGGTCATTCATATACTGGTCCGGGAACTCGATTAGATATAAGACTAGATGAGAATAATAATCCGAAACCAGGTGAAGAACCAATAAATAGAGTAGATGCCGCAGCTTACAGGCATGATTTAGCTTATCGAAATCATGATCTTAGTTCTCGACATGCAGCTGATAAGAAGATGATTCAAGAATTAGATAGTATTCAAAATCCTACATTTAGAGAAAAAATTGAAAGAATGTTTGTTAAGAAAGCTTTACAAGCTAAAATATTATTCGGACAGGGTTTAAATGAAACGACAGCAAAGCTGTCTGAGAGCAACGCTCGAACCTACGCGTCTGAAATTCATAGGGAATACAGAAGGCCTAAATATTTATTGAAAGTAAAAGTATTTAATAAAGATGATATTTGGAGTGCTGATCTTATTCATATGCCGAATGAAAAAGATTATAAATACGCATTGACCGTTATAGATTTATATACACGATACGCTTGGGTAAAGCCTTTAAAAAACAAAAGTGGTCTATCAGTTAAATATGCGTTTGAAGAAATCTTTAAAGAAAGTAAGAGAAAGCCAAGGAAATTGTTTGTTGATAAAGGGTCGGAATTTTATAACCGAAACGTTCAGCCACTATTTGAAACTGTTTATTCAACTGAAAATGCAGGGAAGGCCGTAGTGATAGAAAGATTCAATCGGACGTTGAAAAATAAATTATTCAAGAAATTTACTGAGCAAAGAAATCAGAAATGGTTGAAGATATTACCAGGAGTTGTAGAAGAGTATAATAATAAAGTTCATTCTGGTATTGAAGAAACTCCAAAGAATGCTTCTGACGACCCTGATTTAATCCGAAAGAAAATATTCGAAAATAATTATTCGAACGAAAATAATAATTTGAATGAGAGTAATCCGAATTTGCAGAAACTTAAGCCGAAATTTAAAATTTGAGATAGAGTTAGAATATTTAAGTATAAGAATAAATTCGAAAAAGGCTTCGTCGGTTACTGGACTAAAGAAATATTTGAAGTTTGTAAAATAAAACAAACTTATCCGATTACTTATGAAATCAAAGATTTAGATAATGAAGATATCAGAAGCCGTTTTTATCAAAATGAATTACAACGAACTGATTTTTAATTATCATTATTATTATTATTATTATTGGAACTAACGTTTCGGGAATGAAATTTCCTTGTTAGGCGTAGCCATAGAACCTACGGTACGTTCAATTCTAACATAATATCAAGAAATGGCACTCCTTCCTGTAATTTCAATAAAACATAAAGACATAATTGACCACAATAAGTAGTTCCCGGTTTTTGAATTTGAAATGTATTATAAATTCCATTGCCATGTAATTTTTTGACTTCGTTTGTAGGTGGAAGTCCATAAGAGTCGAACCAATAGTTCTCAGCCTCTGGGCGGTCGAAATAGTAATTATCTCGATTTTTATTAAAGATACCTGCAGACCAATGTACGCCTTTTTGGTCTGAAGTGTGAAGATTCGTTATGGAATTTATAGTTATTGATGGAACTTTGTTCCGGGAACTGAAAGTTCCTGTTGGCTTATTTTTGATCAATTGTAATTCGGCTCTCATTAGAACATGAAAATTCTTTATTCCTAATTCATTTGCGATTTTCTTTAGGTCGAAATTTGTCGTGGTTTGCGTTCCATATAATTTAAAAAACTCATTTATGTTGCTCATTTTATAATTAAAAAATTTCTTATAGGATCCCTAGAAGACAGAAGGGAGGGGGTATTGATTTCAAACTGTTCTCTAATGATGACTTTCCTTACTACTTAGTCAGAAGGGGGGTATTGATTTAAAACTGTTCTCTAATGATGACTTTCCTTACTACTTATTCGATTTTGAAATGATTTAATTTAATCTAAATTAAAACGTTACATTGTTACATTTTATTTTTATGAACTCTCATTAAGAGGATATTGTTTGTTTTATCTGTATTAAGACAATGGCAACATCTGTTACCACATTTCTCAAACCGCATGATTGTTTTAGGGGATCATACGGGTTGTGCATTCATAACATGGCGTTAATAGCATAAAAGCAATCTATTAATTCATTCTCTGCTTTGATGGAATATTCTGTTGTTATAGCAATCATTCAATACAATATCGCAGTATCGATAGTCGAGACCAATTGTCGAGCCAAAACCGCAACTTTTCTGGTTTTGGTCGGTAGTTTGGTTTTGGATCTGGCTCGCGTTATGGCCGATGAAATGATTTACAATGCGGTGCAATGTCCCCATTGTCATTCAAGTACATTTAATCATACGCGTCATGTCATACCCGTATGTTGTCAAGCAAACTTCATACACCTACAATGCCGCTTTGCTTAGATCACCATTCATAATTTTCACTTGCTATTTAAACACGCACAATTCATAAAACGTGACACATTACAATCTTAGTTTAAATCTTATCATCACAATGGTTGGATCTAATGAAAGATCTGTTCGATTGGAGACAAAGCGGAGAAGAATTCAGAAGTTAACAAGGGAAATCATACATCTGCAAGCACAAAGTAAAATATTCTTACACTTGGATATGAGAAGAATTTTTGAATACATCGGAGACCCGCACATCAATTATAGGACATGATTTAAGAGAGAGAAAAAATTGTAATTCTCAAATTTGAAATTCTCAACTTTTATGATTTTCGGTGTCCTGGAACGGTCATGATTTTAAGGGTGAAATGTCATAATCACAAATTTGAGATTCTTAACTTTTATGATTTTTTCGGTGTCCTGGAACGGTCATGATTTTAAGGATGAAATGTCATAATCACAAATTTGAGATTCTTAACTTTTATGATTTTCGGTGTCCTGGAACGGTCATGATTTTAAGGGTGAAAATTGTAATTCTCAAATTTGAGATTTTGAAAAATTTGAAAATTGGGTATTTTTAAAAACGCCCAAATTTATGAATTTAGGTCTTCATAACCTGAAAAAGGGTTCAAATTCATGAATTTATGTCGTTTTTAAAAATGCCATTTTTTGAAAAAATGGTACTTTTTGAATGGACTAAATTCATGTATTTAGGTCTTAAAAACCTGAAAAAGGGTTCAAATTCATGAATTTATGTCGTTTTTAAAGATACTATTTTTTTGAATTTTATGGTGTCCTGGAACGGTCTTTTGCCCATTACTTCAGTGTGCTTTCCAATTAACTTGTTTTCTTTGATCCTGTCGGACAAGAAGAGTAATCGGGTAGAGCTCGGCAAACGCGCAGATTCGTAGTAGCCAGAGGGCATACATCATTCTGTGAAAATCATATTTTCGGTCTCGTAACTCGTGTTTGAAATACTGAGCAATACTGGAGACGTTTTTGCGCTGATGATGATTTTGATATTGAGAGTTCAACCTGAACGCAATAAGCACCTGTCAATTTAACATTTAAAACGCTTTCTTTTGCAAGAATGTCAAAGTTTAAATTATAACTACTGCATAAAAGTATCAATTGTTACGTCATTCCAATTTCGAGTTTCAAGAAACAAAGAAGCTGCACTTTGCTCATAATGTGTGGTAGGTGGTCACTGTAATTTGAGTCGCTCTGCATATGTTACATGTAGGCTAAATGCAGATAATTCAGTTGGTCAATCTTAATAAATCACATCTTATGACATCCGCGTTTTATGTTTTGATGCTTCTCATGTTGAGAGGGCTATATATATATATGAGGCCCACACTGTGTTCAAGCTTCCTAAACTGCCATCCTGGCTACACCTAAGCGGCGAACGGAAAAAAATCTTACGTAGGGCTTTTCATTTGAAATTACGTAATTCGAAAGGATATCATAGGTGACCTCATAGACAATCCTATCATGTCAATTAACACATTTTGACAACACCCAAAACATATTTGAGCAAATCTCTAGTCACTGGAATTTGAAAGTTATCATTGAAAAAGAATGACATTGGGCAACTATTTCTCTCTGCTCTCAGGCATCCATTCCATTTATTTGATTACATCTATAATGTATTTAATCGTATTTCATGCGATTCGTGCAACATTTTTATTCTTAATAATGCAATTAGGGCCTACATGCACTTATAAATGCATCTCAATCTTGAAATTTGGAAAACACTTGGCAATAAACTATTCTGCGCCACTCTACCATAGATTGCTCAAAATGTCCACTTTGTCTACATAAAAGTAAGTATACAAGTGAAGTATGCAATCAAAGCATGATTTGTCATCTATGATATTATAACACCATGCGCCATTCAGCCTATCGTTCACACAGTCTCACTGAGTCACTGTCTGTCGCTGTCTGCTATACTCTTTAATAACAACAGTCAGACAACGATTCAGTTTGACGTCACAACAGTGTTAACGTCGAGTTATTTGTGTGGGAGCATCTTTCATGATGACGGTGGAATTTCCAACAGCTGGTTACTCTGGTTACTCTGGGCATAGTGACTTAAGACATCGGTGAAATGAGGGCATGCTGTGTTGTTTTAGGACACACACAAAGGTCACGTGCTTCAACCACGCAGAGTTGACCTTCACTGTGATGTGAAACGTAGCACATCCATCATAGGCAAAAAATGCTGCTAAAAAGCAAGCAAGGATTCCTTTCTTCTCTTTCCAGGAAATATTTGTATTAGATGCAATCTTAAATATGTAGATAAACAATATCTAAGCGCAAAATGAAGCAATTTCTCCACTGTTTCATCTGTAAAACCACACCATTCAGAAATGACACATTCATCAGCAAAATTGGCATGAAATATGAGAAGCTTGATGATTTTCATGTAGGAATCTATCGGAAAATTGAGTTGTTGCCAAAATTTTTAGCCACAGTAACTTTTTGAAATTAGTAAATATGAATTTCTGAAAATCATCTTGGCGAAAAAAGATGGCGGACATGTCGCCAAAAAAATACATTAGTGCAATGAGTTGATTGCACACTTAGCATATTTAAACACTTTGGTCTACATTATTTGAATTTGATAATAGCCGATTCAGTTTATCGTAGAATAGTTTATCTCCAAATTTTCGTGTGTACACAGATTGTGTCAGGACTATGCTGTTTAGAAGAAATTACATATTTTTATGGTTGCATTATTATTGATTCTAGAAGTGTCTTTTGACACGTCAACTAGATTTCAACGTTGAGTTGGCATGAAAATTCGTGGTTGAAGCAGATGCATGTCTGTCGATACAGTAATCTAATGAGCAATTCATAAACATCGATGCTGACGGTGAATGTACTTGCTTTGTAGCGTTGACGCATTCTATAATAAAATTAGCAGCTGTCGAAAGAATTCCGAAACATGCAAGAGAATAATTCATGCCATCAATTATACAATGTATAGTACATAAAAGATGAATTAAAAAAACATAAAAATGCGCTGACGTTGTGTTGCCATCAGCATATGAAGCTTCTAATTACCAACAACAATAGCATTGCAGTTAATGACAAATCTACTGACCCGGCACGATGACTTTCTGGATGTAGAAATGTGGTTCAAACAAAAAGGATGCATTAGTTGCGTCAATAAATTTGATGTTATGAAAGTCTTGAAAATGAAGCCCATTTTGCTTTTACATGAATGAAGAGAGTTTCAAAATACATACAGATCTGTTAGCAGGCGGCCTTTCGACCAATCTCAACGGGTGCTTACTTTGGACAGAAAAAATTGTTGGATACAAACTTAGGCGTGGATCTGCATTGTACATAAATTAAACTATGATAATCTTTATTCTCAAATATCTACAAGCACGGATGCAAACACAAATCTAGCGTCTCAGTATGGAGACCAAGAAAGTCACTTCATAAGAGAAGACATTAAAGAAATGAGTGCTCTTAAAAAAATCAAAAAATATCGGCACGAAATGCATTTAGACCGAAATCTTCTATGATAACATTGGCGGGCTCTTTTTTGAAGGGCACACGTGAACCTCGGATACACAGATTAACTGACTTTACTATTTCTACAGATATTTTTGTTCGGAGCCACGTCATCACGGAGCAATAGTTCTTTTGATCGCCTGTGGCCAGTTTCAGGGCAAGTATCTTCAAAAATTGTCGGCAATCTTTACCTGACCCTCCATTTGTGTCAAATACCAATGGAGTAAACGTATCATGTTCTACATCCAAAACTCTTTGTAGATATTTTCTCTTTTTTTCGTTCTCATGTTGGATGAAAATTTCAGAAGTAGAGTTATTTTGGTTGCTTGGAGCATTGACATAAAACACACATCGCAAAATGAGGTTACTCCGCGCGACCAAAATCCACCTGCTTTAATATTCAATCGTGCTTCTGATGAAATATTTGCAGATTATAACTCAAAGGATTCATTATGAAGGTGCAGAAGATGTGGCTGGGACTCGACATTTTTGCATACCTTGGCTAGTAAGCCGGTCAGGATATCACGAATCCCACAAGCCTTAGGGAAATGAAACCATCTTTCTACATGAAAGAGCATGATTCACAGTGAATTTCTCTCCACAAGTGCAAAACGATGGTAAATTGGGCAATATTAAACCACAACGCAATCGTAGAGAATCTCTGAATTGCTTTTTATTCAGTGAAAATGTACGTAATTTGAATCATTTTCAATATTAAAACCTGAAGAAATGAATGCATAGTGCGAACAGTGCGACATTCTTTCCATTTTAGCGACCCTTATGATTAAGCGAAAGAAGATCCTTGTGCTAAAATGGATTTCATCTTCTTTAGTATTCTTCCTTTGTAGATTTCTTCAGTTTTTTCTCTTTTGTTCTTTCTATTGAGGAATAGGTTGTATAGTCTGGCTCACAGTATTTCCATGTTTTCGATTTCTATATTTTTCATGAATGCATTTTTCATGGCATTCATTATGATTCTAATGCTTGCACATGTATATCTATGCTTGTACCTAGGATTTTTGTGACTTAGGACGCCCTTCGGGTGGAGCCAGAACGCTCGTCTTATCAAAATGTGCTAGATCCAAAAATTGTCACATCTACTCAATTTGTTTATAAAATGAAGCGATTTTACTTTTCATACTTTTGATGCA
The DNA here is from genome assembly GCA_907163375.1 of Prostheceraeus crozeri. Lineage (NCBI taxonomy): Eukaryota > Metazoa > Platyhelminthes > Polycladida > Euryleptidae > Prostheceraeus > Prostheceraeus crozeri. The sequence continues at coordinate 109,236 of CAJQUW010004989.1, forward strand.
AGCTTTGTAGAATTGTAAGACGGTTGTTGACGCAATTGAACATCACTTCAATATTTTCAAAAAAAGTGGAGATGATATCATATGACTTTAACTTGTATTTTTCTCGATTTAATGAAATTATTGAAAAGCAAATTGAAGAGTTAAGAGGAATTACATGTAACTTGGGTACGGATGCCCCTTGGGGTCTTTACTTCAATGATGTTTATGAATTTTGAGTAACAACATTCAGTTGATTCATCATTATTCACCATAAGGGCCCTTAACTACTGGCATTGTCATCTGTGCTAATTCACAATCTTTAAATCATTTTAAGTGTGTGCAATGCACATGTGTGTAGGCCACGGCAAAAAACTACTGGTTTCACACAATTTGATTAAAAAACAAACATCCTATGAGAGTTCAAGTCGTTAGCGGGAGGAAGACTACGAAAACGAAGGGTTTAGAAGGCGCATAGCACTGCCTCGTCTCCCTATAAACGTCAACTAGAAACTAAGAAAATTTTTTTTTCAAAAAAAATACTTTTAATAGTAGTAATCCCATCCCAGGCGCAAGTCCAAAATGAGCAACGATGAGTCATCATGCTGACTCAGACCCCCTCTGGAAGGCAGAAGGGAGAAAGTCAAGGATGTGATGGAAGGATGGGTCCGAGAGGAAGAAACTGTTCCCTACCCCCCCTCTGGAAGGGAGGAAGGAAGGAGAAACTGTGAGGCAAGGGGTGGAATCTCGGAAGGATAGAGTGAGAAAAGGTAGGTTTTGGATGTTTTGGGATGAGAAAAATTCGGTATGAAGGAGGGTTCGGATGTGAAAACGGAGGGCAGATTCGGAATCTACGTGAAATGTTGGGTTGGGAAGGAAGGCAGGGAGGAGTTTTCCAGCAAGGGGTGGAACGGCAGAGTTGGAAAAGGCGGGTTTTGGTGGTCTTGGGATGAGAAAAGTCGTTTTTCGACATGAAGGAGACCTCGGATGGGAAAACGGAGGCCAGATTCGGAATCTACGTGAAATTTTGGGTTACGAAGGATGTTTCCAGCTCAATCGGAGAGAAAAAATTTCGAGGACGTCCCCCCCCTCGGCAGCGATCTTCCAACTTTGGTTCTAGAGATCGCAGAAAGTCGTGTGACAGCTCATTTGAAAGCTGAGAATGAGAAAAATGCATTGGAAAGCTCAGTTTGGTCCTATTTTCCTGGGTTTAGAGAGGAAAATGACAGGAAAACGTCAGAGTTGGAAAAGGCGGGTTTTGGTGGTCTTGGGATGAGAAAAGTCGTTTTTCGACATGAAGGAGACCTCGGATGGGAAAACGGAGGCCAGATTCGGAATCTACGTGAAATTTTGGGTTACGAAGGATGTTTCCAGCTCAATCGGAGAGAAAAATTTCCAGAACGTCCCCCCCCCTCGGCAGCGATCTTCCAACTTTGGTTCTAGAGATCGCAGAAAGTCGTGTGATAGCTCATTTGAAAGCTGAGAATGAGTAAAATGCAGTGGAAAGCTCAGTTTGGTCCTATTTTCCTGGGTTTAGAGAGGAAAATGACAGGAAAACGTCAGAGTTGGAAAAGGCAGGTTTTGGATGTTTTGAGATGAGAAAGTCCATTTTTCGTCATTAACGAGTGCTCGGATGGGAAAACGGAGGGCAAATTCGGAATTTTTGGCCAATTTTGGGTCTAGGAACTTCTTTCCAGCTCAATCGGAGAGAAAAAGTTCTGACCCCCCTCTGGAACGAGACTTCCAACTTTGGTTCCAGAGATCGTAGAAAGTCGTGCAATAGCTCGTTTTAAAGCTGAGAGTGAGACGAATTCAGTAGAAGAAACGGCTTGTTCATATCTGCCTTCGTTCAGATGTGAGACGTCATTGAAAATGTTGGACATTGGCGAGAAAACGACATAGTTAGAATTTTTACGAAAATGGCTCTAGCGGGTGAACCAAGCCAGGGATGGGAAAACAGAAACCAGATTTGGAATCTGCCTGACAATTTACATCTGAATGTCATTCATGCTATGTCTCGGAAGTGATAGGAAGAAAGATGACAGAAGCAGTAGAGTTTACGAATGAATTTTGTTCACTACGTTTTCATCGACAAAGTCTTCGTGGTGTGATTAGGGACTACATCATCTCATTTCATCATGAAAAGAACGACAGAGTTAGAATTTTTACGAAAATGGCTCTACCGGGTGAACCAAGCCTCGGACGGGAAAACAGAGACCAGATTTGGAATCAGCGTGCCATTTTACACCTGAATGTCATTCATGCTACAGTGCCTGACAGCAAGTTTGCAAGTTTTGACTTTTTCCATATTTTCTGATGTCTTTCTCGTTTCTTCTTTTGATAAACCTTTTAGAAGCTATGAATTCTGTAAGTATGTTGCAAATGTTGTTTTTAAGTACAGTGATGCTCATTATCTACTCTTGTAAGTAGTTTATTACAATTTAGAAGTAGTGTAAACACATGAGCGAAAAACATAAAATTTTTGAAAAAAATTGTTATTCATTGCTATTAAACTGACACTCAGATATCATTGCATGCTTAAAAGCGTAGCATAGAAATTGATTAGAAATTCATAGAAGCATTCACGTGATTAACATTTGTGACATAAACATAGCATTCATGACCTTTAGTGCGTGAGTTTGTAAATTCAAAATGACTTGATTTAGGGTATTGTGAGGCATAAATGTTGAACAATGTGAGTCAAAGATAACTGAATGTACAAATTTGATATTGCTGTTGATTGAAATTTGCTGAAAGAATTCGAAATCAAAGCGTATGGATATCTTGCGAACAACTTCAGCGTGTAAGTCAAAGAAGAAGCCATATCCTAGCAATTCACACGTGTCTCGACGATACCAATGGGCCCTTGACCACAGTCACAGAGATAGGGATCAGTGGAATAATGCAATCTTTATCGATGAGACTGTGATGGAACTTACAGATAGTTCTCCCCAATTCGTGAGGTGTGTGGAACGCTACCCTATGACCAACGAACACTTCCAATTGACAGTGAAACACACTAAAAAGGCTATGATTTGGGCCTACTTCTCAGCCAAAGGTGTATGACGAAGTCACGTGGTCGATGGTTTCATGGATTCTGACACTTACTTCAGCAAGCTAATCAATGGACGACTTGTCCAGCAAATAAAAGACTGGTATCCTGATGGCACAGGGACATTCCAACAGGATAATGCTCTCCGTCATGTCAGCCGAAAATCAAAGGAAGAGTTCCGAAGTTTGGGCATCAATGTCATGGATTGGCCCCATGTAGCCCGGATGTTGATCCTATTGAAAACATCTGGACAGTGGTCAAGAAACGAGTAAGCACGAAGTAACCCCGCAACAAACGCGAGACCACATCACACTTCATTAAAATCTGGCATCTTGATGATGAGCTGGTGGCGGTATGCCAGTCTTTGATTATTTCAATGCCAAGACCTTTGAGAGCTCTTTTTCGGTCGAAGGACATCATACAAAGTAGTAATAACAAAATATCTATGTTATTGTTTGCTTGAGCATTATCAATGTTCCAGTTGCACACCAGTGTTCATATGCAATATAAATTTATTATTGGCACCGATTTGAAATTTTCATTCACATCGCATTGTGGAGATATTGACATACTAAGATAGAAATTTTGAAACTTGCAAACTTGCTGTCAGGCACTCTGTCTCCGAAGTGATAGGAAGAAAGATGACAGATGCAGTAGAGTTTACGAATGAATTTTTCTCACTACGTTTTCGACAAAGTCTTCGTGGTGTGATTAGGGACTACATCATCTCATTTCATCATGAAAAGGCAGACTTAGAATTTGCTATCGCTAAGGGTTACTTCGTTTTCCAACAGCTCATGGACAGTTTGATGAATAAAGATGTGAAAGGACGATTAGTTGCAGAGATTGAATTTGAGAAAGTGACTGATGAACATGCAGGTGAACGTGTAGTGTTTCATTTTGCATCCTATTCTGCAGAGACGATACATGATCCCAAAGATTTCTATCAGCGACACGGCGAAAATTGCATCTCGACTAGATTCATTTCATGAGCATCGATCCAACTTACTCTTATGTCGCATAAAGCACATTCATATTCAACTCAATGTGCTAAACTAGATTTGACTACAAGATTTGGGAAAAGCATTCATGAGTCAGTCGTCCGCGCGCCTCCTCTTCCCTGCCGCAACGAAGTCAGGGGAGAAACGAAGGTCTCTGATTGGCTCTCATAGTGTCAAATGTGGATTCGCAGGAGACTATAAAAGCAGACGTCTCCCCATTTTCTCTTTATTTCATTCTCTTGACTTGGAAAGCGTGTGTGACTTGCTCAAGCCATTCCCCGTCTTAATTTTGGCTGATTCAATCCTGTTTCCAAATTTACAAGTGAGTGTCATGACTGTGTGGCCTAAACCTTACCAACATTTTAGAAGAGAGACGCAAGAGACTGTGTGGCCGATGATTGTACAAGCCTATTTTGTTGGACCATCAACACCACCGCCACCTCCACCACCTAGATACTTTACCTTTGTCTTTTAGGGAATTGAAACTTAATTCGGGTCCTAAGCTCAAGACATTTAATTTACTGGACAATGACCCCGAAGACTTAGACTTTGGTGATAAGCTTTAAATCATGTGAACGCCCCAACGGTCCTCTTAAGGGCCACCTCATATGTCACTGCTAAGCTAACAATTTTCTTTTCTCTGATGATCATGAATGTACTTAGTGGTATTCTTTCGTTACAGACTGCCATGGCCATGAATCCTACTCCAACTGCAGCATCACTGAATCGTCAACATCTCGAGCTGTGGAATCCGAAAATTGAAAAGGTAATTCACGGCTATCCTACCTACAAACAACAAGTGCGCTACAACGGTGTTCGACTCTATCTTCAAACGCCGGCGGTATACTTACCAAAAGTGGATACGCAAGTAAACCGTTGCGGTCAAAACCTGAGTATCCCTATTGATAATTGGTTGCGTCAGCAGCTTGACATTTTAGAAGACGTTGTGAGGCAAAAGGCTCTTATTCCCACTGAACTATTACAGTTGTGGCCAGATAAGAAAACTTCTTATTATAAACCATTGTATCGCGGCACTCGCTGCTATATTTTGCAAAGCAAGTATTGTAAAGTCACTTCAGGAGTGACAGTTGAATAGTCTGTTGAAACAGAATTGTAATCGCTAGGTTCTGGCTTTTATTCATTTCATATTGAGGTGCCTGCTGTTTATGTGGGATCTCATCAATCTGACGGTAATTTGATTTCTCTCAATTTGCGCATTGCTCAAATTCATCATCAACCTGAGTTAACAGGTCTTGATCACATTGAGAAAGTCATTGATTCTTGTGTCAAAGAGTGTCAAGAACATGTCACCAAACCTAAACGTCGTCGTCGCCAATCAAAGAAAGATGGTGTTACCACCAAAGAGAAATCTTAAGGTATTGTAATCAGTTAGTATGTAGTGAATGTGGTAAACGCGTCTTGCGCGTTATGTTCAATTAAAACATTGTAGTCATGTTGTATGTATCTTTTGCTATGTAAAGGACAGACATCCTTGTAAAGTTCCTGCTCAATGTATTATCATGTAATTAAGTCTTTTTGATATTGTAGGTTGTCATCTTCATAGACAGTGAGGGAACACCCATGCAGGAGTTGAGTGCTATTACAATGAGGGAAAGTGATCAAACTGTTGTTAGTGTATATCATAGATTTGCCTACTGTCCTCCACACAAAGACGGATGGTCGCAGCGTCATGTGCATGGACTTGATCTTTCTATTTTGATTCATATTGGATTTGTAAATGAAACGTATTTGATAAGTGATTTCAAACGGTAGTTGTCAGGTTTTCATATTGTTAAAATATTAGGAAATGATTCTGAACGAGAAGCAGCAACACTTCAGTTGCACATTGACAATTTATATTTACCATGTTGGGTAGATCGTGTAAGACAAGACTATCATATGCATTGTGATCAAAAGAAGTTTAGAGATGAAATGATTTTTGATATGGCTGTATGTTTCGGTGACAGACATCACCTTTACAGACCACCATCCCATTGTAATACTAGAAAGAAAGCCACATACATTGAAAACTCTCTTCACGCTGGCATTGTAGTCTCTATGACGTTTATGAACTGTATCTATATTATTGTCAACAGCATGAGTATATGTAAAACATGTTTTTACTCCTTGTGAATTAGTGATGATCTTTTCATGAAGTGTATTCTGTACTTGTAAATTTTGTCTGATGTTGAATAAACTTACAGTGGAACATGATTGTTATTTCTGTTTTATTCATAGTGGAAATCATTGAAGCAATATGAAATCTATTGTCACAACGTTTATGATGACGCATCGTACACTAAGTAACCACATGTGTCATTTGACAACTTGATCAATAAGGATTCGATGGATTTTTACAAGATTTGAAACTTACATTTAAAATGAAGATGAATGATATGAAAGTAGTGCTAACTTAAAGCCTTCCTCTCTTCAAAAGATTGATGGAGAGTTTACAACCTCAAGATGTAAAGGGTAGACTCATTGCTTATATAGAGTTGAAAGATTTGCAAAAACCACTTCATTTTGGATCCCATTGCACAGAATGGATTACTCTTAGTGATCAATTTTATGGTCGTCATATGGAGAAAATTATGGAGAGAATAGAAGAGACGATGGAAGGAAATGCGTACGTTGTTAAACATATCATAATTCAACTGAGTGTGTTTACATCCACGACTTTGTTTGATGGTCGACACATTGTGTAGATGCAATAAAGATTTCTTTTCACTGAGTATTTTGTAATGGTGTATAGAGCAACATGAGTCATTGCCCTTTGTTAGATAAATAAATGCGTCTTTGTTCGAGAAAAGGGGCGTGACATGACATGAGTCATTGCGCTTTGTGCATTACTATCTCTTTGCTAGATAAATGAATGCGTCTTTGTTCGCTAGAAGGGGTGTGTCACTAAAATCTTTGTGAGGACTAGAACGAGTTTGTGTATAAATAGGAAAGGTTTCCACCCACGCAGTTAAAAGTTCACGTGTGATAACTCTGTTACGTAACAAAGACAGGGAAGCGTGAAAAGGGAAACGCATGTGATTGGAGCTAGGTCTGGTTATAAAATGGACGACTGAGCTCATGGCAATCATTTCCGTCCTTGCGCTAACCATCCAGTTGCTCGAAGCCATCAACTCCTCTGCTCTCGCACTGGGTACACTGAACTCCCTTACTTTAGCATCGGGTAAAAATGCTTTCAATCAAAAGATAACTCATCATGGAGAAGTCGTGACCATAAAAACTCCAAGTCATCGGATGGCTTATCTAAAGGTTATGTCAACAAAGTATAAACTGGCCGTGCGTTTACCGTTAGACTATTGGACACGGTTACAATTCAATACTCTTGAAACATTCCTGAAAGAAAATCTCACCATTCCCAAAGAAATTGCTCGACACAATGGGAAGCGGCCACAAGTTCCCATCATGGAAAGACGATACATGTATGTGCATATGGATAGACACTGTCTCATCATCCATGAAAAGGAATGCAGCGAATTCGATTTGCTCAATTGCAAACAACTCCCCATTTTGGGAAAAGGATTCTACTCCTTCGAAATTAAAATTCAAACCATCTACGTGGGTCCGCGCAGGGACGGAAGGTTGTTTACGTTGAATCCCTATCTTGTCTCCATTACCTTTAAAAATGATGTCCATGTTGATGATGATCAACTACAGTAACACTCCAAACACTGAGAACGCACCATCGGTCTTTATGAGACCACGGCCTAACGGCCACCGTATCAAGAAAAAAAATGTACACTAACCATGCCACACATCAACATGACTCTCTTCTTCTTTCTTAGGCATACCATTCTTCACTCAAGTTTGAATCATGTGGAAATTATCAGCATGCCTCTATGTATCATGGAAAAGTCAGTGTGCTACATTTCATGATACGAAACGTCAACTTGAGATAACTCTAAAACGCTTTCAACTACGAAGGTTACATCGCGCTATCCTATCCAACTCTTGCCGTGTCATTAACGTAGAAGACGGCTTTGTATTTATTCGCATTCAAGAGATGATTCTACATAATGATCACTGCTAGATTGTGATTCCAAAACCCTCATGGGAAAAGCATAAAATGGAAGTTCACTCAACCCTCATCTCATTTGTGAGTCATGCTCCCCATCCGCATCATCAACGCCATGCGCGAAATGAATCTCAGAAGAGACATCGATTTAGAACAGTTGCATACCCATCTTCCCGATTCAGTCTATCATCGCGGTCGTCCGCAAATGTTGGTCATTCGCATGAGCAACGGTCGAGATCTTCAAATCTTTCGCTGCGGCAAAATCCAAGTCCTAGAAAACCTTTTTCATTCCGTGATGCAGTCCATGTGTTACGAAGTCGTCAAGAAAATGCGAACACTCATGCCTCATCTACGCCTCAGTCCTCTGACATTGAAGAATATAGTAGTGTCTGTTCAACTGAAGATGTTTGTGAATCTAGCCAACATTAAAACCAGTAATCATTGCATATTCTATGAAACTGAACTCTTTCCTGCTGCTCTGATTCGGAAGTGGCATCCTGTGTCTATTGCAGTGCTTCACAACGGACATTGTATCATGACTGGTTTACGTGATATCAGTAAAGTAGCTGACATTGTTAAATCTTTAATGCGTTATGTGTGAGTCACAGTTCATAGAATCGTGTTAATCACATGATGCGCTTTGAATGAGTCATCGCAATGAACTATCACCCACACACGTGTCACTGAAAAGGTCATCAACAAGGTTCATCGCTTTATGATGAGTCAGCGCTATTTATAGACATGAAATGATGCCCACACACGTGTCGGTGAAAAGGTTGAACAAGACTGATTATATTCTTATCTAACTGACTGGCGCTTTACCACTTCATGAGTCAGAGCTATTTATAGACATGAGTCAGCAAAGTGGTTGATGTTTCCTAAGCCGAAGAAATTTTCATGATGCTACATTCGTTGGTGAGGATGATAGCTTACAAACTCTAACATGGTTTTGACTTTATTTTGTACTGAACCTATCCTGCAAACAGTGAAATACTTATGACTTTATTTTATACTTCACCTATCTTACAAACTCTACAAACAGTGAAATATTTATGACTTTATTTTATGCTTCATCTTTATTACAAACAGTGAAGTGATTCTGACTTCATTCATATTTCACCTATCTTACAAACAGCGACATGGTTATGACTTTATTTCTAACTTTACAATCATCAGCTTTATTTCTAAATTTACAAACGTTAACCTTATTTCTACCTTTACAAACAGTGAAATGATTCTGACTTCATTTATATTTCACTTATCTTACAAACAGTGACATGCTTATGACATTATTACCAAGTCAGTCCCACCTATTTGAACCGCAACTTTATGTCAAAAGAGAAACGAGACAGTCTGTACATGATATGTTATTGAATGAAAGACATTTCATCACAGTCACAAATAGTAAATACTATACACGGAGAAAACAAAGTCACTCATGTGCAGGGAGAAAAACAAAGTCACTCATGTGCAGGGAGAAAAACAGTCACTCATGTGCAGGGAGAAAACAAAGTCACTCATGTGCAGGGAGAAAACAAAGTCACTCATGTGTCGGAAACTGTACAGGGACAAAACAAAGTCAGCAAAAGCACTGGATACCCCATCGATGATATGCTGTGATCAGGAGTTGGACGGATGTTACAAGGCACTCACTCACAAAACCCCATAGAAAACGCCATGGATTGAAAAAGCAAAACATCAACCACAACAGAGAGGAAGCATTCATCATCATACATCGCGGGACGGAGGAAGAGAAACTTTCTGTCTCTTGGGTGGAGGTAGATGAGTGTCTGGATGGCCGTACGGTAATGAGTGGTTAGGACTCATCCAGCATCGCTTGTCTTCTCAAGCTGAGAGACCTCGTTTCCTAAACGTCGTTGTTCTGACTTGATGCGACTGTGATTTCAAAATGGTCATTTCTACTTTTTTGATTTTAAGTGAATCTAAGGCATCTTGATAGTCCCTATGTGTCATTTTTCTAACGATTGACTTTGAGATGCCTTTCTCCCGTTTAATAGAAAGCTCTGAGGATTTTAGCTTCATGGAGTACATCTTGGGGCGAAGCAAGATCATCTCCTCTATCTGTTTGCCGGCACACTCATCTTTGAAGCAGCCAAGCTTCGCTTTATTTGTGGTAGAGTAAAGCGAATGGTCAGTGGGATAGTTGGAACTATCAAACTTGGGTGCTAAATATTTTAAAATGTCTTCCTGCTTGACTTTGCTAGTGGTTGTCAAAGCTAGGAAGACGCTGTGTGTATCGCCTCCTACTAATCCCACATGTTGGATCAATGGACAAGTTTTAAAGGTGTGGTAAAACAACTTGTATATTTCTAACTTGGAGTGATCCAAGACAGCTTGACCGACATAAATGGGCTTGCAAAGTTCTACTTTGTATTTTAACATTTTAAAACCAGTGATGTCTTCGGAAATGACATCATGGTGACAGAACAACGGTGAGCGGCATAACTTGATACTCGTTTTCGGATCAGTCACGATAGGATAGTCCAAGCGCTTTCTTACATCCTCCATGGTTTTACCAAAGAGGGCATTATTCTTAAATTTAAAGAAGTCCTTTTCAAAGGGATTATTGGATTAATCCCGATTCTTATTATTAAATTCTATATACGGTTTTAGAAAGGGCTTCTGCCTAAACTGGATAGCGCGATGGACTTTGTCAAGTTGCATCCCCATACCTAGATAGAATTTGAGGATGGAATAGTGCACGATATAATGCTGCTTGTTCAATTGGGTGAGCAACAACCTCCTAGTGGGTTTATAGTTTAAGTCATTTTCCGCCTCATATTGCTTATTGTGTTCTTCCATAAAGGTAGAGAATGTATCTGGACTGACTATGCCAGATTCGGGTGCGAGAGGAAAATCAGCGGTCGTATTCTTAATACAGTCTGGATAGATGAGGTCGACTTCAAATAAATAACGTATGTCGGCATCATCTCCCAGTGCCATGATGTGTGCTGGATTGGAGAAGTATTCAATGTTATGGGGCTCTACCCATTGGAAGTCAGACTGTGGCAAAGGCTTTGATAATGCACTCCCATATAAATTATTTTGATCTATGTACATTAAATGCGTGGTCGATCCTATGTCTTGGGTGCTGTTGACAACATGTTTGTTGACAAATGTTAAGCCACTCCTAATACCACGTTCAAATAACGTACATTTCTGCATCTTGCAGTAAATGTATTCTCTCTTTCGTCATCTTGAAGGCTGACTGATAAGACAGACCCGGCAGACTAACAAAATGAACGGGGTCTAAGGCGTCCTGTTCTAATGTGACTTTCCTAAAAGTCTCAAACACGTCAGCCAACAGATAGACGTCTAATTTTAAGTAGACAAGCATGTAGTCACCAAAAGTGCGACACCTAAATTCTAACTATGCTTGCTCTGCATGCCTATAGTCATCCGGCGAACAGTCCTCACCCGTCAAATCATTTTTAAATCTATCGATGGACGGAAGGGATGTTTCTTTCAATGTGTCCATTGAACTAAAAGAACTATAAGGAAACACCCCTTTCCGTCGCATGAGACTGTCACTTATGTTGGGCTAAATTTTTAACTTTAAGTGTTTCTAAATTATTAGCCAACGCGGCTAAGGAAGAAGACATAAATTGAAAACTATCTAGGAACTTTGTCATAGAAGACAGGTTTCCCCTCCTTCGTCTTATCTACTTGTACTTTGGCAGTGATGAACATAAATTTTTTATTTGTGCAATCACTTTGGGTGACCAGGATTTCATTTTACCGAATCCATGGCGAATGATGATGTGAGCATCATAACATTCAAAGTTATGGAAGATGACGGGAAGCGTTCGCCGTTTGAGTCTAAGTTTCATATTACATTTAATGCATAAGGCAGACCTAAATTTACCACTGAGATGGCAATGGTCCCTCACTTTCTTATGTTGCTGATCATTAAAGGATGAACAGCAGCGGGGACATTCCGTGGTCCTATCAAATTTGAATTTATCGGCTTCTGTGAAGCATATGGGTTTCCTAGTCAGCTCCATTTCATATCGTTGATGAAAACGGGCTTTCCTATCTAAAAAGTTGAGGAAGTTTTCAACGCACTCCTCGCCTTGCCACACATGCATTTTATTCTGATTCCTATAATATGGATGCCAAACTTCATAACAGGCAATGGCTGCTGGCTCATGACTTAGGTCTTCTTGTTCAATATAACATTCAATTTCCGCATAGATGGTACATATGGGACTGATCTCATTGCCGTTTTCCTCATACCTATACAATTTATCTTTGGCATGACTTCCATTTGAAGTTTACCCCGAGAGCACCACTCGCAATGCTGTTCAAAAAATGGTTTAGATGTGAAACGTCGTGTGCAGCGATCACAGTAATAAAAATTATCCCTGCAGGTTGCTTAATGATGGTATAACTTTGAAATTTTAGGAATGCCACAATAATGCCATTCTGGGTGGTTGTCGCTATAGACTAGGAGAAGATTGACAACCCGGTCGAAGTTACTTTGGCGGTTGTTATACCTAACGCCCTTCAGACCTTTTTCCCAGAGATGGACGACGATCTTAATGTTATTGAGTTTTTCAAATTGGATCGGGTTAAGTGCCTTTAAAATCTAATGTGTTGACTAAACTTAAGCTCATCCTCCCATTCACAATACTTGGTGACTCTTTGACGATGTATACCTATATCATTATAGTGAAGAATGGAGAGGACGGCATACTTGAAACGCTGGGACTGACACTCTACATTGATGACAGCCTTTTTGTCAGCCAGTGCTTTGGGAAGGGTGAAACAACCACTGCCTTGCAAATTTTCTAAAAGATCTATTTTAATATCTACTTTCTCTATCCCATCAAAAACCAGTCCGCTGTCTCTTTCATTAAATTTTTTTAAATTGCTGACGAGATAGGTCGCATATCTCTCTATCCACTCGTTTACATCACCTATGAGATCAGCAGCACAGGAGGCTATCCTAATGGTCACAGTGGACTCTACTTCTCCCGTGCTACTGTCTGCCTTATTGAAACGAGAAGTGAGATAGAACATGCCTTTGAGCAAAAATCTATCTAAGCTCGTCAACATTTGATGTATTGAGCCTATATTATTCATCAAGAAAGGATGAATATCTTGTACAGCTTCAGAGCTTTCTTAACTCATAGTCGCGAACGACCCTCTCAAGGGAAAACTTGCTCAGCCTTAGAGTGACGTTGTTGTCAGTGTAAAGCTCAGTGGAATCTGTGTGACAGAGTGAGTGCGAAAAGAGAACAAACTCTGTAGGAAAGGTCTTCTGACACGAAGAACAGGAAAAGCCGACGTGCGATGAAGGATGTTTCCTACCTGATGACGTTGGTGGTTGCCTCACACTATCACAGGAACCGCCTTCGATGTGGACTCGCAAGTTGGTGTTGTTGTAGAACGTGCGTCCACAACCTTGACACTTGGGTCGTTGAGGGATTGGTCGGCGCTTTCCTCCTCTGCATGCATTGCCAGCGTTGTGAGAATCGTTTCATTTGCATAGTCAACGTTTATCATGGGAACAATCATTGAAGTGACATCTAATGAATTACATTTCACTCTACTCCATGTCATTAAGACTAAACTTTGTCGAATGGCTGAAGTACTCTGGCCTGGCGAGAGAAAGCGTCACGTCGAGTATGAAGTCGAACGCCCAACATGAGCAACGGCTCAGAGGTTTCGGTCTAACAAACGACGAACAACCCGTGCAACGCAATCCCTCTACGGCAGTACCCGCCGTCCCGTAGGAACGCTCGAGCAAAGGAGGTATTACAGCGATGATATGTTTTATGAGCAGAAGTGAATCTCTTGATAGCAAGAGACTATTCAACTTGATAGCAAGTCAAAACAACCTGATAGCAGGAGCTCACCGACACTCACCTTGTGAAAGATAGATGTGAAGAGCAGAGCTGGTGCACTGCCTTTTAAAAGATTTTCCTAAGTGGTGAATGGATGAGACCTCTCGTCCAATCACAGATGAGCTAGACTTTCCGATGTGCGCGCACACATTTGTAACGCGTTATTGAAATCGTCCGAGGCAAACATGATGTTTAGCAATAGACTCAACCATGGCACCTAAAGTCAATACATTGAAACATGATGATTGCACGATTCGTTTTCATCAAGAGAGCTTCGGAGGCTTAATACAAGATTACATCGTTGAGTTTCAAAGGGAGGCGACAGAATTGGAAGCATGTTTAGACTACACACGAGAAATATTTACGGAGTTCATATCTCATTTCAAAGACGGTATCATCAAGGCTCACTTAATTGCACATGTTAATTACATTCATTTTCCACAAGGTAAAGAAGCGGAAAGTGTTGACTTTCAATTTCGTTCCTACGGACAAGAATATGTTACTGATGCTTCTGAGTTTTATACACGACATCTGCGGAAGATTATTTCTCGGATGGACAACTTTCATGGTTACGATGATCTTTTGCTTCTGAATAAAATAAACCATATTGTCCTTGCTATTAGTAAAGTGGGTTTCAATGATGTGAAATCAAAGACCAAATAAAGTATTTTTTCATGGCGACTTTTTGCTAACTATACTTTAGAGGTTACGAGTCTCTACTGATACCATGTAGTTGATTTCTATAAACGGTAGACTTGTTAACCTTCGTGGTAGTATTATTCATCAATGGTTTATCATGTTGAGTTCAATCTTCGAAAAAACTATATTTGGAACATCACATGTCTCCCTATGTTTTTCTGCTGATTTTACTAACCTACGTTTTCTTCAATACTTGTATATCAATCGACTGCGATACAGTAAAGTAACGTTCAGAGCTTGTTCACTACTGAAGAGAGAAGTCTGATGTGTTGCATGTGGTGCAAGGGTGGCCTCCCATTTCATTTCATTTCATCATATATTCTTCCCCTCTGCATTCCATATCCGAATATATGTGGCGGGCTTGAGACCGCTTTAGCTGCATTAGAAGGTAGCCCTTAAGAGGGCTCATGGGGCGTTCTCCGTCCACCGACAGTACTCTCTCTCTCTCTTCATCAACTATTGCAAGAACTCTGAAAGAAAAAGAATAGGAGATTAGAAGCGATAAGGAAATGATCATGTTGAAGTAACTTACTTGGAACTGTCTTCCGAATTTTTCGGACGACGAAGTCATCAAGCTGACCGGTGATGTCCATGCTCATGTGGAGACATCGGACTCCGTCACCCTCGTAGCACTCCTGCGTCTGATTTGGGTTACTTGTAATGGTTGGGGCGTCGCACACATTATTTTCAAAGAGGGGAAGATGGACTTCATACACTCTTCTTTTTCTACACTTCTCACGCTCATGCAATCGCTCCACTTCCGACAACAACCGCCTGTTTATCACCTTCGTCTCTTCCACTTCCTTCACCACACCTCGCATCCGCTCCACCTCATTCTTCTCACACATCAACTCCGACTCTAAGCCCTCAACCGCCTTCACTCGCTTCATCATACCACTCCTTTCCTTCAACCACTCCTGCTCCTTCACTCGCATCTCCTCCAACTCCTCTCTCATCACCTTCATACCCTCAACCTTAGACTTCAGCTCTTCATTCTCCTTCAAAACTTTTCTATTCACACTCTTCATGCCCATCATACGATCCTTCAACCTCACAAACGCCTCCGTATCATGCGCCTCTTTCCTAGGCGATGATGTAGCTACAGGTTTAACAACTTCCTGACTCTCCCTGTCTTTCTTTTCCTGTGCGTCCCACTCTTCCTTCAAATCAGCTATATCCCCAAGCAAATCTTCCATCACCGCATCCAAATCAACCTCATCAGTCTTCCTAATTTCCGCTCTCAATTCCACTTCCTCAGTCGCATCCTCATCACTCTTCTCAGCCATCCCCTTCGCAATCGAAGCTACATTCTTATCATTCTCCTCTATTGACAACAATATTCCCTCAAACCACGACTTAATCCCCTTCTCTCCGATGTTGCCAGTCTCACACTGTAAATGCGCCTTCAAAAAATCTGCCTCATCCCCCATCGCACATATCCGACAAGACACACACAGTCTAAACATCTCCTTCCTCTCATGGCCCATAGTCCCCTCTTTAGCTTTTAGGTGATTTTTAAGA
Source organism: Prostheceraeus crozeri (assembly GCA_907163375.1). NCBI lineage: Eukaryota > Metazoa > Platyhelminthes > Polycladida > Euryleptidae > Prostheceraeus > Prostheceraeus crozeri. Next base: position 125,385 of record CAJQUW010004989.1, read on the forward strand.
TTGCTGCCTCGTGCGATGCGGCCACAGCTGCATTTCCCAACAAGCATTCTTGCGTTACACTGCTTAGTCATTGTAAAGATTATGTAAAGATAGAGTAAAATTTGATAGCAAGTGTTTATAGGATACTACTTGCTGACATGCATTGAAAGACGAAGTCACCAAACATTTGATAGCAAACGTTGGAATAAAATCGTCAACCAAATTTAAAGAGTATGATTCCTAGCTCTATCCTAAAACCCAAAGTTTGATAGCAAACCTTGTCAGAGCACTCACCGTTCGTCTTGCAACTTGAAACAGGAGTGAAGACTAGAGAAAAGACGCGGTTTATATACCCAGCGAGCACAAAGCCATGATTCAGACCTTCCTTATTTGGCCATGCATTTGACATGACAACAGCGGTTTTACCATGTATGGGCATCGGCAGTCACCGTGCTTTCAGTTACCAACTCCCAACACAAAGACGGGTTACCCTATGACGCGAAAAGGTTTGACGTCAATGCCTGCAGTAACCGTCTCATTTTTACCAAGTTACAATGACAAACGATAGACGTTGCCAGCCCTGAGTTACTGAGGCTAGACGAGATTTCACAAAGGCCTGATAGCAACTTGATAGCAAGCGTTTAAGTGTTAAGCTCTTGAATCCGTTACAGGCATTGCTCAGAGGGGATCTTATCCCGACTCCAAGGCAATCACAAATCCAACCTCGGGCGGACAGAGCGTACGTCATGTCACTGTGTTGGTATCCGGGCCCCGATTTTGACATAAAAACCGGTGGAGTTATTTACAAGAGGAAACATCCCAAGTCGTTGCTTTGATCAGCTTGATAGCAAGCCGTAGGTAGGGATAGCAAGCCGTGATTCACAAGCGTTTTGCAATGGAGATGTTTAGATGCCACCCATGACAAGATAGCTAAGACTCAACCGATTGGCGTTCAAAGTGCTACGTTGAGAACTGTGTCAAATGGCCAACATGAATTGCCCCAGCGGTTTCGGTCTAAAATATGACACTCCCTTGCCACACCTATCACTATGGCATCATCCGCCGTCCCGAAGGAACACCCTGTCAGTGGAATATTACAGCAAAACTCTCCGTGTCATGCTCGCTTTCAGTGAAAAGCTGCTTGTATCATATGTGCCTCGTACACACTTAACCATGCCTTCACTGACTTCAGCAGGGTCGAAAACCCCAGAAAACCTCCAGAAACAGTGAATTTAAATTTTTCAACTTTTTAGCACTACTTATGAAATTTTATAATTAGTCTGCCACTATAGGTCTGATCAATAGCGATCGAACCTTTTTTGAATCAAGTCAAACGGACTTGTAGAAGCAAAGTTACAAGCCTTTAAAGTTTTGGAGTCTTTTATGGCCTGGAGACGAAGGCCATCTCCTGGCAAACCTTCAAGTCTGACGCCCTAGCTGATATCAGAAATGAAATTTTCTAAGTCGGTTTCTGACAGAAACCTGAAATTTGGAATGTCCGATGCTATCATCGGAGCTCAGACAGGCGACCTACCTTTGACAATCGCTATCGTCTTCATGAAAAGTCTGTCGGTTTCCCGCCTATATAGTTTGTGGCGATCAGCCGATGACGTAATATCCATCATCCAAATATTTAAACACGTCTATCTCCGGTTCTAGTGCTCCGATTGAATTGAAACTCACCCTCTAGATGCAGAATGGTACGCTGATTCCAAATCTGGTCTCCGTTTTTCCATCCGAGGCTTGGTTCACCCGCTAGAGCCATTTTCCTAAGAATTCTAACTCTGTCGTCTTTTCGCCAATGTCCAACATCTTCAATGACGTCTCACATCAAACGAAGGCAGATATGAACAAGCCGTTTTTTCCACTGAATTTGTCTCACTCTTAGCTTTCAAATGAGCTATTGCACGACTTTCTACGATCTCTGGAACCAAAGTTGGAAGTCTCGTTCCAGAGGGGGGTCAGAACTTTTTCTCTCCGATTGAGCTGGAAAGAAGTTCCTAGACCCAAAATTGGCCAAAAATTCCGAATTTGCCCTCCGTTTTCCCATCCGAGCACTCGTTAATGACGAAAAATGGACTTTCTCATCTCAAAACATCCAAAACCTGCCTTTTCCAACTCTGACGTTTTCCTGTCATTTTCCTCTCTAAACCCAGGAAAATAGGACCAAACTGAGCTTTTCAATGCATTTTTCTCATTCTCAGCTTTCAAATGAGCTGTCACACGACTTTCTGCGATCTCTAGAACCAAAGTTGGAAGATCGCTGCCGAGGGGGGGGACGTTCTCGAATTTTTTTCTCTCCGATTGAGCTGGAAACATCCTTCGTAACCCAAAATTTCACGTAGATTCCGAATCTGGCCTCCGTTTTCCCATCCGAGGTCTCCTTCATGTCGAAAAACGACTTTTCTCATCCCAAGACCACCAAAACCCGCCTTTTCCAACTCTGCCGTTCCACCCCTTGCTGGAAAACTCCTCCCTGCCTTCCTTCCCAACCCAACATTTCACGTAGATTCCGAATCTGCCCTCCGTTTTCACATCCGAACCCTCCTTCATACCGAATTTTTCTCATCCCAAAACATCCAAAACCTACCTTTTCTCACTCTATCCTTCCGAGATTCCACCCCTTCTTTCACTGGAAAACCCTTCCTTCCTTCCTTCCTTCCTTCCAGAGGGGGGGGGTAGGGACCAGTTTCCCACTCTCGGACCCATTCCTCCCAACAGAACCTTGGCTTTCTCCTTCCTCTCGCCAGAGGGGGATGAGTCAGCATGATGACTCATCGTTGCTCATTTTGGACTTTTGGGATGGGATTACTACTTTTAATTTTGAAAATATCTTGCACGTGAAAGGGTTAACTGATGTCAAAGAAATTCCTAATTAGATAAAGCATAACTTGATTCGAAATTCACTTTCTCAGAAAATGTGAAGATTTGTGCAGTCTTCATTGAAGCTACAAGAAGAGGAAAAAAGTTGCGTGGGTTTTGACGAAGAAAGCACTCTCATCTATCTTAATTGTCTGAAATTCTTAGATCAAGTGTTAACTGAAAGTTAAAATACAATTTAGGACTATTGCCTCATCACGCCAAAAAGGACCAGGTGAAGGTCTTCTGCATTCTTTCAATTGTTTGAATTCTCAGACACAAGTAATGATGATAATTGAAACTACAAAATCACTTCCCCTACAATATCATTCGAAGGGATGATGATGACGCAGCATTAACTGATCCTCGATCGCTCTTTCCTCATTGTGCCACCTCAACTTTGAAAAACAATCACATTCCTCATGGAGTTGATGAATGCGGTTTTGAAGCGCCTCGGCCCAGGGTTGCAATCGGCCGCCGGCCCGGCCCCAAACAAACATTTTGAAGATCTCGACTGCTCATTGCGCCGGCCGGCTATTCTAGTTAGGCCTGTCGACCGCTGACAACATTCATTCTAGAAAGAATTGCTTTGTAAATCAAAAGAATTACAGCATTGTCAAAATTTCAGAGTGCATGACATGTAGCCTACCCGCATTACTTATGTTGAGTGACATGAATGCTGCAAACTATTTCATACAGTTAAAAACTATTAATTTATGCATGTAGTTTCAAACACGATGAAGTTTCCAGATTCCTTTATTCAAAATTGCATGAATTTTGTGTTCATTAGCCTGTCTATCGCAAGATTATTCCATATCTTCATTAACTTCATTACATAGAATAGTTTATATAACACTTTGAGCCCAGGAGATGTGACAGATTTCAATGCAACCAATGGGATCTACTACCTGAACATTTAACAATGGAACGTGGAGCTGTGTTTGATAACCCAACGGCATGAGATAAAGTTTGATTGTCGTTGTTCAAGTAGGTACCGCAAAAAGTATCAGAACATTTACAGTACTGAAATAAGGATTGGTGACAGTGGCGAGCTCTTTGTTCAAGTAATGTAGCTCGCGGTCATCAATGTAAACTCAAAACCCTAGATATTTTATATTTCAGTGTAGAGGATTCTCAAAGAGCGTCGTAAGTGACTGGAATTTCCTCGCAAGTGAAGTTGTAAATCTCACTTTAGAGGATCATTTGAAATCAAGTTTCCTGATGTGCGTCGCACTTTCGGAGAGAAAACATCACGTAATACCAGCACTCACCAGATTGTTCACCTTATTGCATCAATGCTATACCCGCTTGGGTCATTATTTTGCTGTCAATATACTTGTACATGATTGAATTTGAAAATACAGTTATTATCATACAACGTAGGCCTATAATTCATTAAATTGGCGAGTAAGTCTTGACGCGCATTATTGCCCAGTCTTTTACATCGAACAAAATATATTATTAAAAGTACGAATAATTGTGTTGTAATAGGGAACTTTTGCTTATCCGGAGTACCGGTAGGCCCATCACTAATGCATTTCATGAATGCTACGTGGAACAGTCTAACACTCTTAAAGTTGACTAAATAACGTCCTTACTCAGTCGGCTACAGAGACGCCGGCCGTTGTTCCATCACTGACCGACCGGCTTTGATTTTACCAGTCGGAGGCAGGCCCCTGTCGCCAAAAGCCCGGCCGGTTCCAACCCTGGCTCGGCCTTAAAGGTTCCCTGATCTGACATCAAATGATAGCTTGCTTTGTGCGTTCCTGAGAAACGAGGAATACCACACTGATTAGTTAACAAATATGCTGATAAAACTTAGGATACAAACTCTTCATATTTTCAATGAAATTAGTCTTAAAAACTAGAAATGCTGGTGAGAAAATCCTCAATTCATTCTCCTTCATGTCAGCAAAGACCATGTATATGTAGTTGACCAGGTGACGGGAGATCATCTTTCTGAACAAGTTATACAAAGTAATTAAAACTCCCTTTTGATAGCCATCCAAACATCGACCGTTGAAGGCGCTGGACGCCGAAGGCCTGTCTTCGATACTTTTAACTTTTACTTGATTTTATTGGCCTAAACTGAAAAGGGGAGTTTTAATTACTTTGTATAACTTGCTCAAGACCATGTATAACCGTGCGGGACGGGTCAATGGTCGAACCTGGTTAAGGATTGGGGTTGGGTTGGGATCACACTTCCACTGCGAAGCACATCGAGTACTCGGGTGGTCAATTCACTTCAATCTCATCCAAAGCGCGAGGATCACAATATGTAAAATCTCTGTTTACCGGACAACTATGAAAATAGCTCGCAAATACTGTCCATTCTTCTCAACAATCTTTACTATGCCAGCATTTATCCCTTGTGGTTGGCCATGAAATGTGTCATACCGTCATTCATGTTAAGCGGCAACTTTCCCCGGCAGGTCCTATGTTTGGCGTACGCCTTTGATTTGTTTTAACTCGTTAATTTAGGTGCTGTAACAGTTATTTAATTTTTGAATCACTGATACAATTTTTCATTCATTGAGGCAATTTTTACAATCTTCTGCAATTTTCTAATATTGTAAAAACGCAGTATCAATAATTTTGCTTCATGCGAATAAAGAAAAATATTATAAGTTGCTTCTGAGCCACATATGACAAAAAAACTAAGTATTTTTTGATTATAATGAATTTAAAATGAATTATCTCTCATTGATAGGTCTTCCGCCGACGTTAGACCGACGCTGTCCAAAAGAAGAAAATGCAGCAAATAGCAAAGGCAGCGGCTGCATCAACACCGTGGAAAGTAATCTCTCGAAACGTGTCCACGATAAATCTCACAAAGCCATTCAGTGAAATACCAGAGCCAAAATGGAGTTTACCTTTCTTTGGAACAGCATTGCACTATCGATTGGGTGAGTAAACTGCATTCTTCAATTTAAACGCCTTGAGTGCCACAGAAAAAGTAATTAGTTTGCTGCATCACCAAAGAGTTCAACTGACGCCTGTTCTTTCTACACTTGTCATAGAAATGCAAGGGGAAGAACGCTAGCTATGGTAAGTTGTTGTCACCTCTGACAACAGTCTGAATCGTACATTACGGTTCAAAAAAGAAACAAACTACGATGAATGAAAGCTATAGTGAATTCCGTCTTCTTACATGTCAATGACAAGGCTATTGTTCTAGTTATAATGTATTGTAAGTGTTTTAAGTTACTGGTAGCATCAAAATAATGCAATTGATGGTCAAGAACAGGAGGCTGTTGCTTATTGTCATAGTGAAAAATCCACTTTTTCTCTCCTTCAGAGTTTATTGACCAAGTTATGAGGTTATTTACAATAAAATAATTAAAAGGCCAACGCTTCGTGCCACTGGCACTTCGATGGGCCGACTTCTGCAAAACAGCATTTGATGACAAGCATTAAATATGGAAGCAACGAAACAGAGTTCAGGTGGCCTACTGCGTAGTTAGAAATTAGGGAGCTCGTATCTGCGGTTAATGGCTGGTGCAAGAGATTTGATCAATCGAGCTTCGGTCAGCCTGCAATCCACTGCGCTATGACTTTTGTCCAAGATATCGATATCGAAGTGAGAGATGGAGATGTCACTGAACTGGTGCACTTTCATACCGTGTTCGTAAAGGGCATTTCTTTTGTTCTTATTGATCAAATCTCTTCTATGCTCATTATAGCGTTTGGTAAACGGACGGTTGGTTTGGCCTATATAAAAATCGTCACATAAATTACATTTCAGCTTATAAACTAAAAGAAACTAGAAACAGTAATTAATAAGAGAAATCGGATTAATAAGAAACAAAATTCCTGTCATCTCTGCTCTCTTTTACCACAAAACTATTCCTGTGGGGACCGGTTTTTAGTTTATAAGCTGAAATGTAATTTATGTGACGATTTTTATATAGGCCAAACCAACCGTCCGTTTACCAAACGCTATAATGAGCATAGAAGAGATTTGATCAATAAGAACAAAAGAAATGCCCTTTACGAACACGGTATGAAAGTGCACCAGTTCAGTGACATCTCCATCTCTCACTTCGATATCGATATCTTGGACAAAAGTCATAGCGCAGTGGATTGCAGGCTGACCGAAGCTCGATTGATCAAATCTCTTGCACCAGCCATTCGAAGTCGGCCCATCGAAGTGTCAGTGGCACGAAGCGTTGGCCTTTTAATTATTTTATTGTAAATAACCTCATAACTTGGTCAATAAACTCTGAAGGAGAGAAAAAGTGGATTTTTCACTATGACAATAATCAAAATAATGGACTACGTCATTGCAGTAACTATGTTTAGTCACTGTTCTTCTTTTCTTCTTCTATGATATATGTACTTACATGTATACATAGGTTATGAACGAAGATATCTGACTATTCTTTCCAGCTTAAGTTAGTAGGACTAGAAAACTAGAATAGAACACATTCAGTTATATCTATGGAGGCCCGATTTTCAAGACCCTAGAAAACAAATTGTTAATACATACATACAGAAAAATTCAAATCTTGTTCTCAGAGCTCGCAGTGAAGAATTTGAACTTGCAAACACGAATGCAAATAGCTAGTTCGTGTTGCTTTCTATGAACAAACTATTGGTAGGTGGATGTACATAGAAAGCCGGCAGCTGACACTTTTCGCCAGTGAAAGAATTAATCTATACATGCCGAGACCCCGAAAGGAAAAAATTCAAGAGTTGAGAACAAAATCTGACTTAAATCATTACGGGAACTACAGACGTTTCTGGCTTATTTGCCGTCATCAGTGTAGTATACCCTATTGTAGAGAATCAGTGTATCAGATGCCGATAAATTGTCATCCGACCTCCAGACATCTACAATTAATGAAATAATTCAAATCTTGTTCTCAGAGCTGTTAGAATGCATAGAACGCAACACGAACTAGCTATTTGCATTCGTGTTTGCAAATTCAAATTTTTGAACCCGAGCTCTGAGAACAAGATTTGAATTATTTCATTAATTGTAGATGTCTGGAGGTCGGATGACAATTTATCGGCATCTGATACACTGATTCTCTTCAATAGGGTATACTACACTGATGACGGCAAATAAGCCAGAAACGTTTGTAGTTCCCGTAATGATTTAAGTCAGATTTTGTTCTCACCTCTTGAATTTTTTCCTTTCGGGGTCTCGGCATGTATAGATTAATACAGAACAACTATAGATTTCTGCTTTAGTAGAGGTTTTGTAGTGTCTCAATAAATAAAAAGGAATAGCATTAATATAATATCTACATGTATATTGAGTTCTTGACAAGTTTCGTGTGGTTCGCTCACACGGTTGCCTACAGAGAAGATTATGGCAAAAAGTTTCATTTGTAAACAGTAACTTGCATGATAAGAAGAGCTACGTAAATGCACAGGATAGTACAGAAATATCATGTTCAACTCATAACTTTTAATTTGCGAAATTACCAAAAGGTTGAGTTGCTTCATATATTTTGACTTTGATCCTCACTAGTTTTGGCTGACATTTCAGCTTACATAATATATTTAAAAATATAATATATCATATAGAATATAATAATAATTTGCATAATGTTAATGGTTTGTGCATTATCAAATCTATGTAAAATCATTTACACATGGGGCCTATATGGGGACAGAAATGATTCAAAGTTTCAAAGAATCCTTCAAGATACCAGATAATTTTTCGTTTTATTCATCACTAGGATCAAATTCTCTGGTTGCGATTTCTAGACAATCTATTTAATTAAAATCAGATTAAGTTTGTGATTACGTTTACTGTCTAGACTGTCGTCGCCACCCTATTTTTCAAATTATTTTAATGAGTGAATGACATCTTGTTTTACACCGCAAGACCAGTTGAGATCATATTATGTGGAATATTGATAACTGCTTTTTTTACAAATTCGTACTTAGGGTTATCATTATTTAAACGCATTGAGGCGATTTTTGTGCTGTGTCGCAGTACTTCACGCTCCAACAGGGAGAGACATTAGTTACATAAGATTGACAATGCAGTCTGGGGTTGCCGACTTTTGATCAAGCCAAAGCCGGTTAAATTCATAAATTGACAGAAGATATTCCAAGTCAATATAAATGTTCAATATTTCGGCATGCGTCTTAATCATGAACTATGAACAGAAAGAGAATAAAGAAAGCAATGACAATAATCAAGATAGATTGCAAGATCATAGGCGCTTTACCTGCTCAACCTCCCACAATGTAGGCCTATCATGCAAAGTGCTTGTTGATTTCTGGGCTTAATTGCCGGATGCTGTTCATTTCAAACTTTTCCTATGTGTGAAATCAGCTCTTAGAACTGAAAAGGAAACGTCAGTAAACGATGGAGTAGAAGTAAAATGAATGAGTCAGGTACCGGAACACATTATTGTTCTCAGAGCTGTTAGAATGCATAGAACGCAACACGAACTAGCTATTTGCATTCGTGTTTGCAAATTCAAATTTTTGAACCCGAGCTCTGAGAACAAGATTTGAATTATTTCATTAATTGTAGATGTCTGGAGGTCGGATGACAATTTATCGGCATCTGATACACTGATTCTCTTCAATAGGGTATACTACACTGATGACGGCAAATAAGCCAGAAACGTTTGTAGTTCCCGTAATGATTTAAGTCAGATTTTGTTCTCACCTCTTGAATTTTTTCCTTTCGGGGTCTCGGCATGTATAGATTAATACAGAACAACTATAGATTTCTGCTTTAGTAGAGGTTTTGTAGTGTCTCAATAAATAAAAAGGAATAGCATTAATATAATATCTACATGTATATTGAGTTCTTGACAAGTTTCGTGTGGTTCGCTCACACGGTTGCCTACAGAGAAGATTATGGCAAAAAGTTTCATTTGTAAACAGTAACTTGCATGATAAGAAGAGCTACGTAAATGCACAGGATAGTACAGAAATATCATGTTCAACTCATAACTTTTAATTTGCGAAATTACCAAAAGGTTGAGTTGCTTCATATATTTTGACTTTGATCCTCACTAGTTTTGGCTGACATTTCAGCTTACATAATATATTTAAAAATATAATATATCATATAGAATATAATAATAATTTGCATAATGTTAATGGTTTGTGCATTATCAAATCTATGTAAAATCATTTACACATGGGGCCTATATGGGACAGAAATGATTCAAAGTTTCAAAGAATCCTTCAAGATACCAGATAATTTTTCGTTTTATTCATCACTAGGATCAAATTCTCTGGTTGCGATTTCTAGACAATCTATTTAATTAAAATCAGATTAAGTTTGTGATTACGTTTACTGTTCTAGACTGTCGTCGCCACCCTATTTTTCAAATTATTTTAATGAGTGAATGACATCTTGTTTTACACCGCAAGACCAGTTGAGATCATATTATGTGGAATATTGATAACTGCTTTTTTTACAAATTCGTACTTAGGGTTATCATTATTTAAACGCATTGAGGCGATTTTTGTGCTGTGTCGCAGTACTTCACGCTCCAACAGGGAGAGACATTAGTTACATAAGATTGACAATGCAGTCTGGGGTTGCCGACTTTTGATCAAGCCAAAGCCGGTTAAATTCATAAATTGACAGAAGATATTCCAAGTCAATATAAATGTTCAATATTTCGGCATGCGTCTTAATCATGAACTATGAACAGAAAGAGAATAAAGAAAGCAATGACAATAATCAAGATAGATTGCAAGATCATAGGCGCTTTACCTGCTCAACCTCCCACAATGTAGGCCTATCATGCAAAGTGCTTGTTGATTTCTGGGCTTAATTGCCGGATGCTGTTCATTTCAAACTTTTCCTATGTGTGGAATCAGCTCTTAGAACTGAAAAGGAAACGTCAGTAAACGATGGAGTAGAAGTAAAATGAATGAGTCAGGTAACGGAACACATTATGCGATGACAATTTAAGATGTTCTTTTATTCGAGAAAATAAAGTTCGATGAGTTTCACCAACATAAAAGTGATCACAATAATTACAATCGGCACGATAAATAACATCATTTTTATAATATAAATTTTTGCCTCAGCACATGCATCTGTCGTCACATTTTTTCTGATTTTTAGGCTTGAGGCGTCTCCATAGAGGTTTCTATTTTATCCAGGAAATATGCTTGTTCTTGTCTAACTATTTAGATTTTATACATATTTCCTGGCTAAATCAGAAACCGATCAATCAAACAGCGAATTGCTGTCTATAAAATCGCTAGCCTCAACGTGAGACGACGAAGCCATTATGACTCGTTAGACACATAGTAAGATTTTGAAACTTAGAAAGATTAAATTCAAGTCATATTAAGAATCACCAATTAAACACAAATTCAATTTGCTTCACTTTTTTTATACATGAAATATTGTGAAAGTTAAAACCTGAGTTCTAGAATTTCAGAAAATTTTGAAAAATTGTTGAAATGATTGCATGACAGTGAGTTCTCAACCAAGGTGTTCTCAACAGGATTCCTCAGCATCGAAGATCGGCAAAAGACATTACGCAACTTCATGGAAAACTATGGGCCAATCGTCAAGGAGACTATTCATGGTGAAACTGTAGTTCATCTGTTTGATCCTGTGGATTATCAGCGGGTCTACGCAGTAGAAGGGAAAAGTCCAAGAATCAAGCCTCTTTTATCATCAATTGAGAATTATCGCAAGGAAAGAGGATATTCGCCAGGTGTGGGAAACACGTGAGTAGACTTTGCACTTGAAAATGTTGTCAATCTGATAAGTGATAGCTAAAAATAGAGCTGCACTGTAACCACCTAAATACTAGGAAAAATGTCGGCCGTGATGATCTGACAATTGCAGCAGACAATATGAGACACTAAGCAGGCAAAAGGTGGCTGCTCAGAGCAGATAATCAGACAATTACTAAACAAAATATCAGACACTACTGTCTAGCTTTCAAAAAAATTTCCCTTTGAAGCTCTTCAGCGAATTATATGTAGATACTCCTACCCATATTCGCTCTCTCACTCACTCACACTTGCACACTTTTAAGCATATTATGTCACTCTACTACCTTGTTAGTTCCAGGTGAATTTAGGGAAGTATATATGTATGTACCCTTAAAATTGTAGAGAACATTTTAAAAACTGAATTAAATGATGGCATTGATGCGTGCGTATGTCACATCCAGAACTGCAAATGCCATCACTCTAGATCTAAGAAAGGAACCCTTTTCAGGATTGCATATTCATGAATTTTTGAAAATCATCAAGGATGCCATCCAACTTTGATGACAGTTCATATACTAGTCATACGTAGTATGATGTGCAGTAAACGTAATAATACAAATTAGTGCGTGTAATGAGACAAAGATTGTCTGATAAGCAGGATTTTTATATGTTACGCAGCATTAGCCAAAATGCTGATTTGGCCGATAACATGTCTGGTAGGTGACTGCTTACAGTTTATAGTGTAGACTTCGATCAAACTTCTGTCGAGGTCGAGGCCATAAAGGTTTGATGTATTACATGCATCTTTGCTTTGCTATTTAAAATATCGCTTTTATAAATTGTTGGAATACTTTGCGCATCTTTAAAATTACATTGAACAGCTATGTTCATGAAACACAGTTAGAAATCTGAAGTGAATTCATGCCGTGTCAATCGCTAGATACGAAAATTATTCCGTAATTCACATACAAAATGAAACAAATGGATTGATCAGAATTTGACATATTCATAGAGATGTGTCATATTTTCACTAGTGAATTCAATCTCGATATCTCGAATACCGAGATCTTGGCACTGTAATCTTGATATCTCGAATGCCAAGATCTCGAGATCTCCACCTTGTTTTGGCCATTCGAGTTCTCGAGATGACAAAGCCGACTATTCGAGATTAGATTCTTTTAAATACACACACTTAGCAAATGAAAATTGATGCTTAATTGTATTGCCTGTTGCAACATTTGGTCGATTGTTGACACCAAATGCACTAATATTCCCATACCTACTTATCAAATATCATTTGGAAATCCAAATCAAAAGCAAAAGGAATTCCAAGTTAACTTGTATTGTTTTGCAACATAAAAATTCAATTAATTTCTGACTTTTTCACGAAGCTATCTTCAGGGAACTTAAAGATCAGTGTTGAAGTTTTTTTAAAGTGGTGGATTCTCCCTCTGCCATTCCACTCATGTCAATAATCCGGTATTTTAATTCATCACTCAGATTCACAGAATTCTTTTCACTTGAGATAATGAGTATGAAATCTTAGGAAGCATTATTCTCATCGTATACCTGCTCAAATAAAATCGTTCATCGTGTGAAATATTTCTGCAATCACGAATAAATAGTAATGTGACCGACATCAATTGAGTACTCCTAAAAAACTCTCCTTTGGTCTCATTAATATACGATCGCTTAACAATAAAGTTGATGATCTACTCGACCTTCTAGACGTAAATGGTATTAATGTTGTGCTAATTACAGAAACCTGGCATGACTCTGATTCTGTTTGCATGTCTCGTCTTCGATCTTGTGGATTTAACGTCGTTGATGAACCTCGTCGACGCATTCATGGCGACACACTATCTGTAAATCATGGAGGAGTTGCAATCGTATCTGGACATGGTTCTCGTCTTACAAACATTCCTTTGGGGTTTCAATTGAAGTCTTGTGAGATAGTTATTGCCAGAATTACATCAAATTCGTCGACTTGTATTGTAGTTCTCATTTACCGGACAGGTCCTAATACAACAAAGTTCTTTTCTGAAATGACTAGAATTCTTGAAATCTTCGGTGCTTATACAGAACCTGTGATTCTTGCTGGTGATTATAATATTCACATCGAACGGTCAAGTGATATGAATGGACAACACTTACTTAATTTATTCGAATCTTTCGGTTACATTAACCATGTCACACAGCCTACACATATTCATGGTGGTACGTTGGATCTGATATTTACACGGAATGATAATCATATCTCCCCTATCAATTATTTGGATTTAAGTGTATCAGATCACCGACTTTTATACTGGAAGTCAAGTATTCAAAGACCAACTCCAGTCTACAAATCGATAACCTATCGCCCATGGAAGTTTCTTGATGTTGAGATGCTTCGCTCATTATTGGCTAATTCCATTCTATGTGATATTGTGTCTTGGGCGGATCTTTCCGTGGATCAACTTGTCAATCTCTATAACACAACAATAACTGATATTATTGATCAACTAATTCCCAGCAGGACCATAAGAATCTGTCAAAGAAAGTCCGATCCTTGGTTCGATCAGGAATGTCGACATGGTAAACGCTTACTCCGTTGGATTGAACGCTGGGCTAAGCGCAATTCATCAAGCGATTATGACTATGTTCATGAAACATGGAATACTTGTAAAGCGTTATATCGCCAACTATTGAAATCCAAACGTAAACTTTACTGGCACTCAAGAATGCATTCAGAAAACGGAAATTCACAAAATCGTTGGAGATACTTCAATGATATACTTGGTAGAGGCAGATCATCCACATCTGACATTCTCACTGCTACTGACTTCGAACGCTATTTCTCAGAAAAAGTTGAGACAATTATATCTTCGACCGGCTCATGTGACTGTGGTCCACAAAAAATTCTCTACTCCTGTGAATCATCGCCTTGTATCAACATTCTTGCTTGTTTCTGAAAATCAAGTTTATTCAACTATATGTTCATTACCAAACAAAAGTTCAAGTACAGATCCTCTGCCAACTCTCATGCTGAAGAAATGTCTTGATTTACTTTTACCATTCTTGACAAATCTAGTCAATAACTCACTTACTCTTGGTCATTTCCCACCTGCCTTGGCATCATCATGCGTCACTCCGGTTATGAAAAAAGACAAAAAGAATGTTGATGATCCATCTTCATATAGACCAATCAGCAATCTTAGTTTTATCTCCAAACTGATTGAGAGACTGGTTTTACAACAACTGAGGTCACATCTATATTCAAATGACTTACTTCCTCAATATCAGTCAGCATATCGTAAACTTCATTCGACGGAAACTACTATCGTCAACGTAATAAGTGATTTACTCTCTTCCATCGATAAAGGCGAAGTGAATTTATTGGCAGCTCTTGACATAACGTCAGCATTCGACACTGTCTCCCACGATATCCTCCTCACACGACTTCATAAATCATTTGGTTTAAGTAGTGTCTTTCTCAACTGGTTTAAGTCCTTCCTTGTTGGACGCTCCCAATACTTTCGATTCAACGATTCGCGATCATCCACATCTCAAGTATATTGTGGAGTACCACAAGGATCCGTCTTAGGGCCTGTACTATTTACCCTTTATACTGCAGATATATTTCAAGTAGTGACGAGTCATAATCTCAATGTCCACGTTTTTGCAGACGACATTATCATCTATGGTTCATGCAAGTCTGGCAATGAGAGTTCCCTATCTGCAAAAATATCTGACTGTATCAGCTCCATTAAGTCGTGGCTTAAGGAAAATCAAGTTGAGATGAACACAAAGAAGACCAGTTTAATGTGGTGTGCCACGCGACAACGCCTCGGTGATCCTCATTTGGAACCTATTAATGTCGACGGATATCCCATTATGCCAGTCGATCGTGTCCGTTACCTGGGTTTTATAATTGATCAAACTTTGACATTTTCATCACATGTCTCAAAAACTGTTTCCTCCAGCTTCAGTGCACTCCGGCAAATTCGGACTATTCGAAGGTCTATTTCAAGTACTGATGCAGCCTATCTTATTTCTGCTTTTGTGTTTCCCTTGATGGATTATTGTGCGGCTGCTCTATCTGGTATTACAAACAACTTGATGAACCGTCTACAAGCGATTCTGAATGCCTCGGTACGCCTTGTGTTCAACCTACCTCGATATTCACACATTTCTACGCACTTGAAAGAAATGAAATGGTTATCTGCTCGATGCCGTCTTGACCTTAGATTGGCAGTGCTCGTATTCAAGTGCATACATGACCAGGCTCCTTCATACCTTTCTGATAGACTTACGTCTGTCAGTGAGATCCCTGGCCGATCCAGACTTCGTTCCTCTTCTAAAAACATGATTCAACAACCAAAGTGTCGCCTATCTTCAGTCGCAAAATCTCTTTTTGCTTCTAGGGGTGCTCAGGTCTGGAATGCGCTGCCCTCTAGTTCCACATCTCTGCATTCAATTTCTGCCTTTAAAGTGGACGCTAAAAACTTTTTATTGAATAACTCAATCTGATGCTATTTCATGTACTTTCAGTGTAATTTTGCGTTGATTATTTTATTGTTGATTGTTTTTAATTCTTTTGTAAAAAGACTTTGAAGCTGTATCAGCATTATGTCTTATATAATACAAATCGTGATCAATACGAAATCACGAAATTAGATAGGCCACTGTCAGACATGAGGCCTCTTGAGTCTTGTCATGTACTGCATTTATAAGCAATCACATTCTAGGGCTGATTATGTGGCACTAACACGACGCTCTTAAAATTTTTACGTAGTCACTTTAAACCGTTGACTGACAATTGACAGACATTTATCCTACAAAAATCCTCTATTTTGTCGGTCATTGATAGTTCTTGTAGGATGATTGCCACTGAACACCTACAATATCTGACAAAAAGCGACAAAATGAATGGCAATGAATTACATTTTATCAAAAATTTAGGTATTTGATTAAATTATGTCAAAATAAATCTTGGTTTTGCACACAATGATACAGATTGCCCAAAAGCCAAGCAATCACTAATCGAAAAAATTAATCAATATTCAACAGTTTTTGTTTAGTTAATTTGCGTACAAAGCATCTGCTTCGATGTCGGTGGAGAACCTACAAATTCGTCGGATATCACAGGATATTGGAGGTGACAATCGTCGGTTGATTTTGTCAGTAATTTTGTAGGATAATTGTCGGTCTACGGTTTACAGTGTACTTGAATGTCAATCGTAAAACCGAAGTGTGGCACCATCTAGCAAGTGCTTGATTTTCATGCAGAAGAATTGATGGTAACTTAATCCCCATGCCTAAATTAAATAAGCCCAATAATAATCAATGCCTAATAATTAGCATTTAGGTTGCCATTGTCCATGTAACTTCGTCACAGCAGGAAACAATTCTCAGCATTTTTCTGCACCTATACACTCTAAACCAGCACCTCCTAAATCACACACTGAAGCAAGACACTATTCGTAACTAATAAAAAAATCCTAAAGTAGAGCGTTTTAGGAGGCTAGCGTACTAGAGTTATTGTTCTCTTTAGTGTGTCAACACTCTATTTCACGCAACCTCCTAAAATTCTAGTGTGTGGAGCTTTAGGATGCAGATTTCCTCGATTTTAGGAGGTGCTGGTTTACAGTGTATGTATTAAATTGCATCACTGAATGACAAATGTAGACCAGATTTGTGGTTATTTTAATTTCAATTACAAATAGAGATGAAGTTGTAATAAAGCCTACAATTAAACTACACTGCAGTAATTGCTAATTGTCTGAAATAGGCCTACTTGCTACATCAAATTCGAGATCTCGATATTTGTAAAATATCGATTCGGGATCTCGAGATTGAGAGGCGAAATCGAGATTGAATTCACTAATTTTCACGCATTTAGTGACTGAATTTGTACACTGTATATTCATGATCGGAATTTATTGAGGATGGTGCTCGCAGGAATAGTTTTCTCATAAAAACCAAAGGATTATAAAGTAGTGGTCGCAATACCGGACCGTTTTTACAAAACCAGCATTTCGATATTTGAGCAATGACAAAGGCGTTGTAACCGTTGACACTGATTCTAAAATGAAACACGAAAAGTTTTCTATAACATGCATTTTTTCATCGAACAAATCTTTTGTTGAAGGCAGCGAATGTTCTTGATATATGAATACATCATGTTGAAAGTATATTGTCACAGTCGACAATCATGAAGATTTTTTTGATAAATGTTTCGGCCACAAAACATCTAATAATTTTGTTTACTAGACGGTTGGGATAGCCAACCGTGGAAAACACTCCTCGTTTCCGCTGAATTCGATGCAGTGTTGACAACATCAAACCATTGAAGATGAAATCCGAACATACCACTCTGTTCTGCTGATGGAATTTCACAATGATATGACCGAACTCAAATCAGTACCGTTAACTTCCAATAGAGTTTTGTACAACATTTCTGGATCTGTTCTTTGCAGATTTCCTTCCCTTGCTTTCATCACTCTCGATGACATTACCGCCTTCTCTGTTTCTTCAGACGATTGATGATCGATCTTAAAAATTTGTGTGGATCTTCTTTGATGAAATTCAATCTCTTCAGTATTCAAGACAGCATTTCTTCACAACACACTTCTGTTTTCGGCCATCGATTGCGGGTTATGAATGGATTGTAATGATTAATTTGTGCAGCGATATCGAAGTATTTTCAGTTCAATAGATTTTCTCATAACGATTGTAATATTTATTCAGAGGAATTAATCAGTAAAGAGAAATAAACCGGTATTTGGAAATCGGAAAACCGGGCTTCGCTATATTTGAGAAAATACCGGTAAAACCCAGGGGCGTAGTGTCCATTGGGGCATTAGGGGCACTGCCCCGAAAGCATTTTTAGATAAATTCCGCGACACATTTTAATCAATTACTATACGGGCCTACGCGTCAGTGATGCGCTACTTCTTATTAAGTCTTTATTTCATGTTTCGATCTTTCCCATCTTTGTATGCAGAATTGTCGGTGGCTTTATCTATCTTCCTCTCTCAGGGGCAGTCGCTGGAGTGTCGCCGAGATTGCACCGATTGGCCAAAATCTAACACGAGTCACACATGATTAACAGTGACTCGATGATGTCATCGACAACTCAGCCAATCTATCAATGTGCCGTTCGCACGCTCCAGAGCAGCTCGGCGACGCCTTTCAGCTCGTCGCGGCCACTGCATGCAACCCACAGAGAGGCAATCCATCTCGGTGATTCAACCCGGGCGAAGACAAGGAATTCTTTACGGCTGACACTTACACTGAACACCCTGACCGGCTAATCACGGCGATTCTGACAAGCGCGTAGCTGATAGTTTACACATACTGTACACGCCTGCACTTGTTCATTCTTTCATGATTATTTGAAAACATCAAAGTGACTTCTAGACTAGAACCCGGGACTTTACATATATGCTGCATGCTATAAGGTATGCCGATGACAAGACTGATTTTAGCCCTGGAGACGTTTTGAAGCACGCTACGCCACTGGTAAAACCTATTATGGTAATACCGGTATTGCGACCCTATTATAGGCCAAAATACTTTCAAGTACGTTTTCGAATTACTGAGAAAATTGTGTGTAATTTGCGTCATATACTCCGATTCAGTGGTGGGCAGCGATAAATTTTTCGATAAAGCGATAACGGTAAATCCATAAATATGGTACTCCATTTTTACTACTTATATGTATTAAAAACCTCTTTTTTACACTTAAAGCACCATATACATGTACATGTAATATTGAATAAAACACTAACACCAAGAGACCCGAAATTAACACTTTATTACTTTATAGCAACATACAAATCAACAAAGCTGTCACAGCACAACATCACAAATACAAAATACAGCAATTTAAGGCACATGTACGTATAGTTCATCATCCTCATCCACCCCCTTGGCACCTTGAACCTCTGGTTGAGGAGGTGAAGTTTCCATTCAAAACAACAAGGTTTTCAAAATTTTGTTCACTGAAGCAGCCCTCTTTGGTCTCAGGACGTCCCCAGCAGTACTGAATACCTCCATGTACGGGATTACTCGACTCTACCATACATGAAAGTAGCCTCAATACGGAATAACGGGATAAATGCATCAACTGACCATTAACTGGCCATTTGATAGCACTTGTGCTGACGATTTTCAGACAATGAAATAGGTGAAAAACAGTTGAATATTTTCAGAGACCATTTCAATTAAAGCTAATTAAACTCCTCACTCACCGATTCCGTCTACCGAATCACGTGAGATGGAAAACGAAACTAGCTGTATAATAATGCTGAAAACGGTTTTTTTGTTTTCTTCTTTATCACTAAATTAATCGCGGGAATTTTTAGCGCGATAAAATTTTCCGGTCTCTGCGATAAGCGATAAATTTTCGATTATCGCTTTATCGCTTTACTTATCGCAACGCCCACCACTGCGCCGATTTCCTCTCTTACTACATGTCTTCTTTCATAGAGCACAGAAGTGCTAATTAGGACGTGTGTGTGTGTGCGTGTGTGTGTAAGTACCATGTTGTCCCACAGAACACGTTGAATGCCCTATCGGCAACCCGCAATCGTTCAGTTTAACACATGGTAAAAGAATGCAATGCAGATGATATTGTAGGCAATTATATATGGGATGAGCGGAGCTCATGCGTAATGCTTAACTGTAGCGGATTTTTCACATAGGAGATGAAATAAAATATTCTAAATTTATGCTGATAAGGCAGATTACTAACAAAATAAGGAGTAGGTATTGCGAAATTACAAATGTTGCGGAAGAAAGTACGTCATTGCCAAAAAACAATTTTGTTCGTCTCCCCGGGCTTTTTATTGCAAGAAGTTAAGATAAAAACAAGTAGGCTATTTACAATAAAACCGACTTTTCGTCTCTCCAAGACATAGTCATGGTACTGGTGTTTCTTGGCAATGACGTACAAAAACTACCTCCCGTCAACAGCAGTCAACATAAACGGGAGAAAGTGATGAAGTCCGAAAACAAAGAAAGTAAAGTAAACATCTAGCAGAGACGAAGGAGCCTGGTCTCCCGAAATGATGAAAATTTTCCAATCCCAGGATCTTGAGTCCGGGCTAACTAGTATTCCAGTCCCAAGTCCGGGCATGTAAACGGATGCACTAGGTATTTGCAATCCTTCTGTAATGTGTAATCATGCTTATATTAAGTCACATTGTAATATCCATCTAAATGAAGTTTATTGTACATTTGAGGTGCTTACTCATTACGTTAACTATGCCTCGTAGTCAGGGTTGCCGTGGGGATTGATATTTGAATCCCCACCCCACCCATACCCACAGAAGAACCTGTGGGTATCCACACAGAATCCCCACAGCCCTCACAGGATAAGTCTCTGATTAATATGGTGCTCCTGTTCGTATAGAAGGATTGATGACCAATATCTCCATCTCAGTGGGACTTCTGCACAGCATTGAACAATCCGAATGCCGTATTTGACTCCAGAGATGTGAAATGGGAGTCCTTGAAGAAAGTTAACGACTACGTGCTGTAACTTTAATGACTTCTCTTTGCTGTCTTCGGTATAGACCTATTGCTCCTTAATAAAAATTGTAGTAGCATATTTTCCATCAGCCTTGATTTTGACTTGCCACCTAGAAATTATTGTACCGAAAATTTAACTAAATGCTCATTCAAGTAAGGAAAAGAGCCCGCTATGCAGACGCATTTAACTTACAAATTTACATTTGCTTGAATCAGTTGGTTGCATTAGCAGATAGGTATTCTTTATCTATCCCTACTGATTCATAAGTTTTTGTCGTCTGCTGCCAGCTTACACGTACAGTGTACAGTCTACATAGGTTCTTCTCATTCCGCTCTTAATTCTTTAATGATTCATGAGACATGACACTCTTTTTCCATAAAACTGCCATAACGTAGTTTACCGTAAACGCAGTTCTATCTCGAAATGTTTCTTTTTAACAGTATGACGACATTGTCTTTATTTCTTTGCTTTTATAACAGATCGATTATTGATTAGTTTGTGTTTTTCAAACTTCCTCATTTCATCATCATCATCATCATTCATGAGCTTTATTAGAGTGTCGTTATATCACAGGGACTTCTAGGACACTTTACACTTAATTAAGAATTTGACAAAAAATACGACTTCAGAAGAGTCTTAAAAGCTATCGGTGATGATTCTTTGGTGATATCAACCGGCAAAGAGTTCCAGACTCGAGGTGCAGTTACTGTGAAGGATCGTCCACCGAGTGTAGGACGGCGCACGGAAGACGTCAGGAGGAAAGGCCTTTGTGCAGAGCGCAAGCGGGATCGCCCCTCAGCTTATAAAACGAGATGGAGCTCACTGAGCAGGTAGTCGGGAGCAGCTCTACTGAGACAGGAGTGAACGATGGCCGCTATACGTTGCTGGATTCTTGTATGTATCGGTAGCCACTTAAGTTCTCTGAGCAAAGGCGAAACCAAGGTGTAGTGGTTGCATCCATAAATGAGTCTGGCGGCAGCATTGAGAACGGCCTGAAGACGACAGAGCTGGGTGGATGGGACGCCAGCGAGGACGGAGATGCAGTAGTCCAGACGAGTGTGAACTAAAGCCAAGATGATGGATGTCAGAAGAGCTGGACTGACTGAGCGGCGTATCGATCTTATCCTGCGAAGCATGGCAAAGCAGGAGGTGACGGTCTTAGTGATGAATCGAAATGACAACACTGGGTCAAATTGGACTCCAAGGCATCTGACAGAATCTACAGGAGAGGACTAATTGGGGCCCAGACGAACAGGCTCAGGAGAGAAGCTTCTCATCCGATGTTCAGATCCGCACCACATGAACTCGGATTTGTGGCGGTTGAGTTGCAGCCGATTGGAAGCAAACCAGTTGATTAGAACGTCCAAGCAGACAGATACAATCGCCCTTTCTCCGAGATGTCACAGAAGCCATATAATTGAATATCATCGGCATAAGAGTGCATGCGAAGATCATGTTCATGAGCAATACCGACGAGATCTGCCGTGAAGAGGACAAACAGCAGAGGCCCCAAAACTGATCCTTGTGGAACTCCGCAGATCACTGGCGTAGGTGTCGAAAACGTCGAGCCTTGTCTGACAGACTGAGTTCGTCCGGTGAGGAAGTACTCCAGCCACTGCAGCACGGGACCGTCGAGGCCAAAAGATGATCGGAGTCGGGTGATGAGGATAGAATGATCAATTGTGTCCAAAGCACTGGAGAGATCAAGAAAACACAATAGGCCAATCTTACCACTATCCATGGCACGGAAGATGTCTGAGGACAGCTTCAGAACAGCAGTTTCGGCGGAGTGTCCCGGTCGGTATGCAGATTGGAGCCTTGGCATCAGTCTGAAAGCCTCGAGATGTGAGCGCAACTGGGAACACACAAGTCTTTCGAGGATCTTTGAAAGAGTGGGCAAGCTGGAGATTTGGGTGGTGTGTATTCACATTGGTGGCGTCAATTTTGCCCTTCTTCGGGACCGGAGTAATGTATACCTTCTTCCAGGCGGATGGGAAAATGCCTGTCATCACTGATGTGTTGTAAAGATGTGCAATGAACGGTGCCAGTACGTCAATACAGCTTTTCAGGATACCTGTGTGAAAAGGATCACTAACTGATGTCTTGTTAGACAGCTTTCTAACTTCGGATGTCACTAAAGCAGGAGTGAGTTCACGAAAAGAAGTGAGGTGGTCATTTACTCACTTTGGAGTTTTGGTTCACTTAACCTAGCTATTGACCATGTCGATCCTATTTCATTTTGCTACAGAATTATTTTAAGGGTACAATTTTTGCATTGCTGTTCCCATAAAGGAAACACATTTGCATAACAATTCAACAACTACATGTATAGACTAAATGATACATGGCCTTATTAAAATGTTGAGATGAAATGTTAATACGAGTATGTACCTAGTTCTGCACAAAACTCGAGCATTGAATAGTTCGCTATTTATATATTTCGCTATTTTGAAATTTCAATTTTTCTTATATTCGCCTTTTACCGTTTGCTGTTTTGAGATTCTCTGTTAACACTAAGCAACCAAATCTTCAACAAGTAAAATGAAATCTAAGCTTACATTACATCATGTATACATGTCATGCGAAGCATTCTCAGGAAATATACACACATTCATTTCAAAAGTACTATGCTTAAATTCCTCGCTGTAGACAATCGTGATTAAGTACAGTATGTTTCACAAAAGCAAGCATGAATATTTATCAATATATCTATTGAAATTTTGACTGCTAGTTTAAGTCCTGAAGAACCTAAATGTTCCCACAATATCTTCGGTCAGCTGCATGCAGGTCGGTCAATCCTGAAAATCGGAATTATATCTGCAAGAATATTTAAAGAAGTGCCTTTTCAAATACTTGGCCTGTCCCGCTCAACAAATAAAATAATGTCTAGTCAAGGCCCGTTTATATACAAACAAAAATATTGATAGCCCCGATTTCCGTCATGCATGACTATCTATAATATGACACGAAATAAGTTGATGATCAATTTTAACAATCAAAATGAACCAATTTATGACCAATTTTATGGCTTGAATAGCATGCCGGGGATGTCCATTTATCAAGATTCATTCATTAATTAAAATCGCGAAATTGTAGGTAAATGTTTTCTGGAATATTCTCGAATAAAAAAAAAAGACTACAGCTAATCTATTTTGCATCATCTGCTGGACCATTAGTGTCACCAAGAATTTAATTTCAAAAGTTGGAGTTGAATAAATCTAGAATGCTATTGATTGATGCGCTTACTTGCTATGCCTTACCTGTAATTGCGGGAAGACTGCATTAGGATATATGCATGATGGCATCAATCCAAAAAAGTTCTGAGAATCTGTGACAAATCTGTTATGAAGTTATATTACAATTCTAATAAGTAGAATTTGAGTAATAAGTTGTAGTAGATTATACACAACTATTGCAAAGATTAAAGTCAGCTATTTTTTATCACATTATACAGTACATGGTTGACGGAAAATGCTATAGAATAAGTCAGTATTTTGCATAAATGAGCATTAGAACTGATTCTTATAAATGATAAATTTTATATATCTTATGCATCTAATGTTCTACAACTGACTGGATATACTCATGCTTGGGTGCCTCAGGTTGACACATGTGCATTATCACGATAAATGCGTGGACTATTCTGATAATAGACTGTCTTATTTCCATAACTACGTGATTAAAGTGAATAAACTTCGTGGTAAAATTAAGAGAACATAATTTGCACCTTTCTCGTTAATTGCTGTAAATTCCAATCTTATTTCATTATACTCATACAACAGTGCTGAAAACCCTTTCACCCACAATGCTGAATGGCTGATCTGTTAGACCCCATTATGGCCAGAACGATTTCAATTCACCGCAATTTTGTCAAACATTGAAAATTTTACCCTCAGAAAGTAGCCCTCCTTCTTTATCAAGACGATTTTAATGATAAATTGCTTTGCTAAAATCATGTGAATATTATAGTCACTCAACAATTTGCGATTGATTCCGTCGCATGGGCATGATTAATCGAGCGGAATCGACTAACTTCGACCGATCGTAGTATAGCACAATCATGATCATCAAAATCTATCATCTTTGTTTAACTTTGCGTCTCTACGAATGACATTCAGAGAGATCAATGCAGCTACCAAAATTGAAACATTTGGAAATGAATGCAAAAGCTCCCTCATGAAAATTTTTGATGAGAGCTCATGAAATTTAATGC
This sequence comes from Prostheceraeus crozeri, assembly GCA_907163375.1. Taxonomy (NCBI): domain Eukaryota; kingdom Metazoa; phylum Platyhelminthes; order Polycladida; family Euryleptidae; genus Prostheceraeus; species Prostheceraeus crozeri. The sequence continues at coordinate 150,623 of CAJQUW010004989.1, forward strand.
GAATTCACGAGATTTTTATGAGAGCTCGTGAGATTATTGAGTCTCATGATAATCTTATAAGAAAATATTTAACTCATGATGTTCTCATGATGCTTTGATGAGAGAATAATGAGTGGTAATGAGGACATTCATGAGGATAATATCTCATGATCGCGTTCATGAGAAAATCATAAGCATTTATGAGGTTTTGTGAAAATTAGCTTATAAGTAGTAAGTTATGCATGCTAGCCGCGAAAGGAAATAGCCATAAGAAAGCTTATTCAATCGATCAAAATCTTCAAGGTTAGTTTATAAAAGATAAAAATCAAAAAATATAGGGATATATCATGGCGATGTGCAACAGCATTTCGAAATTATGCATATGTAATTTGACCTTGCAACTACCACTACTATGCAAAATGTTGAAAATAGACATATATACAATCACAGTTATACATTGTATAACTGTGTATAACATTGTTAACATGTTAATATGTTGTTAACATAACTGTGTTAATATAATATACTGTACACTGGCGTGGGAACTCATGAAAATCATGAGGAATTTTCGTGAGAGCTACATGCTGCACCTTTAAGTTATAACTCACCAGATATAGAGAGCAGGATTTATTCAATTCAGTCTAGTAAAGACAAATTCAAGTAAAGTGCTGAATATTATAATATTAGCCAATAGCTATATTTGGTCAGAAAATCTATTGGTATCTATGAGAACTACGACACGTTGGTCAAAATAACCTATTATTTTCTGCAAAATCGGGATCCCGTGCTTGAACGGTACTGACGAGGGACAGCATTCAAGTCCCGAATTTCTTTTACTATAAAGCGCTGTAAAATAGCATCACAGCGACATGCATTGACTACATTCAATCATTAACATACACACAAAATCAAATTGCTGTGAGTAAATGTTGCAAGCCCAGAAAATGGCACGCGGGAGGCCAGGACAGTCCAAATCGTCGAAACTGCCCCCGTGTCACCGTGAAACTGCCCCCGTGTCACCGCTAGTCACCAATGGAGAGATATAAATTAAAATAGCTCATGAATCATTGAAAAATAGTGTTACAAAATCAGTTCATAAGTCTTTTCCGTGATTGAAAAATAATTGTCACCTTCTGTCAACGCTTCGAAGTTAATGTTTCCTCATCAGATAAGCACACAAAAGTTTTATTGCGATCAGTTAAATCGATTTGTCATTAATGAACTGGATTACGTTGGCTTTCGATGCCACCCCGAAGATTGATCAGATCTCAAGATTTGTGTAAGAATCGACATGGTTTCGCATACTGAATATTTCTATAAATAGTCGAACTGTTAACTCATTTGCATAGTCTTATTTATTGATTTTTGCCCATGTGTGCATGCTAGAATACAAACCCTTTCTAAATGCGCAAGAAAATTGTCGTTTATATTGTAACATCTGACAAAAATATGACTCATCAACTAAACTGATTACATTCCAAACGTATACAGTATGTGTATAAATCATGTCAGTCACGATCACTTGCCATTCATCTACAATTTGCGTACAAATTTTTCTATCATTTTTCAATTTGAAAATTTTTGCATTGTCTTTTTTACAGTATTGGCCCCTCAGGGTATCTGAGAAAAATCATCCACTCTTGTTGATTGAATTGACTATTTGACTCATCTGGAGAAATTATTTAGTAGATTATCATTCTAAGTGGTAGGGAGCAAGAGCCGTAGATGCTTGGTTGAAATAATACTAAATTCTTATGCACTTAGAATAGAAAATAGATTTATTCCCATTTCATCAATCACAACATGAATATATACAGGTGGGTGTCAAGTTTACATTTACACAAATTTACACTTGAAAAGAGAGGGAAAAGGACCAGAGGACCCATCATAAGGGTATAAACCTGGCCCTATATATACAACTTCCCTTCATCCCATGAACATGTAATTTTCTTTTGCGCAGATTTGTAGCAGATATAGGATGTATATCATTCTCTGAATGTCTCATTTTCGGCCTTGCTCCCTGCCTCGTTCTGGCTGCCGGACTTTAAGCATCATCCGCACTTTTCATAAATGTATTAGCAGTAGCTCACTTACGCTATTTGTAAGAAAAATGTTCTACAATGTGCTATCACATGCCAAGAAATATGTTTTTGTACCAAAATGCTACTGCTACTGAATTTATGTATTCCAATGATGAACTTACATGTTTTCATCAGAAACGGCGAAGAATGGTACAGAATTCGGTCTGCTGCAAGGCACTTGATGATGCAGCCGGTTTCAGTAGCAAGATTCCTTGGTATGGAAGACGAAGTAACCAATGACTTTGTGGAGCGTCTTGGGGTCATTAAGGATGGAGACACACACATTGTTGAGAATTTGGAAATGGAAATCGGAAAATGGAACTATGAAAGTAAGAACTGAAGCTAATAACCTGCCAGAATTTGTTTTATGCGTACACAAATATAGATTATGTGGTCATTGTGATTTTATATCGACTTATTGTTGAGATTAAATGCTGTTAAAATGTATTCCTACATTTATTTATGTCATTATTACGAAAGATTTATGCAGATAAGATCTTGCACATCACTCCCCTATTCTACCCCCATTCTTGGAGTCCATCGAGATTTTGGCGGCATGCACGAGATTCGTAAATCTTTGATGTTGAAAAAGTATGAAGAGCACCTGTTTTCTTCTACAGCTTCCAAATAATTGTCCTCAATTTCCATAGGCCCACGACCTTAGGAGAAAGCACATGATGCCGGTGAGGAATTTGATATGAACTTGCAATCGAAGAAAACAGGAAATACTGTAACTGCAATGTAATTGTAATTATGAAGGAATACTTTCAAGAAATTACATGTCAACTTTTCCGTGCATGTAGTTTTCAATTCTTAAATTGACAGCTGTGAAAAGTATTTTCAAAGTTCTCAAGTTCTGTGTATTTTGGCTTCACACATTTTGAGGATCGTTAGCAACGGTGCTCTTTCAAAAACAGCTATATCTTGAATATTTCTATCTCATCGAGTAACGAGCATGTAGAAAACGCTTCACACTGTTGCTTTTAAGTCATATGTCGTACTTCTCCTGCAAGCTGTAGCCACCTATCTGCATGTCACAACTGGCGAAATTTTTTGGCAAAGATGTTCATCAATCTACCATCATAAAGACAGAAGAGACAACAGAGAAACAAAAAAGCCGTTCTTGTACCGGCTTAATTATGATCATGCGAAATTGTGCATGTGATGTTTTCCTGTGTTTATTTACATACCGCATCATAAGCTGTTTATGACTAACTTTGAAAAAAATATTGCAGTGTCCATTATTGAGTCTATCTCGATCAAAACTTCATTCTGTTTATTTTACTTTAATTTTTCGCGATTCAAAATTTTGTAATGAATGCTTGTCAACACGAAAGTAAAACACGACTCAAATTGTCAAAACACGAACAGTATATGCACAACATAGCTCAGCACAACACGAAACATGAACGTATTGGTGTCGTGTTCGTGTCACGAACGCAGACCTCAGCCTTTGAACTGTTTCACTGACAAATGGAGGGTATTTTCACATGGATGGATTCATGGGATTTTCTTTGACGGGTTTAAATTCGATGCATATTTTCAACCTCATTTAACCAGTTTTTGAAGAGTGTGAGAAAACAGATCTGAAGAAAATGAAGAAACTCAACGAAATTGATTGTGGAAGTTATATGCCTGGATTCAGCCATAGCCTGTAAACTTCGTTGAAAGTGATAATGCTGACATTGATGAATGACAAAAAAGGTATAATGAGGAATAGCTATTAGTTTGATATCCCAGAAGACGAGCGAAGCCAGAAACGTCGGGTTGTTCAGCTTTGTCTTGAATCTTAAACTTTTTCATCACCTTGTTGATGTATTCCGCAGACCTCATTCCAATCACAAGCATAATTCTAAAGTTGGGCGGACTTCCGAAAGTTTGCAGGGAGCTATACGAAAAGTTGGAATAAAAAACTATAAAGCAAAAAGATATAACATAATTTAAAAGAGATTTTGAATTATCGGCCGTACATATCAATATATGTAACATATATACATGTTGATCAATGCATGATAAAGTTTGCTGAACGCCCTTTCTAATTAAAAAATCAATAGAAACAACCGAATGGTTACGAAAATCTTTGTCAGCCAATTTCTGATGTCGAAGTATTCATAGAAAGTGCAGAAAGACAGCTGCAATTACAATAATGGCACCACCGTTAACACCGAAGAGCAGATAGCTCTGTTGCTGCACATATACATGTAAGGAGCACACAACCTGTCGTCGTGGTCATCGGGAATCTGAAGTTAAGCTTGAAGGGAGTTGGATGTTTGTATTAATGTTTCTAAGTAAAAATTCTGACAACAGCGATTTTCCAAACGTCCTGTTTGTTATCAATCATTTTTGTATCCAGAAAGGAATTCAGCAAACTTTAGTATTATGTTTTTTGCACCCTACACTGTAAGCCGCACAGCTCCTAAAGTAGTCTGAAAAAAGGCTCCTAATGCAAGCCACTAATCAAGAACACTAGAAGACCCCGAATGTTAGTGACCATCTGCAGCAACATTAGGGGCTTTGGAAAAAGATTCTCTAGAACTGTTTCAATCATCGTTATATCGTTAAGGGTTCACATAGCATTAGGAGTTAATCCCATAAATTAAGTATATAGTAGGCAGAGTGTCGACTCAGAAAAGTATCTGTATACAGTGAAAATTTTGCATGTAAATATTTTTTGCGGAGATTACGTTCCTGCGGTCCAAGAAAATATATTCGAGCACTTTTTAAAAAGCTAAGTTTTTGCAAATCATTCCTGTGTTTACATGCTACCGAGATGAAGTCCCTTATATAAGTGGTGTGATTTAAGTTGGATATCAGAGGGAATGAACATTTGCTAACAAGTATCTTAATTAGCGGAAATTAAGCTGATTATCAAAGGAAATTCATGAGCTGCATTATAATGCAAGTCTTCATTAAAACGTCGACATCCTATTGTGCCTTCTTGGCTGAAATTTCAAGTTTTTACTTCCATTTTCATCGGTATAGTTAATTTCATGATTCACTCAAATCTGACTATACAATGTGGACCCATTTACATCTTATAAGTTACATGTAATTGTGATCATTATCAGTGGTTTTTTATTCTGCTCTTCTAGTGTCAGGTTGTAGTTTGTGATTTGTATGTAAAGAATATTACTTCCGGAGTGCCTCAAGGCGCCGTGTTAGCACCATTTTTATTTGCCATCCATATGAGCTCACTACGGCCATCCAATGCCGATGCCTACCTGGTGAAATATGTCGATGATGTTATCGCGGTAATTCCACTTTATGACAGAGAAGACATTATCAAGAACGAAGTCGACCATGTAAACAGTTGGTGTATTACACATGGCCTTAGGTTGAACGAGTCCAAAACGAAGAGCATTGTTATCAAGAAGAAAACATCACTTGAAAATCATCCAACAATCACGGATACGGATTTGCAAATGAAAATTCTGGGCATCATCTATGACAGAAATCTTGCCTGGAACATTCATTTCGATGGCGTATGCAAGAAAGTGTCCCATCGCCTATATCTTCTCCGATCCCTGAAACCCTACGTCTCCAAAGCAGATTTAATACGAATTTACAAGAATTACATCCTCTGTATTTTGGAATACTGTAATCCAATTTTTCTTGGGTTGAACTCCGTCAACAGCGACAAACTCCATAGAATACACCGCCGACGTCATCGCATTATTTGTGGACCACTTTGCAGAGAAGACTGTCTCCCAAACATCAACGAAAGACGCGAAGCCCAATCTCTGAAGCTTTTCCAATCGCTGCTTCAAGCTGACAGCATTTTGCATGAGCTCGTACCGCCATTCCTCTCGTTCAGTAAGAAGCTGCTGATTCCCCTCAGTCGGACGCAGCGGCGATCAACTTCCTTCATACCAATATGCGCAACACTGTACAACTCTGTGCACCACAGATGAACTCACCAAGGCATTGTGGAGCTACGCTTGTACCCTCTGAGTTGTTTCTTACTTACTTACGTACTTTTAAATTTCTTGTGACTTCAGTTAAACGTTGTACTTGATTTTCAATATCTTGAAATAAACGATTTGTTATTATATGATCACGCTCAAGAAAGTGCTCTTATTATATCTATATTTTAGCACAGGGGTTCTCAACACGTGGCCCGCAAGCTTGTTGGCGGTGGCCCGCGATGAAACGATTGAGCAAGACATGCGTATATTTGGCGGCTTGTCAATTGAACTTGTCTATCGGTTTAAGAACAGCTAATTTGTAGCGCACGGCGACAAACGTGATGTGCGCGCGCTATTTCTCCCACTCAATTCAATGAGAAGCTCTGTAGAGAAGAGTGAAGCCAGCTGCAGCCGTAGCAAACAGATCATACATGTCAAATGTTAAAAACTTACATAGCTGAAGTTCAAATCGATTTTGACAATCGATTTCAAGATTTTAATGACCTTATTCATTTGATAGGATTTATGAGAAATCCTGTAGAAGCAAATGTTGAAATCTGTGCAGGTCAATTCGAAAAATTTGGAGTGAATGGAGCTGTTGGTGAGCTGCAATTGATTGCGCTGAGAAATAGTGGTGTTGTTCAAGAATGCGTTAGAGGTGCAACAACTATGGTTGATATGTGGTTTGACATTCCTGAGGATGAGAAGTATGCAGATATTCGACGATGTGGACTTAGGCTTCTTGCAATGTTCGGATCAACTTACCACTGTGAGTCTTCGTTCTCTACACTCAACTACATAAAAAACAAATATCGATCACGCTTGACTAACGCAAATGTACAAAACATGATGCGTCTTGCATTAACCGGTTTGAAACCAAGATTCGTCAAGTTGACAAAAGCAAAGCCTGGACAAGTTTCTCACTGACACAATTAATAGCATTTATGATGTTTTGGATGAAGCCATTTCTATTTTTCTGTTGCAATTTATAATTATAATATCATTATTGGATTAACATCATTCTTCTCAATTTAAACAAGGAGTGTTTATATTCATGTACGCATGCATACATAATATGTAATATTTCCCAAACGTTAGCATTCATCCAATGAATGTATGCCTCCCTCCCTCCCTCTCTTTATCTATAAGCGTTGCATATTTTGTGAATGCGCATTAGGTTTCAACAAAAACGATAAACTCTCACTGGCAATAAATTTTCAAAACCACATGCGTTTTGTAAAAGTATACATGTATACAGAGTTACAGATCTATCCTATAAGCTAGGTAAGCTTATATAGTACCTTCTAATTATGCCAATAGGTCCATACCCTACCTCTACCTAATCATCACAAAACAAAAAAAAAATTCAGAAGGATTATTAATGAAACATAAATAGGCCTATAGGCGCTAGTCAACTCTAACTAATAACGGTACCTATGTATAAACAATATAATAGGCATACAGGGGTTCTTTGGTCATATATTCAGTCGATTGGCCCGGTAGTATATTCATTAGAAAAATGCCACGAAATGTGGCCCGCCGAATTTTTGAGTTGAGAACCCCTGTTTTAGCACCTTCAATCCTATTTCTGTGCCACAACTCCGGAATTCACAACGTTTAGATCAATAGGAGGTAGCATTAGGAGCGCACGATTTACAGTGTACTCAGTCAGCCCAGGAATGATATCGAGACCTGTCTTATCACGGCTACATCTCTGGTGTTATTAGTTACTTGTAAGATCGTTTTTAATAACCATTTTGTACTCAGATGTGTAATTAGTAGGGCGGTCAATAAAGTCAAAAAGTCAATAAAGTAAAAATACGGTCAAAATAAGCAAATGAAGTCAATATAGTCAATAGAGTAAAAATAAGGTCAAATGTAGTCAAATAAGGTCAAAAAGTTTAAATAAGGCAGTAAATTTTTCAGGAATCTGGTCTTCCCAGGCGCTATTTTTAGACACCTGACCTTCCTAAGCGCTATTTTTAGATCTGGATTTCCCGAACTCTTTTCAATCAAAACAAAAAGCAAAGCTATTGGGACACCAAATATTCTCGCAAGGATTTCAACACACATAACTACATCTTTTTGTTAACTGACACTGACTGTCTTCGATTGTTCGAAATGCCCAAGACAGCTGAAAGTGATGCATCCAAGTGGAAAAGAATTACTTGCCAATATCCTCAAGAATTTAAAGTAACACCAAGGAAGGAACTTTTCTGTGTGCTTTGTGAATGCCCGGTGAAATACGCGAAACAGTTTATGATTGACAGTCATCGTAAAAGTGCCAAACATGCGACGAAGTTACAAAGAATTACCTCTTCATCATCAGTACCCACCTCATCAAAGCATGAAAGTCAGACCTTCTTGAACTCCAAACCTGATCTGGCTAAGCATGTAACAACAGCGTTTTTATCCGCTGACATTCCTTTACATAAATTGGAGCATCAAGCGATACGAGATTTATTTGATTTTATGGGTCATCATTGCCCATCTGAGTCATCATGTCGACAACATGTGCCAAAACTCTTTCAGTTAGAACAACAGAAATTGTTTCGATATGTGAATGGAGAAAAAATATTTATATTGTGGACGAAACGGAAATTTCTGGTCGGAAGCTTATGAACATTCTTGTCGGAATTCTAGAAAAACCTGAAGTTACTTATCTATATGACTGTAGACAGCTAGAAGGAAACATCAATCATCAAGCAGTGTGCCATGCTATTGATGATGTTGTTAAAGATTTAAATATTTCCTTTTACTGCTATCTGATGCAGCTCGTTAGATGACTCTTGCGGGCAAAACTTTGAAGTCGATGTATCCATCATTATTTCATGTAACGAGTATGGCGCACCTGTTGCACAACTGTGCATTGCTTGTGAAGTCGAAGTATGAGGCTGTCGACAGTTTGATTTCCTCAATCAACTGAATTAGGTAAAAAGATTGGGTAAAAATTTTACAGTTAAGTCAAAATTTATTTGAAAATAAAGTCAAAATTCGTAATTTTTTGGGTCAATAAAAAACCGCCCTAGTAATTAGTGAATGATTCCATCGATTTCTTTCTTTCAGCTGCATCTCGAATTGTTTTTGACAAAAGATTGGGAACTTTGGAATCTGGAGAAGACGGAATCAGTGTGGAGATGATCAACATCAATAAACGTCTATTTGTCAAATCGTTGAAGCTCGTGTTTTCATTTTTCCCTTTTCACAATTATTTCAAGACTCCATTGTGGCGGCAATTGGTTGCAGAGGAAGATGTATTTTATCAGTGAGTGCAAGCAATCAAGCAAACAAATTTGCGCATCATCATAGACATCAAACATATGAAATTATGGCTAACTGACATGACATTACTCACAAATCCGAAATCAACGTTTTTGTGACTTATTGTTGAACTATGATTAGTCCGGGAGCTACTGACGGTCTCTTCCTAAATTCGCGCACAAAGGGTTTAATAGCATGGATTTGTGGATCTTGAAACGCTGAATACAAAAATCAAATTCTTGAGTGTCACAGCCAGTCGCTTTCGGTTATAGGTAAGGTTAAACGATTCCCATTGGAATCCAATGGCAAAATTCAAGAAATATCCATGAAATTTGAAACATGATTGAGTTCAGAACATCAACTTCGATGTAAAAGTTGAAGTGAGTCACATGATTCAGTATTTGATGTCTGAGAACCTCTACAAAATGATTAAATTGCATGTTTTGACTTAATTTTGGGAATTTTTCTCATTTTGTAGAAGCTCTCAGACATCAAATACTGAATCATGTGACTCACTTCAACTTTTATATCGAAGTTGATGTTCTGAACTCAATAATGTTTCAAATTTCATGGCATTCTGATAAATAGTTTCTTTTCTGCAAAAGAAAATGTACGAAAATTGCCAAATGTTTCACAATCCATAGATATTTCTTAAATTTTACCATTGGATTCCAATGGGAATCCTTTAACCTTACCTATAACCGAAAGCGACTGGCTGTGACAGTCAAGAATTTGATTTTTGTATTCAGCGTTTCAAGATCCACAAATCCATGCTATTAAGTCCTTTGTGCACGAATTTAGGAAGAAAGTGTCAGCAGCTCCCGTCGTAAATTGGCAGTATGTGGCTTAGTTTTTTTCTATTTTTTGTAATAGAAAAGGGATAATAAAAGGTATGGCGAAGCTTTTAAAACAGATGTGGCTTAGTGCCGCTAACATAAAAACTAAATCAAGTTGACAGCGTTGCTGATTCTTTTCGGAGAAACATCCCACCTGGTGGCAACTCACTTCACTTCACTTCATTTCACTTCACTTCTCGTTTTGCGTCCTTCTTGGGGCGGTAGCATTTCCACCACCTCTCTACTTCTTCCACACAGCCTACCTACGTTAACTGACCCGAATCTTAACTTTTGTTTGTTCTCCTCGGTCATAAGAAAAAAGAGTTTCGCGAATCCGATTTATGTTTAAAATAAAAAATCACAAATTAAATAGGCGAATTTTGGTGCTTAGTCAGGTACAAGTCGTCAGGCCAAAGTTATACATATAGTCTTATATACCGTTGGTAACCAGATGTCACATGTGTTCAGCGCGTCACTGCCTCGTTGCTTCGTGTAGTATGCTTCACTAAATGTCCTCCGGCGCCAGTTCGTCTGCCGTGTTAGTACTCTTGCACTTGGCCAATCTATGACGTGGTCTTTTTCAATGGAATGTTCTGCCAATGCCGATTTCTCTGGTTGTAGAAGTCTGCATGGTCCCCGGTCATTCTTTGCACCCAATGCAAAGGCTTCCTTGCACTAGGAGCCAATTGATTTTGAGCCGTTATTCATGCAGAGCTTGGAGCAAAGTTTTATCGATCGCATGCCCTTGTTGACACCAGCCACGATCATTGGCCGTGGACCTTGCCTTTCCCATCAATGGATAAGAAGCATCTGCTATGTAGCAGGTTGTTATCTTAATTTCTTTGCTTATCCTTGTCCCAAGTGCTAAGCCGGTGACCTTGCTTAGAACATCAGCTACACTTAAACCGTAGATGCTGTTGGTTCACCCCCTCCTATCTAGGCATATTGAAAGGTGGCCGCACTCGCCTTGTCGCAAGTGGTCTTCGGGTTTTGAGGTTTTGCAGCCCACATCGTCTCCTGTGCTGAACTTGCCGGTTTGGTCCGTGGCTGCTTATTTAATTTGCAGCTAACCTCTATTTCTGAAGGCCATTCCACTATCCGCCACCCGTGGACGCGCCAAGTGCCAGTTGCCCTGGTTGCTCAAGATGGCAAAGGGAGGGGTAAGTTTGAAACAATGAGCTATTAATGGTGAATCCACACGCCCTGTAGCTGTCCCTTCATCTGTTCTTCCTCTTCTTTCCTTTTACTGACGTGAATGATCGATTTATCATGAAATACATTTTTGTGACTAATTAATTAATTTCAGTGATATATAAACATTTTCTGTTTAGCATTAGGCCTACTTGCCCACTGTACACATTGCTTGAAAACATTTTTCTTCTATGCTAGTTTAACTACTCATCAGACTGACCATTCTAGGAATAGATACTAAACTGCTCAAATATTTGTCTTTGATTTCTTGAGTAAAATCATTGCTTAATTCATTTAACTTGATGTATTCAGAGCAGGGATGCGGAGTCCTATCATTTTGATAGGACTCCGACTCCGGCAGGCAAGCATATATAGCCTAGTTTTTGAAAAACTGGTAACCTGCAACATAGATCATTATAGGCTTACCTGAACTTATGTCTAGTGATCATTCCTGTATCAATTATCAATCATTTTCGATGAGTCTATCAAATGTCGCTTTAAGTTGGATGCATGGGACTCGCCTCCTCCCATCTTGTTGCTGTGTGCTTCACACGGTTTTTCTCCGGTCTCTACCAGATAGGAAAACCTCCCATCCTTCTCCAAAAAATATGTGTACCCTTTCGATTTAAATATGCTCTTTGGAGGAGCCATCATACACAATTAAAGTGAATGTAAGATGTTCCCAAACAAACTAGTATTTCATTTTTGTCTCTGATGTGATCTTTAGTGCGTAGGTGTGATCGAGGCTGGGAAGGCTTGTCTAGTAAATCACCGAGTGAAAAGAGAATCCTTTTTTCACTATCACGGTTCATTCCCTCAACTATTACAAGCTTTGCATGCACTGCTGTCTCTGTACTTTTGTTTGACAGAGAAAGTTGACATCAAGAAAGTGACAGCTATGCACGAGAAAAGATAATTTGTTTGCATTATACTTCGAGTCTAGTTATAGGCCGGAGTCGGAGTCCTATCATTTGATAGGACTCCGACTCCAGAAAAAATGATAGGGCTCCGGGACTCCGACTCCGCACCCCTGATTCAGAGGAGGAAATATCACAGAAAGTCAATGAATTTAAAATGCCATTGCATCTTGCACAAGTATCTTAAGTTTTACTCGTGATTTTTCATCTCACTGTTCAAGCTTTCCTATTTCTAGTAGTGCACACCAAAGACAGTGGATAGTCTTTGGTGCACACCGCAGATTCGTAATAATTATCCATGTAAAACTCATAGGTAGTTATTGCTGAAAACTAACGCATGAATGAAATGCAATGAAATTGTCTACTATACAGAGCAAGTAGACAAGATATATACATTCTTTCATTATGCAGGAAAATGAAAATTTTTGGCAGTAAGTAGCAAATTGTGTTATCATGCAGGTCTATACTATATATACACGCACACTTACGAGCCACATCTGCAATCGAGGCTAGTTGATGTGTGCAGATTCATGCTGTTCGCCATTTAGCGGGGTGAGGTGCATGGTGAAAGTTCTTCAATTGCAGCCAAAAATGTCCGAATTTTCTTTTGGATAAATTTAATTGCTAATAAGCCATTTGTCATGGTTGCTGGTAACACTACAACTCTGAGGATGATTTTTCTTTGCACGCGATATAAAACGTGAAAAATATTCAAATTTCATTGTTTAGGCTTGTACGGTTTTCGCATTATTTCTACGTTAGTGGATCTTACAAAGCAGATCACGACGATGAGAACGGCCTTTGATTTGTGTGATTAGTGCGCAGCCAAGCCTATGTAATCAAGGGAACACTTCGCAAGGGAAATGAATTTTCAAACTTGGCCGCACTTTTGTTCAAAAAAATATCAGACAGAGATCCAGTCCAAGTCCGGCTCTCTTGCAAGATTGACCACGGACCTTATTTATCCCCAGGTGTACAATTTCATCTGCGAACCTACGTGCTTGTTAGTTGTAATCTGATTCTTCTCTGTTAGAAATATACATTCGTAACTTTTCGATCTACATACTCATTGACATAATTAATGAAGCAAACTATCATTGGCTTGAATTGAAGTTTGTTTCATTTTTTTCTCAGGTATGATGCAATATCTCGCTTTCTATGTATTACCATCCAACACATTAGAGAATGGAGAAAGATCTGTTAAAGAAGTTAAAGAAGTAAATGTTTCAAAAATTTTGTCAATGAGTACATGTACTTCGTTGATTACATGATTCCGATATTCTTGCACATCTTGTTAGGCACGTTATGAAGCTCTTCAAGGAAGCTGTCGAAGATTGTCGAGAATGGATGGAGACTTCAGAGGAGGAGGATTCTGACCGATACCCATTCTTGAGAAAGCTTTTATCTCGAGATGAAATCACTTTTCTTGATTGTCATTCTATAGCTCAATCGCTTTTTACAGACGGCATGAGTACGGTGAGTAAGATATTGTTGATGCACTCATGATGAAAAATGAACTGATGTTTCCTTAGTCGTTGTGTATGTAGTTACCAAATAATGCATTATGCATTCAGAATAAATATGCCCTAAGTATCCGAAACGCACATTTTTCAATTAAAAAACACGCACAAAGAATTTGCTTCCAAAGGGAATAGAAATGTATGAGATTACTGACGACAAAGCGAATTGAGATATCTGCAGAATGATAATTGAGTGGAAGTGACACGGATTTTGCAATGATTGACGATCATTGGACAAGAAATTATAACACGAAATGGTAAAACACGAGATGAGACAATGTCTGGAAGGAGAAGACGTTTTCATCGAGATAGTTGTTAACATATTCAAATATATTATGATGTTATTTGCAATGTCTTGCACCATCTTAGTTTTGCAAGACAAACAAATGCAACGGTTTGACAAAAACGGCTAAAGCCAATCACTTAATGTATTCAAAATTCATAATGCACGCCTAAATTCTCCTCGCCCAGTTAACAAGTTCCAATTATTAGGAGGTCTAGAACGAAACGTGATGGACTTGTCTATTTCATATAGTACAAGTAACTATCAAAATACATAAATGAAATTGAAAACCTAATTAAAAATCATGTTAACACTGTTTACATGAAACTTATGTTCAACATGCGTTAAGTCATATCCGAAAGCAATCTAGAACGAATTTTATCATTTTGGTGATTTTTCAGACTGTTCCATCGACAATCAGCGCCTTATATCTCTTGAGTGCACATCCTGAAAAACAAGAGAAATTGTATGAAGAAGTTTGTGATGTGGTTGGAGCTACCAATAGGCACGTTACCATCAATCAATTGAATCGCATGCCGTACCTACGAGCCAGTGTGAAAGAAGCTTTGAGGTAAGTAGACTTCTTCACAGTATTCGTCAAAGACAGTCGACGCGGTGATTTCGTAATTTATTTTCAAACCGGTTCCAAGTCTACATATATGCATATGCAAGGTAGGAAGGGACTGCTGGAATAATGTCAGTAATTGACATTATTCCCTAACTTACGTGGTCAAGGATTTCTTTTAATCCTCATATTTTGCTAAACAGGAGCGCTGTTGAAACTGCAGAAGTACATACTTGCTCTTACTTTGAGAATGGAGATTGGAGCATTTATCTGAAGATAAAATGTGTTGTGTAGAGTTTGTCTATTGATCGCCTAAATTTGAGAATCGTAATCAGCAGTCAGAATCTCATTTCATTAATAGAAGATCACAATTCATTAGTGGCAAACGTAAATCAATAGTAAAATCAAAACTTACAGTTTCAATTCATCAGTCGAAATATTCAAATCAACATTGGAAACTTCAATTCAGTAGAGTATGAAGCTTCACTACATATCTTGAGCTGCCAATTTTAGATGGCCAATCGTCACTTCTGAAGAAAAATTGCCTTAATATTGACTTTCTGAGTTATTGACAATTGATTGCTCATTGCTGGATATAAATAACCAAGTGCGCAACAATTTTAAGGCAGCAACGTGGCGCAGTTTTTTATGTGCTCGAAAACCAAAGTATTTCCTTATCAACATTTACTACGACATAGCCCATGGACGACAATCCTCATCTCCTTCACATTTTCCACGTAGTATCGCTTCAAACAAAAGCAGTATATGAAAAAGAGGATGAAGAATTATTGCTATATATCTTTATTAGATTCTTTTAATTTAACTTGTCTGCCATAATTCGCATAGTGTATAGCATGATTGACAATGAAGCTTGGTATAAGTGGAAACTATATTTCCCCTGATTTGACATTTTTTTCATTTTCTCTCATAAATAATGATATTTAATGTTGACACAATGTTTATGCTATATACCTATAAACAGTAGCGTCGCGTGCTCCCAGACCATACGCCTTCATTCGGCATTGGAATAGTATTTCTATACCGAACACTTTTATGTTACAACATTAATTTTCATGAATTTAAATGAATTTTTAATAACAACCCGAACATTATTTAAGGCCAAGTGAATATGCACATGAGAAGTGATTGCTCATGTCGCTTAACCGCCTTACTCAAGGAGCTGAGACCACAATATCTCGAGAATAACGGATGCAAGGCCAACAGTTTCCTATGTTTCTCGCGGCCGGTCAGCCACTCACATGTTTGAAATTTTGATGCATTTAAATGTCTTGTGTAGTACTTCTTATTTCTTTCTCAGTGACTACTTTCACTTTATATCGGGTGTTGGCCTACCTTGCTTGACGACTGTCATCTTTTCAGTATATTCCCTTCGGACGAAAGGCGTGGTTATGATCTCATCTGCAGTACTAAACATAGCGTCACATCAATCACGTAAAAACAAATTGTGGTATTCTACCGAATCTGGGTGTTTTGAGTCAGATGCATTCACTCCGCTCATCATCTGATCGCAGTCTTGTCTGAAAGTCAGACATCTGCTACTGTCGACGTAGTGGCCTCTCTGACATTAGGCGAATTCAGGAACAATTGGGTTGCGCTTCCCTTACTATATTTAGGTACCGCGTCTTGATCAAGAATTACGTAGAATTTCATTGCAAAAATTGGAGAAGGCATTATGCCTATCGGGAAAGCCAATATTGTCGCGGGCGCGTGCGCTTACTGCTTCACACGCACACAACTCTTTTTCGTTCTGTCTGAACATCAATGCTCCGTCTGAATACACGACTAGCTTGTGTGTCTAATTGTTTGAAGAAAACAGTTGTGATTCTAGCACGCGCTGCAAAACTGTTCACTCTGAGGTTGAGCGTCAAATTTTGAGACGGAAAGCTGTGCACAGCTATCACGAGAAGCTATCGAATTTAAATGAATGATGACACTTCATTTTTATAATTGTTGGAAAGTTATTTTTGAGGATGCGCCGAAGGTCTCGCAGGTACGGAGAAGACGTCACTGCCTATAAATCCACCCAGCTGATTAGGCCGAACGAGTACCGAATGTATGAGGGTTTTATAGACGGATAACATCATAGCAGGTGGACACCCATCTCTCAAGTCATGATGACTTGCATCAAGAATTTGCTTCAGCAGTTTTTGGTTAACATTTCATTCGAATTGCAAATTTGTGATAAATTATATAAATTTGTTGTTCTGTGAGCTTGAATTGATTTTTCATATTTGCAGATTGTTCCCAATTGGAAATGAAGTTTCTCGAATTACTGAACAGGATTTAGTTCTCAGTGGATATCATATTCCATCTGGAGTAAGTTCTCTTCCATTGCTATTAACCATGTCCATACAAAGATATAAAGCGCAGAAATGCTGCAAAGGGACAGATTTCAGTTCTGCTTGGTCGAACGATCTTTCTGTCCAGAGGTCGAGCCCCCACAGTGTCATCAGAAGTCGTCAGAAAGGGCATCCGGACTAACGGATCTCAACGCTCCAGTTAAAAGTATAACTATGTAAGCACCGTCGAAGCCCCAGCATAGGCAGTAGTTACGTTAAATCATCATCTTGAGTCCACATGTAAAAATCTTTCCTTTCTGAAAAATGAGTTTAGTAAAAGAAAGTAAATTTGCTCGGCTACTGTTTGAAATGATTTCTTGTTTCAGACGGCTGTGGAATTGAATAACGCGATCATTTTAAAGGACGATCGATATTTTTCCAACCCAACTGATTTCATTCCTGAACGTTGGCTGAGAGGAGGGGAATCAGAAATTGTACATCGTTATGCTCATACTCCATTTTCACATGGTCCGAGGCAGTGCATGGGTAAGTGTTGGACAGTCTGGGGCTGTCGGCAATGATACGCAGGCCATTCGGTGAACACCCGTCTACTTTTTCGTGAAGATACTGTCATGTACATCGCTTTTACTCTAACTAATATTAACTAGTTCATGAAACACACCTGGTCTCATCAGTTGTCTTAATTAGCCCCAATCATTGCGTGATGAGCAATCTGACCATTACGTCAGCAGAAGTCGAAATTGGGGATACCCTTTCCTTCCATCAACCGCCAATCAAATTCGACCTATTGTTAAACAGTAGCTGACGGTTTGATAACTTTCTCGAGGGGAACACAGCGCAAAATGCGCGACGTCAGGAAGAGCGTCTAATTGAGTAAGCCGGAAGTAAACGAATTATTGTGATGACGTGTCGTTGATCTGGGCTGTGTTTTGATTTTGAACTAAAATACATTTATAAAGCTGTCAACAACATTTTTAACAGCTTCGCATTGATGCAACACAAGCACGATCTTGATCAAAATCACTCGTGGCTTCGACCTTGACCTTGATGAAACTTTTCCTCACATTCGAGGCTCTGTGCTTATGTGTCACACTATAGCACTGTCTATAGAGAAGTACAGTAGATGCGCAAGTTGGATATTCACTACTTTTATCTCAGATCTAAGGTGGTACTTTGGAGTATAGTCTCATTTTGACTCGAAAGATATATATAGAAATTAATTCACTTCTTCTTTGGAGGGGTGTTTAAATGGTGTCGTTTGACAGGTACATGAAATAAAATGTATTGCACGATTGTAAGGCAACTTGAAAAGCTTTATCTATCGAGTTACGTTAATAAAGCTATTAATGAGTTCAAAAAATCAAAACACAGCCCAGATCAAGTTCCTTACAATTGTGCAATACATTTTATTTCTCAACACAATTTCTCTATAGTGTCTCTTCAATGGAAGGTATATCTCGTGTGATTTCACAGATTAAAGTTTCATTAAAAACACACATTTTATAAAGATACATTCGCGAGAAATAGCTTTATTGTCATTTGATTAAAACGTCATGAGTTCGAAGAACAATTTTTCACAAGTTACTACTAACCTTGACCATCATATTGAAGCCAAAGACGAAGTTGAGCTCATGGCGAAAAGGTCGAATATCGACAAAAAAGGATGCTAAAATATAGGAGGAATATTTTATTATAAGAATCAAGATATGCTTTTTACCTCATCTTTGTGTGGAACGAAAAATTCTAAAATTCAGATTATTTCATATACAAAGAACCTTTGAGATTGATTATATGATTATATCAAGCAATTATGATATGTTGAGCATTGAATTCATGATTTCTATCCTCAACTCCTCTCGTTGAGATTAATTATTTCAATTCTCAGTTGTAGAGCTGAAAACTTCATTATGGATTCTCAAAATTTTCATCAATTTATCTGAAATATATAAAGTTCTAAAGAAAATTGTTCTAGGAATTCCCACATTTATTGAGTGTTCTGTATGCACGCCCTCACTTACACTTTTACATGACATTATTATGTGCTTGTTGATAATGTGAGGTATTGTCGTTTTATAGAAATCGCTAAATAATTTGAAAATACATTTATCATCATTTAAAAATAATTGAAATCCATTATAATATAGAAACAGCAAGATCTCTAAGCTTGTCAGTCTATTAGAGATGATGATCTGTCATAGCATTCACAGTATAAAGCTCTAAAAACGTCTGTGGAAGAGTCTCCCAGCCGAAGTAACCAACCATTTCTTCTTCGTCCTTGAAAACTGTCCATGAAAGCCTTTCTTCTCTCGATCTCATCCCTACTGCTAATTTAGTTCAGGATGTACCTTCTTGTAAAGTGGCCCAGCAATACTTGTACGATGCGCCATAATATTCTTCTATGAATAAGTGAATAAGTAAATAAAAAACATGTTCTTATAAAATTATGCCACTGTTGATAATAGCTTTAACTAACACTTGCTTGCATGTCTTGTCACCAATAAAATTTTAGCACAAAGTAGCAAAGATGTAACACTGCACCAATCAACTTAACCGTATTTGAGTCAGGGGGACCATTGACACCCGTTTTAGAAGCTTGGCCATATTTTTTATTCTGCTATTTTCTTTTCTTTTTTGCGAAAAACGCCTCAAAACAGATATAAAATCTTTACTTGCACGACGTTTCGGAAGTCTTGGTCACGTACAAATGAGCCAACTCAGGCTTTGCAAATATCAATGATCATAATATACAAAATTTAAATGTAGGCCCTAACTAATGTAAAAAATTTACAGATACCTATCACTACAGACGGAGAAAATACCTAAAGAAATCTTGTATAGCCTAGAATCTAAAATTAAGAAAAGTAAATTATATGGCTGTGCAAAAGTCTATGTACAAGTGAAAAGAAATTGATGATAGAATTTCAAGAAGAGCACAAAACTATAATATATTCAAAACTATGATAAGAAGGATAAAATACCCCTCCCCTCACACCCATTCACCAGACAGATCATGATTTATATAGACTCATTTAATTTCCATGAATCTGTGGACTATTTTAGATGCATACATTTACCAAATTTTAAAAAAATGATTGTTTGAATTTTAAAATGCTGTTTACTGTATTACGATTAACTTCGAATGAAAAACTGATACCACCATCTGATGGACCAGTACCAAAATAGTTATGCCCTTCTATGTAATGCCATATACATTAGAGGTTCAGCAGATCTTTGCCCCCCCTAATACTTCACTGACAAGAAAAAAGCCTGAGGCAAATACTGCTAAGTAGTGATCAGTTTCTAAAAATTCTTTGTTTGTAGGCAAACACTTTTTTATAAAGTAAATCTATGTGATGCAAATCTATCTGCTATCGAACTGCTTGATTGCTTTTTAGGTCGGCGGTTTGCAGAACAGGAAATGTATGTACTGTTTGTAAAATTGGTGCAAAATTTCCGGCTTCAATGGTGTGATAGTCGATCTATGGGACAAACGTGGAGACTTTTGAATTCTCCAAACATTCCAGCAAAAATTGCATTTTACGATCGAAACTGAAAATCAGCAAATCAACAGTTTTCAGATATTCAGATATGGACTTTCACTTCTTTCTAATGTGCATTTCCTGGAAAACATATCATTTTGAAAATAGATTTATCGCTACAAACTTGTCGCTTTTATCGAAATCTGTCACTTTATTTGGTAGCATAAAATGTTGATTACTGAAAGGGTCTCTATCTACTAATTGAGTACACATTTTGAATACAATTGGAATCGAGAGTAATGGGCAAAAGACCGTTCCAGGACACCATAAAATCAAAAAAATTAGTACTTTTAAAAACGACATAAATTCATGAATTTAGTCCCTTTTTCAGGTTTTTAAGACCTAAATTCATGAATTTGGTTCATTCAAAAAGTACCATTTTTTTCAAAAATGGTACTTTTAAAAACGACATAAATTCATGAATTTAGGTCTTAAAAACCTGAAAAAGGGACTAAATTCACAAATTTGGACGTTTTTAAAAATACCCAATTTTTCAAATTTTTCAAAATCTCAAATTTGAGAATAACAATTTTCATTGCTTAAATCATGACCGTTCTAGGACACCGAAAATCATAAAAGTTAAGAATCTTAAATTTGAGAATTACAATTTTCACCCGCCGCCAAAATCATGACCGTTCTAGGACACCGAAAAAAATCATAAAAGTTAAGAATCTCAAATTTGTGAATTACAATTTTCACCCTTAAAATCATGACCGTTGCAGGACACCGAAAATCATAAAAGTTGAGAATCTCAAATTCATGAATTTTATCCATCTTTCAGGTTTTTAAAATATATCATGTGACTAATAATATTTCTTTAAAAATGGAAGAAACAAAAGTGGATGAAACAAAAGTGGAAGGAACTTCAGAAATGGAAGAAACTGCAAGAATATATCCTTCGTTATCATATGAACGTAGTTCTACTTTAATGGACATTGAAAAGATTAACATTGAAAAAATGAATAAAGAAAAACACAAAGATAGAGTTAGGTATATGAAAGATAAGGAATCTCAATTATTATTAAGATTAGAGCATTATAAAAAATTAAGAAAGAGATGGACTAAAGTTAAGAATGTAACACAAGGAATTGGCATATTCTTAACAATAAGTTTAGGTGCTTTGACAATTGTTATATCTTCAGGTGTTTTAGTAATTCCAGTAGTTGCTACAGCTTTAACAGGTACGGGTGTTTTTGCAACTTCACTTGTTACAATGTTAGATAAATCTTTAATAACTAAGAAACGAAAATCATTAAAAACTAAGCATTTACATATTAAAGAAGTCTATGATAAACTACATTACTACTTTCAAAGAGTATGTGATGATAATGTTATTACGTTAGATGAGATTGAAAAATTTGATCAAATAGCTAATGAAGTAAATCAAATATCATTTCAATCACAGACAGAAAAAGTTGATGATAAAAATAAAAAGGATGGCAAAATTTCTAGTGATGCTAAAATTTCTAATGAAGAAAATGACAAATTTTTTTTAGAAGAGCTAAAAACTTTAAGCGAAAATTTAAGCAAAACTTTATTAAACAAAACTTTATTAAACAAAACTTAAAACGAGAAAACTTTAACCGAGAAACCTTTAAACGAAAAGATGTTAGACAACAAAGAAATAAAAAAATAATTTGTTCAGTAAAATGTTTTTGCTGCATTCCAATGTTACCACAAAATTCAAATATTATATTTTAAAAATGGATAAAATTAAAGCTGATAATTTTAAAAGAATAAAACAATTAGAAGAGTTAATAAAACAAAGAAATATTATGAAAGAAAATCATCTTCAACATAGAATGATAAAAGCTGGTATTCAATCTGATATGTTTGAAAAAATGCAGCAAACCGAGCAAGTAAAAACTGATTTTGAGAAAACTATGAAACCATTTAAAACTCTTGAAAAAGAAAGTACAAATAATGATAAACAAATTGATATAACAGATCCAGAGCACAAAACTATATTAGATGACTATGGATTACTAGAATCAAACATTAATAAGAAATTACCAAAATCTATGCAATTTGAACATTCTATTTCATTTATAGATGGAAAAACAATACCTAGATTTTATCTCGGACAAAAAGAAATATTTCCACAACCTTTTCGAGGTATAATTTTTTCACCAGATAAATCTCCTTTTAATTTAGATAGAAATTTTGTTAATCTTTTAAGAGGAGCAGATTTAAATAATTATGCTGTAGAAGATCTCATAAAATATAAAGCTATGTTAGACAGAGTTGGTGCAGTAAAATCTCTTAGACGTTATAAACAATTAGAAAATTTATTATCAACGGGAGTTAAAGTAGGGAAAGGTTTATCTGAAAAACAGAAAACTGAAACAACTGTATTTTTACCAGATGAACCACAAGAATTACTAAATAGATTAAATATTTTAATATCTGCAATAAAAGAAGGACATAATTCTAGTTTCAATGAAATTCATGCTATATTGAAAAGACTGTTAGAAAAGAAGATTCTAAATGAAGAGGATTATAAAAGTATAACCGGATATCTCTGATGTCCTCCAGGGCTTCGCCCGTAGCTGAAATATGTTGTTGTTTTTAATTTTTTATAAAAAAAAATATTTCATAAAAAAATATTTATTTAATTTTTTTAGTTTAAAAATGTGTTCAGCAGATTTAGACAAAATTAATAATCATTTAGAAAATTTGATAGAGATTTTGGGTTCATCAAAATTTAGTACGACGTTAAAAATTATAACAACTACTTCATCACACACTTGTAATTTAGAACCCATTCTACATTTGGAACAAAATAAAAATTATCAAATTGCATTGACTAGTTTCTCTACATTTAACACTATTCAAAACGTTATCAAAGATGTGAATGATCAATTTAGATATTCTACTGATAAAGGCAAAACATGGAAAATACTAACTTTTCTTCCTGGTTCTTACGAAGTTGAAACAATATCAAATGAAATTAAGAGACATTTAGGTATATCATTTAAAGATAAGAAACAATTACATTTTGCAGTTGAACCGGCAGTTAATAAATTTTCTCTTACTTTAGACGAAAATCATCAAGTTGATTTTAATCATGATAGATCATTGTCAAAGCTATTAGGATTTAATAAACAAACCTATAGTCAAGGTTATCATTTAGGTGAGAAGATTCCAAAAATAACTGAAATAAATTCAATTGTTGTACATTGTGACATTATTGAAGGAGGATATATAAATGGTAAATTATCAAATTTAATATTCAGTTTTCCAGCTTTTACTGTACCCATTGGTTATAGATTAAATGTAATTCCACAAACATTAATATATTTTCCTATTACAAGAAAAACTATTAACAACATTGGCATTAGAATCACTGATGAGAAAGGACAAGAAATAAATTTTGGAGGTGAAGAGATTATGATAGATCTTTTGGTTCGGGAGGTATAAACTCCCACGCGAAGCTAGAGAAGTTTAATTTTCTTCTTCTTCTTTAAAAACAAAAATAAAATAAAAATAAATTTTTTTATTAAAAAATGAGTGAACTACCTCCATTAAATAAAAAAAAACTTAAATTTAATCATCATCCAAATTTATCTAATAAAGTTTTGTCAGTTATTTGTGGAAGATCAGGTTGCGGAAAAACGTATCTATTATTTAAAATTTTAACGACTCCAAATTTTTTGGATTATAACAATCTTATAATTTATACAACAACGGCAGAACAACCCGTCTATCAATTTTTAAAATATGGATTTGAAAATAATCTTAAAAAAACAGCAATTGCTTCATTATTCAAAGAATATGAAAAATCTGAAGATGAAGAAGAAATAAGTTCGTGGTGTGAAGAAGCAGCAAAAAATAATCAGTTAGTAGAATCTAATAAAAATAACCATATAATGATACAATTAATAGATGATAGTGGTAATATGCAAGATCCTAGTAAACTAGATAAAACAATGAAACATTGTGTAATTTTTGATGATTGTGTTAATGATAGAAATCAGTCAGTTCAGAGAAATTATTTCACAAGAGGTAGACATAATAACTGTAGTGTATTTTATTTAACACAAAGTATGTATTCATTAGACGGAAGTGTTATTAGAAAGAATGCAAATATATTTATACTATTTGAAATAAATGCAAGAAACTTAAGTGATTTGTTAAGAGATTTATGCGTAAGAAATAAAGATGAATTTAAACAATCGTGTAATAATGCTTGGTCAAAAGATTATGGCTTCATTACAATTAATATTGATAAAAAAATTCATGAAAGAGTTATCGAACAATTATTCTCTGACTGAAAGTCGATCGAAAATATTTTCGCGGAGTGATAAAAATATACAAATATAGTGTTATAATATTTTTTTTATTTTATATATATATCAAATTTGTCTATCTTAGAAATTAGAAAATTAAAAAGGTTCAGTAGTTATTCCATCAGGTAAAATTTTTCTTTTATCATCAAATGGATCTAATGCTAATTTATGTTCTTCTTTTAAATACATGTTATGTTTTTTTGAATTAAGTCTATAATTACATGCTGTTTTTATTTCATTATTAAATAATGCATTTTTATAATCTTGAAATGTTATTTGATTAGCCACTGATGCCTTTGAAATTCCTTTTAATGTTTTATGTGTTTTAACGGGCGAAGCCCTGGAAGACATCTCCGATGTCCTAATATTATTAGTTGTATCATAACAATAACATTTAGATTTTAAAAATATAGCTTCTGTTATGAAATCTTCATTTCCTTCTAATTCATCTTTTACTTTACATAAATCAGAAGGATGAATGATATCTTTTATTTTATTAATTTCTTCATCAAGTGTAGAATTATACGGTATTGTTAATTCTAAGAAAATAGAATCGGTATCTGTAAAGTGTAATTTATAGTTTTTGCCATAAGCAGGTGCTAAATAATCATATATAAATCTATACATAAATAGTTTAGCTAATTCTAATATAGTGAAACCAATAAAATTAAACTTATCATGTTTTACGCTAATTCGACGTAAATGTACAGCACATAGTTCATCACTAAATCTAGTAGTTCTTTTATATGTAGGTTTCCTTGTTAAATTTTGAAACCTATCTTTATCATAAACTATTTCAATATTTTGTCTATTACGCACATTTTCTAAAGTCTTACCATAAAATGCATTATTCATTAATTTGAAGAACACGTTTCCAAAATCATCTTTATTTCTTTTAGCTATTTTACGTTTTTCAATATTGAACTCTATATAATTTTTTAACCACCTAGATTTTTGATAACATAGTTTTCGATGTATTTTGGTGAGAATCATTCCATGATCTAAATACCAATCTAGCATTCTTCCTTCAACAACATACTTTCCTTTATTGCTTTGTGTTAACATAAGTTTTTTTGTTGGTCTGTATTTCTTAGGAATTAAAGATTTTTGATAATCTGAAAAATCTTCTATATTAGGAATTTTGTTTTCGGGACAGAAAGGAAAATATTTTGTTTTATCTTTTATTTCATCAGGGTATACTAAATCAACTTCATATATATAACCATGATTATAATTTCCATCATATGTTTTTTGATAATCTAGAATATTACACCATGACATTTCACCTGTTGGTAATTCTTGTATCATGCAAGAAGAATATAAGCTATTAAAATCATAATATAACAAATAGTTTTCTCTCATGAATTCATCAATTGCTTTTTCACGTTCTACTCCTTCTCGTTTCGTTCGAAAAATTTCTAATATTTTTTCTTTTTCTTCTGGAGATAAAGGTTTCATTATTCCATATTCTTGTGGATTTACTTTCTTATTATAACATTTAACATATCTATTACCTAAAACGGATGAAACTCCACCTCTAATTCCAGATTCAAAAAATAATAATTTATCATATGTATTTTCTTTATAATGTTTAAGTTTAACACCAGTATGTTTTAATCCTGCTAACCATGTTAAACCTGGTGTAGAATAACAATAACATGGATCTATTCCGTAATATTCTAAACACATGTCACGAAAGTTTTCGAAAAGATCAGCTAGTATTAATACATCTATCTGAAGATATTTCATTGTATAATCATACATTGTTTTACAATTTAACTCTCTCCAATTCTTTTCAGCTTCTGCATAGTCTTCGTCAGATAATTTTGATTGTTTTAATGTTGATTTAAATTTATTTATTGGAGGAAGTTGTTCTTCTTCCATAATTTTATTCACAGAATTAAAATCAGTCTTCGACTGTGAACCACAGGTTTTATCTCCAGTTATGTACTCAAACGGAAATATGCCTTTTAAAGGTTTTAAATTATATTTATTTAATATTTTACATTGTTCAGATTTCAAAGTTTTTCCCATAACATCTAATGAATAAGGAGTAAAAAATCTAAATGCATCTAAAATTCTAATACAACCTAATTGCATTGAAAAATATTCTTCTTCTGTTTTACATAGTACATTTATTTGTTGTTGTTGTAATTTTTCAGATGAAAATAAATCTTTCATTACTAGATGGAAATCATATTTAGAACCATTATAGAAATATAAAGGAACAAAGTTATATTTAAATTTATTAGCATTAAGATTACAAGAATTATGTGCTGCACCTCTATATAATCCATTTAGATGATCATGATCTTTTACCTTGACGGCAGAGCCGTCGCTTCGCCTATCAAGATATGTACCTTTGCCATTTTTATAATTTTTTGTAAATTCTCTTCCACAGTAATAACATTTTGTTTCATTAATAAAATTTAATTTTTCTTTTTCTGTTAATGGCATCATCGGTATATTTGTTTCAAGCAATTGTGAAAAACGTCCTTGTAATTCTTCTACTTTCTTTGTAAACATTTCTGAACTATCTTCACCATAGTATTGAAAATATTCTGATTTAAATAATTCAGGATAATTTGAATGAATGTACATTCCCCAACATAATGGTTTTTGTTCAAATAAATATTTTTCTTTACTTTGTTCAGCTGAACTTTTTCCAGGTGCACTTTTTTCAGAATTATAATTTTCAGAATTATAATTTTCAGAATCGGGTGAAGCCCTGGAACTTTCCGTTCGATTTTGTGTCATATTAACATTATATGCTTCAAAATCACAATAAATAGTAAAGGGTACTTTATTTTTAAAATACCATTTATTATATTCTAAATAATCATCTTTAGGAAAAGTATTTTGAACTGCTTCGTTTTGTTGACAATTCTCCAAATGTCTATTCATTTCTTCTAAAGTTCTAAAACTTGTCATACATTGAAGACAAGGAAAATTTTTATTATCTGAAGTTTTTGTAAATATAGAAACATCTTTACACAATATAAAATGACCCTGATAATATAATATATTCGCTTGTGCTGGTTGTTTTGTCTGTTCTAGTTTTTCAAATTCATCTTTATATATTTCATGTGTTTCATTAATTTCTTTTGTAATATTAAATGTATTTTGATGATAATTTTGATTTAATATTTGTAGCTGATAAATATATTCTTTATCATATTGTTCTTTATATTGTTGTAGACATTTTTTTAAACATTCATTTAATCGGAGCGAAGCTCCTCTGGCTTTAGCCGATTCTTTATTTTCTTCATTATTTAATTCTTTATTATTTTCTTCATTTAATTTTTGAATTGGTTCTATCTTATTTTGATATTTATGGCCATATTCTTGTACTAATATTTTTGTTTGTTGTTGATAATCTGTTTTACATTTTTGTAAACTTTTATTTAAATTTTCTAATTTTTGTTGATATTCTGAAGATAAAGATGAATATTTGTAATTATAATCATCAGTACGTCCTTTATAATTATTGTGATTAATCATTATTGGTGATAGTGTTTTAACAAGTTCAAATTTTTCAGTACATATTATTTTTCCTTGGTAAAAAATATTATGATGCATGTAATTTCCTCTATCATTATATACTATTTCTGATTGGCATAAATTTTTATTATTCAAATAAAATTTTTTTGAATCTGAGTAAAGTGGAATAATTTTACCAATAGAAACATAATTCACATTTAATTGAAAAACATTTACTTCTATTAAATTTTTATTCTTTTTATGAAACTTTTTTAACCTATTATAATCATATGGAAATTCATCTAAGCCATCAGAAAGATCAAATTCATTTATGTATTCTTCTTTATTATAATGACTTAGTCTTTCTTTATGATATTCTGCAGGATGTAAATGTGCTATAATACTCCACAGAAAACAATAATCATCTTCATTTTTTATGTTGATTAATTGTGGTGAACTGAAAGGTAAAGGAACATAACTACCACCAGTATTATTTTTATATTTATCAATTACTATTTTCTTAGATAGTATTTTAACAAATCTCCAACCAGATTCACGTAACTGGGCTTCAATTATACAATTTTCTAATTTAAGTATCATCGATTCAAATATGGGTTGTATATCATTTACATTATGAATTTCTTGTGAATTTGTAAAATGTCCTTGTATTATTTCTTCAGGAATTCCATCAGGTCCATTTTTTGTATAAAGTACTTCTACATTCATATAACATTTGAAAGATTTCTTAAATATATTATAAAAGTTTGTTAATACATTATAAAAAGTTTCATCGGTTTCATTATGTTCAACCGATTCATTAAATAAATATTTTATATCTGTTACGGCTTCATCAAATTCATCTATTTCGTTAAATTCATCAGTATCGCCAAATAAATATCTTCCATCTGGTACGGGCGAAGCCCTAGAACCTTCGGTTTGTATGGTCTCATCTTCACTATTAAAAACTTTTTTATATTCCGAATGTGAATAATCATCAAACATTTTTTTAACTTTTATATCAGTAGGCAATGTTTCTAGATAGTTTTTATAACTATTTAATTTTAATATATTTCCTTCATCAACTCGTTCTACATTTTGTAAATGCAATTTACTATTTAAATGAGATTGATAACTTCTTTTTGTTTGCAACTTTTTTTTACATAAGACACAATAAAACTTGGTATTTTCCATTTTTTTTATTTTTTTAGAGAAAATTTAAGAAAAAAATTTGTGTTTTAATTTTAGATATAAACATTCTAATATCAAGGACTTGAGTGTTATTTTATATTATTATATATTTCACGTTCTTTAGTTATTTTTTTCTTTATCACATTAAGTTTTATCATATTAAGTTTTATCTTATTAAGTTTCATCATATAATGTTTTATCAAAAGATAATTTAAATTTTTTTTCACTAACTATTGATTCATCATCATCATCATAAATTGTTTCTTCATCATCATCATCATAAATTGTTTCTTCATCATCATAAATTACACTTTTTGGTATAGGATGCCCTTCCATGATAGGATACCATTCTCTTATTGGAATATCTAATTCTAAATTACATCTTTTATCTGATAATAATATAATAGAGAAAAATATTGGTCTTTGATCTCTTTTGGAAAATTTAATAACACCACCATAATCTGAATCACTTTTAGTTTTTGTTAAAGATGATAAAATTTTAAATTGATTAGATGTAAATCCTAATTTAAATTTTGTAGACCCGACACATAGTTGTCTAACAGTATCTTCAACTATACCATCATTATTATTTTCAATTGTAAGAAAATGAAATTTAGATAAATTTTTATAATTACTAATATTTTTATAATCTTTTTTACCATTTACACCTTTTTCAGATGTTACAGAATCATCATTATTATCATAAGATTCTTTAAGATCGGGCAAAGCCCTAGAACCTTCAGTTCGTTTATTATGAATATCATTATGGTCATTGTTAATAGTATAAGGTGTAGTCCACATATAAATTTTCTCTTGTTGAGCTAAACCATTTATATAAGATTTTAATAAATTAATATTTAAGTTGGAATATAATCCTATGTACATATCATCATCATATCTTTGGGGCATTTCTAATGTTTCTTGTTTATAAATTGTGTCTCTATAATAAACTTGACATAATAATTCTTCATTATGTTTTTTACTCTCTATGTGAATGTTATATTGATTTTGATCGTCAACAAATAATCTAATTTTTTCTTTCGAAAAAGATTTTAATTTTTTAACTAATTCTTTAATATTGATATAATTAATAATTTTATTTTCTATCCACTCAGTATTACTAATCGGTAACACTGCTCTAATAAATCCATAAACATTATTATGACCTATTATAACCATATTTTCTTTATTTAATTCAACATAAGCTACATCATTATATTTACTTACAATCTCCATAAATTTAATAAATGGATCCCCCGGAAATAAACAATAATTAGTTTCTATAGAAGGTAAACCTTTAGTCTGTTCTCTAAATATTTCGGCTTGTAATTGAAATAAAATATTAACATCTATACATGGATTATTATTATTATTATCAAAACATTTATTTTCAAATCCCGTTGATCTCGTCGAATAAGAAGAACAGGATGATGCGGGCGAATATAATTTTTTTAAATTTGGATTTTCCATTTTTTTATTTTTATTAGAAAAAATTTTATTTTTTATTTTTATTAGAAAAAATTTTATTTTTTTATTGTTAAAAAATGATGTTACCAAATGTTGGTGGAGGTGCATATATCCCGAATAATCGTGAATTAGAAATAGAGATAGAAAATTATATTATGAAAACTGGAGACGTTTTATCTGGTCCATTGCATCTTTCTATTCTTCCACAACAAAATACAGAGTTAACAAATAAACAATATGTTGATACACAAATCAATGATTTAAAGGAAAAATATATAAACGATGTTTTGGTTCCACTGATGAATGAATTAAAGTTGCTAAAACTTAATGACAAATCATTAAACGAAAAATTATTAAAACTTGATAAAAAGGATAGAGAGCTAGAAGCAGATATAGCAAAACTTTTTAAAAATATTTCTGAACAATCAAAAATTTTAATATTACTTTCTATAAAGTTAAAATCTGCAGTCATTAAAAATAAACATCAGATCAAAATGTTAGAAGAACAATTAGAAGATGAAATAGAAAAACTTCCTGAAAGAATTAAAAAAAATTTAAAGCAGTTACAAACTACATTCCAAAAAAGTGTTGATGAATTAAGTTCTAAAATTACTGAACAAATGAAAAAGATGAATAGAATAATAAATGAAGTAAACTCACTTAATGAAAAAGTTGATAAAATGAAAAATCTTAAAATCAATTTAGAAAATGAATTAAAGAAAAATTTACAAGAAAACTCTAAAGAAAATAAAGAACAGTTAGATTCTGTTAAAAGACAATTAGATGTTCTTAAAATTAAGTTAAATGCTCTTAAAACGGCGTTGAAGATTAATCAGCAGAAAATGCAAGTTAATAGAAAAGAAATTAAAGTACATCACACGCTGCTTGACGCAATAGATAAAGTGCAACAGGCAATTAATAAAGTTATCTCGAAGTTGTTGTCCATTCACAAACGTAAATCTTAGCGTAAATATTAACGTAAATATCAACGTAAATATTTTTTCCCAAAAGTCAAATTTAATCCTAAAAAATGCCTATAATTTATAAACACAATCTTAAACAATTTGCTTCAAATCAAAAAATTGCTCATGAACCACGTATGAATCCGGTTTACCATTATGATAATAGAGAAACCGTTCAAAAAGAAGGGGATGGCATCTTTTCTGGTATTGGTAGTATCGTTAACTTAATTAAAAATAATAAAGATTTGATTACATCTGCTGCAAAAGGAGCAGCTGCTATAGGTAGTACAGCTAGTGCAATATCAAATGCTGTTAAATCACAAAACGAATTAAAACAACTAGAAGCTATTCGTAAACTTAGGAATGATTCTGAAGAACTAAAAAATTTAAAAAAACTTTCAGAGGAAACAAAAAACAAAATTGCTAACATAGCTGTGGGGGGTGAAACCTTGAGGAGCGGAGCTCCGTCTAACAGTAAACATAATGAAAATAAAAATAATAAAAAAACAATTGAAGAAATAAGAGGTAATGGCGTGAGCAGCGGAGCTGGTCTAGCAAAATTCTAAAATTATATTTTAGTAAAAATTATTTTTTCTGTCTGTGAGAAAAACAAAAAGTCAAATTATTTTTTATAAAAATGTCTTCGCTTATCGAAAATAAATTTAGATTAGACGATCCTCCGTTCGTCAGTTATAATCAAAAAAAGAATGACTATATAAGAATTGCTATGAATCCCGGATCTTCCAGTAGAGTAAATACTGGAGGTGATTTAATTTTTGAAGTTGATAATCAGCAGAGTTATTTATATCTACCTGATTCATTTTTACACTGTGAATATTCTTTGTATAGTGATGCCAATTTTACAACACCATTACCAGAAACCGATAATATTGCACTAGAGAATAATTTCTTTCCAAGATTATTTACACAAATGCGTTTAGATGTTGCAACTCAAAATATAGAAACAATAAGTGATTCTCCAGGTGTAATTGATACAATGCTTAGATTTGTAACAATTGGTGAAAATAATAAAAAGTATGAAATCGAAGGTTGGTTTCCTGATACTAATGATGGTATAATTATTGATGATTTAACTCACGCTGGAGCAGATGCAGCAGGAATTGCGAAAGATGTAGAAAATATTGCAAAACATTTAAATAAAACAAATAATGATGCATATAAAGAAAGGCGTGAATTTAACAAAAAAAGTAAACAGACAGTAAATTGGTCATTGTCTCCATTATTCGGATATTTAGATTATGATAAAATATCATATCAATTAAAATTTAAATTAATAATTCATCGTACAGCAAATAATGAATTAATCTTTTTTGGTAAGACTGGAAAAAAAGCATATTTAAAAATTGATAGACTTGAATGGTGGATTAAGCATATTACTCCTAGTTTAGAGATTGAAACAGCTATTGCAAAAAGATTAAATACTAACAAACCAGTTCCAGTTAATTTTCTAAAGCGTACTGCTAGTTCAGTAACTTTTTCAGACCAAAGATTTAACTGGCATTTTACTAGAACTGCGAATACTCCAAGATATTTATTACTAACTTTTCAAAGAAATAATTCTCCAAGTTTTGATAAGAACAATAATATTTTTCATATTAATACAATTCGAAGTTTACAAGTTTCATTAAATCAAACTCGATATCCAATTGATCCATTAAGATTCGATGATACCAATAATCAATTTATGGAAGGATATGATTCTTATCGAAATCTTTGTATAGAATTTGGAGTTGAACCACAATTAACTCCTGGAGATTGGAGACATTTATATCCAATTTTCTGTTTCGATTTAAGTGCACAATCTGAAGATATTATTAAAAATGGTTGTGATGTAACAATTAATATTGAAAAGAAAGATTCCACAACTTCATTGATGGCTTATGGTTTATTGCTAGAAGATGTAAAATATTCTATTGAAATTCTTAATGGAAAGATGGTTAGGATCGGCTAAAGCCAGAGGAGCTTCGCTCCGATAGGTTAAAGCCCAAGACTTAGTCGATTAATTAATTTTTTTCATAACTAGAATAGATTAAAATTTTTGTTAACTTAAAAATTCTTAACTTAAAAATTTTTTCATAACTAGAATAGATTAAAAAAAATTCTTAACTTAAAATTTTTTCATAACTAGAATAGATTTAAATTTTTGATAACTTAAAATTTTTTTATTAAAAATGTCGCAAGCGAAAAGTAATATTAATAATAAAACTGTTGAATTAAAATTACGTAATATTGTTGACAAAAATACCCCTAAAACTATTACTATTAATAAAAAAAAGTATTACATAAGTAAACCAATGATAGAGAATATTCAATTACAAGAAGAAAAGAATGGCGGGATTCTCCCATTAATTCCACTAATAATAGGTGGCATAGCAGCTGCAGGAAGTGTTGCAGGTGGGACAGCTGGTATTGTCCAAGCAGTAAATAAAAATAAATCAGAGAAGGCAGCATTAGAAGAACAAAAACGTCATAACAGAGAGTTAGAGAAAGTTGCTAGGGGAGAAGGAATAGTAGATAATTTTATTAGTAAATTAAAATTAGTTGATGAAGGAAAACGAGTTCTTAAAAATATTCTCCACAATGTTGATGATTTAATTGAAATTAAAGAAACTAAAGATGGTTCTGGAATATATCTAAGTCCTAGTATGATTCGGTAAAACTTTTATTTTATCTTTTAAAAGTTTTTTATCTTTAAAAATGGATTCCGCAAATTCCACAAATTCAGAAAATTTAATTAAATTAAAAATTGCTAATTTAGATTTATTAAATTATCTATTAAACAAAAATAAAAACTCAAACTGTCAGCATATTGGAGGTGACAAGAACAAAGTTCCACACCACTTCGGTGGTGATATACAAAAAACATTAGAAAACTTTCCTGGATTTATTTGGAGTAAATATTCGAAAGAAAAACATCTTCCTGGTCATTCATATACTGGGCCAGGAACTCGATTAGATATAAGACTAGATGAGAATAATAATCCGAAACCAGGTGAAGAACCAATAAATAGAGTAGATGCCGCAGCTTACAGGCATGATTTAGCTTATCGAAATCATGATCTAAGTTCTCGACATGCAGCTGATAAGAAGATGATTCAAGAATTAGATAGTATTCAAAATCCTACATTTAGAGAAAAAATTGAAAGAATGTTTGTTAAGAAAGCTTTACAAGCTAAAATATTATTCGGACAGGGTTTAAATGAAACGACAGCTAAGATGTCTGAGAGCAACGCTCGAACTAATAACTCTGAGAGCAACGCTCGAACTAATAACTCTGAGAGCAACGCTCGAACCTACGCGTCTGAAATCCACAAGGAATATAGAAGACCTAAATATTTATTGAAAGTAAAAGTATTTAATAAAGATGATATTTGGAGTGCTGATCTTATTCATATGCCGAATGAAAAAGATTATAAATACGCATTGACCGTTATAGATTTATATACACGATACGCTTGGGTAAAACCTTTAAAAAATAAAAGTGGTCTATCAGTTAAATATGCGTTTGAAGAAATCTTTAAAGAAAGTAAGAGAAAGCCAAAAAAATTGTTTGTTGATAAAGGGTCGGAATTTTATAACCGAAACGTTCAGCCACTATTTGAAATTGTTTATTCAACTGAAAACGCTGGGAAGGCCGTAGTGATAGAAAGATTTAATCGGACGTTAAAAAATAAATTATTCAAGAAATTTACTGAGCAAAGAAATCAGAAATGGTTGAAGATATTACCAGGAGTTGTAGAAGAGTACAATAATAAAGTTCATTCTGGTATTGAAGAAACTCCAAAGAATGCTTCTGACGACCCTGATTTGATAAGAAAAAAAATATTCGAGAATAATAATTCGAATGAGAGTAATCCGAATTTGCAGAAACTTAAACCGAAATTTAAAATTGGAGATAGAGTTAGAATATTTAAATATAAGAATAAATTTGAAAAAGGCTTTGTTGGCTATTGGACTAAAGAAATATTTGAAGTTTGCAAAATAAATCAAAGTTATCCGTTTACTTATGAAATTAAAGATTTAGATAATGAGGATATCAGAGGCCGTTTTTATCAAAATGAATTACAGAAAACAGAGCTTTAACCTTTAGGTGGCGCTTTAGCTAGCTTCGCTTGAGTTATAGATTGTTTAACTCTAACATAATATCTAGAAATGGTACTCCTTTTTGTAATTTGTACAAAACGTATAAACATAATTGTCCACAATAGGTAGTGCCTGGTGTTTGAATTTGAAACGTATTGTATGTTCCCGTTCCAAGTAATTCTTTTACTTCATTTGTAGGGGGCAAACCGTATGAATCAAAATAATAGTTCTCAGACTCCGGGCGGTCAAAATAATAGTTCTGCTGATGATTTTTAACGCCTGCTGACCAATGTACGCCGTTTTGGTCTGAAGTGTGAAGATTCGTTATGAAATTTACAGTTATTGATGGAACTATGTTCCGGGAACTGAAGGTTCCTGTTGGCCTATTTTTTAGGAATTGTAATTCATCCCTCATCAATATGTGAAAATTCTTTATTCCTAATCGATTAGCAATCTTATTTAAATCGAAATTCGTTGTTGTTTGCGTTCCATAGAATTTTAAAAACTCATTTATATTGCTCATTTTATAATAAAAAAATTTCTTAAGGGACCCCTAGAAGTCAGGGGGGGTATTGATTTAAAACTGGTCTCTAATGATGTCTTTCCTTACTACTTAGTCAGAAGGGGGTATTGATTTAAAACTGTTCTCTAATGATGTCTTTCCTTACTACTTATTCGATTTTGAAATGATTTAATTTAATCTAAATGAAAACGTTACATTGTTACATTTTATTTTTATGAACTCTCATTAAGAGGATATTGTTTGTTTTATCTGTATTAAGACAATAGCAACATCTGTTTCCACATTTCTCAAACCGCATGATTGTTTAGGGATCATACGGGTTGTGCATTCATCAATGACGTTAATAGCATAAAAGCATTTTATTAATTCATTCTCTGCTTTGAGGGAATATTCTGTTGTTATAGCAATCATTCAATACAATATCGCAGTATCGATAGTCGAGACCAATTGTCGAGCCAAAACCGCAACCATTCCGGTTTTGGTCGCCAGTTTGGATTTGGATCTGGCCGATGAAATGATTTACAATGCAGTGCAATTTCCTCATTGTCATTCAAGTACATTTAATCATACGCGTCGTCATACCCGTATGTTGTCAAGCAAACTTCATACACTTACAATGCCGCTTTGCTTAGATCACCATTCATAAATTTCATTTACTATTTAAACACACACAATTCATAAAACGTGACGCATTACAATCTTAGTTTAAATCTTATCATCACAATGGTTGGATCTACTGAAAGATCTGTTCGATTGAAGACAAAGCGGAGAAGAATTCTGAAGTTATCAAGGTAATCATACATCTGCAAGCACAAAGTAAAAA
Organism: Prostheceraeus crozeri; assembly: GCA_907163375.1. Lineage (NCBI taxonomy): Eukaryota > Metazoa > Platyhelminthes > Polycladida > Euryleptidae > Prostheceraeus > Prostheceraeus crozeri. Next base: position 187,857 of record CAJQUW010004989.1, read on the forward strand.
TATTCTTACACTTGGATATGAGAAGAATTTTTGAATACATCGGAGACCCGCACATCAATTATAGGTCATGATTTAAGAGAGAGAAAAATTGTAATTCTCAAATTTGAGATTCTTAACTTTTATGATTTTCGGTGTCCTGCAACGGTCATGATTTTAAGGGTGAAAATTGTAATTCACAAATTTGAGATTCTTAACTTTTATGATTTTTTTCGGTGTCCTAGAACGGTCATGATTTTGGCGGCGGGTGAAAATTGTAATTCTCAAATTTAAGATTCTTAACTTTTATGATTTTCGGTGTCCTAGAACGGTCATGATTTAAGCAATGAAAATTGTTATTCTCAAATTTGAGATTTTGAAAAATTTGAAAAATTGGGTATTTTTAAAAACGTCCAAATTTGTGAATTTAGTCCCTTTTTCAGGTTTTTAAGACCTAAATTCATGAATTTATGTCGTTTTTAAAAGTACCATTTTTGAAAAAAATGGTACTTTTTGAATGAACCAAATTCATGAATTTAGGTCTTAAAAACCTGAAAAAGGGACTAAATTCATGAATTTATGTCGTTTTTAAAAGTACTAATTTTTTTGATTTTATGGTGTCCTGGAACGGTCTTTTGCCCATTACTATCGAGATTTATTTATCCTGACTGCACAATGCGACTGACAATCATAGAGATTGTAGAGTGCATGTTCCTCTGGGCATGGAATTGAAAAATATCATGTTAGTCCGAGACCTACTGACATTTCCTAGATTCGCACACGAGCTTCTTATCATTTTTGATTCGTAGATTGTCACTCAACATCAGTAAAACGACAATTCTTAAGTTGTGATTCCAGCCGTCCTGAAAGTTATGAAGGGTCAAAGATCATTTGTTTATGTACCGGTAGATCCATGTACTTCCGAGTTTGATACAGTCAATAACGTAATGATCCAACATTCATGAAAGATCATGACGCTTTCATTATCTTTAACAGCAATTCGGCCAAACTACCGGCTACGAAGGATGTAGTATTTCTGCATGTTGTAGGAGAATTCTGCCTTAAAAGTGGAATCATAATCATAAAATGACAAATCTCATTTTGAGTTTTAAGTGACTGTTGAATCATTACGTTATTGACTGTATCAAACTCGGAAGTGCATGGTTATACATGAACAAATAATCTTTGACCCTCCATAACTTGTAAGCAGGGATGTGGAGTCGGAGTCCTATCATTTTTGCTGGAGTCGGAGTCCTATCAAATGATAGGACTCCGGACTATAACTAGACCCGAAATATAATACAAACAAATTATTTATCCTCGTGCATAGCTGTCACTGTCTTGATGTCACACGGTGCGCCTGAATCAAGTTTTGGATTAAAAAAATATACCATGAGCGAAACCAATTTTTTCACGATCTATGACCTCTTGGGACAAAATAATCGCAAAAATAAAAATATTTCAATGTACAGATTTTTTACAAATGAGCTTTTTCAAAATGACCGCCCTTTTTGCTATAAAATCGTCAAGTTCTACATTAGAATGACTTTTCTGCCTTGTTAACTCACTCCAGCTGCTCAAATATCTCAAAAAATATTATCCAGCAAATGGCATAGCGTTTAGCTCGCAACGGAATATCTATTTTTCATTCATAAGTAGTATGTTATCGACATGATGCTATTTTCATAAAAAGGAAAATATTTTTGTTATTTTTTAATGAAACAAAAAGTCATTCAGTTATTAGTGTTCCATGAAGGCATTAGATCACATTTTGTCATTGAATTGATGGATTTAAAAGGAAAACCATGTCTTCAGCTAGCAATTATCAACTTAAATTTGACTGCAGGAACATTTATGAAAATAATTATAGTAGTACTTATCTCAACTGTAACTTAACTTCATACATGACTGTGACGGCGGTTTTTTGATATTCACCCCTCAAGTACTATGTATCAATAGTATGTTGGCCTATGTACATGAGGAAAAGTAAAAACATGATCGTTAATCAAGTAACAACTTGTTCGAATCATGAAATCGTAGTGTACTAATTCGTAATCAAAAATGTCTAGCATTAAATACACAGACTGATCGATATAATCGATTAGGAAATTGAGGATGCTGGTCCTGAATTTTGAAGGTTTTCCATACATCATTGAAACTGTGATGCAATGATTCTATCACTTGTTCGCTATAATTTCCCAGCCCTCGTCCAGTCATTTCACAGAAAGTTGGAATGTGGAAAAAAATTGCATGTAGTTTAGGGGTAATATTTAACGATAGCTTGCTACATGCATCCTTGAAAGCCAAGACTTTTATTCTGAAATCGTGGTCTAACACTAGACCATAACACGAACTGACGACTTCGTTGAAACAACGGAACACATTGACGTATTCCAGAATCACTGATTCACGTTGGGCAGATGCTCTCAAGTCGGTCAACATTCTGTAAGAGTTGTCTTGAACTGTTGCCAGAAAAACTTCCTCCATGTACTGGGCTTCTCTGGACATTGCAAGCACGAAGCCAAAGATGCGCCTGGTCCCACTCTTTTTCCAAAGCCGAATAAAGAGTGGCAGTTGGTCCGGAGAGCAAATGAAGTTCAGGAGGGGGAATCAGCTCAATGATGGGAGTTGAAGGATCTGATGTAAATTTGATGATTGTGGGGTGAATAACATTGTAAAATTGCATGGCTCTACGTTTATCTTAACCGGTCTCAAAATACTTCCAAAATTGGTTATTTAATGATGAAAGTGTCCTCGGCGGACCCTCAGTCTCTAGTTTTCCCTTCTCAGCAATACACCAGCTGCACGGATGCTTGCTGCCATGTGGCATAAGGCCAAGGAGTATATTGCAAAGTTTCAAGTCACATGCAACAAGGATTCTGCCATAGTGCGCAGACCAGTTTTCATCCAAAGAAGCTTCACATTATTATAATTTTCCTGCACGTCGGGTACTAAAGCAAGAATAAAACTGCGCTTAACCCCGGAGTCTTTGAACTGGGATGTCAAATCTGACACGAAATTACGGCGTGAAGAATGTGGAGTAGTGTCTTGTTCATTAACTGAAAAGACAGACAGTCCAATTTTTAAAAATCCGCCTCCTCCGTCAATTCCGATTCGAATAAGCATATTGTCACTGTTTAGTCCCCTTCTTGATTTTATTCTACTTATCAGTTGATCTACATCGTTGCAGAAGACTACATACTTTGAATGCCGGTCGACAACCTCATCTTTGACCATTGAAATGAAATCCAATTTTTCGACGGTGAATAAGTCATCAATTTCGTGTGAAGTATTAACAATTCGCTCTTTAAGACCTGGCTCAATAACAAATCGAGATTGGGAAGCATAATGAATATCTCTGCTCATTTTAAACAGTTGTCGACTACTAAGATTCAAGTCATCTTGAATATGAGATATATCATCAACCGAAAGCTGGAGACTATCGTTAGGGTTTTTCAATGAAATATTTTTATTCTTACCACTCAATGTAGACAGTGAAGTTCCAACATCATCAATAATGCGCGATGCAACCCGCTGTTTAGTGATTTTTGTAGGGGAATCTAATAATTTATCAATATTGTGAATTCTTTGGCTCTTTGATCGACAAGAATCTCTCGAGTGGGAACATCCTGGATATAATTTTGAAAAACAAAGGCTACATGCCTTAAAACTAGGTGGAGTCTAGGATGTGGCACTGAAATGTTGTTGAGGACGACCAGCTTTTTTCTTCATCTTATTGGCTTCCTGCAAATCGGCGCGAGCAACCGAACAAATACGACAGGTGCAAATTGTGGTTGATCGAAGTATTATCGGTCGATTAGGGTTGTAGTCAGAAGTCAACGGAAAAGTCACATCATATCCACGTCGTTTCTTAGAAAGCAACATATGGCAGCCATTGCAATGCCTCTGGAAAATTAGCATCTTCCGTCGTATAACCGTCAATAACAAACTCCTGGATGCTTTTCATGTCACTTTCAGAAATACCCCGCTTTCCTTTACGGTAGCATACCGTGCACACTTTCTTGCGATTTTCATTACGATTTTTCTCGGCACAGACAAGATCATCACCAGCGGAAGCCATTCCAAGCATTAATGTGAGACTAATTTCAAATTCGTTAGATATCACTGCCACATAGTTCAAATTCAAATCATGCCTGAATGCAAGTATGAGTTATAGTAAGCGAACTATCACATGATGGCGCTAGTCAAATACTGACCATGATATAGGAAAAACATTGCAAACCTGTGTCTTCCATGCCAGATATTTTTGATTGTGAATGACGTGTAACACACTGATAATGCACAGAAATATTTGATGATTCAAGCAAGATATCCTTATTAGTTGATTAACGACTGTTTCAAGGGTGAATATCAAAAAACCGCCGTCACAGTCATGTATGAAGTTAAGTTACAGTTGAGATAAATACTACTATAATTATTTTCATAAATGTTCCTGCAGTCAAATTTAAGTTGATAATTGCTAGCTGAAGACATGGTTTTCCTTTTAAATCCATCAATTCAATGACAAAATGTGATCTAATGCCTTCATGGAACACTAATAACTGAATGACTTTTTGTTTCATTAAAAAATAACAAAAATATTTTCCTTTTTATGAAAATAGCATCATGTCGATAACATACTACTTATGAATGAAAAATAGATATTCCGTTGCGAGCTAAACGCTATGCCATTTGCTGGATAATATTTTTTGAGATATTTGAGCAGCTGGAGTGAGTTAACAAGGCAGAAAAGTCATTCTAATGTAGAACTTGACGATTTTATAGCAAAAAGGGCGGTCATTTTGAAAAAGCTCATTTGTAAAAAATCTGTACATTGAAATATTTTTATTTTTGCGATTATTTTGTCCCAAGAGGTCATAGATCGTGAAAAAATTGGTTTCGCTCATGGTATATTTTTTTAATCCAAAACTTGATTCAGGCGCACCGTTGTCAGCTATCTCAGTCAAACAAAAGTACAGAGACACTGCTGCATGCAATGCTTGTAATAGTTGAGGGAATGAACTGTGGTAGTGAAAAAAAGATTGTCTTTTCACTCGGTGATTTAATAGAGAAGACAAGCCTTCCTAGCCTACGCACCAAAGGTCACATCAAAGACAAAAATAAAATGCTAGTCACCCTCACGTCAATCGTGTATGTGATGGCTCCCCTAAAGAGCATATTAAAATCAAAAGTGTACCCATATTTTTTGGAGAAAGATGGGGGATTTTCCTGCCTGGTAGAGACTGGAGAAAAACCATGTGAAGCATACATCAAGAAGATGGGAGGAGCCGAGTCGTATGCATCCAACTTGAAGCGACATTTGATAAACTTTCATCGAAAATGATTGGTAATTGATGCAGCAATGATCACTAAAAATAGGTTCAGTTAAGCCTTTAATGATCTATGATGTAGATTACCGGTTTATTTTTCAGAAAACTAGGCTTTATATACTTGCCACCCGGAGTCGGAGTCCTATCAAACCCCGGAGTCGGAGTCCTGTCAAACCCCGGAGTCCTATAAACTCCCGGAGTCGGAGTCCTATCAAAATGACCTGATGTTGAATGACAATCTACGAATTAAAAATGACAAGAAGCTCGTGCGCGAATTTAGGAATAAAAACTGTCACCAGCTTTCATAGTGTGTTGAAATTGAAATGTTGAAGTCTGAGGACATGCTCATAATATTTTTTTATAATTTGGTAAGCGATGCTCGAGATCCCAACACACATCAGATCGCGGTATGGATAGGTTTCATGCGAGCGACTTGTTATGTACTTGATCTAATTATTCATAAATTCCGTCCGATTCTTGATTCAGCAAAAATCAAATTGATGGCTTCATCAAAGCATATTTTGAAAACTACAATCATAGAAATTAATAATACCATAGAAAGTCCTAGAATGGAAATTGCATGAAAATTATGGCACACGCCGGGGGAACTTAATTGGGGCAAAAAGCAAATTGTGCGAGCTGGCTTTCTTGTTTTCGGGTTGGGATTTTTAATTATCAAGTCGATTTGTGATCTGGATTGTTGCCCATAGTCCAAAGATCATGTACACAAAAGCAATAGTAAATTTACAAAATACTGCAGTGACAGGATGACAAAGAAGGAAATCCTTTAAAACGTTCTGTACGTTCATCATTTTGAAATATCGCTCCTATAATCAATCAGGAGTGTAATCAGACACATGTGCAACTTGTAATGTCGATTTACAGAGCATGCATTGGTTCACCTTGAAATCAGAGGCCAAGAAATCTCAGAGTATTCATTTCCTTAAAAGCGTTTCCCTGTTCAATATATTTGAACAATTTTCAAAACCTTTGCATGCTTTCGAATATGAGCTTCCAAAATATCATCACACTGTATCACATAAGTCATTTCGTGATTAATTGAAAGGATTCAGCGACATTTCATTTATCTGAGAAATGACTGTCGGTAAAGCAGCTTTCAATGTGTTTATTCCAGAAAGCTCTCGGTTTCTTAACCGCTAGAAGGAGAAATTATCCAATAATAAGAATTTTTATCTTTGAATTCTTGAGATATTCTTACAACCAGTACAGCGATCACTTTCGCTTATGACTCTGAACCAATTTTTGATTCGCAATCCAGCATTGAAAAATTGGAAAATAGTGCTATAAATAGACACAGTATATTTTCAATGATTTTCAACATAGTCAGAGTATCTTATGAGTATGAGTCCTCCCTCACGAAAATTCCTCATGATTTTTTATGATATTTTTACTCATATACATGTATATCTCATGAAATTTAATGCGGATTTGGAACGTTTTCGCATGAAATATCTCATCATATTTCATGAACTTTCTCATGAAAATCTCATTAATTAATTAACAGCTGCTTTTTCATACTTCTGAATTAATTTTTCTCGCATATAGTTATTGAAGCTTTCTTGGCCTAGCCACATTGCTCCAAAGCATTGCCATACCATGTCCACAATGTTATTTCAGTATTCGCAAAAATAGACCACTATTTATCATGATCTTACGTTTTATTGTGATTGTATATATGTCTATTTTCAACATCTTGCACAGTAATGATAGTCGAAAAGTCAAATTATATATGCATAATTTCGGAAATGCTGTTGGACATCGCCATGATGCATCCTATCTATTTTTATTTCTATCTTTTATAGACTAACCTTGAAGATTTTGATCGATTGAATAAACTTTCTTATGGTTATTTCCTTTCGCGGCTAGCATGCATAACTTACTACTTATAAGCTAATTTTCACGAAGACCTCATAAATGCTCATGATTTTCTCATGAACGCGATCAAAGCATCATAAAAACATCATGAGTTAAACATTTTCTTGTGAGAATATCATGAGACTCATAATAATCTCATGAGCTCTCATAAAATCTCATGAATCCGCATTAATTTTCATGAGTTCTCATGAAAAATTTTCGTGAGGGCTTGCATTTGATTCTGATCATTTGTTATATCAGACAGGTCAAAAAGAGTATTAGAAATTCAAAAGTCTAAGCAGCAAATATGTCTAAGAAGTCTTTTTGTTTCTTTTCATAATCATGCTTTCATGAAGATAAAAAATATTGATGCTCAAGATGAAAATTGTCATTACATTCACCGTTTGACACCAAAGATAGGCTGTTGACTAAACTTCTACGACAATTATTGATGATTTTGAGGGTCCTAATAATTATTTCTCCGGTAGGCCTGCTCGCGAAAGTGGTAGAAGAAATTGAAATATTGAACAAATCTAAAACAGTTCTACTATATGAAAAAAGTCAATTTCAATAATACTGTTTAGAGGTTTTGAAACGCCTTCAAATACATTTGGCTGCTCTTGTACCAAATGTCGCTGACTTATGTCGCTGTTGTGGAAGTGCTTAATGAGGCGGTCCGTAAGTGGTCAATGATGGGAAGGGGCGCACTGAGTTTGACGGCGTCGGCGTAGTTCTCCTCTGGAAAAATTATTCGTAAAGAGACCCGTTCCACACGTTCGATGATATGTCTTAGTTCATTAGAAATGAAATCCTATGGATCAGTTACACGCAAACATCATAATTTTGCTTAAAACCTGATTTCTCAATGTCTTGATATCGATTTATGCAAGTAAACTGCGAGTTTGTAAAAGGGACACACAGGACTCCCCCCTTGGGTCTCAGGGGGTGAAAGCAATTCAATGCTGTTTATCGAGCATTATTACAGTCATTAGCGCAAGTCTACTGCAACTTCAAAATGTGACATTAAAGTCATTTTCTCACTTCTAATCGTTCACTTACTTCAGCGCCTAGCACTTCGAGCATTAACCCACTGATCTCTAAGCAAACATTAATCTCATGGTTTTCTGACAAGCGAATTGCTGCTACACAATAATCGATCAATCCTATTTTAGTTTTAGTTAAACAATTTCTATACGCTGTTACAAGCAGTTAACACGTTCCCCATACATATATTTCTAACCCTTCTGTTTTAATTTCTTGTATTCGACTTCATTCGTGTCGCCGGGATGTGGTATTTTGCAATCCTAATCCTAATTACCATTGTGAAGGGCAATGAGGCTTCTACAAAAACTCCTGCCTCCATCGCTATCTTCCCCAAAACAGAGCCATACGTCAACTCAATGATAGAGATTGATTGTACAGGTGATATGACCTACGGTGGTGTTTTAGTTCGAACGAATTCGAACAGTTCAAATGCGACATTTCATCAAGTAGTGAAATTTAAAGTAAGTGAAGTTGTCAGTGAGGTTCGGAAAAATACGAAAACAGAAAAGGCAGTTCTTGTGGCGGTTGCTGGTGGAGGAAGACTGAGCAGATATACTTCTATGCTCAGTCAAACAGAAAAGAACTCTATCAAAATCACTTTCAGGGTGCAGTACACTGATAACGGATTTTATGCTTGTCAATTTTTTAACAAAGATGAATCAACTGTTGCTCAAACAAGTGGCATGAAAAGCTTAACTTCCTTTTACCCATCTCATATCATATCTGCGGCATATAAAGAATCCGCATATAAAGAAGGATTCAAAGTTGAATTAACCTGTTTGGGAACCACTGGACATCCTAAAGGCGGTATAGTCATGGAGCTTGAAGGTATCAAAAATTTGACAACAAACACCATTGTTTTGCACACCTACGAAAAGGATGGAAGTGCGTCAATTGAGTTACTGAAAGTACATGCAACTTTAAAAGTAACAATGGCTTTGATGAATCGGACACTGAAATGCACTTCTGGAATGAAAACTCCTGGATACGGCAAAAATCCTGAATCACGAAAGAAGACGAAAAAACTTAGACTTAAAGTGCCAGTCACCTCACAATATACACATCTCACTCCTGTTAGCAATTCATTCCTTCATCCGGGAGATCACGTGACTTGCATCAGTAAGGCAGTACCAATACCTGTCATCAAGTGGAGGGTGAATGGGCAGCCTCAGAAATTCAACGGGTCACATCTACCCGTCCCAAAGCATCAAGGCATTTATACCATCAGCTGCTCTAGCAGCAACAAAGTTGGTAAAAGACATTTTATGCAAGCAAAAACAATTCAAATTGCAGTTACCGTGCCTAGACGTAGAATTGTACCTAGTAGAAGAACAGCAAATGCTCCAGCTGGAGATGTTTCATTAATCATTGCAAGTATTTTTGCAACAGTCTTTGGTCTATGGGCAGTTATCGTGACTGTTATATATTGCAGATCAAAAAGGCGGCTTGAATATGAAAAAATGTAACTGTTCAGTACGTTCAGTGATTTCTTTGTTTTCTGACTTCGATTTTCCTAAAGATTTTAATGAGTGCTTGACTTAATATTTTGTATCAAAGGTTTTGGAGCTACAATTGGTGATGTTTATCTATGATATATGACAATGTGTCTATATTACTTATAAATAAATGCGTGGTTAAAGGTAAATATAGTTGTTTTCTTTGCTTAACTTAATTAGATAAAATTTTTGACAAAATCTCGGACAATCATCGTTACATATCAAGTTTCGTTACAATATCAGCTGTTTTGAGTAACCATACGTTTATTTTATTCATTTATTTTGCTTATTGCAGAATTAACTACAAAGGCACTACCAGTTGCGAATAACAGTTATATGTAGCCTGAATATTAAAACACTTTACAAGTCAATCAAAGAAAGTTTCTTTTTAAACACCGGTACACTGTTCGATTGAATGATATTATTTAGCAACGAATTCCAAACTCGGCATACATGTTGATTGATAAAATAATGACATGCACTGCATTGGGGACGACCATTTGCTCTCAATTTTAGTGAATTCCCACGAGAAGTGATGTTATGAGAAATAAAAGTAAAAAGGTTGTCGAAAGGTAAGTCAATAGTTCCATGAACCATTTTGCAGACCAAAATCAAATATCAATCGTCTGAGCTCGAGTGACTGCAGGCCTAGAATTTGTAAACAATGGCAATAATCGAGGAAATGGCAGTTTCGCTCTATAACATACATACATGGTGAAATACTTTTGCACCTTCTTTATAAACCTTTATAAACTCTAAACCAGCACCTCCTAAATCACACACTAAAGCAAGACACTATTCGTAACTAATAAAAAAATCCTAAAGCAAAGCGTTTTAGGAGGCTAGCGCACTGGGGTTATTGTTCTCTTTAGTATGTCAACATTCTATTTCACGCAACCTCCTAAAAGTCTAGAGTGTCGCGCTTTAGGATGCAGGTTTCTTCGATTTCAGGAGGTGCTGGTTTACAGTGAACCCTGGTATCCTTGAAAGGTAAGGACATTAAACCTGCGTGCAGACGAAATGGTAACCGTGATGCTGTTAATAGAAATTAAAAATAAGCAAGAACCCTAAGACTGAGCCCTGCGGCACCCCGTTTGAGACGATGGAGGAACTAGAAAGATGATTATCAATCAAAAACTGCTGTACACGGCCACAAAGAAAATGAGCCACCCAAGCGAATACTTCGTATTGTATTCCATTATGCTTCAGAACTGTCAGCAACTTACAATGACTTATTGTATCAAGCGCTTTTAAGAAATCGATATACACGCTATAGGACTGTTTAAGCAGCTAGTAAAAGCCGTGAACATTAAAGCATTTCCATATCCTTAGAGAATAAGTAGGTGACTCAATGGACTATCGACTCATGGTTTAGTTGATTGTTTTTGTAAAGTGGAAGAATGATGAACTCATGAATTTTATAAATAAAAAGCGCACAGAATGCTTTCGAAGTCATAATAAAGTTTATTGAAATTAGGAAGAAAAATGTAAACCTGACATGTTTCGACTGGTCTTGTCAAAGGTAACCCAGCATGTGAAATTACATTGAAAGATAGACATTTTGTAAGAAGGAGAAAGTTGAGATACGGGTCAACACGCGATAGCAGCGGCAGACTGTGAGTCACCCGATTACCATGGCAAGCGAAGATTAATCACATGGTCCTTTTGCTTGCACAGGTTGGGATTATCACGTCTAATAAACAATGCCTCGAGGACACATAAAATGCGGTCATTGTAAACGTGGCATACAATCGCAAACTTGCTGATAGGGTCATTCGGAACACTACAGCAACTGAGCACATGTTCAGTAAATGCAGAGCGAGAAATTCCTAAATGACCATTTAAGAACCACCTGGGTATGTGCTCCCGCGCTCGAACTGTCAGGGGTCGCGACGTCCGTCCAATATAGGTTGATCCACAACCACAACGAAAAGAATAAATAACAGAAGACGTAGCGGCCACTGGAACTCATGAATGTTTGATGTATGATCAATACTTTTGATTGAACGACTTTTATTTTAATCATATTTTTACTGTCGCCAAGGCAGAGATATCGTGTTATTACAAATTGTAAACTACCATGAAATGCACTAACTTTGGAATTGTTTTATGTTTTATCATGATATACAAAAAATCATCATAAAAAATAATTCAAATATTCATGAATATAAGCACAATCCACTGTTGGACAAAGGCCTCAGCGCGCAGTTTCCACTTTCTTCGATCTTGTGCCTCTCTTCTCCAGGCTGGATGGTTGAAAAAGCTGTCGATTTCATCCCTCCACCTGATCACAGGTTGTCCTCTGCCTCTCTTTCTATATTGTGGTGTCCAGTCAATCGTTCTGATGGTCCATCTGTTGTCTGTCATCCTCGCAACATGGCCAGCCTAGTTCCACTTCATGCATTTTGTTGTTTCTAGCACGTCCTTCACCTTGGTCTTGCTCCTTATTACCTCGTTTATTATTCTGTCTCTTAAGCTAATGTTGAGCATTCTTCTTTCCATGTTCCTTTGAACCATTTGAAGTTTAGCTTCCTGGGTTGTTGTAAAGGACCTTGTATGTGATGGCTGGCAGCTCACACGTGTTAAAAATTCTTCATTTTAAATACACTGCCACATTACTCATAAAATGTTTAAAAATTTTGCTATTCAAAGACTACCCATCCTGCATCTATTCTTCTCTGTGCTTCCTTACCTGAGGAAATTTTCGATGGGGTGAATTTACCTCCAAGGTAAATATAGGACTCCACAGCTTCGATTTCTTTACCGTCGATTTTTATCTGGCATGGAGATGTGAAGGCTCCGATTATATACTACATAATAATTTGTAAAATTTTCAAAACCAATGATTCATGGTAGCTTTCACGCTTCATTTTGTAGTTATGCTTTTGATTTCGTCTTATTACACTTTATCATCCAGTGACTTGTAATGTTTTTCAAGTTATTCAGTCCCCCGCTGTTACTTTGTAGTTTTGTGGAGCACCATTTGTTATAAAGTATTAAATATCAGGTTATTTTGTCAAATTTCACGGTGCAGCTGGTATTCACCAACATGGTGGAACGAGAGGTTCGTCGACAACAACCGCTTCCATCGTAATTCAAGAGCAAGTTTTGAAACTATTCGACAGAAATGACGCTGTGGGAATTCAAATCATGGCATATGATTTGAAGAAGGCGTTTGACAGTCTTGACCACGGAATGATAAATCAGCGTCTAAAGGAGTGTAATTTCCCAATATATTTTGTAAATTTAATGATGTCTTACTTTTCTGGTCGCATACAGAGTGTTCGTGTCGATGCAACCGTCAGCAAAGCTGTCAGTGTGAACTCGGGTGTCAGTCAAGGGTCTGTTTTTGGACCTTTGCTGTTTAATGCGGTTTGCGGAGCTCTTCGAGCGATTAATTAAGATCATGTTTTGGTCAAATACATTGTTGATTTTACTGTCTGTCTTTCTCTTTACAAAAATTGTAGAAATGAACATGTTTTACAGGAGCATAGCGACATTTTGAAATGGGCTACTGATGTTAAACTGTCAGTGAATCTCTTTAAGACCAAGTGTATATTTGTTAAGAAATCTACTGACTGTGAACCCATTCCTCTACCAGAAATTACGTTTGTTGATTCTCATAAGATCTTGGGAATAACGTGGTGTAGTAACCTGAAATTGAATGAGCATTTTGACAATGTAACACGAATTTTCATACAGAGAACCTTTTGTCTCAGAGTGTTGAAATCATGTCTATCTAGAAAAGAGCTTTTGTGTGTATAAGACTTCACTCACACCACTTCTGGAATACTGAGCTCCTTTATTTATTTGTCTACCAGCGAAATTGTCTACAAAAATTGAGAAGCTACAAAATCGTGCCCACCGCATCATCTGTGGGAAAGATTGTGACATAGACTGCCTAGAAACACTTGATATCAGACGCAAGAACATCGCATCATCACTGTTTTCAAGATCACATGATCCATCTCATTGCCTCTTCCAGTTTCTTCCACGTAAAAGTGACCGCTCTGATCGCTTTATAGTGCCTCAAATCAGGACAGCTCGACGAAGGTCATCATTTTTTATTTATATGACTCTGGTGAATAGTGGTCTGCATGACATGTGTTGAGTTACTTCTATATCTTTGTCTCATGACTGTAACTTTTGCATGACTAACTTGATTTTCATTTGAATTAAATATACGATTATGAATGAATGAATGAAATATAAATGAGAATTCGAAAAATGCAGCATTATGCATTTGGTGGCTATCTCTATGCAAGAGATGTGCGCTGAAAATCGACGAGTCGTCCGAGCGAGACGGAGATGAGTAGATTATCAATGCTCATGTCTGTGCCATATACGTACTGAGATTAAAAAAATGACTTAGACTCGACCAGAAGGAGTAATGCAATGATCCAGCTACTTGTCCCTGTGAAACTCATGGGTGTATGAGTAATTAATGTAACAAGGGAAGTTTTCTCCTATGCGTCCTTCCATAGAAAAATACATTTTACTTAGCATTATGCATTTTCATCTATTTTGTTCATTATTTTCAAATATTTCATTTTTTTAACTTGATGTCAAATTATGTTGGGTAATGAAAAATACTCATGACCAGAAATGTTTATTTGCGGCGATAAAAGGAAAATAGGAAAGTCAGCTCTTTTCAGTGGAACCACTATCCTTCTCCACGCATTTGGTCCACTTCGAAGGCAGCTCCTGGACTGCCTCGTTGAAGAATTCCGGTATTCCTGATTTGATGAATTCGATCACCGCTGCTTCGGCATCTTCATTGTTTGTAAAACGACGTCCTCTCAGATGGTGTTTCAGATGCCGGAACAGACAGAAATCACTGGGGGTCAAGTCCAACTGTACGGAGGATGCAGGAGCACATCGTAGCCGCATTATGTCATTGCATTACCACTGACAGCGGCAGTGTGGATAGGTGCGTTGTCGTGGAGGAGGTAGAGGTTCTGACTTCTTGGCTTGTGAACACCTCGGCGTGCAGTTTGAAGTTGCTCACAATAATATTCAGCATTCAGGCATTGCGATCTGTCAGGAAAATCCATGTGACCAACACAGCGACTATTCCAGAAGATGGAGACCATCAAGTATCTCCGATGACTTGTTCCGCAATGCAGTTTACGACTAGCTGACAACGGTGACTTTTTCTGTGACGATGTTGGTCGGTAAAGACGAACCCAAACTGTGATAAAGTTCCAGAAGTTGGTTGCAACGTTGGAGGCGACTTTCACACACCTCTGCGATCGAAAAGTACGCAACAAATCTGGAACAGAGGTTCCTTATGCCCAACTCTGAGAGGAGGGTCACAGCACTTCCATACCAGAAATTTTGTTTCTCCGTCAAAGCCTGTGACTGTTACCAAGCACAATCTTCTCCAACTTTGATTATGGTCGTCCTCAGTCTCCACTGACCTCCCAGGTGACTTGCGATCCTGAACATCGATTCTCCAGCCCTAGAAGTCCTTGATCCAGTAGTATGCGGTGGCTCTACAAGGCATTACTATATGCAGCAGACAGTTAGGTCAGAATAACTTGATGATCATAATGACGAAGCAGCAAGAAGCGAATCACGCTAGGATATTCAACCGCTGGAAGCATCACTTGAAATGAAATGTGACTGACCAGGGAACACTATTCACCTTTGTCTGTGCTACGCGTGACAAAATCGAATTAACATAGCTGCGATAATCAAACAGATATTGCGTTATTACGAAGTCGTTCATTGTAATGGAAAAATTAAATTCTAATTATAGCTTGTTTTTCCGATCTGAATCTTGGTGGAAATAAATGAATATTAGCAATAAAATAGATAAATAATATATGATATTAAATATGATATTTTTTCGATGAAAGGACGTATAGAAGAAAACTTCTCTTGCTACATTAATTACCTATGCATCCATGAGTTTCACAGGGATAAGTAGCTAGACTGTAGCATAACTCCTCGAGTAGTTATCTGATTTATCCAATGATTCCCAGTGCACCTCTTCAAACCGATTGCAACGGAAACATCTGGCGTGCATAGAAAATCGACACGACGTTTCATCCGAGAATTTGGTCGCAGGATGTCTGAGGTCACTGGTGATCGATCCGATCGAACATCTTTGGTTGAGACAACGAGGCTGAAGTCTCGCAGTCATTCAAGAAAATGCCTGTAGCACTTCAATGACTGGTCAGTTATCTTCTTTGTAGTTCTTTGCTTTTGCTTTTAGCGTTTCTGACTTAAGTATTCACCTATATCTTTGACTTAGCTGCAAGTTTTGCTGTTGCTTGTTTTAATAAGGATGCTTATGAAGAATCTCAAAAAAATAACTTGGACGTCATTAGATATCTATGATTTACTCATGGATGTCATATTTATCTAGAAGTCCATGAAATTGCCTCAGTTGCAACATAGAAATGGACGACTTTGGTCATTTTCAAACATGTTTTCAAATATTATATACACGGATATCTATGCGCTATATAGATATCCATGATGCACATATCACCAGAGATTCTGAATGTAATTTGTGGAGATTGCATATCTCTATATAGCAGATTTCTCTTTCAAATTTGAAATTATATTCGAAAGAAATCAGTACTAAAATCATAAGAGGCAGAAGCAAATCTTTGATATGTCAATGGAAATTTTACCAAAGATTATACACCCAGAGTAATTTAATGACATTAAAGCTATATTGTAGTGAATGCCATGCGGCATTATTTCATTGATGCCATCCCACAGTCGTCAACAATGGTCGTTGTTGCCGACTTATGAATTGAAAACCTTTATATGCAGTGTCAGGGAACCCTAGTTGGCTGCGCTACGCTTCGCCAAGGAACGGACACTACCTCTGTCAATTTCATTCACGCCTACAAAATGAGGCCGACTGATTCTTTCATTCGCAAGATGATCAGAAAATTGTCATACCAAAATGCAACAATAAGATTAATAGTGTGCACGGTATGCATACAGTGCTGTGACGAAAATTAGCAACTTTCTGAAGAAATAAGAAAAAACTAGTTCACGTGTTCTCTGAAATTTATTCATCAAGTTTCTGAGCATTTATAACTGCAGCAACAACTTGCAACAATAGTAAACAGAGTTGGAAAAGTCGGAATTGGAATTAATTCCAACCCGGAATTAATTCCATTTTTCGTTGGAATTGGAATTGGAATTGACGATATTTAAATCTACTCGAATTGGAATTGGAATTGACCTTGATAAACCTCAATTCCACTTTTTCGATAGACCTGTGATTGAAATCACAGTATTTGGCCGTTGTGTTAACTGCACGCAGAGATAAGAGAGAGATAGATCGACAGAGCTAGTTTTATTCTATTGTTGAATAAAAGGTGCTAATTGTGACTTTGATGGGCCTACAGCCCCCGGACAATGTTAATTCAGCAATTAAGCAAACAATGAAAAGATAATCATCTTTGCTCAATCTGTTATTTAGTTATTTATCATGTAAGATAATTAATCAAAATAAAACAATTGTTGAATTTAGTTATTGATTGGACTCTTCTCAGCCTGTTCCAAGCATATGGTCTAGAATGCCGTGTAACTGGCCCTACCCATAATCACGGAGGGACTCTCGACATCATTGCATCAAGATGCGACTTACCATCACCTGAGGTTGTTGTTGATGATCCTGGACTATCTGATCACTGTCTTGTCACGTGGACAACATCTCTCCCCCGACCTCTACCTGTTTATCGCACCATCATTTCACGCCCATGGACGTCTTTGAACAATCAAAATCTACGCACAATTCTCTCCAGTTCCAGCCTTAATTTTCGTCCATCCTCACCTCCAACATCTGACATTGACTACCTCGCAGAACTTTACGACTATGAGATCACCAGTGCCCTTGACTCCGAAATTCCCATGAGATCTGTGCGTTGCCGTTCGCGAGCCTCGGACCCCTGGTTCGATGATGACTGCAAGAAAGTGAAACGACATGCCAGACGTCTTGAGAGACGAGTCAAACGTCTCATCATCAGCGATCCTGCTTCAGCTCAGCTTGCTTCTGCTGAGCTAAAAGCTGTCCGTCTATCATACAAGAAACTTACTATTCAAAAGCGGGAGACTTTCTGGAAGGCCAAGACAGAATGTGAGAAAGGCAATCCTCGATTGATGTGGAAATCTATCAACTCCATCATGGGTCGTCTCCACGCCAACCCTGGTGTGAACATCTCAGCCGACTTATTCCATCAGCACATCGTCGAGAAAGTACAGTGCATTCACGACAGGACTCTGAATCACACACCTCCTAATTTCTCGCAGGCCCCATCTGACTGCTCCTTCAGTGTTTTTCAACTCCTCACCGTTCATGATGTCATACTAGCCATAGCTTCACTTCCCAACAAGCACAATTCCCGTGACTGCCTGCCCACTGATCTCCTCAAGTGCAACATTGACATCCTGGCACCGTTCATTACCATTCTTTTCAACATGTCCCTTACATGTGGGACATTTCCTCGTCTCTGGAAGGAAGCTGTCATCAATCCAGTCCTTAAGAAAGGTAATCTCGATTCCTCTGAAGTATCTTCTTACAGACCGATTTCCAAGTTATGTACCCTCTCAAAAGTTCTCGAGCGCATTGTGACCCGTCAGCTTCTACGTCATCTCAGCGATCATAGCCTTCTCCCGAGTCTCCAATCAGCTTACCGTTCCTTTCACTCGACTGAAACAGCCCTCCTCAAAGTATCCTCCGACATTTCGTTAGTCATGGATAATGGCGACCTATCCCTCATTGCCCTCCTCGACCTCAGTTCTGCATTTGACTCAGTCCACCATGACATACTTCTCCGTCGCCTCGAAGTCTCGTTTGGCCTGCATGGACAGGTCCTTTCCTGGTTCGCATCATTTATTACGGATCGATCCTATTCTGTAGTGTGTGACACCTCCACTTCATCTCCAGTTTCGTCGTCTCATGGGGTCCCTCAAGGCTCCGTGCTTGGCCCTATCTTGTTTCTCCTGTACACGTCTGACCTTCCCAATATTATCACATCTCATGGTCTTTCCTACCATATGTATGCTGATGATATCCAAATCTACGGCTCCTGTCATCCATCCCAGATCCATGTCCTCTCCAACAAGATGTCCAACTGCTTATCTGCTGTTCACGACTGGCTAGCGAGCAATCGTCTCTTGCTTAACGCCAGTAAGACTGAAATCATGTGGCTCACCTCTAAAAGACGCCGCAATCTTGTTCCACAGTCTCCTATTATTATCGGACAACAAGACTCCATCACTCCGACTAACAAAATCCGCAATCTCGGGGTCATTCTTGATCCCTGTCTGTCCATGCAACACCACATTTCTAGCACGGTCTCCAAATGTTTTGGTGCACTTCGCCAGCTTCGCTCACTCCGTCGCTTCCTTCCTCTACGGTTTTAAACACTCTCATGGTTTCCCTCGTTCACTCCCGGCTCGATTTTTGCTCCAGTCTACTTTATGGCCTACCAGACAATTCCCTCTGCAAGCTTCAATCAATTCTTAATGCAGGTGCGCGAATTCTGTTCAATACCAGCTCCCGCGACCACGTGACCCCTCTACTACGATCCCTTCAGTGGTTACCGATTTGCTATAGGATTACCTATCGCCTGGCAGTTTTCGCCTTCAAATGCATTCGCGGTTCAGCTCCTTCCTACATGTGCTCCATGCTTCAATCTGTGTCCTGCAATCCCACACGCTGTAATCTCCGATCCGCTTCCAATGATGACCTGTTGATCCCCTCCTCCCGCCTGAGGACCGTCGGAGCTCGTGCCTTTCCGATTGCGGCTGCTCGTATCTGGAATAACCTGCCGACAAGCCTTAAGACAACTTCATCCATTTCATCCTTCAAGAGACACCTGAAGGTTGAACTCCTGCGCATTGCCTACTTATCTTGAGCTTTGCTCCTTCTTCTGCTTCCCTTGTCCTGTTGACCCTTAATCTTTGACTTTTGATGACTGTTTCACTGTAGAAAGTGCCCTTGAAGTCTTCGGACATAAATTGTCACTTGAATCTGTTCGTATAATAAAATAAAAAATAAAATAAGCACAAAAATTGGAGATTAACTTAATTGTCGTACACACGAAAAACAATCGGTTTGGAAAGAGGAAAATTAACCCTGCATTAAAGGGCAGCCTGTCAGTTCAAATCACAATATAGACAGTGTCAACAAATTATTCTAATAATTAATGATTCAATTAAAATGGCAATGACATGAAATATTATTCAACTTCCAATCACAAAATTGACAATATTAATTTTCAAGACGATAGTTATACAAATACGATACTCAACGATAAAAGAAAAACTTTAAACTTGCAGTTCACTTCTTGATGTTGAATTCACTTCAATTCGATCGGACTCACTTATACCAAAATAATATCATAAATATCATGAATATCAGTGTCACTTATACCGTCAATCTTCAATCGCGCTCGCTGATGTACGTGTTGCCGCATACGCTACTGTGTTGTTGTTCGCTGGTAGGCAGTTGTAGTTGTTACTTCTGTAGTCAAGTTACACCGCGAGAGCACGGAGTTCTTCTAACAGCTATTGAAGATGTCGTGTATGTGTTGTTGTTGTTTCAATTTCTCATCGTCTCTAATTTATGAAAATTTTTGACACTTGACGATAAATCGATTTTCTTTTTAAAATTGAAATGGTTTCCTTTAATCTCTGCTCGTTAGCTTTCGACCCTACCACATTTCGTTCTTATCACGGAATTTTTAATCTCCTTTTTTAACATGGACCATTAATCCGTTTTCATGATATCATTTCTATCGTCGTTTTTTCTTTCATCAACAATCACGTTATTCGCACATTGAATTTCTTTCTTCTGTCAGCTTATTAATAGATTCTCTCTCTCTCATAGAAGAAGATAATAGTACACTAGAATGGAAGTTTGATATCTTGCCTATGTACAATGATGGCACATGGAAAAATCTATGGTTTGTAGATCAGATTCGATCTAAAACATTGTATCATAATCAAACTACATGTATTTGCCAAGTTGGTTGTGGAAGTTGTTGGCAGCAAATTAATGCAGGATTTTTATGAAGATAACATTAAGTGAGATGGCAGCATTGTTTCATGTGATATAGCCTACTATTCCCTGGGTTGGTATATTGTGTCGATTTGCAGCAGTCATTAACAACTATTTTTCAAAATTCGAATTAAAAATTGGTCCACAAAGCCATAATTGAAAGTGGGCGATGCACTGGTTGTAAGAATATCTCAAGAATTCAATAGAAAAAATTCTAATTATAGGATGATTTCTCCTTCATACGGTTAAGAAACCTAGTGCTTTTGCCTAATAAACACATTGAAAGCTTCTTCACCGACAATAATTTCTCAGATAAGTGAATAGTCGCTGGAACTTTTCAATTAATCATTAAATGACACATGTGATATAGTGTGATGATATTTTGGAAGCTGATATTCGAAGGCATGTAAAGATTTTGAAAATTGTTCAAATATAGTGAACAGGGGAGCCCTTTCAAGGGAAATGAATACTCTGAGATTTCTTGACCTCGGATTTCAAGCTGGAGCAATGCATGTTCTGTAAATCGACATTGCAAGTTGCATATGTGACTGATAACACTCTTGATAGATTATAGGAGCGATATTTCAAAATGATGAACGTACAGAACGTTTTAAAGGATTTCTTTCTTTGTCATCCTGTCACTGCAGTATTTTGTAAATTTACTATTGCTTTTGTGTACATGATCTTTGGACTATGGGCAACAATCCAGATCACAATTTGGCTTGATAGATATAAATACAAATAAGAAAACATGGAAACCAGCTCGCACAATTTGCGTTTTGCCCCAACTTAGTTCCTCCGGCCTGTGCCATAACTTTCATGCAATTTTCATTCTAGGACTTTCTATGGTACTGTTAATTTCTATGCTCTCTCTCTCTCTCTCAGCGTTTGATTCTTTGCTGACCACTAATTTTCTTTTCTCTTTTTCACAATATGTTGAATATCTCGTTTACGAAACGAAAATGGCGTAGGCTGACCGGCTACATACATGTATATACATGTACATGTACACAAGAAATATGAACTATGAACATGAGAACGGCACACAGGAATAACGAGGATAGGATACGGGCACATGGGTTAGATTGAAGCGAGGAAACTTAAGATACATTAACATACACGTGTCATGCAATTATCGGAATTGAATCTCATTATGGAATTGGAATTGGAATTGAATTGAACTGTTTCGACTGGAATTGGAATTGAAATTTCTGCTCTGGAATTGGAATTAAAAAATTTCAGTGGAATTTTTCCAGCTCTGATAGTAAACTCACCAGAGCCAGTATTTGGTGGGTCCACCGCCCGCTTTCAGCACTTTTTCTCTCATTCTCGGCATATTGATTGTGAGCTTTGTTAGTGTCTCGGGTATTTAGCGAGTCCAAGCACGAATAATAAATGCAAGCAACTCACTTTTGGTGCGTGGTCGGTGTAAGTTGGCTTCCTCTTCAAAATCTGCTACAAATTTTCCACGGGATCTAAATCTGGGCTGTTTGAAGGTCAATGATGATCCCTTTGGCTGCTTTGAGGGCATTTGTGACCTTCGATCGATGAGCAGGTGCCGAGTCATCTTGAAATATCATATCCCCATCGAAGAAGCCATTTTGATAGGTCAAAACTCGAGTTCTGAGGATCTTCACGTAATTTCAAAGAATTTTTGCAGGGATGGAGGTAGCCAATTTCATGTGCACTGAAGCCTGCCCATATCATCAGACTGGTTGGATGCTTCACTGTCGGTAATTGACACTAAGGTTGTTGCGCTTCCCATGAATATCTTCGGACTCGACTGTTGCCGGAATGGTATGTCATCTCGATTTTCGATTCATCGAAGAAGAAGACATTCTTCCACTGATCTTCGGTCCAGTTTCTGTGTTCTCGACACCATGCCACCCTAGCCATGCGCTGCTTCCGAGTGAAAAGGGTCTTCTTCACCATGCGTCTGGAGATGATTCCAGAAGAATAGAGCCGGTTACGGATGGTGCTGGGATCTGCATGTACGGCAGCCAACTCCTCCCACTCGCGAGCAAGTTCACCTGAAAAAGCCTTGTGATTAGCGAGACACAGGTGCTTGAGAATTCTACCTTGTATGCTGAATGTCATTTTCTTGCTCCCCGAATTCTTCTTCGAACATCTCTTGCCTTTGACAAATCGGCTGATTGTTGATTTGTTGACTTTCAATTTAGCAGCAACATATACCTGGCTGAATCCTTCATTTATGAGGGTATCAATGATGCCTTTTTGATGCTCGCTGAGATCCCGCTTTCTACCAATCAATAGCTTAGAAAGTGGTTTGAAAACTATTTACCATTCACATTGTTGAGGAAATTCAAATTCAAATTGAAATGCTCTTGCAGTCAAGCTGGCAATGATGTCTCATCGGCAGTGTAAGAAGAAACGCAATAGATCGATTGTTAAATATTTTAGTCATAATAACGATAGCGAGCTATTTTCTTGTTGAATCATTTGTGCTAATTGAGAAAAACTGACTGAATTAAAAAGTTGGTATTTTTCGACCCAGCACTGTAGTGTATTGACGCGCAGACGCTTGGATGACGCTCTGTTGACTAACCTCACGATCATTCGTTTAGTATTGAAGATAGACAATCGATAATTATCCTTACTTGTAGCACTTTCTCAACATTCGACTGTCATTTGCCACATTTCCGCATTCAGTGTCAGTCATGATAAGATGCCTTTCAAGTGTTGTGTCCCGTCGTGCAAAACTGGATATTTAACTAACCCTAAAGGAGCCCTACATCTTCACAGATTTCCACCACCTTCAGATAATCGATTAGAGCAATGGATTGAATCTATTCCTCGTGTTTGGCCTGATGAATACTTACATTCACTGCGATCGAATCCGAAAAATTCTTTTCGAGTATGCTCAAACCATTTTACGTCGGATATGTATATACGGGATTCTACGGATACAAACCAATGGAGGAAAAGAACAGTGACTGGTGATGAACCTCAAAAACTGATAAAACTACGTTTAAAAGATATAGCTATACCCACGTTATTTCCTAATCTTCCTACATACTTATCTCAAAATGTTCCATTTGAGAGACCATCGACTTCATCAGCAGAAAATAGACGACTTCGGGATGCGGAGAAGGTGGAGGCTGACGTTTCTGCATATTTTGAAAGCAACAATTTAAATTCATCGGCTGATTTGTTGAATTAAACTCTACCTCCACATTTATCCTCATTTATTAAGAATTTCACTGAAATGAAGGTCGTGTTTATTATGTATGCGATTGATGACTTCGGTATTCCTGTTATTACAAAATCATTATTGATAAAAGAAGATTTGACATTCATTATTAGTCTGGAAGGCAGAATCGTCGATGATTTGGACTTTATACCGCAACAGAAAAACAAGATAACGAACTTTTGTGACATTGAGAACATTTTGGCATATCTGCAGCACAAGGAATACTCCCAAGAAACATCAAACGAATTGCGTTATTTTGAGCAGATTATTGTCAACTGTGAAAAATTACTTTCTCGTTTTGAAGAAACTGATGATTCGGATAAGTATTAGAAACTTTATTTTTCATTGGAACAGATCCGGCTGCTTATGCATGATAAGCGTGAATACTCCACTCAGATGCTATCTTTGGCTTATCTTATTCAAAATTTGAGTTCTTCAACGTACGAATTTTTGTGTGAAAGTGGGTGATTGACACTACCGTGTAGCAGACATTTACGACACTTACGTGTAGCAGACGATTGTCTTCGAGCTTCAGTAACAGTCCGTCGGATAAGGACTTAGTCAACTATCTTCGAATAAAAACAAATGACCTATGTGAAAAGGAAAGAACAATGATTATCAATATCGATGAAATTCATGCCAATAAAAAGATGGAATTTTGTGGCGGGAAGGTTTATTTATGGTCGTGGCGATAACACAGTTGAATTGGCTAGTACTGTCACAGCATTCTTGATAAAATCTGTGTGTGGTCATTATCAAGATGTCGTTTCATTGATACCAACTCGAAGATTATCTTCAGATGATTTACATGGATATTTTGTTCATGTTCTCACCCTTCTGAACTCAATTGGAATCCGTATAATTGCTTGTTGTGTTGATAATAATACTGTTAACAGGAAACTGTTCATGACGCTTTGGTCCGCTAATCCGACTGCACATGTGAAGCATCCGGTACACGGGGAACCGTCATTCCTTCTTTTTGATCCCGTACATAATTTCAAGAATATATATAACAACTGGCTGTCAAAAAGAATTATATCATTTCCGGACCTGAATGACCATTCTAAAATTCATTCTGCTGATATATTTGAGCTGAAAGAATTGTGGGAAAAGGAATTATGTTTACCCACTAGAGTGGCATATAAACTTAATCGTCAAGTTTTTCATCCTACGAATCTCGAAAAAACCAACGTCTCACTTGCATGCGCTCTATTTGATGAAAGTACTGTTGCAGCGGCCAAGTTTTATGGTCTTTCGCCTGGTGTTATTATCTTTTTGGAATTGATTCATAATCTATGGACAATTTGGAACATACGTTCCCCAACCACGGGAAAGCATAAACATTCATCGATGGCAAATCCTATTCAAAAAAATGATGAAAGACTTCAATTGCTAATTCGCTATGGGAATTTCTTTCTTCAGTGGGAACGTTCTTGTCGTCCGGGTCTAACGAAGCCCACTTTTTTGGCAGTAAGAACGTGCTGCTTTACAATGTTAATAATGTCAACTTGTTTGCTGACAAATAGTATTTTCGCAACTGTTTTCCCTGGTGTTTTTGTTAACGACTGGATTGAGCGGAGATCTGGCAGATACCGCCAATTTCATGGTGGAAATTATTTGGTTTCCGTCCGTCAAATCTTCGAGGCTGAAAAGAAAATTCGCATTTCTACACTTCTTAAACACCATGATTTTAAACTGAATGACTTGAAAATGTTTTGATACTTCTCACGACGAGGGACAGTCGATGCTTTTGTTTTTTCCTGTACCTACATTCCCTGACATTTCACAATTTCCATCAAGTGACAAAAGTATCATTCTCTACATTGGAGGATATGTTTCATGTTTTTTGAACAAAAGTATGAAATGCAGTTGCTGTAAAGTGGAATTGATGAAGATGGAGCATTCGACATCATCAACGATGTGAGTACCATTGAAGAATCGGATACATTACTGGTTGAGCTTCGCAATCGTGGAGGATTGAAATATCCGTCTGTTTTTGTCTTCACTCTGTGTGCAATAGCTTACCACATTTTGGCCATCTTAAAGATGATCAAAAATATATGAAGCATATGTTCTATTCTCAAGAAGTTGCAGCTTCGCTTTCACTTCTTACCGTAAATACTGTCACGAATGATGATCGATATCATCATATACTGACTGGTGAATGCCCAAATGGCCATACCAAGAGATGTCTAGCACTTGCTATTCTGCGTCATGTATTCAATGCGTTCCTGAAGAATTTTTCTATAGAAGTGAATGACACGACCTTTCGAACCACTAACCGCAAAAAATTGAAATTCTCATGTTCAGATCGATGGATTTGTGTGCTTTCCTCTCGTTGTTCATTTTTATGATATTTAGGCTAATATTCATTCTGATGATTTCATTAAGATGAATTTTGTTGGCACAAGTAACGTTATTTTCATTTAAATATCAAGTAATGCAATCGGCCTCATCCTGTAGACGGCAAATTTGCAGTGTCCGTTCCTTGGCGAAGCGTAGCGCAGACAACTAGGGTTCCCTGGCAGTGTACATGCATCTCATCATTCAGGTTCGATCCTCTGAACATACTGCTCGATATACACGCACAAAATGAAAAAGTGCTTGAGAATTCGACACACAAGTTATGAAACTGTTCTAAATCAATTTCTAAAGCGCCCCAAGGTGTTTGGAGTCTTACTTTCTTTCTGTTCGGCTCGTCCTCTTTTACTTCTTGGACGTTTGCAATTTTGTTGTTATCGTCATGCTGAAGTTTGTTGAGAGATTTATTCTAATTTGATGAATAATTCCAAAACACTCAATAACTTTGAAATGTTACTGTCTGACTTACGTCGTTCATCAACGCCGCAATGTCACAATTTGCATAGCCCGCGTTGTGCAATTTTGACACAACGGTATCCCTCACGCAGTGGTTCGTCTACCGCTTTGATAAGTCCAGCTTTTTACTCATGTGCATCATGAAGCTTCCAAACCAGTCTTTTCCATGAAACGTCTTGCTGATGAATGAGTCTTTTGTTGGTTTTAGGAAGAGTTCACTGACAACTGTTCCAGAGAAGCCTCAAAATAAAATTGAAACGACAGAAACATTTTCAACTACATTTAAAACCTATGTTTCATAAGAGATGTAAGTTTAAGCCTCCACGCAAGTTTTGAAACAGATTGAATGCTTTGGAGGAATCAAGCTCATTGTGATAAGTAAGTTATTAAATACGAGAAATAAGACTGATATTAAAGTAGAAATACTATCAAGGATAACAAAGTTATCTGGATTCATCCCTAAAAGCTATCCGATGTAGCGTTTGTTTTTAACGTAGTATAGGTCTAAAGTCCACCATTGTACAATCCTGTACAATTGCACAATGTTGATTCAGTGGATTCATTTTCAGCTTCATGGCTTGTTTCAGATGGATACACTACAGGCTATTCAGTACATTTCCTAATCAGTATTTGATTGAAATGATCCGGAGTGAAATGCGAGTATGTACCCTAAACACCCAGCGAGGCATGAAGTGGAACATGTTTTGTAACATAAATATAAAGTCATTACTTACTTGCATATAATGAAGATATACGAAAAAGGAACACTTTCGGCGGAAGCGAAACTTTCAAATAGTAACAGAAAGTGTCTCGTTACTTCATTCTCATTCCGGAGGATAGAATAGCTGAATTAACTGAATTCAATTTCTCATCAACATCTAGTTAAAATTCATAAATTAAATCAAGACAAATATCTTTAATGCGTTTGAATCAAAGCTTGGAGTTGCATAATGTATGTGATAGGACTATAAATACACACGAAGATAAGAAAGTTTCATGGCGTCAACTGTCACTGATTATATTGAACTGCTATCTCCACTGACTTACAACACCTGTCCTAAATGTTGATCATGTATGAAGATAAATTATGTGATTTAACATGCGAAGTTAGAGCATCTTTGATAGTGCAGCATCCATCACGCAAGTAAGCATTACTTTGTAAGTCTCAAAATTAAAATTCTTTCACTGAGATTTATTAGATTCCAGTAAGCATTGGTTCAAACAAAGCTGATAAGTGCTGCTTAATTTCAATACCAATTGGGATTGTGTTCAATTAGCAACAAAATCAAATTAGAAAATGTTGGAAAGATGTCCATGGACTTAGGTCTTACTTACTTACGTTAGCCGTTATCATCCTTGCGGAAAATGGCCTTACTTGTGATACGAATCCATTTCGCACGATCGTTCGCCGCCAGCCGCCAGTTCCTTGGGAGTTCGTCTCTCCATCTCTTTCTCTGTCCTCCACGGTTTCTTTTCCCTTCTCTTGGTATCCATACTGTCGTTCTATGGCTCCATCTGTTATCGGGTCGCCTGATGACATGACCAGCCCACTTCCATTTGAGATGTTTCGCTTCTATCACAGCGTCCTTTAACCCTGTTCGTCTCCTTACTTCTTCGTTTCTAACCTTGTCTTTCAGAGTGACTCCAATCATCCTTCGTTCCATCGCTCGTTGTGTTGTTCTGAGTTTATTCTTTTGTGATCGTGTTAGACACCAGGTTTGGGATCCGTATGTCAGGACAGGCAGAATGCACATATCGAACAAACGTTTTTTATTCTTCATCTCTATACCTCGTGATGTTAAGTAGGGCTTGAGTTTCCAAAAGGACTTCCACGCATTTTGTGTTCTTCTTAGGATTTCTTGTTCTTGGCGGGCTTGAAAGGAGATATTCTGTCCAAGGCAAACAAAATCGTCGACATAATCTATGACGTGTCCATTGATGTGGATTAAACTCTTTTAGCCGTTTGTCAAAATTTTTGTTTTCTCATTGTTTATCTTTAAACCAACCTTTTTTCCCTGCTTATTTAGCTCATGTACAATTATTTGCATGGAAGTCGCGTCATCCTCAAAAATGGCAATATCATCTACAAATCTCAAGTTCATGAGACGTTCACCGTCGATGTTTATTCCTGCGTCTGTAGGGAAGTGACATGATCTGAATATGTCTTCTAATGTTGCCGTAAAGAGGACTGGGGATATGGGATCTCCTTGGCGAACGTCACGTTCAATGAGGAATTTCGGGCCTCTTGTTTCCAACTTTATTGAAGCTGTTGCATCACTATATATCTCATTTAAAATTCTCCAAATTTTCCTTCTTACTCCCTGCTTTCTTACTGCAGTTAGCATCGCTGTGTGGCTAACAGTCAAAAGCTTTTTCATAGTCGATCATAAATAGATAGAGAGTCTTGTTATACTCTGTATACTTCTCAATCAGTTGATTTATCGAGTGTAGATGGTCAATTGTTGAGTAGCCTTTCCGGAAACCAGCTTGCTCTCTTGGTTGATTCCATTCTATTTAATCCGGCGTTGTAAAACTCTGGTGAAGATTTTGTACAGATGACTTAGAAGGCTTATTGGTCGGTAGTTCTTTATGTTCTTACAGCAGCCTTTTTTGTCAATCACTACTACATCTGCGTTTCTCCACTCATGGGGTATCTGGCCACAATTCAAAATTCGGTTAAAGATTTTTGTCAGCATCTCAATCAAGGTTTCCTCTCCAGCTTTTAACATTTCGCATATTATTTCGTCTTCTCCCGGTGACCTATTATTCTTCATCTCCCTTATTGCTAGTTGCACTTCGCCTTTCAAAATTTCAGGTGTCGGATTTTCTTTCTCTTCTTCTTCAATTTCTACATCCATTATCACATTTGCAAAATCGTTTTTGTAAAGCTCTCTATAGAAATTGATTATTTCTTCTAGTATTTCACGTCTATTTGTAACGTCATTTCCATTCTTTGAGATACATCTTATCATTTTTCTGCCTGGATTCATTAGCCCTTGTGTTTTTTTCAACTTGAATTCAGAAATGTCTGGTTTGATCTCCATACCGTAAGAGTAGTGAGAACAATAACTCATCGCCTATATTGTGTCCTTCTTTTGCCTATATTGTGTCCTTTTTTTGCCTATACTGTGTTCTTCTTGTGCCTATATTGTGTCCTTCTTTTGCTTATATTGTGTCCTTCTTGTGCCTATATTCTGTCCTTCTAGTGCCTATATTGTGTCCTTCTTTTGCTTATATTGTGTCCTTCTTGTGCCTATATTGTGTCCATCTTGTGCCTATATTGTGTCCATCTTGTGCCTATATTGTGTCCTTCTTTTGCCTATATTGTGTCCATCTTGTGCCTATATTGTGTCCTTCTTGTGCCTATATTGTGTCCTTCTTTTGCTCATATTGTGTCCTTCTTTTGCCTATACTGTGTCCTTCTTTTGCTTATATTGTGTCCTTCTTGTGCCTATATTGTGTCCTTCTTTTGCCTATACTGTGTTCTTCCTTTTCCTATACTGTGTCCTTCTTTTGCCTATATTGTGTCCTTCTTTTGCCTATATTGTGTCCTTCTAGTGCTTATATTGTGTCCTTCTTGTGCCTATATTGTGTCCTTCTTTTGCCTATATTGTGTCCATATTGTGCCTATACTGTGTCCTTCTTTTGCCCATATTGTGTCCATCTTGTGCCTATAATGTGTCCTTCTTTTGCCTATATTGTGTCCTTCTTGTGCCTATATTGTGTCCTTCTTTTGCCTATATTGTGTCCTTCTTGTGCCTATATTGTGTCCTTCTTGTGCCTATATTGTGTCCTTCTTTTGCCTATATTGTGTCCTTCTTTTGCCTATATTGTGTCCATCTTGTGCCTATATTGTGTCCATCTTGTGCCTATATTGTGTCCTTCTTTTGCCTATATTGTGTCCATCTTGTGCCTATATTGTGTCCTTCTTGTGCCTATATTGTGTCCTTCTTTTGCTCATATTGTGTCCTTCTTTTGCCTATATTGTGTCCTTCTTTTGCCTATATTGTGTCCTTCTTGTGCCTATATTGTGTCATTCTTGTGCCTATACTGTGTCATCTTATAATGCGAGTGATGTGTTACCTAGAAGTCCATTAGAGGTGTGCAAGTCCTACCCGAATCTGACTGTCGCATCGTATTCACTCGGATTCATCTTATCTTCGGATTCGGAATTTATGTTTGAAGAGTCGGATCGGATTGGATTAGCACTTTTATGGAAATCCGAGTGAATGCGACATTGTGGAATTCACAGCTGGTCAAAAATCGGAAGCAAAAAGCGTGGAAGAAGAGTATGAATAATCTTTTCAAATCCCAGCTGTACTATTCTGCAAATATTGCATCGCATTTGTTACTGTATGTACCAGGCTATACACGACTAGCGCGCTCCAGACTTAGCACCAATTCAATGGACATTGTAAATACCCAACACCCCGAGGTTCCTGGAATCCCTCTCATGTTGATGCTCCCGAAATTACTCTTCATCACAATTGGAGTATGCTCGTTCGAACGATGGCATCCGTTTGCACCAAATCGTCATCTTGGTGCTATATGCAGCACTTCTAAAATTGAATTCCACTTTTTCTTCAAAATAATTCATGTTTTCAGTATCAGTTGGAGATGGATGGTAGATGACTTTTAATCAGTTATCATATGAATACGTCTGAAGACAATGTTGAGAGTGAAGATGAGCGATCGTACATGAAACCCAGCAGGAATCCGAAATCCAATTCAAAACCGAAACCCAACCCGATTCAATACAAAAGCGGATATTCAAAACAAAGATCATTTTCTCCCAAAAAAAGAATAGACCCTTCATCTGGTATTTATTTCTTTTGAATTGTGGTCAAATGGTTGCTGAGATAGGGCAAGAAATAACAACCATAGTAAAAAAATCATTTTTTTGACCTTTCATTGACCTCCACAGTGACCTTGAATATCATAACAATGATTATATTCTGACTTGTCATGATGAGAGCTTTCATTTGTTGTATTTTGTTTTGAATTTGGACCTTTAGTTTCGGAAATAAGCAGAGGGCGCTCAGCACTCCCCCTATCTTCCCAACAGGGCGCGTTTATCAAAAGACCCTAGTAGTGCGAGGGTTAATTGATTGCTCTTTGATGCCAATTTCAATTAACAATTAATTGGTGGCTCAAGAATGCCAGTTTCTATTAATTAATAGAAAGATCAATTACGGCAAGCATTAGTTAAATAACCCCATGGGCTATTATCTCATCTAATGCATATGAGGCCATTAATCGATTCATTTTGCTATATCAATTGTTCATTTTGTTCATCAGAAGAGGATGAAGTTCAAAACAACTTCACATTGAACATATAGAAAGCTAAATATGATCAAAATAATTATATCCAAGTAAATATTTAAATTTTGATCTAAATATCAAAAACAAAATATGATCTAGCTGAGCGGTCTGATTTGAATGGAAAATTCATAAATTGAAGACCAGTAGCTCACATCAATTGCTGAGTATCAAAAGTGGACCATTTGAATTGCAAAATATCGATACGTATTTTATTTGTGTATTATCTACTACTTCCTAAGTAATATTAAGTAAGTATGTGAAGCAAGTAATTATTACATTCTGGCAAACATCTAAGGGCAGTCATACACAATGTTTCCCATCGTTCTAAGATTGATTAAAGCAGATTTTTTGCATTTCAGGCAGATCAAGCACAATGGCCGCATTTTCAACAGGTAAGACGGAATTCATCATTTACATGGAGTTTTAAGCTTTTGCAAAATATTCAGATCTGAAATTATCCAGACGTAAATCAAGCGGCCTACAGGCCGAGACGGACTTGAACCTGATATTTGTAAAATGAACCGGGACCCGGTCGGACCGTGCATGAAGATTTATTTGCTTCTATTTCTAATAATGTGAAAAGCAATAAATCCGAGTAGCTTTGTAAGAAAAGGTCTCGATGGGCAACACCTTGTGTTGAGGCCAGGGTTCAAAAAAATTGTTTTTTGTTGAATTTGTTGAATCTGCCTTTTTAAAAAGATTCTAAAGACTGACACTCGATGTAAGATTTCTGCAAATATTGGTTTTAATATAGTCCTAGTCATAGAGTAGGGATATGTAGGTAGAGCGTCGACTCAAAAAAGTATCTGTATATAGTGAAAATTTTTATATGAAAAGATTCAGTTTTTTGCGGAGATCATGTTGCCGTAATCCAAAAAATTATTTGAGCAGTTTTTAAAAAAGTCAAAATTTTGCCAATTTATATACTACCGAGATGACTCTCCTACATAAGTAGTATGCAACAAGTTGGATATCAAAAGGAATGAACATTTGCCAATAAGCATCGCAACTAAGCGGACATTAGGCTGATCATCAAGGGAATTTCATGATCTGTATTATAATGGAAGTCTTCATGAAAAAGTCGCGATATTATTCTTGCTTTCTTGGCTGAAATCTCAAGTTTTCATTTCAATTTTCACCGACATGATTTTATGATTCTCTAAATTCATGTATCATTTCTTGAATCTGAATAGTGATGTGGACCCATTAACATCTTTCAAAGTTACTTGAAATCATTGTCTTTGATTCTGTTTTTTCTCTACTAGCAGTTTGCTTGTGATATGATCTCACTTAAGAAGATTCTCTTCAGGCTCAGCATGAAAGCAATAGCAGGTCATCGAGTTGCCAATTTAAGAAATATTGCCTCTCCAAGGCTGTCATGACAAGGATCTGCAAAATAATGTCATTTCCTTCTGCTTTATGCTATCATGATCAGTCAATTCCGTTGTAATTTCTGCAAAGCTACAAAAATTTGCATATCTCACATTTGGAAACGATTCCGACTGTATCTCCCTTGAGTTCATTCAATAAAATCGAAAGTGTATACACATTGGGGATTTAATAAATGCGGAGTTACCACTCTACCTAATATATTTACTCTATGGTCCCAGTTTTCATTAGTGTCTACTGGAGTTTAGAGGGATTTCATCATGATTTGATAGTCACTCCACAATTGTTCATTCATGCCGTAATGCTCAGCAGCTTAATTGCAAATAGGCGCCATGCACGATTGTGGATGGCATGTTGAGCTTTCCTTAGCAAGATCAACGGACAAATGCACCCGCTTCATCACAATGAATTATTTAAAACATCACGTTTAAAACTGATTTCTTAAAGCAGGTTTCTAAACATCGCTCATAGAGCAAATTTAGCAGGCAGATTGTCAACTCGAGAACAGTGTCATCATACAGTAGGCCTAAGTTATATTCATACAACCCAAGAAGGCCTACGAAATCTATACAGCAAAAGATTCAGTTGTGAACAATTTTTAAAGAGGCAAAGTTTTGCAAATTATTCTTCTGCTTAAATACTTAAAAGTCACTAGAGAGTTCAATGTTAAATGTATGGGATGTCAAATAGAATGAAAATTTACCAATAAGAAGCTTAATTAAAGAGATATCAATCTAATTATCAAGGAAGCACTATAATTTGAGCCTTCATACAAAAAATGAGCATTTATTTGCTATATTGTGACTATATATATTAGCTAAATATATTTGCTTTATTTTTGTTAGCTATTATTGTGTGGAATTGAATAATGGCTGATGCATAGAATAGGGATATATAGGTAGAGTGTCGACTCAAAAAAGTATCTGTATACAGTGAAAAATTTTATATAAAATGATTTAGTTTTATGCGGAGATTACGTTCCTGTGGTCCAAAAAATTATTTGAGCAGTTTTCAAAAAGTAAAAATTTTGCCAATTTATATACTACCGAGATGACTCTCCTATATAAGTAGTATGCAACAAGTTGGATATCAAAAGGAATGAACATTTGCCAATAAGCATTCTAACTAAGCGAAAATTATGCTGATTATCAAGGGAATTTCATGATCCGTTTTATAATGGAAGTCTTCATGAAAAAGTCGACATCTTATTGTGCTTTCTTGGCTGAAATTTCATATTTCTAATTCATGAAAGCAACAGCAGGTCATCGAGTTGCCAATTTAAGAAATATTGCCTCTCCAAGGCTGTCATGACACGGACAATCTGTAAAATAATGTCATTTTCTTCTGCTTTGCTATCATGATCACTCAATTCCATTGTAATTTCTTCAAAACTCCATGAATGTGTATATCTCACATTTTGAAACAATTCCGACTGTATCTCCCTTGAGTTCATTTGATAAAATCGAAAGTGTATACACATTGGGGATTTAATAAATGCGGAGTTGCCACTCTACCAAATATACCTACTCTATGGGCTGATGGCTAGAATCACAACACTCTACAAACATTCGTCCTGATCCATGTGCATCAATTCGGTTTTCTTGTCTATGATCTTATGATTCTCTAAATTTACTCTCAATTTATATCTGAAAATAGTGCGGACGTCATTCGTGTAGCATACATGATCATTGCCGTTGATTATGAAATTACAGTACTGCTTCATGGTCTGGTAATTTATGAGATGATCAAGTGTAAGAAACTGCTCGTGTTAGCAAAGCAAGGCTGAGCTTTAAAGAAGCTGTGGAATCAGCATGAACTATGTTTATGACAAGTTGGAGATACGAGGACGACCAAGTGAACATGATACAAGTCTATAAGAAGAAAACGTTATAAAATCATAATACTGAATAAAGTGAAAAAGTAGTATAAGCACAATGCAAAATCATATGAGAAGAAAAGGTTACTACGTTAGAATAAAATAAATACCAGTCTTCTTTTGCATATATAGATCAGGCTTGACGATGTGAATAAAGAGGGCTTTTCGCCGGCTTCTGATGAAGCACATGCCTGAATGAAAATTTACGCAGTGGAGTGAAATCAGCATGAACAAGCTAGCATTAACTACATGTATGCCTATGACAAGTTAGAGATACGAGGACGGCCATGGACGGATGTAAGACCAGATATTGGCTTTACATTCATACCGGGTATATACATGTATATTGTAGCAATCTTGGCGGTTCTAGTGCTAATAGTGAATAGTGCACAGCTAGTAGTGAAAAAGTCTGATAATCTACACTAAACTGATGAGAAAATGCACTCTGTCACCGAGAGACTGTTCAGTCGGTTTATTTTGATATTTTGAATATGTTTTCTGATCCACATAAATCTCCTCAACGCAGGCCTATTCTGCTCCATTGTAGCAGAATTGTAGCATATTCAAATGCAACAATATAGGCATGTTTGCACTCGTCTCCTGTACTAAATACGAGATATAGAACTCAGTAGCGCTCGCTAGCTTTACATTTTCGATGTCGCACAGATGAATAATAACACTCTAAGCGGTGTGCACTCGATAATAATTAATAATGCAACAATCGAGCCTAGTACAGGTACATGTAGTAATTCTGATGCATCCCGGCCCAGTATCTCGATGTATTGCTAGACAGTGTTGAATGTGAAGGGAATACTTAAGGATGAAATATTTCACTTTCAGAAACATGGAGAGTGGTGATCGAAGCTAGCAATGAATCCCTGGGGAGAAATTATACATTTTTGCCTGGTACTCTACTGAAGGAAATAATGTCTTACTGGCAATGCAATTTGAAAATATTCGATAATTATGTTTTCAAATCACCCGGGGAACTTTATCAGCTTGATGGTGATACCTGCTTAAGACAAATCGGTGAAGCTTGGCCCGGCTCGAAAACAACGATTCTCTTCGCTGAAAAATCCAGTCCGCCTTTTAGGGATATTTATTTCCATGTCGATGGACAGATGAAACACTATTCTGTTGATCCTAGTACTAAGCTAACCAGCATCATGCAACTCTCCACTAAAAATGCCTTCAAACACAACGGAGCTATTCTCGACAAGACCAGAACCATCGGGCAGTTGGGCATACCCAATAATGGCGTTATTTCTGTTATGAAAAATATTTACGCAGAAATAACGAACGGAGCTCTGCAACCGATTTCTTTATCTAGCTCGCCATCAACAGATTTCTTCGTCATATCAAATGGGAGAATTCTTCGTCAGGATGAGGGATCGAAAGAAGTTGCTGAACAGGCAAAGTCGCAACTGACGGTCAATTTAGAAGGAAAAGAATTCTGCTGGCATGTCAACAGTGAAAAAATTCCCTTTACTGAGTTCTTAGCCAAACTTGCAGATATATCCAGGATCAGTAGGTTGGTGTTGCAGAGCATGGTTTTCATATGTGTAGGATGCGGACGGCGCATCAAAGAACAAAATGCACAATATCAGCCGCTGAATGTTGAATGTTGCCGTCAACGCTCTCTCAGTTTAAATACGGAGATGCAGCTGCGCTACAAAGGTAAGAAGATTTTGAATTAATGATCTAAATTCTCAGGCTTTCCAGAAGATTGTGCATATATTAATTGGCAGACTAAAACTAACTTATTTATTACTTATGTGCAATATGTAATACTATGCGCTACGAAAATAACTTTCGAAAGCATTGCACAAATCGAGAAATACAAATTAGCATGAAAAAAAGATAAAAACAGAATAAATCTATCATAGATCGCAATCATGACTCAACTTCAAAACCCGATCATATGAATAACGTTTGTAATGCATTTAAGCAATCCAGAAATTATACTATGATAATAAAGATATTACCAGAAAGATATACGAGTAACATAGTTATTAGTTGCATCATCCACATTATGCTGTTCAGAAACTCGTTCTGGCTGCCGGGCTATAGATTGACGACCTAAAACTGTTTGGGGAGTTCTTAACTTATTTTTTTTAAAAATCATCATAATCTTCTGTCGGCCGGCACCATTACGTACACTAGTAGTAATCTACGATCGGCAGGCGCGATATGCGAAAGCAACAACTATCTGATTCTGTTCAACGTAGAAAAGTAAAGAAAACCGAGAAGCATGCATTAAGTAAGCTACTATAGACTTAGCTACTATAGGAATTAGGCAATTTTGAAGGCACTTTGAGGCGAGTGGGCAATTTTGAAAGTGAGTCTATCGGCCGAACCAGTCGAAAAAGGGCTGGCGGGCCGCATGTGGTGGACCCCTTGTTTTAGAGTGAAGAAAATTAATCCTCAAATTGCTATTTGAATTTGCAAGCAAAATGAAAGACAAATCCATATGTCCATCGAAAGAATTTCACTGTGAATTATGGATTATGGTGCAAGAACTGGAGCATCTCTAATCTCTATGGAAATAAACAAGAGCGACTGTCTTCCTTTACGTTTTCCAGCCTCCAAAAGCATTCGTTCATAACCGTTTGCATGAAAATGTGTATATCGGTCTCTTGGCACGTGGCACTGAGTTTTAGAAAGAGAAGTTCGATAGCATTGAGACTTTAAGGAGTGACATTACATCAAAAGTGTCGTCCGAAAAGTTAACAATCGTTAAGTTCGAGATTCGTCATAGCGTCACATCTTCCTCTTCATTGTTGTAGACCTACTTATCAAATTATTTCAATTATAAAATGTAGTCATGCAGCTGACATCATTTTTTTTTTGAAGACTTTACTGCACACACAAGCTTTGGAAATACCCAGGAGAAAGGTTTCCTGCAATCCCTATGATTGATAATAACAAAATATTCTGACAGTTCGGTTCGGCCGAAATTGTAGTTAGATTCGGCAATGTACTGCTTCGATCGAACTTTAAAAATCAAGGTTCGGTGCACCCCTAATAATAATATTGGCAAAATATGACACGAAATCGATAGCTACACTTTAAACTGCAGAGTACGAAAGCTGGCTGATTTTGAATACGAAACCGATGTACAGAAGGAGAATATCAAAATGTACGAAAGTACTATTGTTCAGGTTCATGCACTACGAAAGCGATTGGCTTTCATATTGGTTTATCTTTATCATCCAATAGGAAGGCCAATCGCTTTCGTAGTGCATGAACCTGAACAATAGTGCTTTCGCACATTTTGTAATTTTCGGTTTCGTAAGCAGCTTTGGCATCGTACAGTTTAAAGTGTAGCCGGTGTTACTCTTCTTATTTTTCCCAGTTCTAATTTTCCGGTGCAATGCAGCTTAGAAACAGTTGCATTTTTTTGTAGATGACTCCTAGTTTCCGTGTTATTGATTCCCACCTATTTCTCTTGAAAATTGTTCAGCAATTTTAGTTGAGGATACAATACTGAGATATCGAGACTTGTGCCCTCTAGGAGACAATATTAAGTTTGCATTGACATCTGTGTAAAGACTCAGACTGATTTGAAGATTTTAAGTTAGGCTTCTGGAAGAATCTATTGGCATCACTTTTTCCAAAGGGAAAATTGAATAGTAGGGATTTTCTAATATACCTTTCTCGATCGGTCAGCAATTTAGATTGGGGAGGAGAATGTCATAACACCGGAGCAATTTCACTCACAGAATTAAATATTTTGTTTATCTGCTTCGGTTTGCTAGAAGTGTGATTGATACGAAATCGCCGGCACATTGAGGAACCTATTAAGTGGGCAAAAAGGAATTCCTAATACCTTACAGCGATAGGAAAAAAGTCGTGCGTCGCTTGCGGATTAATGTGAGTTCCAGCGAAGTGCTTCGATTGCCAAAATTCCTTCAGATTCGAAGAATTCAGATCATTGCACACAAGTTTTCTCCATAATGCTGACCCTTCCGATCATTATTAAAGAAAGTAGCAGGCATACGAAAATTAGTTCACTTGATGTTTTCACATCCTCTTCTCGGCATTGCTCAATGTATAGTACATGCGCTGAATCGAAGCCACGCATCGATGTGCGTTTTGGTGTGTGCGAAGTGATATCACAGCACGCACGCATCTCTCACTGGCTCTGTTGTCCTTTGCTGACAGTTTATTGTTTGCCATTTCCAATAGCAAGCGATACACGAATTATCCATTCGAGTAGGAGCAAGTTGCCTAATTCTGTGATGTGCCATTTCGATATTAAGGTTACATATAACTCTTCCTTTCTAGGAAACCGAAGCGCGCGCAGATGAATCTAATTCTGTGATTTCACTACTTCAATGACAATAGTAATGAAACTGATACTTGAAAACTATCTTAGTATAGCATGTCAATTGTGGAAGTTCTTGGTCGTTCTTGACAAGTCTCATAAATCGGTCTAAAAGTGGTCTAATCCTTCAAAGATTGTCTTGCTATACAGTGAATACATAGAACGGTTCACGAATACACTGAATGTATATAAGTTTAGAAAGCAGAAAGGCACCTCAGCCTCTCGTTTTTTGCAGACGTAGGAACATCCACAGCTTCAATGCGGGAACCGCATAAAAAGCAGAATTCAAAAATGGTGCGAAAGGGGAAGATGTTTAGAGCAAGAAAATGTTGCGACAATCATCATCAAAAAGGTAAGACTGAATACAGGACATTCTTCAATGTCTTTTGTCCTCAACTCTTGCCGTGTATGCGGCAGTGTTTGGAATCTATGGTAGTAGTATGTTATCAGTAAGAATAAGTAGTGTTACAAGTCTTAAGATTTCCATTTTTACCAGATATTAGAGCAAAAGCTAATTAATTTTGATTCGTTGCCACGAGAAAGCCTCATTGAGTTCTCTTAAGAACTGATTAATCCAATGGTAA
This sequence comes from Prostheceraeus crozeri, assembly GCA_907163375.1. NCBI lineage: Eukaryota > Metazoa > Platyhelminthes > Polycladida > Euryleptidae > Prostheceraeus > Prostheceraeus crozeri. Next base: position 228,139 of record CAJQUW010004989.1, read on the forward strand.
CAACAGCATTTCATTTGCACACTTGCGGATTGGAGAACGCCATCAGTCCTCATCAGGACTACTTCAATCAATAATTTGAGTTAGTAAAGCAATATATTCTACTATAAATGGCTGCTGGTATCATTTTCATCATCGTAAGATAATAATTGGTATATCAAGCATCAATTATAAAGTGTAATCCTGATGATACCTTAATCCGATTAATCATCCGGTGCTTTCACAATCGAATGACTAAAGAACACTTTGGACTAAAGGAATTATTGAGGTTGTGCCATGTTCAGGTCATGTGCTGCTCATTCTCATATCGGGTCAAGGGCAACATAATCACATGTCAACCTGGCACCTCTGACAAGGATCAATTGTCGGTAAAAAACCTCAAGGCTCAATGTCTGCTGAAGTATTATGCACTGGCTTTATAATTTTGCAATTTTTTCCTAAGAAGAGTTACAAAGATATAAAGATGTCACGAGCAACTACTATGTGATTTTCAGTGAATGTGGACAGTTCATAGTAGTAGAGGTCTGGGATCTTGACTGTGCTTGCCTTTGTTGGAAAATGTATGACCATCATTTTCATAATCTGGACAAGCAAAATTTCAAGAAAGGAGTTTTGACCTATTTCCTTTGTGGTCTCCGTGGCACAGTGGTTAAGTGCTTGGCCTAGCGATCCTTCGGTCCAGAGGTCGAGCCCCGAGAGTGTCATTGGAAGTCGTCAGGAAGGGCATCCGGACTAAAAGATCACAACGCTTTACATTAAAGTCTGACTGTGTCAGCACCGTCGAAGCCCCCAGTAAGGGAGAGTAGTGACGTTAAACCATCATTTTATCCCTGCCAGGAGGCTGTTCAGGCCCCTGTCACATTTATGATGTGGTCATCTTAAATCTAAGCCACTAAACCTATTCTTTCGTAGCGTTTAGCATATTTTCAAACTTTCACCTAAAACTCGTTGGATTTTGCCAAATGACAGCTCAAATTTATGACTTTTTGAGTGAAAACTGCATACTTTTCAGAAAGTTTGAATTCTGCCAGATCTTGCAACCGTATTTGATGATAACTCCCGGCGAAATGCATCAGTCTTTAATAGAAGCACACTAGTTAAAGGAGTAATCAAGAACAATTTTTACGACCGCGTAGAATATAATATATAATACGACCTTAAAGGGAATATAAAACTACACGCTCGCAGAAAATTGCTTATTATTTCCGGTACTCCTTTAAATGATTGAATCCCAACCGATGGCAACAAAATCTCAAATTCATGACCACATCACTTTGTAAATGTGAGTCTGATATTGTCAAGATTATCTATTACAACACAGACATCAAATAGAATATTGGAAATTCAAATGTTATGTAAATACTACTTATCAAAACTATTGCCAGCATTGAAGCAAGTAGTCATTTTTATATTTTCTTAAATATTTGAATGCCTTGGGCATCTGTAATTCGTCTTGCTTCCATATAAGCATATTTGAAGCATCTTAAAGTGTTAGGCTGCATTTCACATGCATATGTATGAGCTATATTTCATGCACAAATCAATCTTATTATCAGTCACAGTTTGAACTCATAAGTAGCTTCTTAGTACATTCATCCTGTGTGGCATCATAAATAACAATCACTTACAGCCGAAATTCAGCAAAATGCAAATAATTAAAGACGGTCAGGAAGGGCACTTTAAAATTCGAATCTCTTTTAGATGAATGAGTTGGAGGAAACAAACACAAACATTGGAAAGTGCATTACTAAATGTGTTGTATCGGTCATCGCATTAGAGCAAAGCTTTCGATGTATCTCGATATTTTCTTTAAGTGTCTAAATGCTATGAGGCTATGAACTATAGGCTAGTAATTTGGTTTTTCTTTAGCTGTCGTTTAATCATTCAGAATCTGTCGTATAGGTGCATAAGCGAAAGCAAAGCAAAGGCCATTTTATATTAATATTGCATCCTCCATGTATTTTACATGTTTATGACTGGCTAACTCATCGTTAACGGAAAGCGAATTCATCCCGAGTTACATGATGCCTATTTTCGGCGGCTGCACGTATAGGCTAGGCTGCACTTTTTGAGCACATCTTGTAAAAATGAACATTTTTCATGCAGTGACAACAGGTTCTTTTACTGTTCATTTAGTTGACAGATACGAGTATCTGTATTCACAGTCTGTGTCCTGTAAAGACAATTACTGGAGAGGAAAGTGGGAATTAATATGTCACTACCATAGGCTACCCCCAGCACGGAATCCCTGGATTTGTTTACACTATGCTACATTCAAATTGCCAGATCGGATCTGGACCATTCCCTTGATCCGGCAGGAGACTAGCTTTCTATGCTACGAACTATTATTATCCTTTCTTGCAGTTGCACAAATTCAAATATCATTTTCTCCTCAGCCAGCGCAGAATTGTGAGTATTCCTTTTAACTTAAATGTCCGACTTATATTTCTCTTCATCTCTGCAGTAGCATCAGCTCCACCATTGCCATTAAGGAGAGGTGAGTTGCAGTATTCATCATCATTTGAGCTGTTCTATCTAATTTACTTCATTCAAATTTTCCTTAATTTAGCTCTCCTGAAACTTTACATGTTATACTTTGATTCACAATTATTGATCAAAACCTTATTCGACTTATTTTATGATACTTTCTCGCACATGGATGCAAAGGAGGTACCCAAAGGTGCGAGGTGGAACCCAGGGCAGCAACAATCTAACCAAATCCTATTCAGATTTCAAGTTTTCTTTCCTATGAATTGCGGTGAGGCAGAGAAGTAGTCCAGGAGCTAGCGCGAACTTGTGCAGGGAACGAGGTAGTACATAAAACTTTCACATAGCATAGTACACCTCTAACCTACTGCAAAACTTCGCGTCTGCCGGATCAGATCATTTGCTTTTCAGAAATAGAGAGGATAACACAATCCTATGTATTTCTAGTGGTAAAATTGTGACATTTAAGGTGTTGACTCCATTTTTTCGAATTTTTGCTCATAAAAGTTACACAAATTGGTATTTTGTTGAACTGGTTATTATAGAAATCATCTACAGATCATGATCTTTCAAATGAGTTATCATTCAGTGACAGAGGATGAAGTAAAGTGTGCAAACAGACACTACTGGTTAGGGCATATCTACAATTTTCCTGAAATTTCTATGTTAAAATTTGCATTTACACCAACGAAAAGTGTCTGTTTGTACACTTTACTTCATCCTCTGTCACTGAATAATAACTCATTTGAAAGATCATGATCTGTAGATGATTTCTATAATAACCAGTTCAACAAAATACCAATTTGTGTAACTTTTATGAGCAAAAATTCGAAAAAACGGAGTCAACACCTTAAATGTCACAATTTTACCATTAGAAATACATAGGATTGTGTTATCCTCTCTATTTCTGAAAAGTAAATGATCTGATCCGGCAGACGCGAAGTTTTGCAGTAGGTTAGAGGTGTACTATGCTATGTGAAAGTTTTATGTACTACCTCGTTCCCTGCACAACTTCACGCTAGCTCCTGGACTAAAGATCAAGAAGACGGTAGAAAGAGAGGAAAACTTGGTACTGGATTTTCTTAGATCTGGAATGGGCTTATGACAGTGTCCCCTGAGCCCTTATATCTGCAACCCTTAGATGTTTAGAATGCTGAAGAGAAAGAGATGGTTTAACGAGAAAATGTGGGAACGGACAAGAGCAGCAGTTATTGTAGGTACAAACACCAGTGAGGAATTTGTTGTGAAGACCGGACTTAGGCAGGGAATTGCTTTGAGTCTTTTTCTGCTTGTTTTGATAATGGAATTAATATCAGGAAAATAATTTGAAAAGGAACGAATGAATAAGATTACATCCGCAGACGACCTGGTGATGATAGCTGAAGATGAAGCAGAACTACAGCGGAAACTCAAAATGTGGGCCATAGGCAACATGGATTACATGTATGTGTTAATTTGGTGAAGACGGATGCAATGTGGATAGGAAAGGAACCAAAAACACATCTGTGTATAAATAGAGGGGACTCAGCATCGGGATTTAGGTATTTGGGCGGTGTGGTGACGGAAGATGGAAGACGTAAACGAAAGTCAGGAGAAGAATACAAACAGGAAGTGGCAGGAGGTATGGGAGACAGAAAAATCAGCAAGGAAATGAGACGGAGATTTTTGAGGTATGTGTATTACCAACAGTTTCATAAGGACTGGAGACAGTGTCACTTACAAAAGAACAGCAAGAGAGAATTCAAATGTGCGAGAACAAGTGGGTGAGGAGATCGTGCGGAGTGAAGCTGATCGAGAGGAAGCGGGTGTCCGAATTGAAAAAGGAAGTGGTAATGAGAAGATCGGCGACACAGAAAATTGTAGAAAAGCGCATGTGGCAAGGATGAGCGAGGAGAGATTGCCGTGGCGAGTGGAGCACAATGAAGAGACAAGTGCACAGGGACGAGGAAGACCAATAATCCGCTGAGAAAAGACCTACACGGAGCGGAAGACGATTGGAGAAGATGAAGAATGGGAAAAGACTGTCAACAAAGCGGTGGGATCATGGAGTGTGTGACTTTGACTTCGCATATCTCCCTGGCGAACATTTGATGCTATGGTGCGAATGTCATGTGAGTCATTGTTGATTGTTGACATTTGTAGTTTGCATTGTACTCGACATGAGTTTCCCTTACCGCATTGTTGAAACAAAATACATGAAAATAAAATATGAATTGAAATTGCATTGCCTCCCTCTTGCAGCTGCCGCAAACCAGACATCGACTCCTCCACCGATACGTAAGCTTACTTTGACATTCACAGTGACTTGCATGAACGTCTACTTTCCCATCTTCCTTTATAATAGCCGCAAGGAAGAGATTGGCTCCTCTACCGACAGGTAAGTCATCAAGTTGATCACCTAGGTCAGTGGTGGGCAACGCGTGGCCCGCGGGCCACTTGACGGCTTGATTTGAATCGATGATGTGAAAATGACTCACTCCGGCATCGACCTTTGGGAGGTGCATCTAAGGGTGAGGCATCCTCTTTAGAATTTGCAAAAGCATTAATTAACAACTAAATGAGCATCAATTTGATATGGCACAAGAAACAAAAATTCACATTCAAACTGTCCAACCATGCTCCTTTTGTAATGAATATCTTCTCGTATAAGCGCAAAATGGACATCACCTGCGCGACTTTATGTTAGTAGGTCACAAAGTATTCGATGCCCTGCTGAGCATGATTCTCTGCATAATTAACCACGCCTCAATGAACCTAGAAAGAGGCGGCCACATCAATTAGACCTTGACTACGAATAGAGGAATCGAACAACAGGATTTTGACACGTCCACGGTTTTTTTCAAATATTCTTGCTGAATTCCATTTGTGCACTACTGCACTAACATATACTCATTGACATAATGAATGAAACAAACTATCATTGGCTTGAATTGAAGTTTGTTTCATTTCTTTCTCAGGTATGTTGCAATATCTCACTTTCTATGTATTACCATCCAACACATTAGAGAATGGAGAAAGATCTGTGGTGGTCAAATTTCAAATTTTGATATCGATACAACTGTCACAATTGCTTTTACAAATTGAACATAAACGTGAACTGAAATCCAGCTTTTGTAAAATAAAATGGCACACGATCAGTTTACCAGAGGTATGGCTATTGGAATGATTCGTTGTGGTAGAAGTTGTGCGAGTGTTGCCGAAGAGCTGTAACTATCGAGAGTCGTTGTTTGGAGGTGGTGGTGTCGATGGAAAGAAGAAGGAGATGTTAAAAAGAAGAAGGGAAAGTCTGCAGGAAGGACAGACGCACGTCTAGTTTTAGCTGCAAAGAGGAATAGATTTGTGTCAGTCCCAAAGCTAGTCGTACACTGGAAGAGTGCCTCAAATATAGACTGTAGCGTTCGAACGACTTACCGAAGATTGCGAGAAGCAGGAATTCAATCGCGACGACCAGATGTCCTAATTTCGCAGAAGACGAGTTGCATGGTGTGATGCCCATTGCTCATTGAATGACCATCACTGGCAGAAAGTCTTGTGGACTGATGAATCGAGATTCACTCTGGATTTCAATGACGGTCGTGTCAGAGTGCATCGTCTTCCAGGTGAACGCTTTGCCCCATGCTGTATTAAAGAACACGACAGATGTCCTGACGAGATATGTCGACGATGTCCAGGATTACATAAAAAACGAGGCGCTTTTCTGCCACTATCATTAAATATTGTGCTCAGTCATTACTTTTATCTTTACCTTTATGCGTTTATTTTTTACTGATTATCTCTTTATATTATTGTACGTGCATGTACATGACGTGATCGGTGGTATGTGAAAATGTGTGATAAATTGTGTAATGTGCTCACCGTCTGTGAGGCAAATATAGATTCTTCTGATTCTGATTCTGAGATATGGTGGTGGAAGTGTTATGCTATGGGGTGGCATTTGGCATGGCGGACGAACGACAGCAGTCATCATCAAAGGCACGTTGACTGGAGAGAGGTATCTCAATGAAATTGTGCTTCCTGTTGCTGCCCCAGTGGTCAGGGTGGAGGATCTCGTCTTCCAAGACGACAAAGCAAGACCACATCGCTCATCAGCTGTCATTGCCACTGTTAGGAGATTGAACATTCAAACCCTTGACTGGCCTGCACGCTCACCTGACTTGTCACCCATTGAACAAGTCTGGGACGAGCTTGGGCGGCGAGTGAGAGACCGCTATTCACTTCCACCAGTATCCCTGAAGATTCTCTCTGAAAGATTGACAGAGCAGTGGTTTCTCCTTGAAACATCCTTCATTCATAAACTTTGTGAATCCATGCCATCTCGGATTACTGAATGTATTGGAGCTAGAGGGAGGCACACGCGCTAATAATAATAATAATAATAATAATGCTTTATTCAATCGTCATACAAAAGCGGTATGAGAGGATACCTGCGTACACATATCGAACAAATTTACAGTCATGTAATACTGGCATATTTAATGAACGATTTGTTATACAATGCAGAAGTTCTTGCGTGCGATTGAAGCACTCGGGGATGTCTAATATGAGAAACATTTTCTCTTAGGATGAAAAATTCGGAGAGAGGATGTCTGTCTTTAAAAGTTGCAATATTTGTCACAAGTTTGACACATATTCTGTCAAGTAAAACATGTAGATGGGGTCTATTGGTGGCTCCAGACCATTTAATAGCAACACGATGTAGACGTTCCAGTTTTTTGAGGTGTACCTTCTTCATATCACATAACACTGGCCAGCAGAAAAACATATGACAAAAGACAAAGCTCATATAAGCTTGCCAGATAATACTGCTGTCGTTATAGTTGTTTCTTAATCTTTTTACGATAGACATAGCGCGACAACACTTGCTGTACATGTATTTAAAATTGGTGTCCCATTTCAGATCACAAGAAAAATGTACTCCAAGTAGTCGGACAGAATCCTCCTGTACAATTTGAGTACCATTAATGCAAACCTTAAGGTTTGGACACTCTCCATTACGAGAAAACAACAAGCACTTGGTTTTCTTGGTGTTGACTTTTAAACCTTTACTGTCAACCCAATTACAAAAGGAGTCAACAACATTTTGAATATCATCATGTTCATTGTCGTCGTGAGAGAAGTGAATTAATGAAATATCATCTGCGTATGCCACAGCTTTGGTATTGGGAAAAGTCGGAAGGTCGTCGATAAACAAAATAAACAGAATCGGACCCAGGATTGATCCCTGGGGCACACCACTAGAAATATCAGTCCAATCGGTAAAAGTTGCATCACTTGCACGCACTCGCTGAAATCGATTGCACAAAAACTGACGTACAAAATGAACAGTTTGAGCGTTGCAGTAAAAAAAATTTTCAAGTGTGTTCAACAGTTTACAATGGCTTATGGAGTCGAAAGCCTTACAAAAATCAATGGCTAACAAGGCTGCAGAATTCTTAGAAGCAGCCGTAATGTGCTGTAATACAGAAAGTCTGACAGACAGTAGTGCATTCGTGCAACCAACAAACCTGTTGATGTAGCCAAATTGACGGTGGTGAAGGTCATGAGAAAGGGAAGGAATCAGAATCAATTCTCTGAACAGCTTTTCGAGGATTTTGCTGCAAAACGGAAGGATAGAAATTGGTCTGAATTCGTGACCATCTTTCTTTACAATAGGGATGATGTTCGCGTACTTCCAAGCTTGAGAGAAGAATGACGAGTTAAGACAGCGAGAATAGATAACAGATAGAGGAAAGGCTAGAAAATCAGCAAAAGCACGGAAGAAAAACCCGGGAATTCCATCCGGACCAGGTGAATTCGACTTACATTTTCTAATCATATGCAGAACTTGAGACTCCCTGACGGTAGAGACGGTAGACGAGATAGGGTCAATCGAGGAACTTTTGTAGGTGAAATGGTGAATGTCTGATGAGGAGAAAACGGAGCGAAACTTATCATTCAAATCGTTAGCTTTTGTAAGAGAAGAGAAGAATTAGGCCTACTACCTTTGACTTGAGAATTTATCGATTTCCAGGAGTCAGAAAACGAAGGAGAGTTGTAATACCTGTGTCTAACTTCAGAGAGTTTCATCAAGAATTTTTCTCTCAAACACAAAAATTTACCTTAATTTCCCTTCGACAAGGCTTTATCACGAGCTATAAAGGACTATAAGAGCTGGAGTGAGCCAAGGAGGGTCAATATTACGCATGCGTATTGTTTTTCGGGACAAAAAGTGACAAACAGATAGTATATAAAGGACTGAAAACAGTTGACTGTAACATCGATATCATCGGCTGACAAGCATAAACTAAGCCAGTCAACATGAGCTAAAACTTGACAACATTGTGCGAATGATGTAGATGAAAAAGAACGCACCTTGATTTTTGTTACAATTGGTTTCGTAACCTTAGCGGGACAGATAAAAATACCACAATGATCTGAACGACCTAAAGGACTAATACAGTTTGATGGAAGAAATTTTTGACATTGATTTGAAGCTATGATATCTAAAGTATTCTTGCCTCTGGTTGCTTAATAGTCCGGGAGCTAGCGTGAAGTTGTGCAGGGAACGAGGTAGTACATAAAACTTTCACATAGCATAGTACACCTCTAACCTACTGCAAAACTTCGCGTCTGCCGGATCAGATCATTTACTTTTCAGAAATAGAGAGGATAACACAATCCTATGTATTTCCAGTGGTAAAATTGTGACATTTAAGGTGTTGACTCCGTTTTTTCGAATTTTTGCTCATAAAAGTTACACAAATTGGTATTTTGTTGAACTGGTTATTATAGAAATCATCTACAGATCATGATCTTTCAAATGAGTTATTATTCAGTGACAGAGGATGAAGTAAAGTGTACAAACAGACACTTTTCGTTGGTGTAAATGCAAATTTTAACATAGAAATTTCAGGAAAATTGTTGATATACTTTATTCCTCAATGTGACATCTTAAGACATTAGATTTGATGTCAGACATAGATTTATTAAACAACACAGAGGCATGTTATGCTATTAAAGTTGAATCTGCTACATGCATTGTTTTCTATGCTAGCGACTTGGTGGAGATTGTGTCTAAATTATCAAGGTATCATACGTGTATACATGCATATATACAGTACCAGTCAAAAATGAAAGAAGTTAAAGAAGCAAATGTTTCAAAAATTTTGTCAATGAGTATGTGTTGTTATGCTCCCTGTTTCGCATACTTGATTGGCATTATCAGACAACAACTATTTGTGGAGCCCATGCACGGTCTTTGAAAGCCGTATATGTTTGGGTGACATAGGTCCACGTGTACACATGTAGCATGATCAATAATTGCAGTGAAATCAATTTTATCTTGTGCAGCTTTCAGGCGAACACTTGTTGCACTTACAGACCGTCGCTTTTCGATGAATTAAGGCAATGTCGATCAAATCACTACAAAAAGTCAAATTACAGTTAAATTACACAAAAGAAAAGCTTCCATTATTTGTTATAGGCATATTCGATCTTTAGTGATCACGTGAATTGTGGAAAGTAAATTATGATTCCTTAATAATAAGCAAATTAGTTGCGTACAATACTGCTGCATACATTTTACATGTAAAATTTTGGTGTGTAACAGTATGTAATATAATGTTGTTATATTATGGTATAATTGGTTTGTAATATGACCAGTATAAACGCAAGTACGGTACAGCGGCCCGTAATACTTGCATTTTAAAGTATGGAATAAAAGAATATTAAGCCTATGCTACTCCCTTTTAAAATTGGTGGCCCGCGAGCCTTTTCGCGGTCTTTCTTTAAGCCCACTATCCCAATTTGGTTCCCCACCACTGACTTAGGTGAACTACCACGTTCCTTGCCTTTTTCTTACAGTTGCTCCAAGACAGACATCGACTCCTGCGCCGACAGGTAGGATCTTCATTATCTTCATGTTGGTCACTTGCGTTCATTCCCTCTTTATTGCAGAAGTCATAAGGCAGACATCAACACTTTCATGGACAATGCGTACTGGTAAGAACTTTAGTTCATGGTAATTTTAAAAATTTTACTTTTTGGCTGATTTTCACTATTTTTTGGAGGCATAATTTTAATCTTCATTGACATTGTTAGCAAATGGAATAACTAAAAGACAAGCCGAGTTCTCTCCTAATTTCTTAATTAAACATTTGGATTTCCTTGTAATCATATGGGATAATAATGCTCACATGAGGGAGTATGCGTACTTGTAATTATGCGGTTTTGTATAGTGATCTTCATAACATAAAAATATCAAATGTTCATTTACAAATGATCGGATATTTTGATGGTTCAAAAGATCACAGAATCCATGCTGACAACTGCTACAAGGGTAATTCACAATAATAGCCGGATTTTAAGTTTATCCAATTTTTTAATAAAGCATTAATCTTAAACAAACTAATTCTGATTAATACCGGAAGAAGTAGCATTTATGAATCAATATTTGAATTTTTCTTTTGAGGAGCAAGGAAGAGCATGGTTTTTGAAGCGAGGCCTGTTGCAATGGATGATTTGAGGAGCAAGATCAAGGAAGTATTTAGCGAAACTGACAAGGATGCCTTTCGACGTGTTATAGAAACTATACGAAAATACTCCGTTAGTATGCGAGAATTCATGGATCATATTATGTTGAACTGTAGATATTAGAACTTGTTGAATCATAAATGCTACATCTTCCTGGAATAATGAAAAGTTGTTTGGTAAACATTTATCTTTTGACCCAATGAGTCTTTTCGAAATATAAAAGCACGTCCACTCCAATGAAATCGCAGATAAAGATCGCAAGCAGCCAATCAAAATGAAGCGCTGCAGAAAATGATGTAAATTGAAAATCGGGCTTTACCGTGAATCTAATAGCTACATTTTCGAATAGATGAACGCGATCCTAATAGAACAAAAGTAACTCGAAGTTCTCTAAGATTTTAGTTATGCAAAATGGGATGAGAATCAGTCATCCGATTTGCTTCCCATGCATGTTATGAATTCTAATCATAGACATTCATCAACATTAAAATAAAAAGCATTATCTTTTCCCGGAATCAGTTAGGACAGCCATCGTTCGGAATGCTATATTAGGTGAGTATTCGCTAGTAATTTGGCATGACTCCTGTATTCAAAAGTTAATATACAAAAAATAACATCAAAGATGATCATCAAACACCCAAGGTTTCGGCGTGGCGCTGATCACGACTAAAAAGTTGTGATAATAAAATAAATCATATAAAAAATCATATAAAAAATATGTATATCACGTTAATCATATTCAAACTTGGCTTCCTCTCTGTAATTCCCATGGATTCAACATTGTTACGGTCTGGTTTGGTTTTCAGAAGACCAGTTGTTCACTCCAATTTTTATATTGCCAGCAAATAAAATAAAAGTAAATATGCTGCCCAACGTTTCGAGCTACAAGCTCATCGACTGGGGCTATAGGCCTACACGAAACCTCTGACCTCCGCAGACGAGGTATTTGTAGCGAATACTTCTGTCGAGCGCCTACACTATACGTTCATGTTTTCTATTGATTTTTGGTTGAATTTTGTCTATGAAATCTGCTTCAATATCATTCCCAAGTTAGGCAAACAACTAAAACACGACATCAACAAAAATATTAAAGAAAGATGTGAATGTAGTATTTGTAGTCTGAACCCAAGTATCAACTGCAAAAGTAAGTATGTAGTGTTACGGGTTATTATTTTCTTAATATTCCCAAAACATATGATTGAAAAATGTAAATGAAAAATGTGGATAAATTATATTGTGAAAATAAATAAATGGTGCAAACAGTCCTTATAAGGACAGATGGTACGTTCACAGTTATAAGACAGTCACAGCACCAACAGAGTCTCCAGATTCTTCCAGGACCACAAGCCGTGGTGATCACGTCCGCAGCAGTTCGATGATAGTTCGCACATAGAAGATAGGCTGAAACACCATCAACGGCTCTCGCCGACAACTTCGCTTGGAGAGACCAGAATGCGTGAGCGGGCGTTGTTCATGCCGCGTTAAATACGTCTGTGAAGATTCGCTCACGGTCAGCTACCAATTGTTTGGTCATCCATTGTCTGATGACATGACATGTCTATTGTCAGTCATGTACCGTAGATAGCTGACAAGCTGGACTTTTGCATGACATTGGAACTTGAAATGCATGCCGCGGAAAAGTTATTGCTCTAACAATGGAATGGAGATTGCTCTCACCAAAACAATAAAATGCATAATAAAGCAAGAAGACAAACTGCCTAGCACACAACAGTAGTTTACAAGTTCACTTCTAAGTTGTGTGAACATGCGTACATAGGATCTACCAATCGTCCTTTTCACATTCGTTATAGCGAACATCGGTCCAGTATCACTAAGAAAGACAGCAAAAGTGCTCTCTCAGACCACATACGTCATAATCATGCTGATTGCAACAATGCCAGCATCGATCTTTTCGGTATCGAAATTATTGACAGGCAAAGTAACGCCTTGAGAGCCAGAGTATCCGAAGCAGATTTCATCATAGAAATATACTGTTTATCTGAAGTTTGCTAGAATGGAAATTGACTCAAGGTCGCGGCACATCCGGGGGAACTAAGTTGGGGCATGAAGAACCAATTAAAAGCTTCGATTTGCTCATGTGACTGATTCTAACCCAATGATACAGTCGTTGGCAGGTGCATCTAAGTGAAAATGCGTGCGATTTATGTGCCGTTATTGTGCATTGCATGAAGCTTAATTTCCATTCTAGAGGTTTTATTGTTGTCAATTTCTATGGATTTCATAGACAAAATTCAACCAAAAATCAATAGAAAACATGAACGTATAATGTAGGCTCTCGACAGAAGTAATCGCTACAAATACCTCGTCTGCGGAGGTCAGAGGTTTCGTGTAGGCCTATAGCCCCAGTCGATGAGCTTGTAGCTCGAAACGTTGGGCAGCATATTTACTTTTATTTTATTTGCTGGCAATATAAAAATTGGAGTGAACAACTGGTCTTCTGAAAACCAAACCAGAAAAAACTGCCTCCCGTATGCAGCCATCAACATTATTACAGTTGTTGTGAAAGCAACTAACTTTCTCTTACAAGTCACTAAGCCTTTAGAAATTGCAACTCTTCTTGAAGTTTATCACTAATACTTTATCATAACCGAGGAATGATACAAAAGCAACTGAAGAATTTATTATACAAGATATCAATGGGCTCGGGAACCCTTCGTGAAAAAATGAATGAACAACACAGACGCATAATTTTACTAAATGATCAAAACTAAAGATCTATGATATCATCATCGATTCAGTTTTGGTGTGACATAATCAAGAGAGAATCTATTTTCAAATTTCGTATTTGGATGACACATTTTTACATATGTAACGTCTTTCAATAATTATGACCGATTTTCAGAGCTTTGATTCTCAATCGATTTTAAATGTCGAATAGTTTAAATCCCTGTACTTTAATGAGTACATGCACCTCCTTTATATTCGTTTGAATATCTAGCTCCATATTTTCTTTTGTGCTCACAGCTCTACGTGGAACATCGACCCCACCGCTGACAGGTTAGTGCTGCATGGCTTTTTCGATTATCCAATCACTAAAACTTCTATTCATAGAAATCCAGCTTTTCGTTATAGTTAATAGCTGTTTGTTATTTGTTGATGGTCAGTTCAGCTTCTCGGCTAAGTGTCGTCTTATTATCTCAATATTGTTAGATCTTTTGAGGAATCAAAACCTGTGAAACATGCAATAGTTGCAGACTCTTGGCGGAAAGCGACGTCTTGGAAGTTAATTTTGTCAAAATGGCTTGACATATTTAAAGAGAAATAAGAGCCATGAATCTTTACAAAGTCACCATCGTTTAGGCGCTGTTGTCATGAAAACGAATGTCTTCGACGTAATATTGAATTCAGTTTGTATGTCAGTTCTAGTCCTTTAATATATATTCTCCAACTCATGCAACAACTTACTAAAGTTGATTGTAAATTGCCTGAATTCAGCTGTTTTGACGTATCAGAACGGATACCATTACTAAAGAACCTCAGATTTACTTAAGAAATCTCAATTCAGTTGTCAAGTTGCGCAAAATTCAATGCAAGTGCAAAATATCTCACATCGAATATAGATTAAACAAATATTATTCACTAAGCAGTGAAATTTTGTCAAATCATAGCCGTAACTCAGCAATCAATCCACTTGATTTCTTTGTGCTGTAATTAATGAAAAAGCATCTATTAACTTTTCTTTGTAAATACAGTAAAACCTGCTTACAATGGACCCTCTACATAATGGACACTCGTTCTCAGTGGACAGTTTGTCCTGCATAAATGCTGTTTGCCATTGAAATGCCCCTTTTCATAATGGACACCTGCTTAACGTGGACAATGGACAGCATTTTCTCACAAATTACCTGCGTGATGTGGACATCATAATTGGCACACCTTGTCGCATTTCCATCTAATTTCCTTTCAAGTGGACACTATTGTCCATTTGTGTAAACACTCCAGTTTTATAATGTGGAAAGCAGACACTGCAACGATTCAGTAACAAAGAAAGATGATTAAGTGAATATGCTAGGATGATTGACAACAAGCGTTCATCATCGCCCGGCCAAAGTAAACACAACCAACACCATCACTTTCAAGCATCTTCAAGAGAGCCGAAATGAAAAGATCGAAATGGATATCTTTTCTTACGAAGCCGACAACACCAACATTCGTTGCTTAAGTAAACAAGCTTGACTGGTCAACACGTTGGCAACTCACTCCTTTGTTAGACTGGCTGGAGAGTTAAACCAATTTCATCACTTTCTAATTTGGCTACAAGTCATCATGACGTCCCGCAAGCGATCAATGCTACCTATTTCAGAAAAGTCAAATGCATTCGTTTGAGTGAGAAAGGCCTGTCCATCAGAAAAATTGCCGAAGAGTTGAAGGTAGGCAAGAGTCAGATAGGCAACATCCTCGGAAAGAAAAAGGAAATTTTAGAGAGTTTCTCTTCCGGTGAAATGAGTTCATATTTTGGACAATAACATATTTAACATAATAACATATTTTGGACAATGGGGCCGCGCCTACAAGTACATTAACAACATTATAATAATCGAATACGCTGATTCTATGCAAAGCTTATACCGAGATAAACATTTTAGCTACCACTTACTGATACCTTTACATAATGGACACCTGTTCTCAATGGACACTTTGATCCACCGAAAATGGTGTCCATTACAGACAGGTTTTACTGTAGTATCTTTCACTTCGCTTCTGTTTAATTTAGCTTGAATGTTACATAATCGATATCTATGTGAACTAATGACAGCTACACTTAGCTTGTCAGTCCCGTGTCTAACCTGATTGAGAACGGGCGAAACATGTCGTTAGAAATGTTTTGTTGAACACGAATACAAATGGAACTAATTTCTTCCGTCAATTCAATTGCAAAAATTGATTGCTGCCTAAATGATATCAGCTTTTCAATTTATGCATTAGTATAGCCTTCATTAACGAACAGAGGATCATTGCTGGACCTTATGATATTGACTGATACTTTTATTGCGTTCATCTTCGACAATGTAAAATTCGACTGAGCAAGCAAATCTCCAAGCTGATGACACATTGATTTCAGCCTCCTTATTTTACGTTCTTCAATACATCTGAAGGTTCATTCAGTGTCTGGATATCGGAATTTAAGCAATAACGTGGAATGTGAAATTATGCTGTCACACTGCATCGTGTCTGCGCTTGCTTACAAGAATTTTAATAAGAACAGAATAAACATCGCCTTAGGTTCTTACCACATCAGCAAAAGTCAATCAATCATTGCAATTTTCAAATTACTTGATTGGAAAAATTTGATCGAAAACTTGTTTGCTAAATATCGCAGCAAATCTGTTAGCCCCGAAAATTCGCATCCGTAATTAATTTCAACATCTTCTCAGTTCACTCATTAAAGTGCAATAGATGAAGACCACCTGTGCACGTCTTATATTGTATGAATCCAGCTATTCAGTTGAGCTGAGATCTAACATTCCAAAAACTGTCAATTCAAATGCACAGCACATTCGAAGTTGCCTTTTGTCATTATAAGTGTAAACGCTTTTTTCACCAGTCAATTGAAAGCAGAGGCATAAAGTTGCAGGTTTTTGAAGTGCTCGTCTCTGTCAGTTATCATTTATCAACAAGCAAATTCGAAATTCACAATAATTTGGTGCAGTCTGCTTTACATTGTGCTATCATTTTTAAAATCGAAGCTGAATCTGATCTAAGCTTTTTCGATTATTAAAGAAGCAGAATTCTGCACAGTATCTTATTTTAGATAGTGCAAGCATATCTAATGTATTTTTCAAAACCTCCCCTGAGTTACTTGCCCAGACTCTCTCAGCTGTTTAGCTGTGAGATGAGCAGCAGGTTTACCTAAAGATAGTCGAGTTCTTGTTGCGCATGTTGTTTTCTTTACTGTGAATCTGCGCATCTGCCGAGTTCTGACGTCTCTGCGCGCCTGCTGAATGGACTTCCATTGTTTTTTATCATGTCTGACACAGATAGGAACCGGACAGAACCTGAGGGGACATTGATCAAAGACTTCGATTTAAACTGCACCATTGATCGAAGCACGCATGGCGACCTGTGACAAATCGCGATCCAAACATGAATAGATGCACGTACCTTGCGACGATTGAATGATGCATGTCTTATGAAACGCACACGATCGTGATTAGAATAGACTTTTAGTCAGGCAATCTACAGCGAAATACACTTCAACCTGCCACAAATTGCAATAGTTTCAAGATTGGGTTTATCATGTATAGATAAGAACTCTTATCAACATGTCAAAAAACAAATAGGAAATTCTAGTTAATGGAACACGCTGAACTTTCCACTTGAAGTCACGAGTCTTTTCGTAATATAAAAACACATCTACTCCAATGAAGTCGCAGATAAAGATCGCAAGCAGCCAATCAAAATGAAGCGTTGCAGCATTGTCTCATTTGCTGCATTTACTTTCCACATGGCTATCACCAATATCAGCTATGTTTTCTGAATTATGTCCTTTCCATGCGGCTAGATTTATCAGTCACTGGCTTGTTACTGCTTGTTACTATCTGCAGATGCAAACTGATGAAGATTTGTGCAATTTAAGACACAAATCTGCGAGTTTTACCATCAATAAACGACTACCTTCTACAACTATCGTCTTATGAAAACTCATAGCTGGTCAAGCTGCTAGGTCGAAACGCGTTTACGCACCATTGTCTTGTAGATAACTTACTAAGGTACCTATCGGGTGCACATTGATGAAGAGTCGGATACGTTCGGACACAAATATGTACATTTTTCCATCAATGAGTACTCTCTTGAGAATATGCATAGAAATTTAAGCATCTCTATTAAAAAAACGCTTACACATCTATCATCTAAACTGATAGTAAATTGATGCAAATTTGCCTATGGCAAGGGAAAAATCTGCGTGTAAACACAGCTGGCATTGATGAGAGCCATGTGGAAGCATGGACGTATTTAGGGGGTGCCTGGGTGGCCTAGGCCCCCCTAAACTCATAAGTAGTAAAGGAGTTGAACTGGTCTGGCCCTGGCCCTAGTAGGCCTGGCCTGCTTATCTCGAGCTGTTCAGCCGTAATCGGTGCCCGGGCCCCCTGAACTAAAATCCTGGATACGCCTATGTGTGGAAGGCACAAATGATGAATGCACAAAGCACATGGAAGATAATGAGACAACGCTGCAACGCTTCATTTTGATTGGCTGTTTGCGATATTTATCTGCGATATCATTGGAGTAGATGTGTTTTTATTTTTCGAAAAGACTCGTGACTTCAAGTGGAAAGTTCGGCGTGTTCCGCAAACTAGATTTTCATAGATTTTTGATATGTTGATAAGAGTTTTTATCTATACTAGATAAGCCACTCTTGAAAGTGTTGTAATTTGTGACGGGTTAGAATATATATTCTATTTATATATATTATATATAAATATTTTTATATATTATTAGAATATATTAGAATAGATATAACGAACACAAAAACAGTATTAAATATAAAAACAATTCAAGCGCTTTAAGCGATCATAGAAATATTTGTAGCAATATCAATAGCATTGACGATTTTAATGTAGAAATTTTAAAGCGTGTGCGTGATTCGGTTGAGGCAAGTTTGGTGGAAGCTCGTTTAATTAATTACCATCAACCTTTGATGAACAGGCGTCACGAGACTGTTGCAACGAGAATTATAGTTTTGTAAATCACTCTTTCATTATCTGTGCTAGTTCTGCCACAACTAAGCGTCTGGACGCGAAACGTCGGCACAATTATATTTTATTGAATTTTATATAATCATACATCGGCAGTAATTTTCACTCGGGAGAGGTTTTTTTCTATTGCTATCATCAGAATATATATTGCCTGGACTATTTATGCATTGTCAGTAATATGACGGTAAGTCGTTTCCATCTCACTATTACAGTCTTTTTTTATTTAATTTTCCAGGCGGCCAGAAGGCTTTAATTTTCTACTTTCCCACCGAATTTGAGGCGGACACTTCCAGTCCAGTCGTAGAGAGCACCGACAATTACGAATGGTCAGTTCGTTTCGTCAAATGCATCCTGCCGTCACTCCGACCAGGTTGGATGCGGTTTCAGGACGTCTGCGAGGCGCTGGCCCCAATATTCCACGGCGCAGATTTGAAGAAGATCTGTCAGCGGCGAGGTGTTACCGCTTTTGGAGAGAATGTCGCGGCCATAGCATCTGCTGCTGATGATGAAGTTAAGAAACTTCATAAAGACTTAGAATTCTCCGACCACGAAGGAACTACGTATACGTGGGAAGAAGCAGGGAAACCTTCATTCTCTACTATTCGTGAAGGTGGCAACATTCTTATCTGCGGAGACCGAAGGACGAGACTGTTCATTTACAAACGATGAAGAGTGTTCAATCTGCCGTCATGCTCTACTATAAATGCCCGGTCATGAAAATCGTCTTGAAACGAATAATTGTTGGCTAGTTGTGCCATACAGCTTCACTGACAGCCACGTAGTGCTCCTTACATCTCAACCAATCAAAGTGCCAGCAACAGAGGCGTCGCGACCGGGGGGTGTGGGGGACCGTGACACCCCCCCAATATGAAATTATTAAAAGATTCAGGTAAAATGAGAAATGTCAGGTAAACCTCCGGTTTGCCGGCGATTCAGCTCCAATATTCACTGCCGTTGTTCTTAGCCACAAAAACACGTCTTGTCACAAAAACAATTCATAATGTCGGGAAATTCTTACTCTTTCTAGACACCAGAAAGTATATGGTTAGTTGCTGTCGATGATATTGATTTGTCACGCGAAAGCTGTCAAACATAGCGCGCTGAAAACGACCTCTACCCGGGATGACTGTATATGCGAGCAGGAGGAACCACAGAATTAAATATTTTGTTTATCTGCTTCGGTTTGCTAGAAGTGTGATTAATGAATGTGATAGAAGAATGTGATGGATGGCACATTGAGGAACCTATTAGGTGGGCAAAAAGGAATTCCTTATACCTTACAGAGATAGGAAAAAAAGTGATTAATGTGAATGTGAGGATTAAAAGGATTAATGTGAGTTCCAGCAAAGTGCTTCGATTGCCAAAATTCCTTCAGATTCGAAGAATTCAGATCATTGCCCACACGTTTTCTCCATAATATTGGCCCTTCCGATCATTATTAAAGAAAGCAGCAGGCGTACGAAAATTAGTTCACTTGATGATTTCACATCCTCTCCTCGGCATTGCTCACTGTATGGTGCATAAATTGAATGGAAGCCAGGCATCGATGTGTGTTTTGGTGTGTGCGAGGAGTGATATCACAGCACGCACGCATCTCTCACTGGCTCTGTTGTCCTCTGCTGACAGCTTATTGTTTGCCATTTCCAATAGCAAGCGATATACGAATTATCCATTCGAGGAGTAAGCTGTCTAATTCTGTGATGTGCCATTCCGATATTAAGGTTACATACAATTCTTCCTTTCTAGGAAACCGAAGCCCGCGCAGATGAATCTAATTCTGTGGGAGGAACAGTCGCCTCGCATTTTCTTAAAAATTGGAGTATAAGGCGATGTGAGTTAGCTCTGCTAAATTTAAAATATCTAAGTGCAATTGAAATGTAATTCCAGTACCCTACCTATAATGTGGCCAGTGAATATTGGCACTGAATCACCTGACGCTGAAACGCCTGCAACTCATTCTGCCTAGCTGTGTAGTGTATATTTAGCCGTTGATTCATATAAGTTCTGGCTATTGCGTTGTCCCTTGAGGAGATGACGTCATCTCTACGGTGGATTTCATCGAACCTTCCTCATACCGCGTCAGTCACACGCGCACCGCGGAAAGCGCACGGTATGAATAAGGCACACCGTCCTCTCTGTACGTAGAAGTTTATTGTTAACAGCGTGTTAACTTTCTCGATGCAAACACCATCGAAAATTTCCTTAGCAGTCGAGACTACTCAATATGAATATCAATTCGTATGAACCACCAATTAAATTATTTTTCATTTATAGGCGTCATTTCCGGCCGATTAGATGACTAGGTACCTCTTCTGCAGGATATAATCATGAAACATGTTGGAATGTGTGTGTGAGTATGATTGTGTGCAATAATCAGGTAAAATTTAGCAAACACCCCCCCCCCCCAATGATGTGTCCTTAGCGACGCCTCTGGCCAGCAACTATAGTTAACTAAGAAGAATTTTTTAAAACAGAAGTCAATTGTTATCAATGACTTAAAAGAAGTCAATAGCGCACTTTTTCAACGCATTTGAAATGATTTGTTGATTTATTGGAAACATGGTTGCCAATTTTTCGTTGCGAATTTCGTGACTATGCATTTCCAATTTGGTTGCACGTTGTAATTTTTGAATAACTTTCGGATGCCATTGACGGAGTACTGTGATTTTTTACGCTGAAAGATAGACGTAATCCTAAAAATTGCAGAAAAATGTATTTGAAGCCTTGAATAATATTGACTTTGCAGATATTCGGTTTTCAATGATTTGATGACTGAAATGATTAACAAATAGTACGCCAAAACTTGAAATTGGTGAAATTTTGAAATCTATCTTTCAGATGTATTTTCTTCAAATGCATAGAATATGGAAAGAAAATGAAAATGTCAATAATAAAGAGGCATCCATTATACGTGTGTGAATTTGGGGGAACCACCCAGCGGAACCACGATTTATTACAGCGAGATTCTGTTCGAAATAACTTCTACTTTTTCAATTTCAGCACCCTGATCATGAATCAGCCACAGATTCCTTAAATTCGCAGTCGTTATTGAGAAATCTAAGTTTACAGATAAAATCGGTTCCGTTTTGAAGTTAGGGGAACCAACCAGTGACGCATTTAGGCTGCTGCACGTGCTCCAATCGCAGCACGTGAAAAATTAGAGTTATCAAGAAAATAATTATTCAATTATGTCTCAAGTGATTATAGTTATACTCCTCTTTCAGAGTTATGAAATTTGTGAAATTTCTCTTCAATTAAGATGCATTTTGAATGCTTGCTGCGATCTCTCTGCCATCTCACGCACCGCAGCCAGACATCACATTGAGGCACTCAGACATTTCTTTAAAACTCTCTCCCTATTTGATTGAGTCTTAAATCATAAACTAAGTCATTGGTCTGCGACTGAAGCAATGTATGTTTGGGTAAATGTTTGTCAATGCTGTACCGCAGCAGCTGATGATATTCCTGATACGCCACTGCTCAACCAACTTCTTAGTTTCGCTGATAGACGCAGTACATCAATTTCATTTTGTCATTATGTAATCCAATTTGTTGTACTGATCTCAAATACATGCTTCACTTTTCACAACGATGCAGTTAAAAACGGCAATATCGGAACATATTTATGTCCGTCTGTGAAGTTAGCGGAACTACCCAACGGAATCTTTTTTATGACAGTGGGATTCTATTCGAAACAACTTTTACTTGTGTACCTAATCAATTTCACCCTCCTGATCGTGAATCTCAGCTCAGATTCCACAAATTTCCAGTCGTTATTTAGAAATACAAGTTTGAAGATAAAGTGGTTCCACTAACTTTTCACACGTATCCATCATTGGACTCCTTTATTCTCTACAGTTGCACATATTCTTATCATTTGGACAACGGGCTCAGAAGATTATCGAATCCCGCCACTGTGACCAAATGGTGAAGGTTATGCCTTGCTGACGACTTTCTATGCTAATTTTAGACCACGCATAAACGTCATTCACTTGATACGCAAGAGCATTTCATTGCTTTTTTAATTCTGCTACGTGACCTTATCAATGTAATATGGCACAAAAAAGTGTGTGGTCATATGTGATTTAATGATGTCCAAAATAATTGAGTTTCCTTGCTGTTACTGCCATTACAATTTTAGTACACAAATGTCTTATTTGCCGTCATCAGTGCAGTATATCATATTGTAAAGAATCAGTAAATCAGATGCAGATATAAATCGTCATCCGATCTACAAACATCTACAATTAATGAAATTAATGAAACAATTCAAATCTTGTTCTTAGAGCTCGCACACTTTCGTTGTTTGATGATGCTTGGCTTATTTCAAAAATAGTACAATGCGGCAAGGGATCTGATCAGGAAAACATTTCACGAAATATTCAAGTGATGTGGTTTTCACCTGGAAACTCAATGCAATTTAAAAATTGTGAGCTATCTTGATGTCATTTTCAATCCTGGTGATGGAAAAACCTTGCAGAACACAGGAAAATGAGACCCTATACATGAACTCAAAATCTAACCACCGGACCTAAGGTGGCATCACTAGACATTTGCCAGAAATTATTGAGAGGTTAATCAGCGAATTATCATCTGATGAAGCTGCCTTCAGTGAGTCTTCTCCATATTGCGAAGAGGTTCTACAAAAGTATGGCTACACAGGCAAATGTGAAGTAAAAGATCAAAGTGGAGAGCCGATTGAGCATCCGTAAGTGAACAAGGCACGTAATTTGGTACAATCCATCCTACAGCAGAACCGTGGCAACCAATGTGGGTCAACACTTTTTGAAACTCATTGATAAACATTTCAGGGATGGCAACCGATTTCGGTCAATGACTTTTTACTATAGAGGCAAAATGAATAGTATCATGGCAAAAAGAATACATCTAGCCAAAGCATTTACGCATCTTTGCAGAAAGCGCAATAAAGCCTAACTTAAGCTCTACATTACACTCACCACCACACCAAGTTCCGTAAAAATCCATGCAATGTTCTGCCCTACACAGTCTTCACAATATGACAAAATTCATAGAATTTGAAACTTTAAAACACACAAAAACTGCCAAATCTCCCACGAATCTCTGCGGAAAGCTCAATAAAGCCTAACTTGAGCTCTACAGTACCTCACTCGATTTCACACAAAGTTTCATCAAAATCCATGCGATGCTCTGTCCTTCGGAGACTTCACAAGTTTGAAAACATTCAACGACAACTTCACATTTTCAAACACACAAGATGTAGATGTCGTTAAGATAAGCCCTGTACTATTCTCAACCATTGAGACAGATATCTAGGAGATTATTGATATTTTCACCGCTTGCTGCTGTATATTCTTTTCCCGTCCTGTTCAGGA
This sequence comes from Prostheceraeus crozeri, assembly GCA_907163375.1. NCBI lineage: Eukaryota > Metazoa > Platyhelminthes > Polycladida > Euryleptidae > Prostheceraeus > Prostheceraeus crozeri. Next base: position 252,206 of record CAJQUW010004989.1, read on the forward strand.
TGTGGCTTAATGGGTTTATAGCGAGGCGGAAGAGAACAGGGGATAGCGCGTGTCCTTGGAAGATTCCCCGTCTTACATGTTTATTGCTAATTTCTTCCTTTCCAGTAGTCATGGTAGTCTTTCATTCTTTCATTGAAGTCTGGATCAACATTTGGATTTCAGCATTGATTCCGTACAGGGCACGCATTTCAATATCCATGAATGTGGTACAGAGTCGCATGCCTTTCATGTAGTCGATCCATGCCATCGCTAAGTTCGTGCGTCTTCTTGTGTTTTCCTCCTACGCGGGTGCGCATCCTTTTATTAGTATATTCCTTGTTATAGGTTAGCTCTTTTGTCTGATTGAGGCTATTGTTAATTTTACTGTATCATTGTTTTCCTCGAGCGCTCATTGGGTCACATTGCTTACCGCTCTAGCATTACATAATGATGAATGGAATGTTTGCTGCCATCGAGCCAATGAATTGAACGTCATGCAGCATGTGAATATATGCATGATTCTGAACGACAGCAATGTACCAATAGACAGACGAGTGACAGAAACAAGTGATCAGAGGCGTCGCTAAGGACACATCATTGGGGGGGGGGTGTTTGCTAAATTTTACCTGATTTACACCTAAGAACAAAAATTTACCTGATTATTGCACACACGCATACTCACACACACATTCCAACATGTTTCATGATTATATCCTGCAGAGGTACCTAGTCATCTAATCGGCCGGAAATGACGCCTATAAATGAAAAATAATTTAATTGGTGGTTCATACGAATTGATATTCATATTGAGTAGTCTCGACTGCTAAGGAAATTTTCGATGGTGTTTGCATCGAGAAAGTTAACACGCTGTTAACAATAAACTTCTACGTACAGAGAGGACGGTGTGCCTTATTCATACCGTGCGCTTTCCGCGGTGCGCGTGTGACTGACGCGGTATGAGGAAGGTTCGATGAAATCCACCGTAGAGATGACGTCATCTCCTCAAGGGACAACGCAATAGCCAGAACTTATATGAATCAACGGCTAAATATACACTACACAGCTAGGCAGAATGAGTTGCAGGCGTTTCAGCGTCAGGTGATTCAGTGCCAATATTCACTGGCCACATTATAGGTAGGGTACTGGAATTACATTTCAATTGCACTTAGATATTTTAAATTTAGCAGAGCTAACTCACATCGCCTTATACTCCAATTTTTAAGAAAATGCGAGGCGACTGTTCCTCCCACAGAATTAGATTCATCTGCGCGGGCTTCGGTTTCCTAGAAAGGAAGAATTGTATGTAACCTTAATATCGGAATGGCACATCACAGAATTAGACAGCTTACTCCTCGAATGGATAATTCGTATATCGCTTGCTATTGGAAATGGCAAACAATAAGCTGTCAGCAGAGGACAACAGAGCCAGTGAGAGATGCGTGCGTGCTGTGATATCACTCCTCGCACACACCAAAACACACATCGATGCCTGGCTTCCATTCAATTTATGCACCATACAGTGAGCAATGCCGAGGAGAGGATGTGAAATCATCAAGTGAACTAATTTTCGTACGCCTGCTGCTTTCTTTAATAATGATCGGAAGGGCCAATATTATGGAGAAAACGTGTGGGCAATGATCTGAATTCTTCGAATCTGAAGGAATTTTGGCAATCGAAGCACTTTGCTGGAACTCACATTAATCCTTTTAATCCTCACATTCACATTAATCACTTTTTTTCCTATCTCTGTAAGGTAAAAGGAATTCCTTTTTGCCCACCTAATAGGTTCCTCAATGTGCCATCCATCACATTCTTCTATCACATTCATTAATCACACTTCTAGCAAACCGAAGCAGATAAACAAAATATTTAATTCTGTGGTTCCTCCTGCTCGCATATACAGTCATCCCGGGTAGAGGTCGTTTTCAGCGCGCTATGTTTGACCGCTTTCGCGTGACAAATCAATATCATCGACAGCAACTAACCATATACTTTCTGGTGTCTAGAAAGAGTAAGAATTTCCCGACATTATGAATTGCTTTTGTGACAAGACGTGTTTTTGTGGCTAAGAACAACGGCAGTGAATATTGGAGCTGAATCGCCGGCAAACCGGCGGTTTACCTGACATTTCTTATTTTACCTGAATCTTTTAGTAATTTCATATTGGGGGGGTGTCACGGTCCCCCACACCCCCCCCCGGTCGCGACGCCTCTGCAAGTGATGTCAAATCGAACCGCGAACGTACAAAGAAGCGTAAAAGACAAACTTGCGAATTCAGATCATGAAGTTGTTGCTACAGATCATCAAAAACTATCTTTGTGACCTGCGCAACCATCACAGTACGAATAAAAATAATTTGTGTCTTTGTTCTCATGATTTTTATTTTTGGACTGAATTAAACCATAATTATCGGTGACAATTATGGGGGTCAGCCGATATCCGAAACTGGGACCATTCGCAGTCCGGGAGATTCCACACAGAAGTTATGACGACTACGATTCAACGCTTCACGGGTTTACAATCTGCGTTGTCGAGCAGTTTGTGTTTTAAATTGGTCTCGATATAACATATCAAAATTTTATTTGTGATTTGTTGGATTTCATTAAAATTGTTCAAGCATTCAGTAGGAACTATCACAAATTAATTGAATTTCAGTTAATCGATGGCACAGGCACAAAAATTTTAATTTATCAATCAGCTCACTGGGAAAATGCATCGATTTCCCATGTCAATCATTTGATTAACACAACTCCAAATTGCAAAAGTTGTTTGCTCATAAAGAAATTTCTGCTTGAAATCACTCTCAAGAATTATGTTTATATGAGTTATACATCAATATGATTTCAATGCCTTTCTGAAAATCGACTGAACGACTTTTCCGACATAGAACTCGATTATGCAGAGGCTCACACTAAGAATTCTAGTGACGCAACTTTTTTGATTAGTGATCTCCATGGCACAGTGACTAGAAGCTTGGCTTAGCGATCTTTCGGTCCAGAGGTCGAGCCCCGAAAGTGTCATGGGAAGTCGTCAGGAAAGGGCATCCGGACTAACATCACGACGCTCCAGATTAAAGTCTGACTATTTCATCTTTATATCAATGGAGAGTAGTGACATTATACCATCATCTTCACATCACATTCTCCATAGAGAAAGTATATTAGGTAGAGTCGCAACTCAGTATTTATTAAATCCCAAATGTGTAAAAATGTGCTAAATCCCAACAGTTTCGACTTTGATAAATAAACTCGAGATGAGCACAGTTGGGTATTGTTACCATATGTGAGATATGCAAATTTTTTGCAGTTTTGAGGAAATTGCCACGGAATTGATTGATTATGACAGTAATGCGGAAGGAATGATGGTAATTGACAAATCCTCCGTGTCATGACAACCTTGGAGAGGTAATGCTTGTTAAATTAGCAATTCGACAGGTTCCTATTACTTTCATGTTCAGCCTCAAGAGTATTTTCTTAAGTGTGATCATATCACAGGCAACCTGCCACTGGCAGAGCAAAATCACATGATCAAAGACAATGATTGTAATTAACATTAAAAGAGGGTCAACATCACCATTCAGATTCAAGAAATGAGACATAGTGAATCATAAAATCATCCCGATGAAAATTGAATTAAAAGCTTGAAATTTCGGCCAAGAAAGCACAATAAGATCTCGACTTTTTCGTGAAGACATAATTCTGCTCATGAAATTCTCTTGATAATCAGCTCAATTTCCACTAAATTAAGATGCTTGTTAGCAGATATTCATTCCTTCTGATATCTAACATGTTTCATATTACTTATATATCGTGTTCATGTCAATAGTATATAATTTGCAAAAATTTAGCTTTTTAAAAACTGCTCAAATAATTTTTTGGACCGCAGGAACGTAATCTCCAAAAAACTGAATCTTTTCATATATAAAGTTTCACTGCAACGTTTTTGAGTCGACACGCTACCGACTATATAATTACTCTATGGAGGTCTCAGTTGTCACAACGAATACATTGCCTGCCTTCAGCAACAGTACACGACACGCATGTGATTTGCTCATGCGAATTTACACATTTCCTCATTATCAAATATCAAGTCATCAACTACAATGTGTCCAACCTCTGCAAGTTGCTGTTGAGGATTTTTCTGCCAACTATTCATTGCAGCTGCGCGTCATCGTTCAAGGAAATCAGCAGAAATTATCAAAAGGAAATTGAATCTCAATTAACTGATTGCTTAATAAATTCCAATTTCAATCAATTGACTAAAAATGGCAATAAAAAATTTCAATCAATTCTTTATAATCCCTGGCATTTAGAAACACATGAGAAACATTATATATTATCAACATTATTATACGCATATAAATGCATGCATTTTTATTTTTATTTATTATTCCGAAGCTGCATGCTAGTATGAATTTTGTAAGTAGTATGATCCTTTCTACTTACAAAATATGGAATAAGAATAATTTGCATAGTGTGTATGTCATCCATGGTGTAGGATATATATTGAGAGTGTAGATAATTTATATTTTGCATCCGTCATGATAATGGCAATCTCAAAAGACATCTTTCTGAGAAACCTGCAAGACAATGATGTTCCAAGAAAGAGAATTATTGTGGAAAATTGTTCCAGAGCTAATACTGTGACCGAATAATGAAGCCTGGTTAAAGTTATACCACGTCGACTGGTCCAAAACAAAGTTGGTATTGTGCAAATAGAAAATGCTTTGCCATCCTATATATGAGAAGTTTACTTCTGAAATCTCGTCCACTCAGGCCTCATCAGAACGAGAAATCAGCTTTACAAGCTATTGAATTTTAACATGCAGTTACAGAAATTAGATCGTCAGTATGTCATTAGGATTAATGTTAATACGTCACAGTTATCTAAGTGCAGCCTACACTGTAAACTGTGCAATACCAAAGCTACTTACGAAATTGATGTACAAAAGGAGAATAACAAAATGTACGAAAATACCATTGTTCTTGCTGATACGCTACGAAACCGATTGGTTTTCCTATTGGATTATCCTTATCATCTAATAGGAAAGCCAATCGCTTTCTTAGTGCATGAACACGAACAATAGTGCTTTCGTACATTTTGTTATATTCCTTTTGTACATCAATTTCGTATTCAAAATCAGCCAACTTTCGTATTCTACAGTTTACAGTGAACATGTATGTATTGTCGATATGGATTGCGATAAAGAAGCACAACTCTTAAACTTGAAAACGGTATTCCACAGGGAGATGTTCTACCACCACCTTTATTCAGCATTTGCATAAATAACTGAATTGATATCTTGGATACTAAAGACAAAATTGATTCAATAGGGCTATTTGATTTGGAAATGTCAGCATTCATTTATTTGGATGATATACTGATCATGATCAAAAGTATACATGGTTTACAAAAGTCACTTTAAAGTTCTTTACAAATTTTGTACAGAATTTCTAACATTAATAATAAAACTAAAGTCATGACCTACAATGTTGCTGCTAAGATAGCTAGAATTGACATTGCTCTTAAGTGAAAAAATTATATCCATAAAAGTAGTTGGCAAATAAGTTTTTAGGAATGTGGATATAAAAAAGGAGCTAATATTATTTGTAACAATTAACGGCTAAAGGAAAACAAGTATCAGCTAGACAACTAAAAAGAATTTGGACAAACTGGAAAAACTTTGAAGAATACATTTGAGATGCTTCACTATCAAAAATGAAATACTGCCGAATTAGATTTCTTTGATTAACGAAAGAGTTTAATTTAAATTCAATATCAATTTTTGAATCAGGATATTTCCACTTAAAGCTGACTGCACCTAATTGTTGTCTATGTGAAACTAATTTCATTTCTCGAATACAGATATATATTGCTGAAAAAAGTAATTTCGAGAGATGGAAGAATTTTGATAAAGAGGTATATGATGCAATTGATCTCAATGTGACTTCAAATGATGATGATGGTACACACATGGTACTGGTGGATAAGGCAATCACTAATAAAACTCAAACTACCAAATCTATGGGACGAACAGTTAACGGCTGATAAAAAACGTGTCTGAGATTCGAAAAAATTCGAGTTACTCATTATTTTCAGAGAAAAATGTATATATGATGCAAAAGAGAGTCATCCTGGCTTGAATTAGTTAGAATTATGTGGGCTTGAGAATACTACCAAATCATGTCTGAATTTTCATGTCAAATACTATGACATCAACATACATGCAGTATCAAAATTTCGAGCAAAAAAGTCATAAATTGGGTCTCGTAGCTGGTAGCAATGAAAATCGATTGTGGGATGAAGAATGATTATATGATCATGTGATAATTCAAAAGTGAAGTCTCTGCATCATGAAATTGTGATGGAATGTTCACTATATCAAAATTTGCGACAAGAAATAGCGCCTTTGGTATGCAACTGTAACAATACAACTGAATTTAGAAGAGTTATGAATTTCGTCAACTCTTATTCAAGTGCAAACATTGGACTGAATATAATGTACAAAATCTGAAATCATATAGCCTACTTTTAAGCTCCATTCACACAGGCGACAGCGACACGACAGCGACACCTTGCGACATTGACGACACCGTTCAGTTGGTTCAGACCAACTCGGCGACGCTCTGACGACATTTCGACGGCATTCACGCGACAAATTAACACAGAATCATTAACGTTTTTCATAAATATCTTATTACTCATTATTGTGTTTTTTTATTATCAGGATGAGCTTCCTTGCATGATCAGCTTTCAAACGAATACAAATATGGTTCGGTTATCAACTGTATTTTAGTTGATATTTTGTGAATCAATTACTCGTCAGTAACCGATCCTTTTCACCAAGCATGCTTAGTTATTAGCGTCAGCTTGAAAAAATTTCATTGGGTTAAAGATGGTGTGAGGTCATACCCTTGCTTTAATTTGATAGTTACTACAAGCTGTCACAAAATGAAATATGAACAATGATGACAACTTGCGCTCAGTTTCCAATACAGCTGTTTGTCACACAAAATTTCTGCATGCACAAATCGATAGGGATTATCAAAAAATGATGAGTTCGCTTTCACAGCAGATGAGACGGATTATCATATTTATTTTAATCACATTCATTCTCAATAACATCCCTTTCAACTCACATCAAGGTTTACAGTAATTCAATTTCAATAATACAATTGTGAAGCAAGTAATGTGATGCATTAATGAGGTATGTCATCAAAAGTTGGAATAACCACTACCCATGAATTTATCTCCACACATTTCCTTGTCATGTTTGATATCAAATTGAAACAAATGTTTTTCTCTACACAAATATTCAGATATCGCAAGCTCAAACCGAAAAGCAAATGATTTTGTTTTCGTTCTGACTACCAGCCATTACACATTTCTGTGTTCCTGCACAGAAAGCTATGATCCTAAATCATTTGTCAAGTCATTCTCGTCTCAGCCACCTGCAGATGTGCGGGGCAAACCAGCGACTTCACGCGACATGACAAATTTGGGAGCTTCTATCTCTACCATAGGTCGCCGAGAATTTCAGAACATTTTTCTGAGCGAGGAGCGTGTCGTCGAATGTCGAGTGGTCTATGTGAACGCGCAGGCAGGTTTACATATAATCTTGAAATAACTACTGCAATTGACTGCAATGATTGACAGTGTCGCTACCGTGTCGTGTCGCCTGTCTGAATGGAGCTTTATAGTGACAAATCTATGAACAAAATTGAGAGCATAGAAATCTATCATCATCATCATCATCATCATCATTAGGGTATCACACTAGGTCACATGCCACGCTCAATCACGCGTAATTACACATGATCCTAAACATCCGTGTTATATAGACTTTGCGTCTCATGTTTCTGTCAGAGGCTAAACAATGTGATAGGACCTCAATTTCATGCTCAGGGAAGACAGAACATGCTTAGCGGTTCATCTGTGGTTCAAGCGGCAACGCAGACAACCGTAGACGACGCGCAAACTATAAACGCTCGTCCGCGCGTATTCATAAACATTTCCCATGTTTTAACAGCATCAGATCAAGTGATTTCTGACTCTTAGTGCAGCGCGTATGTAATGTGCCCCCCGTGTAATGTCCTTAACCACGGATGTTTGGGGTGTTCAGTAATTACGCGTGAATTACGCGTGGCATGTCACCTAGTGTATCTCTCCCGAGGGAGGAACCCCTCTCTATTGTCTCTCCACAAATTTCTGTCTCTGGCGGTACGGATCTAGTTTGGTCCCACATATTGCATTAGCTCTTCACACCATTTGGTCTTTGGTCTTCCTCTTGGTCTTCTATTTTCTCTGGGAATCCGCTCAGTTGCTCTCACAGTCCACCTGTTGTCTGTCCTCCTTGCGATATGTCCTGCCCATTGGTGTTTGCATTCTCGGATGGTTGTGATGATATCGGCTACTCCAGTCTGTTCTCGAATCCAGCTGCTTCTTTTTTGTCACGGAGAGTTATTCCCATCATGATTCTTCCCATCTTTCTTTGGCAAGTAACTATGGTCTGCGTTTGGGTGTTACTCAGTGACCATGTTTCGCTGACATAAGTCATGACCGGCAGTGTGCATTCATTAAATTCGTTCTTTTTCAGATTCCTTTTGACTTTCCTATTTTCACGTATGTTTTCTAGTTTTCTGCATTTTCTACACCTTTTCCATATCTATTTCAGATATTTCCAAATCGATTTCAGATCTTTCCAAATGAATTTCAGACATTTCCAGATGGATTTCAGATTTCTCCAATTGAATTTCAGATATCTATCACAGACTCAACATTGAAGATATCTGAAATTCAATTGGAAAGATCTGAAATCGATTTGGAAATATCTGAAATAGACATGGAAATGGTGTAGTAAATGCAGTTCAGCCTAATCTGATCCTTCTCCTCATCTCTGAGATTTGGTAATGGTCACTGGCTACTAACTGACATAAGTAGACATAATAATGACATCTTCTGAAGCATATTTATTCTTCAAAATTCGGTATAACCACATCGTCGATGCATTGATCTTCCACTTCAAATGCGAGATGCTGGAATATAAATTTTTGCATATCATTTTGAAAAATAAATTTAAATATATATATATATTAATTAAAAAATATATTTAAAATATAAATCTAAAAAATCCCCGTTTATCCATTACATAATTATCACTGCACACGGATATCTCTTCTAAAGCATATCTAACATAGATATAACCTCTTCTGAAGCATATCCATAGCATGCATTATAACAGATAATGGATGATTTTGAGGTCATTATAGAACTTATTAACCTCAGACCTAGCGGCCCTCGGTTATTAAATTCTAAAATGACCTCAAAATCATCCATCTTACATAACAAACCTATCGTCCATCAGACTTGATTAAGAATATGAACTAATAACAATAATGTAAATAACCTAGATATTAAAATATGCAAAACACAGATTAAAGAGAATAAGGTAGGGTGAAAATAATATATTTTTGCGAACAAAGGTCGGGATTCTCGCGCAAAATAACGAGAGACTCTGATATTTCTAATGTGTACTTGTTGTTGATGTGGTACACTTCCATGTAATACTAAAATTGTTCACAGCAGTTCGCTTCTGCAAAGATGAAATTTTGAAACTTATGGATGTCGTTTCAAGTTTACTTTTCTTCTGTCGTTATTATAAGCTTTCAACTTCTGTGATGAATAGAGCACGAAAAGCAGATTCAGAGAAATGAAATAGACTACCAAATTCCCACATTATGTTTACTGACTTTGGATTTGCATATCTTGATAAATATATCTTGAATTTACTTTGCCTGAGAAGCAGGCCCTTTTTCGAGAATAGAAGTTCTGTATTCCTCCAACAAAAGTGGATCGGAATCTAACTGATGCTGAAATAGAAAATTTATTCCTACAATGTACAGGGTTGATTCCAACAAGTCTTGATATTTTCCAGCGTTCAAGGCTAACCTTGTTGTACTCTCTGCTTCATATGCAAGAACTACTATTGCAAAAGGTGTATACTTCAAAGCCAACAAATTGAAGCTTCTAATTTTTTGTAAAAGAAGACTGACATTGTAATTTCAAAGCCAGATAAGGGTGACTACCTAAGATGAAAATGTGATGGACCAATTAGTTATCTAAATTAGTGATTGATCCAAAACAATGTGATTCAACTAAGAAGCTGTCGTCACTTGTTAATGATTTGGTCAAACAATTATGTACAATGGAGTTGATGACAAACACAGACACCAAAACTTTGACTTCTGGATATCAAATTCCTAGAATGCATGGTCCATAGAGTAAGTATATAAGGTAGAGTAGCAACTCAGCATTTATTAAATTCCCAGTGTGTATACAGTTTCGATTTCAACAAATGAGCATGATTCGAGACCGAGTACCACCTGTGAGATATGCAAAATTCTACACTTTTGGAGAATGTACACGAATTTAACTGATCATGATAGCAATACAGAATAAAGCTAAGAATAAAGAGTAGTTATAGTTCCACTAAATCTCCATGTGGAGAGGTAATATAGTCTGTTAGATTAGCAATTGGATAGGTTGCCACTACTAAAAGCTCAGCTATATTATAATAAGATCATTTTCTTAAGCGCACGCAGACTGCCACTGAAAGAGCAGAAACATCATAATCAAGGAAGCTGATCATAATTGACTTGTGAATCATAGAATCATGCCGCTGAAAATTGAATTAAAGTTGTTTTTACTTAAATTAAGGTTATTTACTCAATTTTTATTAGTTCACAATCTCTTAACTTTAATGGATGATCTTTGCATGCTCTCAATTTTGTTCATAGAACTATTACTATAGAAGTTTATGGTTTCAGATTTTGTATATCATATTCAGTCCAATGTTTGCACTTGAATAGAGTTGACGAAATGCATTGTGCAGAAAATGAGTTTTTGCTTTTGTCAAAAGTTATGAATATTATATCTCCAAAGCTGGCAAAACCCATCACCAGGTTTCTCCTAAAAGCTGTAAAAATATATCTGTAAAAACAATAGGTTAAATAGATAAAAGTTTTATTATACTGAACATCAATTTGATAACAGCTGATTTACATTTTGATACAGATATTCACATCAAGTAATTTATATTCAAAAGAAGGCGCCTCATTCTGATTGCTTTTTCAAGAGAGCTCTTAAACCGCAAAATACTAAGATTTTCAAAGGTTTGATTCATCATTGAGTCACAGACTTTTCGTTCAAAATGACAAAATTTGTAATGTTCATTAGCACCAATTTTCACGTCTACAGAAATACTGAACGCCTTGTGCAGCTTTGGAAGGAAAGCCCAGCAAAAGTGGTTATGCATGGCATAACAAGCTAATGGACTAATAATTGATTTAGCCGAATAGCCACTTGGACTAGTTTTCACATGTTTTGTTTGACGAGTCATTACAGATAAAGGAGAACCGTGATTATTTGCAGGCAAATCTAGAAAATGATAAACGTTGCTGAAAATATATGAGGATGGCAAGTTGCTCCTGTGTTTATGAATACGGTTTATATGATTCAGCATAGACAGGAAACTCTCGTGCATGCGAGGGAATATTACTTCATCAAGATCAAACACAGCTATGTTGTCATAAAGATGCATATTTCTGTAGACACAGTTATTGATTGCTGGCGACATCAAGAGTAAATGGGCATTCTTCTGGTCGGGAAAAATAGGGATCATTGGTATCAAATTGACGAAACCATCACCTGCCTGTGAGGTATATCCACGGAATAAAGCTTCTGCTGATCTAGATAGATTGACGTAATGTATTTCTACACGATCCATGCCAAGAATGCGTTGTAATTCCAACCATTCAATAAGTCGATCTATGTTTGGATTACCATATGTAGCTGATACGCAGTTGATGATGGTACTTCTTTTTGAACTTTTTTCGGGATATGTAACGGGTAGATAACCGAGCAATTCATCCTTCGAATTATTCACAGTTTTCAAAACAGCATAAAAGGGTTGTTGGTTGCCGACAATTGGACACGAAACAATTTCCTCTCGATACCATCTCTTGAAGAAACTCATTCCCACACCAATTTCCTGAGTCTTTGAGGTGACAGTGCTCAACTTCTTACCAGTCTGATCAGTGAGAATGCAACTAATACTGTGGTGTTCGTCTTTGTCTCGAATCAATATTATTCGGACTGAAGAATTCGTGTCTCCACCAAATCTGTCATCATAATATGCAGACACAAGGAAAAGACTACGTCGCTTCTGAATTTTCAACAAGTAGCTCGGCGGTTTCTGCTTGAAAAAGGCGTTGAAAGAAAATTCAGAGATCCTTAGCTGTTGAGATGTTGTAAATGTGTGAAACAGTATCAGGGAAACTGATGACATCAAGGAATATATGATGAACTTTCTAAGTGATAATCTCATCATGATCACATCGGCGATAAAGAAATATGCTGCATGATCAGAGAATGTCCTGAATCTAAAAGGTAGAGGAAAGTTATGTTATCAAACAGTCGAGCTGATAATAAACACATAATGCATGATATTGTGCGTAATTGAGCTATGGTACAACGTGGAAAAAGAAAGGCAACAATGTATCCCGCAGGGATATCTATGAAGCATAGAAAGTGTAACACTTTCTGTTTCATAGACATCCCTGTGTCCCGTGATGATGATTTCTCTATCTATGCATGTGAAAGACATTTTTGAAATCTCAATTAGCGCATGTTTAAATGTGTATTCACAGCATTGTAATAACTATACCTTTTCCATTTCTATTTGGATATAAGTAAGTTCAATTTAGTTTGCAGAAATATCTCTGGCAAGAAAGTAAGTTTGATTTAGTATAAGTGAGATCAATTTAGTTTTTCTTTAGATATCTTTGATTACTATTCCCAGTGTGTCAATTGTGAATCGATGACGATTTGAATTTATTAAAATTTTGAATTTCACTGTAATGCTAGAATTGTGTTAGCGTTATTGAAATTCTGATTACCATAGTTTAAATCATATTCACTCGAACTGTCGTTCAAGAATGTTGAGAGGGAAATATAACACGATAAGCTTTACTGATCGGGAGCGCCTTGTCAATGCATTCAATGACAACAAGGATTGGCTAAATTTAGCCAATTATCTTGGTATAAAGCCCCAATCAGCGAGGAATGTGATTGTGAACTATAAGAAAACTGGTCGGATCGAGGCCAAACAAAAAGGCGGCTCTAGAAATGTCAAAGTTGGCGACGAAATGATGGCGGTTGTACAAGAATTCATTGAACAGAAGCCAACAGCAACACTGAATGAAATGATTGCATTATTGAGACAGCGACTACCTCAAAAGCCAACAATTTCACATCAAACGCTAAGTGCTCGTCTTGATGGTTTATTTTATACACTAAAAGATTCAGGTCTGTTCCTATTCAATGAAATACTCCAGAAAGAAAGGAAGAAGGGCGTTTATGTGATCTTTTGATATTTTGCCTTCTTGAAACTCTAAGGGAGCACTAGGAATTATTATCAAAGATATCTAAAGAAAAACTAAAAACTACCAGAGAAATGTCTGCAAACTAAATTGAACTTACTTATATCCAAATAGAAATAGAAAAGGTATATTATACCTTTTTGCATTCTATTTTTGAATAAGTGAATTCAATTTCTGCTGACTTTTTTCCTGTCCATATACCTATGCCTATGTTATGGCAACTTTCATAGATTTTAGTGCATTCATTTTCGTCATACTTATTTCCTGTTTCTGATTAATATAAGATGGCTATGTTGTGCAAAGACATTTTATTCGAGAATGACAACATTCATCCCTAAAAGTAGGATGAAAATCTGAAAGACAAGAAAAGTTCAATGGAAGATGATTTTCTGGATTCTCCCAGTGTTTTTGCTATTTCATGGCCACTTAGCTGTCCTTGGATACTAGGATTTGTACGATCCCTCTCGACATAGCGTCATAGTGTACTGTAAATCCGCTTTAGACTGTGGTAATACCTTGTCAGTTAGAGTCGTAAATTCTTCTTCAAAGAGAAATTCACTGCTTTCAGATAAAAAGTCAGAAATTATTGGTCATCATTCCGTCTTCAATCACGCTGACTGAGCAATAATGTCCACATGTTCGCCCAGTCATCTTGGAAGACTAATGTCTGCATGTCACTGCATACAAGCCATTGTATAAAGGCCTTGCCTTCTTGTTTGATGTTCGGCTCTTTCCATTGGATAGGTGTGGATCTTAACTGTTTCTTGATAGCAAGTTTTCCCTCCAAACTCCGACTTATGGTTTGGACGCAGATGGATGGGCTTAGTGAAAACTCCTGCTGCACTTTCTCTATAATTTCCAACAAGATGATGATAAACTTCTCTTCCACTCATCTCACCAATGCGGCTACCATCGATTCACTCACCTTTGTATAAGTAGTGCTTATCAGTTGGTCGCTTTCAGTCTTTGACTATCATGCTTCTTGCAGTTTGCCTGTGGATGCCTAACTGATCTGCATGCTGCAAGTAGTCTGACACGGATTGTCAAGCCGCTATCAGACGATCTCAAGCAGTTTGCACTATACTCATGCATTTTCTAAGTCTGGTGTCATCACATGTATCGTCACTCTGCGTGTTGATATGACATACGAGTGAGTATAATGCCAGACACACTCCCGGTTAGACGAAAGAGTGAGATGAAGATGACAATATCCAGAAGCTCCACACGTAATCTTCCAGAATTTGAATCTCAGAATAACGATATTGAATGTACTATGAATGCATCTTTGTTCTATGAATAACAGAATGAGAAGGAGTATCTAGAAATCGGACATGATAAATTAATGGATATCTTGCTCAGCAGAAATTGAATTCACTTATCTAGAAATAGAATGCAAAAAGGTATAGTCATATTGCAGTCCTATTTTTTACTATACATTAAACCAATTCAATTCGTACTGCAATGCGGTATTATCTCTCTTGCTACTCTTAGTTTCGAATAGTAGTATGTCTCTTCTTGCACTTTTGTGTCGTGGTGTTGTATTTTATATGATTCCGAGTCCAATATCCAGTTGACTGTCTTGGAATGATCAGTATTCATTTTATGGTGTGACAACGATTGACAACTATTCATCATGAGTTTCGGACTTCTACATGTATCATCAAATGAATGAAAAAATGAAAATAAATGTTTGAATATAACTGGTTTATACATAGAACTAGATTAAGCAAACCACTTTCTTCATGTGGACAAGCTTCAATAATCCCACTGTCATTCTTCTGTGTTGAGTGTTCAGCAAGAATGTAGAGTGTATTTTAGTAGTAGCTTAGGTTTCATCAGATCTAGATTCGAACCCAGGTCTCATGAACGCAGAGAAAACACTCTATCAAAAGTCTCTGCACCGGAAAATCTCACCTCCCAAATCAAGCAATGTGCAACAGTCACTTAAAATGCATTTCTACTTTTTTTAGAAATACACTAAATGTACTAATGCTTGTGACTGTAGCAGGAAATCATGATTTGTAAGAACAAATAATGATTAATTAACATAGTTCGCACCAGCAATCTTGATAAAGTGAGGTATAATGTAGGTTATGTCTGAACAGCTTCAGTTATAATCTCAACAAAAGAACATGTCCAGTAAGCTGTAAAATTGATCTTGTTAATAGAATCTGAGAGCGACAAACAATTTGACATTGTTGTGATATACAAGTTTGTTTAAAGTTCTTGAAATTTCCATATTTTGAGCTCATTTCAAAACTTTCCTTTCGGTTTTAAATTCATTTAACATAACCTTATCCTCTAGATATGTCAGGGTAAATTACCATGACATGAAAAATAATGAAGGGCAAAATTTTTAATCTCGTCCTTCTGGGAGTGCAGGATACATTTCACAGTAATATTCGTGTAATCACAATGGGTATGGGACATTTGTCACAGATTTAGAAGACAAGCTATTCTATGAGATCAGCAGGGAGGTTAATCGTAGAAATCCGAGGCCAGATTTCTACATTTTCCTACCCTTCTAGCTTCATGGAATGCCTGTTTTCGATCTTTTATTTAGAGCCAAGTGATTTCCTTCCACCATGGACGTCTGTTGCATCTTACAATGAATGAAATTCGTAAAGCAACAAAATGCGTGCACACTTAAGAATAATGCACAACAGCTTTTTAACAATATTTTTTATAATAATTCATATTCTTACACCTATGCTTGGAACATATTCTTGATTGAAATGCGATATTGATAGGTTTGAATTGTGAAAAAACAGGCCTAAATGTTTATCGAATGATGAAAAAGTAAAATGCACTTTTTGCGACTAACGTTCATCAGTAAAGTAAGGAGTGACGATGATCCCTTATATTGTATGTACCCAAAAAACTTAAGTATTAATGCTGGAAAAATAGTTTTAGTCAGTTTTAGCCGAAAAATGGTTACTAAAGCTGGTGGTTTTTATCATGTTTTTACCGGCCAACCCTGGCTAAAACGTCTATGGCGAACTCTATCTCTACATGATCAATAGAAATGTTGCTCTTGAATATCATTTTTTCTATTCAACTTTATACAAAAAAAGGATTAGATGTTAACATGACACAGCCCTTTCTGTGTTTGTATAATTGTGTATGACAGGCAGTGCAAGCTTTATGCTGTGCGAGACCCCCCTTGCCATAAAATTTTGACTACATTTTTAAATTGCAGCTGCTTCACGTCAGATTACTAAAGCTTGGCATCAGAATATGTTGTTATGCTCCCTGTTGCATACTCGGGTAGTGATGCTAATCATTTTGCCACTATGAACCTTATACCATATTTCGAAACAAATTGCCTCGTTCAAATTATGTTTGATTTGATGATAATGTTTACACTGCTATTTTAGAATTATTGGATTTACTGTAGCCTAGACAATACATATTGTGATGCATTTATAAAAAAGGAAAAAATTCACCCAAATGTATGGTACAATTACACAATAAAAATATATTTTAATTTTTTCACAATTGAATTTTCCGAGCTTTAATTGCAGCAAAGTCATTTGTCAGGGTTTCCAGATCAAGTTCATTACATATTTCATGTTCTATTGACATGAGAGCGCGACAGTTTAGTCTTCAAGCAAAATCGCTCTCAGCTTCATTCGCCAGTCGCTATTGACACAGGAGTAGTCATCATTATTGTCAAATCAGAAAACAAATTGGGATACAATTCAATCAAAAATCAATATCTTTGTCATTCATGTTCTGCATGTTTTCAGGACAAAAAAGAATTAGTTCGTTGAATAGATCTCGTGCGTCAACAATGATCAACAAGAACATTAAAAAATTTGCTTCAAAATGCGTTTGCGGATCTCGTAAGTATTAAGGTCTCATCCTCAGCTTTCTCATGAAATAAAAACGCAGTTTTACGTATCCCCCTTTTTGAGATACCGTCTCAGCATATGCAGTGCCCTCAGCAGTCATACCGCAGAAACTGCTTTGACAAACCCAGATTCTCGATGTTCATTCAGTGACGTCTTAGTGGCCACTGACTTCTTTCGTCAATGCATCTACCGAAATGTCTTTCTTCTGAAAAAGTTTGTTCGATTTATTCATGGAGTCAATAACTCAAACCACACGATCATCGTGAGAATGAATTCCCAAGAAGACTCTTCATCATAGAGTGAGCTTGCTTTACTAGTTGTACTGCTATCTTGTTTCATTATAGAATATTGCTTTAATTCTTTTAGAGCTTTTCGCATATTTTTCAGTTAATACGTGAATGGATTGACAAAATTCACATTTGCCTGCGATCGCGTAATATTCAAAGGTTTTCCAGATATGCTTCTAGCAGGGATGTGGAGTCGGAGTCCCTTCCTTCCTGATAACTAGACCCGAAATATAATACAAACAAATTATTTATCCTCGTGCATAGCTGTCACTGTCTTGATGTCAACTTTCTCCGTTAAACAACAGTACAGAGACACTGCTGCATGCAAAGCTTGTAATAGTTGAGGGAATGAACCGTGAAAGTGAAAAAAGAATTGTCTTTTCACTCGGCGATTTAAACGAGAAGACAAGCCTTCCTAGCTTCGATCACACCTATCGCGCCAAGGATCACGTCAGAGACAAAAATGAAATATTAGTTTGTTTGAGAACATTACCTCTTACCCGCACGTTAATCGTGTGTGATCTCTCCTCCAAAGCGCATATCAAAATCGAAAGTGTATCCATATTTTTTAGAGAAGGATGGGGGGGGATTTACCTGCCTGGTAGAGACTGGAGAAAAACCGCGTGAAGCACACATCAGAAAGATGGGAGGAGCCGAGTCGTATGCATCCAACTTAAAGCGACCTTTGATCAACTTTCATTGAAAATGATTGATAATTGATACAGCAATGATCACTAGGATAGGTTCAGGTAAGCCTATAATGATTTATGATGTAGGTTACCGGTTTGTTTTTTAAAAAAATAGGCTTTATATACTTGCCACCTGTAGTCGGAGTGCTATCAACCCCCGGAGTCGGAGTGATATCAAAATGATAGGACTGCCCATCCCTGGTTTCTAGCCAATATACTTCATCGCACTGGTGAAGAAGAAAAGAGCACATAAACTCGCTTGTCCCATGGCTTTATGATGACAATGTGATTATTCTTTCAGACTAGGAGATAAATGTTTTTGTTGAGAACCTGCACAAAACAGCTTGGCTGACTTTACAATCTCAATATGTTTAGTCACATGATTAATGAGGATCAATATAATAACATAGACAGAAACATAGCAGCATCGCGCGAGGCCCCCTGCAATCTGGGGTTCGGGGATCGGTAAGACCGGCACTGATGAAAGGAGAGTGAATCAATCTTTTGACAAAATGTACTTTTGTATAGCGATGCTGGTAGAGCGAGTACTGCTTAATCTATAACCACAGGCAACGATAATCGAATCTGTCGTGGCACAATTTATGTAAAATCACGGTTCTATGGCTGATTATCATCAGTAGCCTATCACCGTGACAAGGTTACACAAAACTCATAAAGGTTGCGTGTAACAGCAGACTTCAAGATTGTTTGTTCATGATTGCTTTCAATTTGATTCCCGATGATGAAAGTGACTTTGAGCCAGGGATGCGGGCGGAGTCCTATCATTTTGACTCCGACTCCGGGTGACAAGTGTATAAAGCCTAGTTTTTTCAAAATAAACTGGAAACTTACATCACAGATCATTATAGGCTTACCTGAAGCTATATTTAGTCATCATTGATGTATCAATTATCAATCATTTTCGATGAAAGTTTATCAAATGTCGCTTTAAGCTGGATGCACACGACTCGGCTCCTCCCATCTTGTTGATGTTGTGCTTCACACGGTTTTTCCACAGTCTCTACCAGGCAGGGAAATCCCCAATCTTTCTCCAAAAAATATGAGTACACTTTCGATTTTAAGGTGCACTTTGGAGGAGCCATCACATACACGATTAACGTGAGGGTAAGAGGCAATGTTCTCAAACAAATGATTGTTTCATTTTTGTCTCCGATGTGACCTTTGGTGCGTAGGTGTGATCGAGGCTGAGAGGGTTTGTCTTCTCTACTAGATCATTTGATAGGACTCCGACTCCGACTCCGCATCCCTGCTTTGACCATGTGGAGTAATGTTGAGTGTGCTTTGCTAGTGACGCTGTGTGCTGAGTGGCTATCCATAATCATCACGAACTGTTTTTAATGTAATTTTTATCCATCCAAGAAAAATATATAATTCAAGTGTCACTTTGTATTTTGTATCATCATCTCTAATGATTTATTATCTATTTCGCTCCACTTCCTCGTCGGTTTAATTAAGTCTGGCTAGATTATTTATTATTATAACATATTCTGAAAATAAGATCAAAAGTGGTCATATCATCCTGTGTCCACTTCACCTCCGACTAGCCATTTGTACATGTACATGTAGCGTGCAGACCTGCATGTAAAAGATGAGTCGCTGCGCGTAAAGCCGTTTGTAAATTAAAACTCGAAGCTTTGAAATAGTGATATGTGAAACTCAAAATTTGAAATGTAGAATAATAGCTTTCAAAATTGATTTTAAGGTTTCGAATCATGTCTTCATTCATAAGTATATTAATCAAAAAATGTGTGTATACCGATGACTTAAAAATATGTGCATTACTTCAATATTCTAATAGCACCATATTTTGTCATATTATCAAGATGGCAAAAAAGTGCCAGCCATGGCAAGCAACGTCCGTGCAATATCATGGTAGCACAAGTGGTATTAGCTGTCCATCGTCTAAAGATATAGGACGGGAACTGCTGACAGTCTCTTCCTAAATTCGCGTACAAAGGGCTTAATAGCATGGATTTGTAGATCTTGAAACGCTGAATACAAAAATCAAATTCTTGAGTGTCACAGCTAGTCGCTTTTGGTTATAGGTAAGGTTACAGGATTCCCATTGGAATCCAGTCGTTAAATTCAAGAAATATCTATGGATTGTGAAACACTTGGTAATTTTCGTACATTTTCTTTTGCAGAAAAGATACTATTTATCAGAATGTCATCAAATTTGAAACATGATTGAATTCAGAACATCAACTTCGATATAAAAGTTGAAGTGAGTCACATGATTCAGTATTTGATGTCTCAGAGTCTGTACAAAATGAGTAAATTTCATATTTTGACTTAATTTTGGCAATTTTTCTCATTTTGTAGAAGCTCTCAGACATCAAATACTATTCCGTATAGTCAAATTCTATACCAGTATTCTATGAAGCCAAAAGGGAAAGAAAACGTAGAACTCTGAAGTCGCGTCGCGGCCTCGAATTTCTACGATTTTCTTGCCAGCTGGATTCATAGACAGCTCATCTTCTAAATCTATGGCAAATGTGCAAAAACCAATGTGATTATGCGTATATTTCTACGGATATATTGCCCTGCGATACTTTTCATATCATGGCGATAAACCTTCACAGATTTGGAAGATAAATAAGTCTCTACCTGTAGCAGTATACCTTAAGATGAGACAGGTTCATGGAGATCGTGTATTCAGTATTTTTAAACGTTCTTTAATCTTTTTTATTAATGTCAACTCGAAACGGAGCATTGAGTGATCCTCGTATGTTTTTGTCATCATATATGAGCAAGATTGTCGTTTGAAATGACATCTCTTATAATGCTGATTTGCCCCAATGTTCAGATTTACAACAACTCTTTGCTCTACTTCAGTTTTCGTCCTTGGATAAACTTCTGGAAGATAATACCAGCAGTAGTGATTATGCATCGCTGAACAAGCTTGGGGATCGAAAATGGCTTTGATTGAATACCCGAAAGGACTTGGTTTTACGTGTCTCGTGTATTTTGTCATCGTAGACAATGGCGATCCACTGCGTCTTTGAGGCAGATCAAGAAAATAGTAAACGTTTTGGAACATGAATTCAAAGTATTTGAAACGCCTGTGTTTGACGCGAAGGCGGTTTATCATTCGATTGTAATTTGAATCCTTTCTCGGTAAAATAATTTCATCCAAATCGAACACAGCGACAGCTTTATAAAGATGCATATTTCGCAGAAGACAGTCATTTATCGCCGGTGACATCAATAACAGATTAGAATCCATATCATCGTAGAAAATTGGTTGTACTGGAACAACATTCACGAAGCCATCACCTCTTTCTAAGGAATAGCTCTGAAGGACTCTTGAAGCCTCAGTGGAGAGATTGACTGAGTGTATCTCTACTCGATTCATTCCAAGAATACGTTGTAGCTCTAACCATTCGATCAGACGAGTTATATTAGGACGACCAAATGTCACTGATACACAATTGATGATTGTATCTTTTTTCTTTGTTTTTAGGGGATATTGAATTGGCACTCTTGCAAGGACTTGAGTTGCAGGTTTCCTCCTCCCTCGCCTTCTTGTCCTTCTATCGTCATTCACTAAATATACAAAATATGGTCTCAAACTTCTTTCGACGGAGCATGCCAGAATTTCTTCCCGGTACCAGCGACCGTAAAATGTCATTCCCATGCCAATTGGAAGTGGAATCGCATTTGTAGACTCCAATACATTTCCAGCTTGATCTATCAGCAAGCATTGTAAATTTTGATGTCGCCACATCTCGCGTATAACGATTATGCGAACAGCTGCAAATTTCCCATTGGCTCTGCGATCATCATAAAATGCAGATAAAGTGATAAAGTCACCTGTTCTCATTATTGATTTCAGTGTAAAATGATTATTGGAGGAAGAAAATTTGAAGCTTAAGTAATGAAACTGTCCAATCCATCCCAAAACGATTAAGCAGCCGAGAATAAGTCCAAAAAAGATAAAAATTCTTCGATAACGGCGCATTTGCACAAAAGCCAACGACAATGACGCGATTTTGGAAAAATGGTTACTGAATGGAGTTTCATGCATCTTATTTTATCAGTTCAATTGCAACATCAGCGATTTATCTGTTACGTGGGAATACATGTTACGTAATTCTTTTGTCCACTTTTATCGAGTAGCTACCCGATACTCGAGTGAATTATTGGCGAATTGGACAGTGCAGAGGTTCAAACTAATGCAACTCGCTCACTTACCTTGAAGCTCAAATTACAAGTCATTGATAGGTTATCTAAGTAATTTAAGGAATTTACTCACTCAGCGCTGCTCTATCAAATTACATTCCAATGGTTTGAAACCAGTACGTTACAAGTTTGCGACGTTGTATTCATTAGTAGTTACCTTGCAGACAATCCGACTAGAACTTGAAATGTGTAAATAGAATAATTACATATTGATTTGTATCCTCAGGTGAAAAATGGGAACACACCTGAATAGCTGCCATTTCATCCAATGTCAGGAATCATCAGCAGGCCTAGTTCACATCTCTCAACATCGACACAAGTCTCTATTTAAAGTTGCAGCCATGCCCGGGTAAATTTGAGATTTGCAATTAGCAGGTTAGTGAAATTTCGACGGGCATTCATTAAATATCACTTTAAATCGATCATTTTTCCATTTTTCAACTGAGCATGCAACTGAATATCTAATTATTCTATTTACATTGTGTTTGCAAAAAGCAGAAGTCATTAATTATTGCAGGTGCACTAACTTGAGCGATTTGCCAGTAGTGTATTTAAAGTGATTCTTAATGAATGCCCGTCAAAATCTAAACCTGAAATGTCAATTTTATCACAGAAATATTGCTACACTTTAGGTACTGTAAACAGGGAGCTATGGATAGCGTAGACCAGGGTTTCTCTAACGCCCCCTTTGTATGTTCCTACTTCTGTACGATCCCCTAGCAGTAGCACCTGGTAGCGTAGTACAGTGTAACATGATTAAAGAATTCACGGATATATCGAACTGATTGACACTTCCCATTTCTTTTGCAAAATTTTCACGGACTCAGGGATATGTCGAATTTATTAGGCCTATAACCGTGACATTGCTAATTAAATTTTACTGTGAATACAGAAAGTGTGATGTGATGCCTTTTCTGTATCTTCCGAAAATTGTTAATTGTCAAATGTTTTCAGCTAGAAATTTGATTTCTTCTCTGTTTCTAACCGACAAGAAAGAGATAATTAAATGTACCAATGGAATCTAGCAAGAAATCCTTGATAGCTGAATTTTTAAGCAAAATGTGATTCACTTGTGTGATTTCGTCTTTTGACAATGAATAAATTATTGTGGAAGCTATGTAGTATCACGATATTATTAATTCAAACTGCTAAAGAGGGGTTGAAAGCCATATTCACAAATATGCGCTAATACGAATCACGAATATAACGAACTAATGTAGCATTCCTCGTAGTAGTGACCACAGAATTATGACATGTCATCTCTTTTTGCTGCTTGACAAGAAAGGAAGCATTGGAGCCACAGAATTAGACAGGTCGTCTCTTCTTTTGTTTGACTAGAAGGGAAGCATGGGAACATGTAACGTAAATGAAATGGCACAATCTGCTGACATAATACCATAGCAATCGAACAATGAGCAATCAGTTCAACATTAAACACACCAAATTGTGCGAAGTTTCAGTGAATATTATCAACCGGATCACACAGCAAAGAGACACAGTCAATGTCAAGTTCTACAGGGAAATTTGTGAACGTCTTTTTTGTGCGTCTGCTAACTTCTTTTAATAATGATCGGAAAGACCAACACTATCGAGAAAAGTTGTGCACAATGATCTGAATTCTTCGAATCTGAAGGAATCGTCGCGATCGGAGCATTTTTGAGGAATTCAGAGAAATCCACAAGCGGCGCTCGACTATTTTTTCTATCTCTGCAAGGTATTAAAAATTTCTTTTTACCCACTTAATATGTTCCTGCATGTGCCATCGTTTTGAATCAGTTTGCATTTCTAGCAAAGTGACACGATTAGACAATCTAATTCTGTGATTGGAGCATGTATCTCTAATGAAATGGCACAATCCGCTGACATAATACCATAGCAATCGAACAATGAGCAATCAGTTCAACATTAAACACACCAAATTGTGCGAAGTTTCAGTGAATATTATCAACCGGATCACACAGTAAAGAGACACAGTCGATGTCAAGTTCTAAAGCATAGTTTTTTGTGTGATATCAATGGCTTCCTTGAGGTTGGTGCTGTGACACAAGCACCTTGATGTTCGGCTCGATACTGGACAGTTTTAATCGCAAGTCACTTCTGTCACAAACGTTGAGCATGTTTCTTGATTGTGACAAAATATAATCAAAGGAACTGAAGCCTTGTTCCACAAGGTATGACCATGGGAAAGCTGTGAGTAACTGCTCAGCTTCGCCAAAGAGATTGGGATACGTGATTCTTCCAGGTGATGACCATAATTTGACACAGCCATTGCTTTCAAAGCATGCATTTAATACAGAGTCATGCTGCAAATCCGCTAACTCCACTTCAAATGAAAAAGGATCTATGATCCATCGGCGTATGTCTATTTGTAGCAAATCATCAAATTTCAACTGAAAGTCTTCGCTCAACCAGGGATGCGGAGTCCTATCATTTTGATAGGACTCCGACTCCGACTCCGGGGGTTGATAGGACTCCGGCTTTTGATAGGACTCCGACTCCGACTCCGGGTAGCAAGTAAATGAAGCCTAGTTTTTTGAAAAATTAATTGGTAACCTACGTCATAGATCATTATAGGCCTACTTGAACCTATATTTAGTGATCATTCCTGTATCAATTATCAATCATTTTCGATGAAAGTTGATGAAATGGCCCCCTACAGTTGAATGCATACGACTCGGCTCCTCCCATCTTCTTAATGTGTGCTTCACACGGTTTTTCTCCAGTCTCTACCAGTCAGGGAAATCCCCCATCCTTTACTAAAAAAATATGAGTACACTATCGAGTTTGATATGCATACTTTGGAGGAGCCATCACACACGATTAACGTGAGGGTAAGAGGTAGTGTTCTCAAACAAACTAGTATTTTATTTTTGTCTTTGATGTGACCTTTGGTGCGTCGGTGTGATCGAGGCTAGGAAGGCTTGTCTTCCCTACTAAATCACCGAGTGAAAAGACAATCATGTATGCACTGCTGTCTCTGTACTGTTGTTTGACGGAGAAAGTTGATATCTAGACGGTGACAGCTATGCACGGGTATAAATAATTTGTTTGTATTATATTCGGGTCTAGTTATAGGCCGGAGTCCGGAGTCCTATCATTTGATAGGACTCCGACTCCGACTCCGACTCCGACTCCGCATCCCTGCGCTCAACATCTTGATGTGATCAGCATACACTTCCACACATAGAATAAAATATTTTGTTTATCTGCTTCGATTTGCTAGAAGTGTGATTGATACAAAGAGGCACATCGAGGAACCTATTAAGTGGGCGAAAAGGAATTCCTAATATCGTACAGAGATAGGAAAAAGTCGTGCGTCGCTTGCGGATTAATGTGAGTTCAAGCGAAGTGCTTCGATTGCCAAAATTCCTTCAGATTCGAAGAATTCAGATCATTGCGCACAAGTTTTCTACATAATGTTGGCCCTTCCGATCATTATTAAAAAAAGTTAGCAGGCGTAGAAAAATTAGTTCACTTGATGATTTCACATCCTCTCCTCGGCATTGCTCACTGTATAGTGCATACATTGAATCGAATGTTAGCCAGGCGATGTGTGTTTTGGTGTGTGGGAGGTGATTACAGCACGCACGCCTCTCTCACTGGCTCTGTTGTCCTTTGCTGACAGCTTATTGTTTGCCATTTCCAATAGCAAGCGATACACGAATTATCCATTCGAGGAGTAAGCTGTCTAATTCTGTGATGTGCCATTCCGATATTAAGGTTACATACAATTCTTCCTTTCTAGGAAACCGAAGCGCGTGCAGATGAATCTAATTTTGTGCTTCCACATCGTCAGTGTTCACATTTCGCTGTTTAGACGAGCAAGCTGATGTAATTTATAGTCTTTGGATATTTTTCTTAGTAGGGACAGCTTGGCCATGAAACTCGCGAGGTGATTTTTGGTCTGAATGTTGGTCATGTTTTCTCCTTGAAAGAGAAGGTTCAAGTCGCTCAATTTCTAAAATATACCAGCCAGGTGGGCGATGTCCTTTCGAGTCTCTCTCAATCAATCGTGGAGAAAACACCCAATGCTGTGCTAATAGCAAGCAATACACATCCAACAATAGAAAGCACATAGTGACATTTCATCACCCTTTCATTTCAGTTAAGTCGATCACAGTCAAGCGCCAGCCAAGCAGACATAAAAGCTTCTGTTTTTTGACGAAGAGAAGATCAGATCTCTATGATCATAAAAATAATAATAGATCTAATGGCTCCATGGTCAAAACAGCTTCAATGCCAGTTAAATATTAGACCGCCCCTACTGCCCCATCGACGCCTGGCGCCCCGTTGAGAAACCCTGAATAAGATATTCGAAATGCAAGTTAACAGGGTAGTCTGACATCATGACTTGCAGACTTATCTGTAGAGCCCTTTGCCTTACATGATCCAATGACATCCGAAACTACCTATGGGTGGTAAGTTGCAATGGACGCACTCAGAAGATCTGTTGTAGGACTATCATGCATGTAGACAGTAGGCCTGCAGTGGATTAGAATGTTGCCTAACCTACAGTCGATAAGTGTTCTCAGTCGGCCTAGCTTATCAAAGAAAGATTCTGCTTATGGGAATTATTATGGGAAGTTGTTGCAAATTTTAAAAATCCTGTTAGAATGGAATTTCTCACGCGAATTCTCATTAGAATCCCGTGGGAATGGGAAGAACTCTTGTCCCACGGCAAGTCTGGTGTCTGCTTTTGAGTGAGTACGTTGTGTGCCAGCTTTTATTAATTTAACGTTTTGGTATTCCAAGATTTGCAGCTTGTGGTTTGTGGATCATCCTGTGTCCCCGTCCTGTCTAATCGATCATCTCTCAGAATGCAGAGTCTAGGAAAGAGTCCGGACTGACGGACTTTTTAGGGATCCCTCAAAACGTTATTATTTTCTTTCCCGGCGCTAAAAGGATACCGAAAAATGAAATGACACAATCTCCGAACGTGATAAATTAATGTGAGGTCGTCCGCATATATAAATATATTTGTCGGTGAAGTTAAGTTTTTATTAATGTTTCTCGTAAATATTCACTTAGTGTCATATTCCATGGAGTTAAAAGATAGAATATTAGGAAAAAAATCATTGAACTTTAAAGAGAAGACTTTCTGGAAGAACTCCAAAGAGAATCGTGGCAAATGCCAAATATCAAAATATAAGCTTCCTATTACTCATTATTTTCAGATAGTCATTTTTTGGTTTCAGCTTACCTGTTTCTCCGATTACAGATCTCGCATAAAGCAACCCAACATATTTAGTAATTTCAAGTTGAGCAAAGTCTCTACGCAGCCATGTGTTAGACTCACATGCAATCCAACAAACAAGAAGCAGACTTAACCAAACAGAAGCCATTATGTCATGAGGATGGGAGCTGTTGTGCATTTCCCGATGTCAATTGATTACTTGATAAGAGAAAGTGTGTGTGTGGTTATAAGGCTCATATTTACATACACGGGTTCACTGAGTGACCAGACGGTAGACGTACACTGCTGCAAACATAGACACGTGCGTCCCAATCGCGCGGGCGCCATCGGCTCGAGTTAGTGGACTCTATGAAGTCGGTCAATTAAATCACTTTGTCCTTTCTCACTTTGATTTAGATATTATCGATATCAGCAGCAATGGCGTTGATTGTCGTCTTAGCGAAGCTCGTTTCATTAAATTACTCAAACCATCCATAAACAGAAAACATGAATTGCCTAATTTCTAAGTGCAGCACACTCATTTTGTGCGTTGTGCTATTAGCTATCCGAGTCTAACTAACTTTCTTCTATTTCTGGTTGCTATTGTTTGTGCGTTGGCTATTATATTAGCCAACCGAGGTTGTTAAATATCTTCTTAGTCAAATATTCTTGCACTTTTAGGCTGCTGCTGCTGCTGCTGCTGTCCTTTTGCTGCTCTCTCTGTAGATATCTCTGTCCTTCGTAATTTGTGGATCGTAACTCATCAGTGAACTTTGTGAACTTAGCTCCATTGCTGGCGGCGTTTAATAGTCTGTGTCGGAATCACTAAATCAGAGCGCCCATAGCAAAAAAAGTGTCAGTGGCACGAAGTACTGGCGGATTTTATTGTACGAGCTAACTTTTACATAGCTAACTTTTGTTTTTATTGAGCCATTAAAGTCTTCAAGAAGCGATCCAACCTGTTTTCAACAACGATGACAATTATAAACACGCTTCTGTTTTTGGCGATCAACTCACTTTGTCCTGTTGGTAAAGTAAGCAATGCACTAAACCACAGATATCTGAAAGTGCACCTTCATTGCATGATGCTGGAATATCCACTGTAACCACTGTAACCCGTCAAGTGTGAGAAAGACGTTTTAAGACAAGTAACCTGGAAATTGATAAATTTATCAAATCTCAACAGATGTAGCCACCACGAGATATGTTTCGGTCTGTTGGGCCTCATCAGTCGTGGGTAGGTTTGAACCAGCGACGTTGGAGCTAAATGACGTGCAAGCATACCATCTAACCACAAGGCCACCGGACCATCTGTTGAGAGCGTGAATTGGCCAGGAAGGCACTGCTTTAACGCAGGCACGTGGAGGGCGGACTGCATTCTGCAATCACTTAATACCGCATCCGAGATTGAGGCGCTTCACGCAGGCGCTACTCATTGCATGTTACGACAAGTAACCTGGCAATTGATCAATTTATCAAATCTCACCAGATGTAACCACCACGAGACGTTTCGGCCTGTTGGGTCTCATCAGTCGTGAGTAGGGTATGTTCGAGTCACGACATTGGAGCTAGAGGAACGTTTAGGCCTGCGTTAAAGCAGTGCCTAAATATTTATTTATTTATTTATATTTTTTTATAATCTCTGTCATCTTGTTGCCAATTGAAACCGGTAGAGACTAAATAATTATTTCATTTTTTGATTTTTGCGACGTTTTCATCTTTTAAAAAAGTTTGATAACGCATCGTTCATCCGATCCGTCGCCTCTGGAGTCGTTTGTCAGAGATAATTTTCTCATTTCACTAAAATGAATATAAGATAAGCATTTATTTCTTAGGAAAGATAATCACAAATTTACAATTCAATTTCCAGTTGAATATGGAAGGCTCACATCTCATCGACTAATGGAAATGCCACGGACTTGCGGACTTCTTAATCAATCATCTTCAAAAGAACAGATTGATGTGTCAATCTGCATATACAGAGCTGATCATAAAAAACGGACCACCTAAATCAACGTTTAATGACGGCTAAACAAATGACGCGTTATAGGACAACCCCACTGTCCATTCTAACACTACTGTTTTATACAAAGAGATAAGATAATACTGAACAATAACATTTGTATTTAATAGACATTTAACCGATTCATAGGAGATCATCATCACCGTTGATCGGACGAGATGAAATGGCTCCAATCACAGAATCAGATTGTTTAATCGTGTAACTTTGCTAGAAGTGCAAACTGATTCAAAACGATGGCACATGCAGGAACTTACTAAGTGGGTAAAAATAAATTTTCAATGCCTTACAGAGATAGGAAAAATAGTCATGTGTCGCTTGCGGATTGCTGTGAATTCCTTCAAAATGCTCCGATCACCACGATTCCTTCAGATTCGAAGAATTCAGATCATTGCGCAAAAGTGATCTCGATAATGTTGGGCCCTCCGATCATTTTTAAAAAAAGTTAGCAGGCGCACGAAAAAACTTTCACAAACTTCGCTGTAGAACTTGACATCGACTTTGTCTCTTTGATGTGTGATCCGGTTGATAACAGTCACTGAAACTTTGCACAATTTAGCGTGTTTAATGTTGAACTGGGTGGTCATTGTTCGGTTGCTATGGTATTATCGCAGCAGATTGTGCCATTTCATTAACGTTACATGTTTCAATGCTTCCTTTCTAGTCAAACAGAAGAAGAGACGACCTGTCTAATTCTGTGGTTGGTTCACTAGAAATTAAAGCAAGATACTTTTTCAATACGTCAAATCGCAGTTAATTTGGAAAAAGGAAAACGACTGATGGCAAGATGGCAAACCAGCAGATTTTCCTCATTCTAGTTTATCACTATAATTTGACTTGAACTAAAAATGTGAAATTCTTGCCCTTTCATCTCATTTCCGTTATGTAATCATGTGCGAATAACAACTAGTCGACTTAATTAGTGCAGTAGACTTTCAAAATTTTATAGTGAAAATACAATAGAAGTAAGAAGTAGAATTGAAGAAGAAATAAGTATTGTCTATCTCAACACAATCCTCTGCTGCCTCTGCTAAATTCTCGTCTTCATTAAAGTAAACGCATTGTTCCTATAATAAAATCTGTGAATATCATTTTCTTTTCAGTACAGTTTGTTTGTTTATCTATTGTTTCTCATGACGTTTTTATAATCTTTAAGAGCATTTCGGGAAAGCTAGCGGATACGAGGAATGACACATTTCTGCCTATTCTGGAAGCTGTCTACCTTAAAAGTGCAATCATAATCATAAAAATGACAAAATTCATTTTAATTGATTAAATGAATGCAAAATCCTTGCGTTATCAAGTGTACCTAACCCGGAAGCACCTGGATCTACATAAAAAGGAATCTTGTGATGTTTCCAACTTGCAAGACGACTGGAGTTGTAACTTCGGAATTGTCGTTTTAGTGATGTTGGGTGACAATCAACAAATTAAAATGTACAAGAAGCTGATGCGCGAATGTAGGAAGAAAACGTCAGTAGCTATCACACTAACAAGTGTTAGAAATGAAGAGAATAAAAATAAATGAATTATGCTGTTAGGCCTATGTCACACAGGAATAAGGCGTCTTCCATCTTCCACTTGAGATTTCCCTTTAATTGTATGTATAAAAGAACACAGAGGGCACGAAATTAATGTCGTTGATGAAATTCATTTTCATAAGCCGTCAGGCGTCAGGCGCGAGACTGTTCTAAAAATAGAACACCGTGAAGTGACGTCTAAGTGAATATTTAGGAAACTGTCATTTGCGAAGAGAAGCAATCAGAAAACAGCCCTTGTTCACAATGTCGAACGAGGACAAGGATCATGACAGTAGTCATAGCAACGGTAAATAGTGAAAAATAGCGCTGGCTGTATCGGAAATGGATTCCCTAGTGTGACTGCGGTCCGCGGAAGATGGAAGGCGGAAGACGGCAGTTGAACATCGCCTCATTACGCCTTATGGAAGATGCCTCATGTAGAAAATGAGGCGAGTGACATGGAAGATAGAAGACGCCATAGTCTGTGTGACAGCGGTCTTACAGTTGCAGTCTTTTGTTACGGGTTATTATTTTCTCAATATTCCCAAAACATATGATTGAAGAATATAAATGAAAAATGTGGATAAATTATATTGTGAAAATAAATAAATGGTGCAAACAGTCCTTACAAGGACAGATGGTACGTTCACAGTTATAAGACAGTCACAGCACCAACAGAGTCTCCAGATTCTTCCAGGACCACAAGCCGTGGTGATCACGTCCGCAGCAGTTCGATGATAGTTCGCACATAGAAGATAGGCTGAAACACCATCAACGGCTCTCGCCGACAACTTCGCTTGGAGAGACCAGATTGCGTGAGCGGGCGTTGTTCATGCCGCGTTAAATACGTCTGTGAAGATTCGCTCACGGTCAGCTACCAATTGTTTGGTCATCCATTGTCTGATGACATGACCTGTCTGTTGTCAGTCATGTACCGTAGATAGCTGACAAGTTGGACTTTTGTATGACATTGGAACTTGAAATGCATGCCGCGGAAAAGTTATTGCTCTAACAATGGAATGGAGATTGCTCTCACAAAACAATAAAATGCACAATGAATGCATAATAAAGCAAGAAGACAAACTGCCTAGCACACAACACTTTTCAGTCTTAGGACATACCCTAAGAGTGAATGGGTACCCACTAGAAACGCTTCAAAGCATCCCTGGGCGAAAATGTAGACCCTGTTCAAATTATGCTGATCACTGCAGTTGATGAGAACTAAGAACATCTGAAGAAAGAATTATTCCTCTTTGATTTTTCCACAAATTTATTTCCGTAGCCGGTAACAGAAGCAGAATTATTACATTAAACTATTAGGGAGCTCTCTCATTTCCACTGTCGATTGGTAGAAACTGCCCGCAACTTACGGTGTTGTAAATCTTGCTTTCCAAAAGGTTTTCTTGTAGGCTAATTGCTGCTTCTGATACCGCGATTTCGATGTCAACAAATAACTTTCTTGACACTAGACCTAGGTAGTGTTTGTAAATCCGAGACCATTTCATATCCCAGGATTCTGGACAAAATATGCTGAAATCCCATCTCAGCAGACCGCGATGAATCCCGAGACTCAACCAAATTCCCAAAATTCAGAGGGCTATATTCCTAAAAATACTTTTATGTGTTCAGGTTACATCCTAGGCCTACAGCTGAAAATATTTAGATGCGCTCTAAGGTGAACACAGTGTTCACTCATTTCTCTACACTAAGGAAAACGTCGTTTGTTCACATTCGTTCAAAACGGATGGCGTGCGGTGTATGCCCGGCGATTGACTGTCATTAGGCTTGCACCATAAAGTAAGTAGCATGTACAGGTAGAGTGTCGACTCAGAAAAGTATCTTTATTCAGTGAGAATTTTCATATGAAAAGATTCAGATTTTTGTGCAGATAACATTCCTGCGGTTCAAAAAACTATTTGAGCACATTTTAAAAAGCTTAAGTTTTGCAAATTATTCCTGTGTTTATATACTACCGAGATGACGTCCTCTTTATAAGTAGTATGGAATAAGTTGGATATCAGAAGGAATGAATACTTGCTGACAAGCTTCTTTACAAAGCGGAAATTAAGCTGATGATCAAGGAAATTTCATGAAATGCATATTATGATGCAAGTTCCTACAAGTCTTCAAGGAAAAGTTAAGAGCTTATTGAGAGCTTCTTGGCTGAGATGTCATGCTTTTTATTCAGATATCAACGGCATAATTTTATGATTTACAAGCGTCATTTCTTGAATCTGAATGGTAAAGCTCATTGTTATCAGCTTCTTACGATGTTTTGCTCTTCCAGTGGCAGTTTGTGATGAATTGAAATATTACCAGGTAATATTACCGGTAATTTTTGAAAAAATAGGTAATTTGTCCCCAGCCTTTGGGGGTAATTACTATTATTTTCAATTATTATTATAATTAATTTACCGGTAATAATTATATGACTACTTCCCCGAAATATTCAGGGCATTCTGTCAGAACTGGATACGGACGCGGTGAACTTAGAATCCAAATTCAAATTGTCAATTACTTTGTCTGAATGGTTAGACTTTTTTTGAATCTCATATATTTGACATTAATCCTATTCCCAACGGATTCTGATACGCACGTGGCCCTTTCCACTTGATACAAGGGATAATTTCATCCTAATTTAGCAAACTATCTTACCTCTCAAAGTTGTCATGACATGGAGGAACTGTGGAATCATAGAATTAGATTCATCTGCGCGCGCCTCGGTTTCCTAGAAAGGAAAAATGGTATGTAACCTAAATATCGAAATGGCACATCACAGAATTAGACAACTTTCTCCTTCTCCAATGGATAATTCGTGTATCGCTTGCTATTGGAAATGGTAAACAATAAGCTGTCAGCAAAGGACAACAGAGCCAGTGAGAGATGCGTGCGTACTGTGATATCACTTTGCACACACCAAAAAAAAACATCACTGCCTGGCTTCGATTCAATGCATGCACTATACAGTGAGCAATGCCGAGGAGAGGATGTGAAAACATCAAGTGAACTAATTTTCGTACGCCTGCTACTTTTTTTAATAATGATCGAAGCACTTTGCTGGAACTCACATTAAACCGCAAGCGACGCGCGACTTTTTTTCCTATCTCTGTAAGGCATTAGGGATTCCTTCTTGCCCAGTTAATAGGTTCCTCGATGTGCCGGCGATTTTGTTTTAATCACACTTCTAGCAAACCGAAGCAGTTAAAACAAAATATTTAATTATGTGTGGTGAATACTTTTCTTTATTTTGCATTGCTATCACGATCAGTCAAATTCGTGCACTTTTCTCCGAAAGTGTATGAATTTGCATCTCTCACATGTGACATGCCACGCTCAATCACGCGTAATTACACATGACCCTAAACATCCGTGGCTATGCGGGACATTGCTGCAATATCTGTTATATAAGTTAGTATAGTTGGCAGTCCTGTTATCAAGACTTTGCGTCTCATGTATCTGTACGTATCAGAGGCTAAACAATGTGATAGGACCTCAATTTCATGTTCAGGGAAGACGGAGCATGCTTAGCGGTTTATCCGTAAGCGGCAAGCGGCAACGCATGCAACCGTAGACGACGCGCAAATTATAAACGCTCGCCCGCGCGTATTCATAAACATTCTCAATGTTTTAACAGCATCAGATCATGTGATTTCTGACTCTTAGTGCAGCGCGTGTGTACGCGAGTAGAAGAATAGAATGTCCTTAACCACGGATGTTTGGGGTGTTCCGTAATTGCGCGTGAATTACGCGTGGCATGTCACCTAGTGTTCGCAGGCTTCCTGTCGGCTGCGTCGGTTTTTTGCCGGATCGAATTTCAGCAGCGCCGGTCGCCGGCACGTGAAGACCAACCGTCCTGACGTCCGATCGACTTCAATGAGGCCTCGTCTGACTGTTGACAATCATTAAATCGTTCAAGAAGTAATACTACCCAACTGCTCAGCATGTCCTTTATTTCACAATAACCTAGTTTGATGTATTAAACAATTCACAATATCAAATTCCGCAGATTTTGGGCCCAATGCTATGAGTATGAGGCTTTCAAACTTACTGAAAGATCCATTTGTATGATGATAATTAACGGATGATGCTGAAAAATACACTCACTCCACGTTAGCCTAAAGATCTCTGACAATGTGAAGTTATATATCCTCTATTAAGCCTGCGTGCACTTTCATAATGAACCTGTACACATAAATTGTTAAAAAATGCAAAAATGGAAGTGATGAACCACATTGATAATTGGTTAGTAAGACTGAAAATCTATCTATTGAATGTGAATTTCTTAACTCATCGAAACTCATGAAACTCTCTTTATAGTTTCATCGCAACCAGCAGGGATTTCACCGCAATATTCAGGGCATTCTGTCAGAACTGGATACGGACGCTGTGAACTTAGAATCCAAATTCAAATTGTCAATTACTTTGTCTGAATGCTTTGACTTTTTTATATCTCATCCATTTGACATTAATCCTATCCCCAAAGGATTCTGATGCGCACGTGGCCCTTTCCACTTGATACACGGGGTACTCACTGAATGTACATTCAAATTCTTCAAAACTATTGCAATATACATCACCTGCTCTCTAATGGGAATTATTGTAATGAAGCATAGACAATGTCCTGTGTTATTCAAATTGGCACCGATAGTTGCCTGATGAGCAATTTGACCACATTCATTCTGACACCAGACAAATACATTCGAACTATTGCTGAACAACAGCAGCTTATGGTTGATTGCTTTCCAGGCGGAGACTGCAAGACAATGATAGAATACGCTGCGCAATGTAGAGAAACATGCATGCAACAAAAAGAAAAATGTAAGAAAGAGATGAGAGATTTCAAAGTGTTAAACCCAAAATGATTTAATATACTTTTAATGATGCGGTCGTCATTAATGGGTTAAGTGCCTTAATAATCAATTGATTCCTATGCCAAATCAACAACATCTTCACCATATAAATGGACAGACACGGATAATTGCTGTATGTAATTTTTCCGTGTTTCATAGTTTTGACAAGCTATATTCAGACCCTTCCATTTGACATTTCAATGCTCATCTGTTATCAATTGAAGTATCAAATGTAACTGCTTATAAGCGATGGCGAAAACGGAATATATCATCGATACCCTTAGAAGTCATGTTTCGATTGCACACTTAACCTGCATACTTACTTTGTTTGGACCTTAATTGGATCGCCTACTTTATGCTAATAGGTACCCGGTATATCTACCCGGTATATACCTTTGGCTTAATGCACTTCAAGAAAGCAACAAATTAGGTCTGAGCATTACAGGGTTGGAACCGGCCGGGTTTTTGGCAGCCGGAGTGATTAAAGCCGCCAGAACTAGGCTGTTGTCCCTGTAACATACTGATTAAGACTGGCAACTGCTCAACTTTGACTGTTAGACATTATTCGATTTTTGAAGCATGAGGTTGGCCCAAGCAATTTGAATACACAAAATATCGCCGTCACCTTGATAGAATTTTAATTTGTTGACTCCTGTGCGCTTTCGCGGCGTCTCTTCATGAGTCAGTCAATCAGTCTGAGTGAGTCAGTCATGAGTCATGTCAGTGGCTTATAGATCTCTGTGTCTTTATTCATTATTCGTTGTGTTTGTGACATTCTGTGAATCTCTGTTCTGTCATTGTCATTACGGCCGCACTCCTCATGACGAGAGACTGTGAAAGCGATCAGAAGTCAACAAAAAAAAATTTCTATCAAAATCATTCGATTTCTCGATTTCTATATACGGTAGGCTTGGTAACAGTATATATTGGAAGGCAATTTCTGACTTTCTGTTGAAAGATGATGTTGCTTGATTATAAGCAGCAGCATAGCAAGTCAAACTAAGGTGTGAAAAAAGCAACCTGTGATTCGCGAGATAGGCCTGCGTTTCAGATTGGATCGTAATGAAATACTGCAAAACACATTTAAGTGCTCCCGGGAGAAATTGTTTTGCAGGACCGTCAGTTGTAGAAACGAATGGTCGTGTAGATTAACACGGAGAACTTTCTCAGTGTAGCCTATTGGGATTGGCGCAGAGGCACTGATAATGAAAGTAGTCAAGTGGTACATTCTAGGTTTGCTATTTCTAGCCTAATGCCTAGCTTAATATAATCAGTCGACCCTAAAACTTGTAGGCCTATTAAAGGTATTGAATCTTGTGAATTGGTCATCACACAAGCCTGAATATAGATCTTAATATAGCCTTAGTATAGATTTTTAGAATCTGCAACAAACAACAGCACAGTATTCATATCCAACATTTCATAACTTAAGTTATGTTTATAAAGATTGCAGAATGCCAGTTCAAATTGGCATGGAATAGAAATATGTCCTCAGACTTGAACAAATTAAACACGAAAATTCCTAGGCAGCATTAGACGTTGCAATTCGTCCTACATTTCCAGCACTACATGGGAGAGAACAACCATTTGAAAGCTTACATTACGATTTTACGAAGCATTGGGAGGAATACAAATTGAAATCTTTTGACCGCCTTGATTTCAAATCCCATTTTCTTTGTGTCGTTCTGTCATGCAATTGATGACATATTTAACGTGCGTTAATTCTTTAACTGGATTTTTTTCATTTAATGAGTAGTATATTGATGAAGGATTGTAATACATGTACCCTGGTTAAATGGTTTATACAAATTATGTTTTGAACAGGGATCTGTAAATGGGCATGTGAACTGTTAAACACCTTCGACTATGCTTCTAAAAAGCTCAAAATGACTAATTTAATAGGGAGAATTTTGAATGTAAGTTTTAAGCATCACAATATTTACTTAATTATTTTTCTATCTCCAAAAATGGCTTTAAATGACAACAATTGGTCTCAATAATAAGTAAAATATGAAGTAAGAATTTACATTCTTGATACGATTGTAAGAAAATGGGAGTGATGAATAAAAACAGTATTCAAATTTAGTAATGCTGTGTTAATCAAGTATGTTATTTTAATTCGTTGCCACGAGAAAGTTACACTGAGTTCTTTTACGAACTGATTAATCCAATGGTTACAGTAGCATTGCATCTGTACAATTGCGGATTGGAAAACGCCATCAGTCCTCATTAGGACTACTTCAATTAATAATTTGAATTAGTGAGCATTATATTCTATTATAAATGGCTGCTGGGATGATTTTCATCATCGTATGAGAATGTATGCATTTGGCAGCCATATTTAGAAAAAAAGAGACCGATGAAAGACTTTCAAATCAGTGTTGTCCTCTCAATGTGCAAGAAATGAGAGATAAATCACATTAAGTGCAAGAAACGTTCTGATGGATCTCATCTCAAAAGTCTGTCGCTCTGTGACCGCTCACTGTCATGAATTAATCGCTGTCAATGGACTGCACTTCGAACACATTTACGTTGAGAAACATGTACAAAATTTTCCGTACTGTTAGTTTGAAATGAATATCTGTATTATTTGACTCAGAAGTTTATAGTATTAACTGCCTACATAGTTCTGAGACACCCTGTATTAAATCAAAATATTATCAACATACATGCTTCATATCTAAAGCATTTAGACGCTCAATATACTTTCGCATCATACATGTCCCGTGCATCTCATTGCTCATTAGATACATGATAATCTGAAATAAGATAATTCATACGACGGTCATTGATATAGACTTATCCCTTTCACACAGACTTATTACGGCTGGAGCTGTGTGAGGAAATATTTTTTGACACTTCGAATCGATGAAAAGTTTCGTTTTGATATTTGATCTGGCATCAACAAAAATAGGAATATTTACATGATGTCGCTAGTGATTGCTATCACAACGTACTCGTACATGTAGCGGCACTCAAATATATCAGTTCATCTATATGTACATTGTAGGCAAATTTATGAATTACAACCTTGTCCTCATGCAATTTTCTATTCACGCGTTAGGCATTCGTGAATAAGTAGTATTTCTTCTCGTATCCGGATGGTCACATTTAAGAGAAAGCAATTCAAATTCTTCGGATACAGTGTATTACAGAAAATACGTTGCGACGTTTCGCCTTTACCGGTGTTATAGTTCTCTCTCTCCCTCTGTCTCAGTTTCCTACCGGAAACTAAAACCATGGTTTAATATTCCGATAGGAAAATTAAACCCAACATTTTTAAGTGTGTTTTAGTTTCCCACTGGTTTTCCCCTGGTGTTGCGGCTTCTAGTTTCCTAATAGGAAAATAAAACCTGGTATCATTTTCCTACTAGGAAGCTAAAACCATGGTTTTATTTTCCGATCGGAAACTAAAACCTAGGGAAACTGAATCTCGTAACACCGGCTTGATCACGCACAATGAACAGAGACGAGAAAGTCAAAAGCAACCATGCATAAAATCAATAAGATTAATAGATTATTCCATAAAATTAGACATTCTTATATACTACTACTTAAAATCAACAACAGTATAGGCTAGAAAGGATATCAGTAAGAAAGAATAAAATCAAGTAGGTTTATACGTTACAAAACGACCCTTGCAGCCGTTGATGAGACTATCAGCCGATGCCCGATAGATGTACAGTCCTTCCATAACTTTCCTCCGACTATACTCAAATAATCTACCGTGCAATATCTCCCATTGTATATTGCCGCTTGGTGTAATCCCGATATGCTCATCCGTGAAATGGTCTTGCACT
The DNA here is from genome assembly GCA_907163375.1 of Prostheceraeus crozeri. NCBI lineage: Eukaryota > Metazoa > Platyhelminthes > Polycladida > Euryleptidae > Prostheceraeus > Prostheceraeus crozeri. Next base: position 292,020 of record CAJQUW010004989.1, read on the forward strand.
GCCGAGTATGAAGTTGCCTTAAACAAGTGCTCCTTGATACGCGCTCCGATTGCTCTGGCTGTTTCCCCAATATATTGCTTGTTGCAAGTTATTTGGTAAACTACAAATTTCTGACGGCAAAGGTAAGGTAATTTACCCATTTTGCAGATATCACAATCATTGCACCGGAACTTTTCTTTAGGGGGATGAAATACCTTCTTCAGCGATCTTCCTCCAGAGAAACACAACTTCACTGAATCTCCCAGGCCACTTCTTTTGGTGAGGTTGATCATCTTTCGCTTCATGGCTTCGTTGACAAACGGGACCCTCAAGAAGACACTACCATCAGCAGGCTTATCTCTAGAACTCCGTTTCCTGTTGTTGTTGAAATTCGTCAGACAGCGATTCAGGAAATTCCAGGGATATCCATTCTTGCGAAAGCGATCCATGACCATATTGATTGAAAATTCCTTGAAAGTCGGATCTGTTGAACGACTAGCTGCTCTATGAAGCTCACCAAACACTGCAGCTCTCTTCTGTGAAATCGGCACAGAGGAATACCACGGAAGTATACATCCACTGTGCACAGGCTTAAAGAACAGCTTTGACTGAAATTCATTATTCAGTAAAGTCACATTGCAATCTAGATACGAAATGAAGCCGTCATTACCGGGCAAATCCAAGGCGAACTTGATGCAGCTGTTGATTGAATTGCATACATTCAAAATATCATCAGACGAGATATCAGTAGGCCAAATAACGAATACATCATCAATGTATCTCTTCCATTTTAATCGATCTCTGAATTGTTTTTGAATTTCACCTTCGATATAGTCCATATAAATGATTGCCATAACAGGAGCGATCGCGTTTCCCATTGATAGACCATTTCTTTGTCTATAGGTATCACCCTCAAAAAGAATGTAATCATTTTCCAATGATAATTTGACAAGTGCGACAATGTCGGGGATGTGCATTTGAATCAAAGTAGAATCCAAGAGAGAGAAAGACGATAGGAAGTTTACCAACACTGTATAAAGACCAACAACACCATCCGCATCATATCTGGGAATAGTGTCATACAGATCGACTACATCCAGGGAGCCATATCCACCAATAGAGCTACCGTCAATATTAGAAATCCAGGAAACAAACGCTGTAGCATTAGGCAAATGAGCCTTCACAGCAGAGAGCAATGGATATATGTGCTTAGATAGTTCACGGGCTAATCTTGTGCTTGGTCCATCAGTTGCTGCGGATATAGGCCGACCTTTGAGGGGTCCATTCTTGTGATCCTTAGGAAGAATATAAGTTGAGTTCAAAGAAGGTTCTGAACACTTGCATGAAAATAACCAGTTATAGATGTTCACTTGATTATCCTTGTATGAACTAGCAATTTTCATAAGTTCTTTGTTGAAGTTTGCCTGTCTTGTCGAAGGCAAAACTGCTTTAGTTTTCACAAAGTTACCAGTTCCAATAGTTGCATTGCGATGCATGTCGTTATACATGTCCTCTGAAACAGCAATAAGTCTGGATGACTTGTCAGTAGGAATGATAACAGTCCCTTCCGATTGAATGTCTTTAATTTCCTCTTTCAGTCTTCCACTCTGAAACGGATCAGTAGGTTTGATTTTCTCCACTTGTTTGAGAAGGCTAGTCATTCCTCCAGAAAACTCATTGATAGATTCCTTTGGAAAACCATGTTCAGATAACTGAGTTATACATAGCTCCAAATTCGCGCGATACTCCATCAATTCAAATTTTCTGGAACGATTGTCTGTAGTGGGGACAGTAAGAGAAGGTCCACTATTCAATAGATTCACAAGATTATCAGAAATTTCCGTACTAGCATAATTACAGAAACCGTTGACATAGCCTTGACTACAATTATCTCTTGAAGTAATGTCCTTTGTAAGAGAACTCAATTTCTTCACCTTGGTATTCCTAAGATTCCAATCCAGGCTCTGCAGTCTGATGGTCTCATCCACATTCAGTGGATCGCAAGAATGGATATCCCTGGAATTTCCTGAATCGCTGTCTGACGAATTTCAACAGCAACAGGAAACGGAGTTCTAGAGATAGGCCTGCTGATGGTAGTGTCTTCTTGAGGGTCCCGTTTGTCAACGAAGCCATGAAGCGAAAGATGATCAACCTCACCAAAAGAAGTGGCCTGGGAGATTCAGTGAAGTTGTGTTTCTCTGGAGGAAGATCGCTGAAGAAGGTATTTCATCCCCCTAAAGAAAAGTTCCGGTGCAATGATTGTGATATCTGCAAAATGGGTAAATTACCTTACCTTTGCCGTCAGAAATTTGTAGTTTACCAAATAACTTGCAACAAGCAATATATTGGGGAAACAGCCAGAGCAATCGGAGCGCGTATCAAGGAGCACTTGTTTAAGGCAACTTCATACTCGGCAGTGCAAGACCATTTCACGGATGAGCATATCGGGATTACACCAAGCGGCAATATACAATGGGAGATATTGCACGGTAGATTATTTGAGTATAGTCGGAGGAAAGTTATGGAAGGACTGTACATCTATCGGGCATCGGCTGATAGTCTCATCAATGGCTGCAAGGGTCGTTTTGTAACGTATAAACCTACTTGATTATATTCTTTCTTACTGATATCCTTTCTAGCCTATACTGTTGTTGATTTTAAGTAGTAGTATATAAGAATGTCTAATTTTATGGAATAATCTATTAATCTTATTGATTTTATGCATGGTTGCTTTTGACTTTCTCGTCTCTGTTCATTGTGCGTGATCAAGCCGGTAAAGGCGAAACGTCGCAACGTATTTTCTGTAATACACTGTATCCGAAGAATTTGAATTGCTTTCTCTTAAACGCGCTACGCATGCTTACTCTATTTGCTTTTCAATGAATGTCATTCTTACATCAAGTATATACAACTTTCTACTAAAATCTGACATTAGCTGAAGTAAATGAAATTTGAATCGATTGCCATGAGAAGCAACAAAATATTAGGTAGACGATTTTTCTGGGATAATTTTCACACATGTAGTATCTAGCATAAAAATACTGGATACATGATTTAGGCCTACTGCAATCTTATTTCTTGAATTCATTTGATTAAGAAATGTAAAATTAGAAATTTTGTCTGTAGGGCCCTCGACAACCTAACAAATCATCTCTCTACGAGTTATATAGGTGGCACTAAAAACGGGTAGTCAAGAATTGCAACAAGAAACAAAACCTTAGGCATTTGTGGTGCATGAACTTGCTTATAAGATAATTTTGATGAGGTTACATGTCTGTTTATCATGTGACAAGTCATCTGATACACGAATCTTCATAACAAATCTTAACAACAATTTTGATACTACGAGGCCTCTACCTAGATAGACCTAGAATCTTGAATGAAAATGAAACTAAAGATGATATCAGAAAAGGAAATTGCACTGAGATCATTCACCCTTGCAGCATGTGGGTCAGGTGGGTCAAAGATGTGGTGGGTCAGGGTACCCTGTGGGTCAGGTGGGTCAAAGATGTAGTGGGTCAGGTGGGTCGTGGGTCATGTTTTCGTGAAAAGTCGATGGGTCAAGTTTGGTTGACCCACTTCCAACTCTGATTATGGGTCGATAGGCCTACTTCCGATAGAGACGTGTGAGATGGATAGAATTAAAAATAATCAACAAATGTGAAGGGCTCTGCTGCACGGAATAAATCAATTTCATTAAAATTGCCTATCGGATTTTTTTATATTGTTTAACATTGTGAAACCGCCTCCTGGTATCGTGTCAACTGTTGTTGACTTATAGGAGCACCATATATTCCCAATATGTTTACTAGGAAGACTGAAAAACACTCAAAAGATTAAATATATTGATCTGTTACACGTAAACATCGTTGTTTTGCTTAAAAACAACTTTCCCAATGTTTTGATGTCGAGATAAGCAGGTAAACTAAGAATTTGTAACTCCACCCAGGTCTCTGATTGTGTGAAAAGTATCAGGTCTCTGGGGATTATTTGGTTCGACTTCCAATTATGATTATCAAGATGATCGCTAACTAATTATGCCTATCATGGCTACGATATGGGCCTGACACAAGCGCATAATCTTCTTCCTAAGCATGATTACGAGTGCAACAATGGATTTGAAAACATGATTGCAAAATGTAGGTGTCAGTTATAAGAATGCGTGAAATGAAGGGATATAGAAGAAAATTATTAGAATATGTCACACATAATAATTGATTTTAAGACCACTGCGTTATGAAAACAACAAGTCATCAAAATCTGCCGTGAGATGTGACATTAGTTTCAAGGCATTTATTGGTAGAGCAATTTGTTGATAACTTGACAATTACCTTTGCGGCCGTGAATCATAATTGTAGTTTGACAAGCAAGGACGCGTTTGCGCGTTTCCAATCATGAATATAAACATATGGATACTTGCATTCATTAAAAATTTCGTTTAAAAATCTTGTCCATTCTCCCTAGAGTATTTCACGCCATTGACTCCATAGTACTTCACGTGTCGAGCGTTTATAGTCATCATAAATCAAAAATGTCAGGGCCTAAACCAGGCCCGGGAGTTGACTGGTTGGGCCAATTCCCACTCTAATCATAAAAGATAAGCGATCGGAATTGAAATTTGTTTCATCACACGCACTTTCCAAGTAACCTTTTCGAATATTTGCGAGAAATATTTTGAAGATCACTGATTTATCTTGCAATTTGAACTTTTAGAAAAATTTATTCACAGAAATAATATTTGCATGATAAATACATCATGCAACGATTACAATGATGACTTCAAAACCAGATTTTAGTGATACTAATAGAGGTATTCAATATTCAGTTAGGTATTCAAATGAAATTAAATTTTATCCAATATTAGGAGTCATTAAGAGGTCATATTTAAACAGTCCAATATCTGATATTTGCTCCAATTTGACTTTTTGAAGTCGATTTTTTATTGCTGGTTTTGATGACTGAAAGTTTACCAGCTTTAAAAAATCAGCAACTGTTGGTCTCAATTATCGTTTCTCTTTTGCCTGCAGAAATGTGCACTGATTTCAAGTTAATTTTAGAATATCAGGCCGGATACAATGAATCATTCCTTCCATTATGGACTGTAAATCGTACGCTACGAAACGTATATACCAAAGCGATATTGTATCCGCTTTCGCAGTTGAATATTTGCTTCGTACATATTGTCGGAATTATATACGAAAATGTACCAAATGAAATAACTAGAGAAATGGCTTATAGGAACTCAGTATGGGTTATAATATAATCACAAGAACTATAAAGTGTCTGCAATCCATTTTAGGACTGCTGCTGCGCTACGGTACATAAGCAGCAAGCGCAGCATAATTCATAATTCTACATCAATTGTTTGTATTGATCCTAATTCTCAGCAGATTTAAATTCAGCACCTCTTTCATTTGATCGACATCTGAATCATGCTACAGTGCAGCGTGTGTAATTTCGCCACAAGTGGCAAATCTTCTTTCTCTATAGCATTTTAAAAAGCACGGTAGATCGTCGATGGTAAGCAGTAAACTATGAAAGAGCTGTGCAATATTGGCAGAGCTCCTCTACCTAAGAACAATAAATTTCTGATTAATTAGTTTTTGAATAATCAAGGCTGATAAGAGGAGATATATGCTCCAAGGCTTTCTTCGTGAGCGCGTTCAAGGTCTGCTGTGCATAAATTGCCACGTTCCTAAGGTCAGAGTAACAGGTCAGAGTGACAGCTGATCAAACAGGGAGATGTGGGTCCAAAATTTTTGCAACTTTATACTATATGAATGCACTTCCATAATATGAATAGTATTGATAGACAGTGCCGTGTGTTGCCAGAATTTATGAAACATTTCTCGTTGAAAAATGATGAGGTGAATATTTCCGATTTTGTGATTGTTTTTTCGTATGTAACTAAGTTGAACATGTAAATAATTTTTTCAAAAAATGGACATGAAATATGTTCGTCTTCAGCCCATGTTGCTGTATATTCCTATTCTTCACCGACTGTGTCTTGGAAACAGAAAGCTGACCAGGCATATGGCCCTATTTGTGGCAGAAAGATGTTGAGATGACAGGACATGTGCAAAAGTTCTACCACCTCTTGTCTAACTTGCAGTGGTGCTGTAGGTCCCATCTGCTCAAGAACTACTTCAAATAATAAACTGGAGAGCAAATCAGCAATTCTCAGTGTGATTAGCCGCAACGGCTTTTCTGAGGCGTTGATGCGCCCACTGTTTACAGTGCAGAAATAAATAGAGGGCAAGTCAAGTATTTTCCTATAATAAATTACATGAAATAGCTAATCACAGTTAGGGGAATTATCTGCACGTACATTTACTTGCGGTGGTGCTGTGTTTTCGTTGCTGTTTGGTTTTTAAAACCCGCAATGGTGCGTGATATAGTTGGGACACTGAGACCAGGTTATTACCGCAAAAAATTTTGCAAATAGCCCAGTTTATTTCAAGGTACTACATACAACTATAGTACCGGGATATGCAACTCCCAATTTTTTAACAAATTGTCTACAAAGTGATGCCTTATCTACATCGATGTGATTGCTTCGATATCGCGCTTCACTGCTCCGCCGTTCATGAGAGGTGTCATACATCACACACCATTTTGTGCATGCGCTGTCATTGTTCTGTTACTGTCCTTATTCGATCCCTCGTCGATGATATATACCTAGTTTGCATTAAGAATAGCTCAGGCAAACGTCATCCAATCGATCGATCTGTTAGGTATCATCAACTTGGTTAGCTTGCCCATGCACAACTAGTGCTTTGGGGAAGGACACTTCACTTGTTCTTCACGATTCTACTGTAAGCGTGTCATCTGATGGCCATTCATGCTATAGGAATTGATTTGGCTGACTCATACGCAGGGTTGCCAGGTGTCCGCTATTTCAGCGGACAGTCCGCTATTTGGCCAGTCTCTCCGCTGAACTCTAGAGCTCTCTAGCGGGCAATAGAAATGTCCGCTTTTTTAAAAAAACCGACCCATCATTGTAAGCTTTGGGTCTGTTGAGTTCAAATGAGACTTAATAATGACAGGAGAATGGTTGATTCGACTCTATATCATTCTCCGCCGTGTTCGCTGCTTAGGATATGCATCAGACGTTCACTGGCGCACACACTAGTGTATGACATTTCCTGGAAATATTTTTCTGTGAGCGAATGCAAGGCGTGAGATGATGACGCTGTACCTATTTATGTTAGCGCAATCTATCGTTAATTTTCATTGGCATCCCTTTGGATTGAATAGGAATTCCCTGGTTACCTGCTACGTACTTCAATTTCCTCGTTCAGTTTCTGCTTCGCAAACTATTCGAACGCGCACCCATCCTATGTTTGCTCCATCGTCGCTCTGCAATCTGCATCCATCATATTGAGTGCCTCTGTTATTAGTAATACACGGAACTGGTGCTATATAATGACATCAACTTCCAAAATGTACAAAGGTAGTGAAGCCAAGAAAAGAAGGATATGCTCCTTTTCCGATTCCTGGAAGAGCGAATTCCCGTGGATACATAGTGTTAAGCGCTCAGCTCATCATGCCTACTGTGATGTTTGTCGAAAGGAGTTTTCAGTCTCTGAAGGCAGAAGTCATGTGAAACAACATGCTGATACCAAAACTCATAAGCAGTTGATGTCAGCTGCGAAGAGCTCAAAAGTTATGAAACATTTTTTTGTTTCGTCCAATGACCTTGAACTTTCAAATAAAGTCGCAGCGGCAGAAGGTGCTTTATGCTACCATAATGTGAAGCACCACCTTTCTTACAACAGTCTCGAGTGTGGAGTGCGACTTATTAAAGAGGCTATTCAAGACTCAAAAATTACACCAGCGATTCATATGGCCCGTACCAAGGTCGGTGCGATTGTGAAAGGAGCTCTCCAACCTTACGCAATAGAAAAGGTCCTCGATGACCTTCGTGGAACACCATATTGTCTGGGGACAGATGCCTCCAATCATGGCCATCGCAAATTATTTCCCGTTTGTATTCGATACTTTACCGATGAACTTCATGAAGTGGTATTAGATTTTTACGAAAATTCGTTTGAGGATTCCACCAGTATAAAAAATTGCTTAATTGAAAAGCTCAATAGTCATAATATCGATTTGAAGTTAATGACAAGTTACCGAGCTGACAATGCATCTGTGAATTACGGCGTAAACCAGTCAGTCTTTACATTACTCCAACAAGATGGTTTAAATTTGATTAAGGCCAACTGCAACGACCACGTGCTACAGAACTGTGGTAAACACGCACTGAAAACGTACAGCCTCGACATTGAAAACATTGTGATGAAAGTTTATGCGGAGTTTTCAGTTTCTGCCAAAAATGTTGAGAGTCTCAAAGGAGAATTCGAAGAAGCCGATCTCATTTATCAGTCCGTAGTACGTCATGCTGTTACGAGGTGGCTCACTCTTTTCGAAGCACTTTCTCGCTTGATCAAGAATATGCGCCCAATCAAAACGTATTTTCTGTCGATTGGAGAAGATAAATGTCATTGTGTAATATGGCATCTATTTGGTGATCAGGCGGACGAGATCGCAGATGATGACGAGCCAACGCTAAATGAGTTAAAGCTTTACTTCCTCCACTCGTTTTTGGCAGAATTGCATGGAGCTATACTTGCACTACAGTCAAATAGTACACTTGCTTGTCATCTTCACTCCATCATTGTCGATCTAAAAAACAGCTTTCGCAAGAAAATTTCAGATGGATTTTTTGGAATGACATATTTACTGTCTAAGAGAAAGCAATATTTAACTAGTAATGCGATTGCATCTTTTGAAAAAGAAGCACTTACTGTTTACGAACGTGCTCTTGAGTATTTGGATAAATGGTTTCCATCTGAGAAGGAAGTTTTCTACAAAACGCTAGAACCTCTTTCTCTCGACGCTGCGCCATCAATGGAAGAAATCTTGACAATAACAGAACAGGATTTTTTTAAAGACAAATGCCCCAAGCCAAATGACGACCTATTCAAAGAACTTCGTCTCCTTGAAAGTGTTCTTCCACAATTATCAGGTTCTACACTCGATAAATGGACTAATTTTTTTGCAAATACTGATGCGCCTGTTTTAAAGCAAATCTTCCAGGTGTTCATTAGTATCCCTGTTAGCAATGCGTTCGTCGAAAGGGTATTCTCTGTTATGGAAAATATTTGGGTGGATAACCGAAATCGTTTGCTGATTGACACTATCAAGGCAGAACTCGTCGTTTTCTTCAACTTGAAATATACTTGTAAAGAATTTTATTCAGTCATTTGCCAAGATAAAAAACTCTCTCAAGCAATCAGAGATAACAATAAGTATAAAAAGTGATTGTTGTGTACTTAAATATATTTTGTAAATCTTTCCAATGTTTTGTGATCTCAAGTTTCAGTAGTTCTAGCAATTTGAATCTTTGATGTGCTAAAATAGAAAATCCTTTTTATGTAAAAGTAATAATAATAATAATATGCTATATTTCGAACACTATTCGCCAGTATTTCGAACGCTATATGCCGGTACATTCAAAATTGAGTTTAGTAGATTCCTTGGTTTTGCAAATTAGAATATTTAGTCGTTTATGAGTAATAAGATTTTAAGTAGGATTGGCTACTTGTTTTCATTCCATTGAAAAATATATGTGAAAACTAGAGAACTCAATGATTTGCTGTTTTAATTAATTACATATACATGTTGCATTAATTTGAAGAAGTACCTATACATTAATAGATGCATACAATCTATACATATTGCAGACCTACGGCTGAAACATTTAATTAGGTTTAATGAAGAAAGTTATATCCTAGTTAGATAATCCTGCCTATAATCCGACTGCTGCTATCTCGTAAGTAATCTACAGGTACAATTATACATACTCTATATTATAGCTTACATTTTCTTGAAAATAATTCATAGGTGTTAGTTTGAGGTCTATATCTACACCAAAATTACTGCATTCTACCAATTCTTGACCACTGTGCACTAGTACATGAATGTATTTTAAATAAAAAGCCTCCGTCTATGTCTACTTATTTTTCTATGCTCATAACCCACATGTGCCTACGTGAATCTCATGTAAGCCATCCACTAAAAAGTTCTTGAAAGTTGAAAGAATTGTAGACAACCTATTATAATAAATGAGCATATGGACCGGATAGTAGGCCTAGAGTGAGACCGTTTCATCAGCAGGGTTGATTTATCAGTTAACTTAAAGTTAGGCCTGCTTGAGAATTAGTGTTTATAACAGCCATTGACCTACGTCCACATGACTATTCAAAACCTATGATGATCACTTGTTCAAACAATGGCTCCGGATGAAGTCGATTAAACCCAAGTAAGAAACCGTCATTATGGTCCCTACGGCTAAAGCCAAAGGCTAAAGCTGTCGCCTAACTCTCAATGTTGATGTTAGATAAATTTGGTGTCCGCTATTTAAGTTTTGGGGATCTGACAACCCTGCTCATACGTCAGTAGGCCGTTTACTTCGAATCATTGCTTAATCTTGGATCGCCGTGCGTCGATGGAGTGAATTTGAGTAATACTGTGCTTTGTTTCAAACATTCATCTCGAAAATGGGTTTACAAATGTGCCCGGATGTAAAAGTGATCACAGTGGATAGAGCAACGCATCAGCTACAAATACTTTCACAGATTTCCATTGCATAACGCATGATTGCTGCGGAAGTGGATTAATTGGATACCGTCCTATGTTACAGAGACAAAGCACTCCTTCATATACTCGCTTCATTTTTCACCGAATGATATTCAGACTATTAGTTCCGATTAACGAAGGTGAATGAATATAGAAAAACTTCTTCCTCGAAGTCTAAAAACTGATGCTGTCCCTTCATCATTTCCTAACTGCCCGACGTAGCTGTCTTCTAATTCAGTGATTCTTAGAACTGGAAATTCTACTAGTAATTCACACCGAGTGTATGAAATTGAATGATTGAGTGAACTGGAGCAGTTTCATCATGGCATCAGCTATAATTGGTGTAAATTCAAGTGAGTCTTCAACGTGTGTCATTGAATGTAATCGACTAACTTTACAAAGCATACTCTGTAGAATTCCTCTCTGACTTGTCTGTAGTTATACTAGTTCGCATAAAAAAATATCTTTCCTTCAAGTTGTACAACCAGTAATTGACAAATAATAAGACAAAGGAAATTATTCTGACGATAAATAGTCTGGCTTTTGCTAAGTCCATCAGCGAATGTGAAAATCCAGATAGTGAATCATAAACAGATAATTCAGTGCATCTTTTGAAAAGTTATCAATGAATGGGAAAACGCAATAAAGTCAATTTTTTAGTAGATCACTTGAAAATGTTGCAGATGTCGATACAAAAGACAACATATTCGCTCAGTCTATTAGTCAGTGCATCAAATTGGAATACTTCAAACCCAATTTGTTTCAAGCAAATCCTAAACTCTTGCATCCTAGCTTTGTCCACTACATCAACCTTGGCAAGACTTCCCGGATAAGTCACTTCAAACGCCAGGTAATGAAATGAGGAAGTATTTGGATGTCAGGATTCAAAGTTTGAAAGAGATAAGGGATTTTGTTATTTCTGTTATTATTGTATACTCAGCTTTAGGGATGGAGAAGGCACATCTCAGATAGAGGAAGGACCCTCGGAGATAAGGAAGGGCTCTATGAGAACGGTAAAAACCTTTCAAGATGTAAAATGCTCCTCTGATGTGTAGAACGGCCTCTCTCAGAATGAGAGGAAGGCGCTTCAGGGATGGAGAAGGACAACTTTGAGATAGAAATGGGTTCATCTGACGTATAGAATTACTTACATGTGATAAAGCAGAGCTCCTCCTGGATAGACAAGGACCACTCTGAGACAGAGACCAGCCTCTCTGAGAGACAGAATGGCTCCTCTAACATATACAAGGGCCCATCTGAGACAGAGACCAGCCTCTCTGAGAGACAGGAGGGATCCTCACAGGTGGATGAGGACCATCTGAGGCAGAGACTAGACACTGAGAAGCAGAAGTGCTACACTCAAATGGATAAGGACCCCTCTGAGATAGAGGCCAGTCTTAGAAACAGAGGGGCTTCTCTCAGATAGACATGGGCCCCTCTGAGATAGATGCCAGCCAGTCTTAGAAACAGAGGGGCTCCTCTCAGATAGACATGGGCCCTTCTGAGATAGATGCCAGCCAGTCTTAGAAACAGAGGGGCTCCTCTCAGATAGCCAAGTGCCAATATGAGATAGAGGCCAGCCAGTCTTAGAAACAGAGGGGCTCCTTTCAGATAGCCAAGTGCCAATCTGAGATAGAGGCCAGCCAGCCTAGAAACAGAGGAGCTCCTCTCAGATAGACATGGGCCCTTCTGAGATAGATGCCAGCCAGTCTTAGAAACAGAGGGGCTCCTCTCAGATAGCCAAGTGCCAATCTGAGATAGAGGCCAGCCAATCTTAGAAACAGAGGGGCTCCTCTCAGACAGACATGGGCCCCTCTGAGATAGAGGCCAGCCAGTCTTAGAAACAGAGGAGCTCCTCTCAGATGGACATGGGATCCTCTGAGATAGATGCCAGCCAGTCTTAGAAACAGAGGGGCTCCTCTCAGATAGACATGGGCCCCTCTGAGATAGATGCCAGCCAGTCTTAGAAACAGAGGGGCTCCTCTCAGATAGCCAAGTGCCAATCTGAGATAGAGGCCAGCCAGTCTTAGAAACAGAGGGGCTCCTCTCAGATAGCCAAGTGCCAATCTGAGATAGAGGCCAGCCAGCCTAGAAACAGAGGAGCTCCTCTCAGATAGACATGGGCCCTTCTGAGATAGATGCCAGCCAGTCTTAGAAACAGAGGGGCTCCTCTCAGATAGCCAAGTGCCAATCTGAGATAGAGGCCAGCCAGTCTTAGAAACAGAGGGGCTCCTCTCAGATAGCCAAGTGCCAATCTGAGATAGAGGCCAGCCAGCCTAGAAACAGAGGAGCTCCTCTCAGATAGACATGGGCCCTTCTGAGATAGATGCCAGCCAGTCTTAGAAACAGAGGGGCTCCTCTCAGATAGCCAAGTGCCAATCTGAGATAGAGGCCAGCCAATCTTAGAAACAGAGGGGCTCCTCTCAGATAGACATGGGCCCCTCTGAGATAGATGCCAGCCAGTCTTAGAAACAGAGGGGCTCCTCTCAGATAGCCAAGTGCCAATCTGAGATAGAGGCCAGCCAGTCTTAGAAACAGAGGGGCTCCTCTCAGATAGCCAAGTGCCAATCTGAGATAGAGGCCAGCCAGCCTAGAAACAGAGGAGCTCCTCTCAGATAGACATGGGCCCTTCTGAGATAGATGCCAGCCAGTCTTAGAAACAGAGGGGCTCCTCTCAGATAGCCAAGTGCCAATCTGAGATAGAGGCCAGCCAGTCTTAGAAACAGAGGGGCTCCTCTCAGATAGCCAAGTGCCAATCTGAGATAGAGGCCAGCCAGCCTAGAAACAGAGGAGCTCCTCTCAGATAGACATGGGCCCTTCTGAGATAGATGCCAGCCAGTCTTAGAAACAGAGGGGCTCCTCTCAGATAGCCAAGTGCCAATCTGAGATAGAGGCCAGGCAGTCTTAGAAACAGAGGGGCTCCTCTCAGATAGCCAAGTGCCAATCTGAGATAGAGGCCAGCCAGCCTAGAAACAGAGGAGCTCCTCTCAGATAGACATGGGCCCTTCTGAGATAGATGCCAGCCAGTCCTAGAAACAGAGGGGCTCCTCTCAGATAGCCAAGTGCCAATCTGAGATAGAGGCCAGCCAATCTTAGAAACAGAGGGGCTCCTCTCAGATAGACATGGGCCCCTCTGAGATAGATGCCAGCCAGTCTTAGAAACAGAGGGCTCCTCTCAGATAGCCAAGTGCCAATCTGAGATAGAGGCCAGCCAGTCTTAGAAACAGAGGGGCTCCTCTCAGATAGCCAAGTGCCAATCTGAGATAGAGGCCAGCCAGCCTAGAAACAGAGGAGCTCCTCTCAGATAGACATGGGCCCTTCTGAGATAGATGCCAGCCAGTCTTAGAAACAGAGGGGCTCCTCTCAGATAGCCAAGTGCCAATCTGAGATAGAGGCCAGCCAGTCTTAGAAACAGAGGGGCTCCTCTCAGATAGCCAAGTGCCAATCTGAGATAGAGGCCAGCCAGCCTAGAAACAGAGGAGCTCCTCTCAGATAGACATGGGCCCTTCTGAGATAGATGCCAGCCAGTCTTAGAAACAGAGGGGCTCCTCTCAGATAGCCAAGTGCCAATCTGAGATAGAGGCCAGCCAATCTTAGAAACAGAGGGGCTCCTCTCAGATAGACATGGCCCCTCTGAGATAGAGGCCAGCCAGTCTTAGAAACAGAGGGGCTCCTCTCAGATAGACATGGGCCCCTCTGAGATAGAGGCCAGCCAGTCTTAGAAACAGAGGAGCTCCTCTCAGATGGACATGGGATCCTCTGAGATAGATGCCAGCCAGTCTTAGAAACAGAGGGGCTCCTCTCAGATAGACAAGGTTTCCTCTGAGACAGAGACCAGCCAGTCTTAGAAGCAGAAGGGCTACACTCAGATAGAGACGATCCCTCTTAGAGTGAGAAAGGTCACTTTTTGATCAAGAAGGGACCATCTGAGACATGGAAGATCAGCTCTGAGATTGATCAGCTCAATCCGAGATAGAATCCGAGACAGATCAGCTCTTTACGAGATAGAGAAGATCCCTCTGAGATAGAATGGGCCCCACTGATATGCAAAAGGGCCTCTCTTAGAATGAATAGATGGCGGTTCTGGAATGGAGGAGGACACCTTTGAGATATAGAAGGGCCTCTCTGAAATGGAGAAGACGTCCACTATGATTGAGAGGAGGCGCTCATCTTAGGTAGAAAAAGTACCCTTTGAGATAGAGAAGGGTCCCTCTGACATTGAGAGGAGGCGACCATCCGAGATTCAGAAGTCCCCCTTGAGATGGGGGAGTGTCCTTGTGATACTGAGAATGGTCTATTTGAGATAATGAAATGACCCTCTAGAATGTAGGAGATCACCTTTGACATAGAGGACATAAGAACTCTTAGACATGAAAACCCTCTGGGATAAAGAAGGGCTTAGATTGAGATGGGCCTTCTAAGATGCAAGAGGACATGGGCCTTCTAAGATGCAAGAGGACCCCTCAGATATGCAGAAGGACCTCTCTTACAATGCGAAGAGAGCGCTTCTGGGATGGAGGAGGGTACCTCTGAGACAGAGAAGGGCCCCTTTGAGATACAGAAGGACCTCTGAGATTTAGAGCGTCCTCTCGGAGATAGGGAAGGTTCCTCTGGGATGGAGGAGATCCTCTTTGAGAAGAAGGCGCTTCTGGGATGTAGAAGGACAGAATGGATTCCGACGCGACAGATGTGCAGTACAGCAGATTCTCACACTGTGGCTACCGGGAGAAGCGCTGAGTAGAAAGTAGGAGAGAGACAATGAGCACTGCTTCATTGATTTTAGAAAGGCGTTTGACAGCGTCAGACATGATATCGTGTGAAGATCCTCAAGTCTTAAGGAGTGCCGGCAAAACTCAATAGAGCGATCCAAAGTGCAGGAGCAGCAATGCGCACTGCGGCCAGTGGTTCAACCAAGAGAAAGGTGTTCAGCAAGGGGACCCATTTTCGCCTCTCCTGTTCATCATCTATTTGGAACGTGTGCTCCAGGATTCTCAGATATTGTCAAAGATTGTGTCGATACATCGTTCAAAACTGAGCGACATTCGATATGCTGACGATATTGACTGATTGGAGTTAGTGCGGAGGCCTTTCAGCAGAGTGTAGATCGGGTTCGTAGTGACGCTTAGCCCTTTGGTCTACAGATCAATGTGGGAAAAACGAAGGCCATGTGCATGGCAACAGAAGCAAACCCTGACATCGAGATGAGAATACAACATGAGGAGGTGCAAGTCGTCAATAAGTTTGTCTACCATGGCAGTCAGATTATAGAGCATGGAAGGTGCTCAAGTTAGACTGCTTAGTAAGCCAATAGTAAGGACTTTGTCAGTGTAATCAACGCTGGTAGTTTTATACTTCGTGACTTTATGCAAAATTTGTGATTTGCATAGGTCTGTTCAACATGAATGCAATTTTGCCTGACAACGTCGGCTCTTTCAAGATTGTAGCATGAATCTACTATGTCTCCAGTATCCAAATTGCGGAAAGGAATCCGGATGATCACGGTCAAATGCAGGGATCAAATGCAATCATTTTTCGAAAATGGAAATGTAAGTTGTTTCAGTCGGGTAGGATCATATTATATTTGGGCATACACTCGTACGCAATTTAGAACGACACAAAATATATCACGGTGTACCCGAAAAAATTTAGTGGTCTAACTGGACCCGGTTTAGAGTCCACTTTTGTAGGTTTGCATGGACGTACAATTTTAGAAATTTTTATCGAGGGCAGTTTTCTGTAGGCCTACAAATCCAAAATAGCGACATGATTACCATATATGGCAGGTGAGAAAAATAATTTTGTGATGACTCGTCTCAGATTTCAATCCCTCAGCCTAATACGGAACCAATACTATTCAAATATGTCAATCTTTGAGAAATTGAGCGAGGGATTTTCTTTTCAACTCCAGAAATGTATACGATGGCGACCTGCCTTCCTGCTTATATGGCGTTTATAAATGAATCCTAAAAGTTACTTACTTACTCTTGCTCTTCGTTTATTGTCTCTTCTTCCCCAGGTTTGAGTGTTGGACTAAGTTTCACTAAAGTCTCACTAAGAATCACTAAGTTTCAGTACTCTGGTTGTAGATGATGATTAAAATGACGCAAAATGTAATCCAGCGCCAGCTGTGGCATCGATTGCATGTCAACGATCAAGAAGTGCGTTTGAATGTCACTGATACTTGTATGTTATGTACTGTACATCATGCTCATACGGCTAGTTGAGTTCGAATATACTTAAGTACTCATTAGTTACTTATTGAAGAACTCGAGTTTAATGTTGCACCAATTTCGCTTGGACTTGTGCTTCAGAAACTTAGCGCGCGAATATTAGATAATGGATGCATACGCGGATTTCGACATCAAAAGAATGAATGCAATCATAGTTATAAATTCAAATATTCAAATCCAATTGTATTTTAATGAGACATCTATGTTATTCGTCTTGTTTGTTTCAGGCAGTTCGCTAATACTAAAATGGCCAACACCTATAGCTCTTTTCATCACCAGAAAGCTTGACTATTCCCTAGAGAAACATCGACAACCTATGTTAGGGCCTACGCATGTTTTTAGCTATTTAAGTGCATTTGTTGTCGTATGGAAGCATATTTTAGAAGTTTAGAAGCTGCTACTAACTAGTAAGGTTCTTTTTAATTGAATCCTGTACAGAAAATGAGGTGATTATCGATATCAAGGGTAATAAAAAAATTATAACAAGCTTTTATGTCAATTGATGATGCCAATTATGCCAATAAACAACTGCCATGTATGGAATTTAAGTCGCCATATTATATATTTTTGGGGTTGTACGGAAAGGCCAACATCGATTTCTCAAAAATTGACATGTTTGAACAATATTTGATCCATATTATGCTGAGAGATTGCAATCTGAAACGGTTATCCTAAAATTATTTTTCTCACTTGCTATACGTATATGGCAATCAGGTTGCCGTTTTGGATTTGTAAGCCTACAGAAAAATGCCCTCGATGAAAGATTTTAAAATTTGCTTTGAAGTTATCAGAAAGGTCCATACGTACCTACAAAAGTGGAATCTAAGCCGGGTCATGTTACACTACTATTTTTTTTCGGGCACATCGTGATATCTAATGATAGCTCAGTTATTTTGAAACATTCGCTATGTGAGTGATAATAACATTAAAAGCAGAGATGGAGAAATTGTTTGTATGTAATTGAATGTTTGAATAGCGCCTATTTGCTCATTGTAGCTCACTAGGAGCAAACGCGTTAGGACAAATTAATAGTTGATAGATCTAAGTTCAAGTTAAATATTGAATGCAGTAGATGGTTATAACAAATAAGAAAATTCAATGATTTTTTCTTCTTTGACATTCGGTCGTTCAACTGCCTCTTCAGTTGAAATTCAAGTAATTGCATTCGGACATCAGTGCTACCTTTTCCATTAATTATTGACACAAACTGCAAAATAAATGTCACAACTGATTGCAGCGGATAAACATTGTGGATGTGATGCTTATGTTCTGTGTTAAGGGGGTGTCACACGATCCGATAAGTCGGACGGACTTATCTGTCCGACTTATCCGACGGACTTATCGGATGGGAAGAAAGGTGCCACACGATCCTACAAGTAGAACAGACTTGACGGTCCTACAAACTGATAAAACCTATGAGTAAGCGCTCCCTCGTAAATGAATCACATTGTGATCATGCCGCCGCTGCCACTCACGCCATTATCACGTGCACGCGAGGTGACATGGCGACCAATGAGATAATGGAGTGAAGGTCAAGTATGATGAAAATATTCAACTCGTTGAATATCGCCATCCTACCAACTCATCAGACTTCCTACATCCGATCATACCATGTCTGACCGTGTGACACCCCTTCCGATAAGTCCGACGGATAAGTCCGTCCGACTTATCGGATCGTGTGACACCCCCTTTAGTCTCATGATAGGCAGATATCTCTATTATTCCATTCTTAGTGATAGGTCGCACATTCCAAGCTTTATAATGTACGCTTGCACAATTTTCCATTTCACAATACCTACTGCGATAAGGGAGAACAATTGCGTGACAATACATCTGTGAAGTAATGAACTGGAATTTTTTGGGTCTACTTATCAATAATGTCCTCTTTATTCAGACATTTATCTGTGTATATAAGAAATTGATTATGAAACTGATAGCATTTGACGGGAGTGATTGACGACATCGCTTCCTCAAACTGCTGTATTCCTTCGATGTGCGCAAAGAGTCACTCCAGCAGATCGAGGGGCTGAATGATCACTGAAGATCGACTGGATGCGAGGATCATCCGTCAGTCTTCGTTTTGTACAATATTTACGCATGATACGCCATTTTCTGTCATGTTTGCAAAGGGGCAATGTCTCGGGAGTGTCTTCAATCTTTGTGTGGAGGAAAGCATAGTCATAAAGGAGGAAGATGGACTCCTCGAAAAGAAGTGCACCTTTGATAATGAATTTCAGAAAAGAATTTCGTCATTCTCCCTCGACACATATGATAATGTAAGAGTTCGAAGTAGGATGGGAGAGACAGCTAAACAAACTATGGAATATTCCATCTCTGTCTGTCAGCTACACGCACTGCCCTATCTACTTGAGATGATCAGCCTTGAATCCTCGCGGTCCAGATGTTCGTCGGTGAAGATGTTATGTCACTGAATGCCTTCTCTCATGAACCATAAAACGTGTTTCGCCCTCTGTTCGTTCACCTCAGCTATATTCCAGTGAGTGGACATGGATCGCAATAGCTTCAAAGTTGTCAGGCAACCATCTAAAGCGCGAAAAATTGACAACTTATGGTGTAAAAATGAGAATTGATATTGCAGTTTGTGTCAATAATAGTGTAAAAGGAATGTAAAGACAATGGTATTTTATCTCTAAGCCTCAAAGTGAAACCTCATATTCGAAGTAGAGCTGGCTATCGTTTAGCCCGGAAGCATGGATTTCAAAATTTGAATTTACGCATTTCTGAAAATCATTCAATGATCAAAGAGAGCTCGCTCTGATGGTACGATTTGATCATCGTCTACGTTTCATCATCTCTTCAAGTGATTTAGCATGGATTATACAATATGCAGAAAGTGCTGCTTTAAAGAATGCTGCGACATTGAAAGAGGATCTTGGAAACAAACTTGGTAATCTTACGAGACGAAGTTCAACTGCTGACATCGACACTTCAAAGTGGGTTATCAACTTATCCAGTAAGACACTTTCTGATGACCAGATTTCTGTACTACGCAAAGGCTTGAATTTTTCTGTAGCCCCACGCAGAATTCCGAAAGCTCAATTTCTGGCATCTGTTGAATTTGGAATTAAAGATCTTCAAGAAAGTGACAAATCATTGATTCGTGCTCAGGTTACGACAGTATTGCGTACAGCCAAAGCTCCTCGTCCTAGTCTTTCGAGGAATGAGTTTGAAGCATTGAAATCACTGAAACAGGACCATTCTATTGTTGTACAGTCTGCTGATAAAGGAAATTCGACTGTGATTATGGATCGTACATCCTACGACGAAAAGATTCAGGATCTTTTGGTGGACGAAACCACTTATTGTAAGTTAAAGAAGGATCCTACAAAGTGTACTGAAAGAAATATGAGCAAACTTCTTTTGCGACTAAAGAATGATGGTAAATTTCCAGATTTCCTTTATTATAAACTTCGGAGTACCGATGTAGTATGTTCAAGAATATATGGCCTACCAAAGTTGCACAGAAAGGAATACCTCTTCGTCCAATTGTTTCTCTCGTTAATTCTCCCACGTATAATTTATCCAAGCACTTGTGTGAAATCCTCAATCCGTTGCTGAAAAACGCTGGCAGTGATGTTTCGAGTTCCTATGAATTTTGTGATTTTGTGAAAAATGCCTGCTGGCTTCCAGGTGATGTGATGGTGTCATTCGACCTCAAAGCTTTATTTACTTCTGTTCCGGTTGATTTAGCTATTAGTGTGGCTAAAGATAGACTAACCAGTGATTCAAATTTGTGTGAACGTACGAATCTCAGTGTGTCTGATATCATTTCGCTTCTTGAGTTTTGTCTTAGTTCTTCAGATTTTTGTTTTGACGGTTCTTTTTATCACCAAAAGTTTGGGTGCCCAATGGGCAGTCCTGTTTCTGTTGCTGTTGCTAATTTGGTTATGCAATTTATTGAAAATCGAATTTTATCGGATAGCACGTACGATGTACTACACTGGCGTCGTTATGTCGATGACACATGGATATTTTTAGCGGAGAAAAATGTATCTGTTTTTCTTGAATACATCAATTCAGTTAATGAGTCGATACAATTTACTTGCGAATTTGAAAATGAGAATCTGTCTATTCCATTTCTGGATCTTCGTATTTCTAGAAATGTAGAAACGTTTTCTTTTTCTGTTTCTCTATTTCGTAAAGCTACCGAGTCTAATCGTTATTTGAACTTCGCATCCCACAACCCTGTTTGTCAAAAACGTTCTGTTGTCAAGTGCTTGACGAAGAGATCTGTGGTGTTTTCTTCTTCAGATGAAGATTGTAATATGCAAACTAAAGAAATGTCAAATTTGTTAGTTGCCAATGGCTATCCCCCTGAGTTTGTGAAACACAATATTTTCACTAATGTTCGGTCTACTCAAGAAGTTGAGTCCAGGATATCTTCGATATGCCTTCCATATGTTGCTAAGACTTCTGAAGCCATAGCTAGAATTCTTCGCCCATATGATGTCAAAACTTTTTACCGACCATGTAAACGTCTTCGTAATTTTCTGCCGACTCCCAAAGATCCCATTGAGTTTTCTCAAAAGATGGGAGTTGTTTACAAATTGTCTTGTAACAACTGTGATAAATTTTACATTGGACAATCTGGCAACAGTCTCGGAACTAGAGTGAATCAGCATCACTCGGCCTTACGTCTTATGTATCCGGAAAAGTCTGCAGTTGCAGAGCACGCTCTAGAGAGTGGTCATGCCATAATGTGGGACGAACCAAAAATTCTTGAAACCGAGAGGAACTACCACAAAAGACTTTTCCTGGAAGCGTGGCATTCAAAAAGCCAACAAACTCTAAATCGATGTGAGTTAACTGTCCCTTCTGTATATAATAACCTGCAACTTTTGATTTTATTCTCTTCATTTGTTATTATCGCATTGTCTTAATTGCCGTATTCTTTTATTGTTCATTATCGACTTTGTCTATCAAATTGTCTGGCGAATGATATTCAGTTCATTAAGAGATATCGATGTCAGTCTCTGTCCTGAAGACGCGATCCGAGGTGGTCGTGAAATATCCGCAGTCTTGCTCTTTTAATATAATTTACGTCGTGAAACATTGAATTTTGTAAAAGGAATTGTTGACAATTCGTATTGTGCGTAATTTAGTTATGGTACAATTTTTAAAAAAGAAGGTAACATTGTATCCGTAATGATGATATTTGTATCTATGCATGTGAAAGATATTTAAGAAATCTCAATCAGCGTATATCTGCGTATGTATTCATAGCATCGTGCCAGCTTTTCCTACATTGCTGACCAGACCATTTCAATTACGAACAACAGTATTAACATCTATTTTTTCGGGCAACAATGTAGGGCATTTTCAGGTCGTCTTCAAATATCTTACATTGTTGCCCTCAAAAATCCATGTTAATATTATATTGTGATTTCTGTGTGATATGACATATACGCAGAGATCAAACTGGAATTCTACCATAGAAAGTACAGCACTTGCCATGAGAAACAATTGAAAAATTCATGTAATGTGATGAATGATGATTTAATGAAATTCATTCTATTATCCCATTAGTCATGTGAATGAAGATTTAAAATAATACGAATACCCAAAAATTCGCCCCAGTAGATTGACAATGTAGAGTTGTTGTTAGTTCAGTCAGGAATCTCTATGAAACATAGGAATTTTTAGGATTTAGCTTAGGCCGGTTTGAAAATACAGATTGCAGAATTTTCATCAAAGATGTTGAGAAAGTGCAGTGTCGTAAATTGTAATTTCCAATAAGAAATGAAAAAACGGAGACAGGTGGATGAACGCCATTCCTAACATCGTTGGAAAACAACAAAAACTATGAGTACTTGTGTATGGCACTGTTCTTACAATACGCCAAAGAATTTAATAAGAAGTGGACATCTGATAGCCATACAATCTATTATTTTTCGATTCATGCATTAGCTATCCTACAGGCATTCTTCGTGGGACACATATTTAGTAACGAAAAATTCCAACTGAAAATCAATTGAACATCGGAATCAGAGAATGTACGGATTACATTTACAGAGAATGTCGGGTTTTATATCACCGTCAGAAATTCTTGATCATGGACGCTTACTGATGAAGGCGGCAAATAGTCTTGCTTCAAGCTTATTCATATTTGACAACTGAAAGGATACCCGGGGACATAACTTTTCTCAATTCCACCCACAATGCTTGGTTTCTAGTACATATTAGAGAGATTATCACATCTAGGAAATGTGCTATACTTTATGAAAACTATGAATGACATATTATCAAATCGATCAAATCATTAGCTGAATGAATTAATCCAACAGATTTGAATAAAGACCCAAAAATCCGTTTAGAATTAATTGAGTTGTCTGAAATTGAATTCAATGGGGCAGGTATTCACTGATTATTTTGATATCATCAAAATTGTATACAGCAAACAATAAATAATACTAAATGATTTTTTCTTCCATTTCCACATCCAACTACATTGATGGAAAACATTGAAAATTTCCAAAATATTGGTTCGGAGTCAGAAGTAATAGAAATTTTCAAAAACTGCGTATTTTCAAGTTCTCCTGGACAGGTTGTGGTGTGTGATGAGATGCAGATTTTATCATCTCTTGGATGTGGCGGGAAACACTTTATTGGACATGCTGGTGACTCGCGTATAAAAAGTCAATAGTATTCTAGCAATGATGGTTGAGCCTTCGTTTTAGAAAGCCCATCCGTGCATTTGTCATACATCTCTTACCAGTATCTTCACCGACTTCAAAATTTATCAAGCAAATTTTAGAGAGTGATATTGAGATTATGAAGTCTTCTGGTGGATATTCATACTTTATCTAAAGACAGATACTCATGTCACAAATCTCTCTGTTCACTAGTTCAGAAGGATCACAAAAGCTCAAACAATTTCTCAGTGAAACACATTACCGAACCTCGGCTGACCACCCTATTGATTATTTTATTTCGTCCACTTTCTCGAACAATTTGTGTTCTTCAGGCGCTTGAAAATATATCTGATAATTGCATTGATGCATCATTTTCTTGAAATTCGGGAACAATTGAACAACCGTTATGTAACTGCTCATAATCATATCCAGTTGATTGGTGAAAAAAAGTTCCTATAACTCATGAAAGCCATATGTCCAGAAAACCGGCTTACGCTAAATCCTAGGATTGAGGGTTGGAAATCCCTGACACTTTCTATGCTTCATAGACATCCCTGGTTCAGGTATGTTTAACTATGGAGACTGATTGAGAGCAGCACTTGCACAATTTTGATGATTATTACATATACATCACAGAATCCTATTCATGCTAAACTAACCTATTTTTGTGAAAGCCAAGTGACAGGGTAGTGCTTTCGTGAACTGCATGTGTGGAGTCATATGAAGAAATATTAACCATACAGCTATTATTATTATAAGTAACTGTGAAAATCTTATAATAATTTCTTTTATAAAGAAGACAAAAATTACCCAAGGTCAATTAGTAAAATTGTTCTTGGTGTGTATTAGAGTACCTATATAAGAGTACCTCGCTAAAATTTTCGGTTGTAAGTTAAGTTATCAATTCAAAGCGAACACTACCGGTACATAGCATTCTACAATATGTTGTCGCTACCGGCTCTGGTTCAGATTTGCATTCAATTAGCGTCAGATACAATTAGAGAGTTGAAATCGAACTTAATAGCTTATCCCTATATGCTCAAATGTATACAACGATTAATGTTGCAATTTAAGAAACATGCCCGAATATTTTTCCGATACCCGAATTTTTTGATAAATGAGAGTAGGAACACCGGATTTCTCAATGCTATGCTCAAAGTGTGCACTGCAATGTATAACTGCGAGCACATTTGAGAGGAAAGCAATGTCTATGTGAAGATAAGGCTGCGTTAGCAGTCGAGTCATTGTTGTAGACTTATGTGTCCAGCAATGAGATTTTATCTAACCTAGAAATTGCCTTCCCACTACTTTTAACATTAGAAATCAGTGATATTTGATGCTGGAGCAGCAATGGAGGTGATTTTACTAAATCCAAGGAGAAAGTAGTTCCGATCACATGTGTACTAAAGTACACAAGTAATCTGGTATAGAGCTAACTAATATAATAAACAGTAGATACACAATCTACATAAATAATACAAATTTATCTTCACAGCAGAGATATGCAGAGTAGCACCAAATAAGTTCAACAGTATAGGCCATAGGTGGCAAACATTGAATAGTAGATGCACTCAATAATTTAGCAGTTAAGAGATGCATTAAATAAAGTAGGAAAAACTACTATTAGCATTAGAAATGTTCACATTCACAATCGTTGATGGCGTCAATAAGTTCATACTGATTCACGTCATATCAGATTAGATGCGATTGCATTAAGAATGCTATACATTTTTATTATGATCGCAAAACCTGTGGATGAGTTATTTCAACGTCCTAAGGGTCTGAACAATAATAAAGCCACCAATTGGTTGCAATTTGCCATTGACATCAGTTTCAAAAATTACTTGCATTTTTACACTCTTAAGAAATAACGAGGTATTGAAATATTGAAGAATGGTTGATTGAACACCATTGACGAGTTGGTGCGGAAATATATATTTCTCTGTTTGATACAAGTCTAGAAGCAAATAAGTCTTTGGTCACTTTTGACTAACCTTTCTCATCTTTGAGCCGATAAAATAATATCAAAACCCTTTCACAAAAATTCATTATATGCTGTTGAATGCAGAATTGTTGATTTGCCAGACTTATCCGTTATGCAAAATGAACCCTCAATTTTATCCTAAATATACTCGATACATCAGCATTCATATTGAATTTTTTCAGCTTGTTGTTTGTTTCATAGAACATTTTTAGGGAATTATGTATGAAAATTTGCATTAAATCTCTCCAAATCAATTTTCACTTGCACGATGTACGCATTCTATAAGGAAAAATGAAGAATTCAAACTACAGGATGTGTCCACTAAATGAAACTATGGAAAATTAAATTTGAACTGGCTAACCGTCCGGCAATGAAACAATCATAGCTTCTGAGAGAAGTCTGCAACAGTGCCGCTACGACACCTGCATATTTCCATCAATGTCTTATTGCTATTGATGGACTAGTCTGCGTGTCGTAGTTATTCATTGCTGTCCGCATTCAAACATGCTCACAGTTGCATTGTAATATGATTCCATGATAAAATCATCGCCGTCAGGATTACATGATACATGGAGTGTATACAATACACAGATATCATATTACAATGACAATGTAAAATGACAATGAGTGTGCTAAATTCGTCAAACGATATTCGTTATGCGATATTCAGTCAGTACATGTAGTATTGAATTGTAACCAAGTAGTTAACTTTTGCCAGAAAATACCGGTCCAAAATTACCGCTAAGGAACTGTGAATTAAGGGACTGTTCCGACGCTGACCTCCAAGGATTGGCATGTTGATTACTAGTGTCTATTAATATCTAAGTTATTACATCGAGCTTGAAGAAACATTGACGCAAGGGATCACTTGTTAAATGGCCTTGTGCGATCTTGCACACTTAAGGGTGAAGTCTAGCTCGCATAGCGCCATATCATGGACCCGGGGATGGTCCTCTCGGCATGCCTTAGATCCCATAAAGACCTAGTGCTTAACACATGAAGATGATCATATGTATGATGGACCAATAGGGATTAAGTCCAGTCCCACCTAAGAGGTGCCAAGTGAGTCAACAAATGAACTAGTGTTGTCGTCTCCTCCAAACACCTGGAGATGGAATTCCTCTCCTGAACGCCTGTGCAATAGCCGCCGCTCCTCCGGTGCATAGAGGTTAAAGCGCGATTCTTCGGACCTGAAATGCTTGATCGACCATTTCTTATGCTCTCTAGTCCGATTCATTCTCGTTTTCTTCACATTCTTAGTGAGCAATGGCTTTAATCTTGACTTGTGGATAATATAGGCCTACCCCATGTCTAGGAGCATGAGTCACAACCTCCTTCGACCATGGAGACCATTGTTCGATGACCATCATCGCTTGTAGCTCTGTAGAAACCCATCGACGACTCTCTGTAGGTCATCATTCTCAAGAAACAAAGAATCAGGAAAAATCTCAAAATATCAGTTGAAAAATGGGCATGGGTAAGACTTTATGCCACCAGTGTATGTCACATCTGGAACCGAGTTTCTCCATCTTTCATCTACTTTGTTCACAGCCTGGAGATGGCGCATGATTCAATTGGTGATCATTTTAAGCAAAAACTGAAGTGTTATTGCGTTCCTTTTCTTGGCAAAATTAAACCACATTGCTGACATTTTTCTGAGTAAAATATATGAAACACAAAACTAACAGCAAAAGACCTTACAAAACCATATAGGCCTAATTTGTCGGTTTACAATTTTATACACTTATATTACATTAGGTGACATGCCACGCTCAATTACGCGTAATTACATATGACCCTTAATATCCGTGTCTATGCGTAACATTGCTGCAACATCTGTCGGCAGTCCTGTTATAAAGACTTTGCGTCTCATGTGTCTGCATGTATCAGAGGCTAAACAATGTAATGGGATCTCAATTTCATGATCAGGGAAGACAGAACATGCTTAGCGGTTCATCCGTGGTTCAAGCGGCAGCGCAGACAACCGTAGACGGCGCGCAAACTATAAACGCTCGCCCGCGCGTTTTAACAGCATCAGATCAAGTGATTTCTGACTCTTAGTGCAGCGCGTATGTACGCGGGTAGAAGAATAGAATGTCCATAACCACGGATGTTTGGGGTGCTCCGTAATTACGCGTGAATCACGCGTGGCATGTCACCTAGTGTAGTAGACGTTTGAAAATTTCGTGACTTTGAGAACATTCTGTGCAATCGGAATACTTGGAGATCAATGTGTGACATAAATTCATTTTTATCTACATAATAAAATATGCATAAAAGATAAAATATCAAAAGCATTTGTGCAAATGATATAAATTATAATGACACAGTCGAAATCAACCTCTTACTAAGCATAATTCTTGGTGCAGAAAGTATGTGCAACATATTATGCTGCAGTATCTAAGATCCGATGTGTTCATTATGTACAAAATTTCAATTTATCACAACATCAAACAAGAATTATGCTCAGTGCACAATACATATGCAAATCCACTATATCGACATTCTTTGTAGCATAGGAAATGGAATATTCATTATTTCAAGGAGAGGCTTCCCTCATTTATTGATATAGAAGACTTATCTTCTTTTTAACGCTAGATATTTCGGCCTTCGGTATTGCGACCAAGCATAAATATTTTGATGAACTGTATGTGTAACATTCTTATTGTTTGAACGAAAAATTGTTAATCCGAAATCATAAAGATCGGTGCATAAAAATGTTGCGTTACATAAGAATTCCACACCTTTCCATTCTTGTATGTTTGTACGAACAAAAACCATGTCAGCATCATAAAATCCGGAGCTTAAGTTAGACGATTTAGACTGCACTACAGTACATGTTCAAAGTATGACAGCCTCATTAAAATTTGACTACATGTACAATAATATCATATTCAGGAACATGTTGTAGAAACATTCCACTCACGTACCGTTCCCCTGCTATGTAAACAGATTAGCATAAAATAGCCTGCTAATGTGTGTGACTGGAGTTCAAAAAAGAAATTTTTCTCCTTTTTTTGAGAATTTCTCAGTATAGTGGTTTCCTGAGACATTTAATATACCTTTCGATTACAAAAACCACAGAATTAAATATTTTGGTTATCTGCTTCGGTTTGCTAGAAGTGTGATTAATACGAAATTGACGGCACATAGAGGAACCTATTAAGTGGGCAAGAAGGAATTCCTAATACCTTACAGAGATAGGAAAAAAAGTCGTGTGTCGCTTGCGGATTAATTTGAGTTCCAGCAAAGTGTTTCGATTGCCAAAATTCCTTCAGATTCGAAGAATTCTGATCATTGCGCACAAGTTTTCTCCATGATGTTGGCCCTTCCGATCATTATTAAAAAAAGTAGCAGGCGTACGAAAATTAGTTCACCGGATGTTTTCACATCCTCTCCTCGGCATTGCTTACTGTATAGTGCATACATTGAATCGAAGCCACGCATCGATGTGTGTTTTGGTGTGTGCGAAGTGATATCACAGCACGCACGCATCTCTCACTGGCTCTGGTGTCCTCTGCTGACAGCTTATTGTTTGCCATTTCCAATAGCAAGCGATACACGAATTATCGATTCGAGAAGGAGCAAGTTGTCTAATTCTGTGATGTGCCATTTCGATGTTAAGGTTACATACAATTCTTCCTTTCTAGGAAACCGAGGCGCGCGCAGATGAATCTAATTCTGTGACAAAAACTATTGATGAAGGATTATAGCCTAGAGGAGGTCTATGGAGCTCTAGAGCCATAATTTTGAGACGGAATGCCTTCAGGTCACTTCTCATGTTCATGAACATTTATCTACGTGTATGAAGCTGCATACATTTTGATTTGGCAGAGTAGTGTCAGCAAATACCAACATGTTGGCCCACTTCATCCACAATGAACCACATTCTCGCATGCGTCTCTGATCAGAAGCATGACAATATCACATACTCATGATACTCTCAAGATACGACTGTAGAAAGCCCTCATAATTCCTATGGACATCTACGCATGCGAGGCATGGACATTGAAAAGTGAAGAGAACAGAAAACTGGAGGTCTTCGAAATGAGGTGTCTACGTGCCATCTATAGAACCAGCATCCGAGACCGTATTCCGAACGAAACCATCAGACGGAACCTCCACATGAACACCACCATCGTAGATGTAATTCTGAAGAGAACACAAAGGTGGTTTGACCACGTAGCGAGAAGTCCATCAGATCACTATGTCTCAAGGGCATTCATGCAGGAATTCTCCAACCCAAGAACTTCCAAACCTCGCCGAAGACCACCGAAAAAATGGAGGGACCAAATACGAACGGAAACGGGCCTGCCAATCAGCACCTTAGAACGCCAAGTGGGGAGATGGAGTCGTTGGAGTAGGCTGGTGGAGCAAGGGGCGATCGTAACCTAAGCAATTAAGTCATATCATGCCGAAAATTATGACTCCAGACTTGATGCCTTTCAGCTGATTAAGGAAAACATAGAAAACATCATTTTTTGCCAAAAACTACAATATTTGTACCATTGGATTTACATGTGCTTTTCTTTGATCCTGTCTGCCAAGAAGATGAACTGACTAGAACTCGGCAGACGCGCAGATTCGGAGTAGGCAGTGGCAAGTCTAATTTTCGGCCTCGTTCCTTGCACAAGCTCCCTCTGGCTGCGGACTGCCATGGATGCGGTAAAGATCAAAGTGGAACAATGCCTCTATCACTACAGCAATGAAAATTGGAAAATGTAGATCGGTGAAAGTGACCGTCCTTGGCCTAAGATGGTATAGATTCAGCTTGTTAAGTGTTAAATGTATAATGGCTGCAGCAGATGCCACAAAAGTTATTTGGCAACAAAATAGGTTACATGTGTTGTGGATTCTTGCCGCAAGAGAAACAGAACGACCGTCGATAGCAAAGGGATGTTTTATTATGATCTGCACATGCACACTGTACAGAGCAAACAGACAATAACAAAGAGCACTAATCGGGTTGTGCGCCTATCGGACAGTTTTTTATCACTCTCGAACAATAGCGAAGTCCGCGACACTCCCCGATATTTTTTTATAGAAAAAATAGAATATATAGATTTCTGTCTGAATCAGACTGAGTCACGGAAAAGAATAAGATTTCATATAGGCATGTGAGAGAATCAATTTAATAAATGTAATGTCTTTTCAAATGACACATAAATGACAGTATGAAATTCATGAAGTTTTATTGAAATTATTCATTGCTAGATTCAACAGGCACCAACAAACGAATAGGTCTACGTAACATAGATACTCTAGCACCCCCAACGACTCGAACAACTGCAGAACGAACAAACCCGTCCCTATCAACTTTCAAGTTATCTATCGAACCAACTTTCCACCGAAGCCTGGGTACGTTTTCATCTACCAACAACACCACATCACAAACTGTTGGTATAGATAAATCTCCATGAGAATTTCTCCAACCCTTTTCTCTTAAGGAAGTGACGTAGAGTTTCTGCCAAACTTGCCAAAAACAATTTACAAGACTTTGACGGTAGCGGTAAGTGTCGTACAAATTGAGATCTACATGTACGTTTTATATAAGAGTTTGCGGGTTCTGAGTAATTCTCTGTAATATCAGGAAATGACTTGGAGTTAGAGCTGTGCCTTCGTTTTCCTCACCGACGTAATTAAGAGGTCTCGAGTTTAATATTCCCTCGATTTCTATTACTATCGATTCAAGTTCTTCGTAAGACAGGATTGATTTCTTTATTGTCTTCTTCAGCGATACCTTTATTTCTCTGACAATTCTTTCGTAGAAACCCCCATCCATGCTGCCCGCTCAGCAACAAATTCCCATCTAATACGTTTTGACGATGCATAATTTATCACTGCATCTTCTTCTGAAACTGCTTTTAATTTCTTGAATGCTGCTTTGAAATTTCTGCCATCATCTGAGACTATATTCGGAACTCACAAACCGTGTCAAGGCTCGACAAAATCCATTTCCTGAGAGGTTCGGCACAAGTTCCAAATGTATGGCCCTCGTAGTAGCACAAACAAAAAGGCAAATATAACACTTCCGGCCTTCCTCCCCATTACTGTGGACGTACAACGGGCCACAGTAATCAATTCCTGTTGTAGAGAACGCCCTTGTCTGACTTAAGCGAGAATCAGGAATGTCTGGTACAGCGTTTTGAACATAAGGTTGCCCCTGAATCCTCCGACACCAATGACACCTTCGAAGTATCTTCTTTACAATCTGACGTCCCCGTATGATCCAAAAGTTTGCCCTGATTTTAGCAAGCGTGGCCGATACACCTCCATGATATATGGACTCATGAGCATCATTTACTATCAATTGAGTAAACGAATCGTTCCTTGGTAAGAGAATGGGATTATTTGCTTCAGTAGGTAATGACGATGAAACTCTCCCTTTCGATCTTATAATGCCACGATTGTCCAGAAATAATGTCAAATCAATACATAGCTTAGTTTTTTGACCTCCTCTCAAATGCTGCATCTCTGACTGAAAATTCAATTCCTGCATTCGCTTAATCCATATACTTTCCGCTTCCTCTATGTCTGCAGAAGAGAGGTGTGAGTTTGTTGTTTCCTTTTTCGTAAGTCTGATGAATTTTTTTACCAGCGCTGTCACACGAAGTAACTTTTGAAATGATGAAAATCTCTTCATTTCTATCACATTATCAATAGCTTCCAAGACAAAGTTCTGATTGGTTGCAAGGTAAGTATGTGACTCTATTTTCTCTTCTGATGTTGGTAGATCTAACGAAACTTCAGGCCACAAGTTTGAGCTGTCATGTAGGAAGTCTGGTGCATTCCACCATCTTGAATTGTTCAGTAACTGCAAGGGATTTGTCCGCGAGATGGCAGATCCGCGATGTTTAATTCAGAAGGTGCGTATTTCCAATCCACATTTGGCACATTACTCCTGATCTCTAACACTCTGTTCTGAATGAAATTTGTCCATACCTTACTTTCTTTCAGTATCTAAGTCAACGCAGTCTTACTGTCGCACCAACAGAAAACTTTGCCATTAGGGAATAATGGTCTCAAATAGTCGACCACACGTGACATTAAAAGACATGCTAAAAGTTCCAAGCGTGGTATAGACATAGACTTTATTGGAGCTACCCTTGATTTGGCCAATAGGATCGAACATGTGATTGAGCCATCAGTATATTCAGTTCGTAAATATATTACAGAAGAATAGGCAACAGATGATGCATCGGAAAATGCGTGGATTTGAATTTCTTTGACGATCAATGATGGATCGAATAATTTTCTAGGAATCGAAATGGCGAATTGATCAATTTCACTTTTCCATTTTGTCCACTGGTTCAAAGTTTGCTCATCGACAACCTCATCCCAGTGTAGTTTTGACTGAGTAAGACGCTGTAAAAGTAACTTTGGCACAATCATAATAGGACAGATAAATCCCAGTGGATCATAGAACTTCAATATTTCTTGTAGAATCATTCTTTTGGTAACTGAAGAACACGCTCTCTCTGAATTTCTGTAGTCAATGAAAAACTCATCCTTTTCAAAATCCCAAGAAACACCGAGAACTGAAGTCAAGGTTGTCTTATTAGAGACGCTTTCGATATTGGCCACGGTTTCTGATTCAGTAAATGACTTTTCTTCTTCAGTATAGGGTTCGCACTGATCGGACACAGCACTTGAAACGTTAGGCATATCAGTTGAACCTCTTATATAATCATTGAGTTCCTTCGAATTACTGAACCATTGCCTGAGGTTAAAACCACCAGATCGAAATATTTCTTTACTCAGTAAATACATGTGCTTCGCTTCCGAATAAGTGGAACATCCAGTGATTAAATTGTCGACGTAAAAGCTCGTCCGAAGTTTCTCCACAAAATCGCAATGACAACGGCTAAACTTGTGGAGATGTTCCTGTATGACCCGCTCTAAAATAGATGGGCTGCACGTCAACCCGAAAACCAAAGAGATATATATGACGATACATTTCCAATTCACCGCTAGAATTGAACCACAAAACCGAAGTGCATCTCGATCCGCCTCGCAGATTTTTACTTGAAGGAACGCCTTCTCGATATCTGCGGTAACACCAATTACGTGGAAACGAAATTTGCATAGAAGAATTGGTATTAAAGGCAAACTACATGGGCCAGAGCTTAGGCAGTCGTTGAGTCAAGGTGTTCTTCTATTTTCTCTGCATGAGGCGTCGAATACAATTCTTATTTGCGTTGAGGTCGAGCTCGGGCGGATCACAGGACGATGAGCAAGATAATGAATCGGTAACGAATTGTTGTTTACATCTACTTTTTCGATAATGCCATTCTTTAACTGCTGCTGAATAATTTTCTGACATTCTTGATTTAGATCATCATCTCTTGCTGAATATACAGACGATTTGTATAGACGTTTCAAAGCCACAGAATAATTAGTAGGAAGAGCCAATTGCGACTTAGTCTGTTTCCAAGGTAGAGACACCGTATAATGACCGGCTGAGAACGACATTTCTGGAACAAATGAAGATTCCTGAAATTCTTTCGGTGCAATACCAAATTGGTCAAGACTCCAAAACTTGTACAATAAATTCTCCAGTCGAACATCATCCGATTTGCAAAGCATAACAATCGAGGATAAACATCTTACATTAGACGATTTACCTGAAGGAATAGCGGGTCCCTGCATTAACCAGCCCAATCGACTGTTAACAGCGACGAGACTACTATCCGTGCCTCTAATTATCTGATTTCCAAAAACGATGTCATAGTACTGGTCAGCACCAATCAGCATGCCGATCTCCAAGTGATTGTCCCTTTCATCGTAAAAATCTGCCAAATCTAAATTATCGAACTGACCTAAAGACTTGACGTCGATCGATTGCTGATTATTGCAAATTACGTCAACCGTATTTGCTGACAAAGTAATAATTTCGTCAGAGTTAATTTTCTTTATTTCAACATCGGCTTTTGAAGATATATGATGAGTTACATCTTTAGTCCCAAAGGTATTGACTGACCAGTGTTCCTCAGATCCAGTCGGAATGTTAAAATAATTACATAAATCTTGTCGCTGTATCCATGATCAATTTTATCAGGATTTCTGATTTGCCGTCTGGAGATAACAGAATAGCCTTAGCAGTGGGAATCATAACATGCAAGTTTCCACCACATGTGGTCATTACATGTCCTGTCTCTTTGACCGACTCAACATTAACAACTTGAACTGATGCGGAGTTTTTGTCTAATTCATCATTATTACATTCCACTTTTTGTTTTCATTCAATAATTGTTGGACAGATTGATATATGCGATTTACGAGTAGAGCATCTCTTACAACTTTGCTGGAATTTACAGCTCTTGGCATTGTGATTTTGCTTAAGGCATAAAAAGCATAGTCGCTCTTTTTTAATGAACTCAACTCTATCCTCAAGATATTTCAATTTATCACGCCAAGATGACTTGTGTTCGCCAGCGCAAAATACACATTTCTTCTTTACATATACATTTTCAACGGAAACTTTATCCGAGATTGTCAGCGCTATAACGGAACCACACTTTTCGTTGCTAAGCTTGTCAATTGTTTTTGATTTATTTTCAGAATACTTTAGAGGTGAGTATTGCTCTTCTATAGCTTCACGAAGCTTAATTTCAATTTCAAAAGCTTTCAAAAAATCATCAATGGTCTCAATCACGCGACCAAACCGGGAGCACATTGATAACTGAACATTTTTTGATAATTTAGACATAATCACTGGCAATACAACCCTCTCGTATGAATCACACTCAACGCCTAGCCTGTGTAAACTACGAGTATGGAATTTCAAATTATCGTAATAATGACGCATATGCTGAACATTCTCAGATAAACAAGACCCCTCCTGTATAGTACGTAAGTGATCATTAATAGCACTCTGAGGGGACCCAAACCGA
Organism: Prostheceraeus crozeri; assembly: GCA_907163375.1. Classification (NCBI taxonomy): domain Eukaryota; kingdom Metazoa; phylum Platyhelminthes; order Polycladida; family Euryleptidae; genus Prostheceraeus; species Prostheceraeus crozeri. The sequence continues at coordinate 327,400 of CAJQUW010004989.1, forward strand.
TAACGCAAAATGTCAACAGCAATACTGAAATTACTATCAACTAGGTTCATTCCCGCTATGGCAGCCTTCGCAGTGCCTTTTAGACACGAATGCAAATAAACAAATTTCTGCACTTCAGATAAAGTAGGGTTCTTTATAACAGCAGTACAAAATATATCATAGAAAGACCGCCATTCCATTTTATTACCTGAGAAGGTAAGTAACTGCAATTTCGGAAGTTTGATTGAGGACGATTCAGAAACAGTAGCTTTAGACGCTATCACATTATCAATTTCAACCAGAGTAGATTGAATCTTCAACTTATAATTCAAACTTTCCTCTATTTCTGAATCGATCTCATCATCTTCACACTCATTTATAATAAGCTGATTAAAATGTTCTAACCTGCTTAAATCACGACTGAGGTCATAGTCCCGGAGCTAGCGTGAAGTTGTGCAGGGAACGAGGTAGTACATACAACTTTCACATAGCATAGTACACCTCTAACCAACTGCAAAACTTCGCGTCTGCCGGATCAGATCATTTGCTTTTCAGAAATAGAGAGGATAACACAATCCTATGTATTTCCAATGGTAAAATTGTGACATTTAAGGTGACTCCATTTTTTCGAATTTTTGCTCATAAAAGTTACGCAAATTGGTATTTTGTTGAACTGGTTATTATAGCAATCATCTACAGATCATGATCTTTCAAATGAGTTATCATTCAGTGACAGAGGATGAAGTAAAGTGTACAAACAGACACTTTTCGTTGGTGTAACTGCAAATTTTAACATAGAAATTTCAGGAAAATTGTTGATATACTTATGACTTTCTTTACTGTCTGTTTGGAATGAAAACTTTGGAGACGTTGTAGACTTTCACTCATATCTAAATGGACTGAATAACAAAATTAAATTCACTATTGAAATTGGAAAAGAAAAGTTGAACTTTTTGGATGTCTTGATTTATCAAAATGGTCAACAAATTGAAACAGATATTTATTCAAAACCTACCGACAGTCACGCATATGTATCGTTTCATTCATGCCATCCAAGATACGTAATACGGAATGTGCCCTATGCTTTGGCTAATCGAATCAACAGGATCGTCTCAAGTCAGACTGTGAAGGAGGTCAGATTGAAGGAAATGAAAAATTGGTTGAAAGAGTTGGATTATCCCGACAAATTAATTAATGACGCAAATCGAAAATCAAAATCCCTGAATACATCACCTCCAAAATTTTACGACGAATCAAAAATAATATCGTATATCCAAACATACAATCCTAGTTTTTACAGGAATGTGATAACTCCTTTGTTTTCCAGTTTGAAGCTCACTGTTACATTCAGGGATTATAAGACAAGAATGTCTTATCGTCAGCCTCCATCTCCTTTACGAATTCTATCAAACAATAATCGTACAATACTGAAAGGTGTAACAATATGCGGAGATTCACGTTGTCAATGCTGTAATTATATTATAAAAGGAACAACTTTCAACTATAAACGCAACAACGAAGTGAAAACTTTCTGGATTAAACACAACATGAACTGTAACTCAAAGGACTTGATCTACATGCTTCAATGTAGAGGTTGCCACGCCCCATATGTTGGCCAGACGGGTGACACATTGAGATCCAGGACTCGAGTTCACAGGCAACAAGTGAAGGACAGAGACTATAGGGTGCTGCTTGTAAGCAAGCACATCTCTTCATGCTCACAGAGTGATCCTCCCTTCAGCATAATCCCAATATTAAAGGTGCCCCCTAACTGTGATCGAGCTTATAGGGAGAATAAAGAAAAATGGTGCATTAGTGTTGTAAGACCTTCACTTAATCGTGACCAATGATTTTTACCTACACTTGACGATGTCTGTGGTATTTTCAATTTTATTTTCATCCATGATATTTATGTATTTCACTTACTATGTATCTGTAGCCTTATGTTATGATTATTATTGTTATTATTATAAGTATAGCCCTTGAAAAGCGTGGAGGTGACCAAGTGAAACCGGTCGGGCGCTGAAAGAAATCGAAGCTTTTTTCTTGATGACCTGTGTGATTTAATTCATTCTATATATATACATGTATTATATATTTCAATATATCTTCAGGTGCTTAATTAACAAGTGATATAACATACAGGGAAATAGGCATATATTTAAAATTCACTGGAAAAAGATATCAATGTTATGTCAGTAAAGAAAGTCATAAGGAATTCAGAAGTGGCTTATAGATATCAGTTGTCAAAAGTTGAGTTCTATTGAGTTTCTTAGCTCTTATAATCGCGTCATCAATTAATTTAGAAGGATATTGCTGTTTGACCAAAAGCATTTTCATTTCTTGTAATCTATCATTTTTCGTTGAATGATCAGAAACAATTGCACAAATACATCGGGCTAAATTGTAGGGAATGACTTTTTTAGTGTGTCTAGGATGGCAAGACTAAAAATGGAGGTATTGATGAGCATCGGTTGGCTTATAATATACGTCCGTTGAAATTTCATCATCAGTTTTCTTTATTAAAACGTCTAGAAAGGGTAATTCAGTTTTGCTCACCTCCATTGTATATTTGATATTCTCATCAAGTTCATTCAAAATTCTGTTAAACTTTTTTAATTTGTCGTCGTTCCAATTCCATATAATAAAGCAGTCATCGAGAAAACGTTTCCAGTTAACAAATATGTCTGTAGCAACCTGTGTACCCCATAGCTGGTAATGACATCCTTTAATTTAATTTCCAAAAAATCCGAGCGTAAGGGTAGCGTAAGTAGGGGCCACCGTAGTTCCCATGGCTGTGTCTTTGATTTGCTGGTAATGCTTCTCTCCAAATGCAAATGTATTGTTGGATAATGTAAGTTGCAAACTATTAGGGATGAATTCATGCGAAAACCGTTGATCGATCAAATTTGGATACTTCTGAAGCCAGTAATTTATGGCAGTGATTCCTAAATTGTAGGGGATATTAGTGTATAGGCTTATTACATCAAAGCTGACTAAAGTTGAATTTTGGTTGATTGTAGAAGGCAATTGACACCAAAAATCTAAATCGTCTCGAATAAAACTTTCAACTTTTTTGCAATACGGTTTCAATATAAAATCAATGAGCTCACTTAACCTTTGTGTCGATGACTTTGAACCTCCAACAATTGGTCGAAATTTGAGGTCAGTAGGAAAAGGACAAATGATGTATTCCGCATTCTGCTTCATCACTGCAGTTTTTATCTGTTGAGACTTGTGAATTTTAGGCAAGCCGTAAAATTGACTTTCTTCATATTCAAAATTTGCAAGATACGATATGTCGGCTTTTGTGAGATTTGTTTCAGTAGATGCACAAAGAAGGTTTCGAATTTTTGTCATAGTAGAGTTATCGGCGTTGTCTTGTATAATTTTGTAAAATGATTCATCACTGAGCATATGTAAAATTGTGTTTTCACAATAATGTTTATCCATTATAACCACTGCACTTCCTTTATCTGCTTCTTTTATGATGATGTCCGTGTCACATGATAGGTTGTGAATTGCATTCAACTCAGATTGATCAATATTAGGGACTTCAGAATTAATGTTACCAAATCATCGTCTAGGGAATTCAGATGAAATTTTGTAAAAGTATTGAAATTCGTAAATTTGAAATTTACGATGGAAAAAGTGTCAACGATTCTTTGGTTTTTCTTGACACTAATATAACGTTGAAATCAGAGCAATTCAAAATTGACTTTCATTTGAAAACTACCAATACAGGAGTTTATATGTATTTTCACGCATATGCCCCCAAGCAGTATAAATTAGCTGCTATGAGATCCCTCTTTTATAGGGCTCATCGTATTTGCTCTGATCGTTCTTTGTACGATAATGCTGTAAAAAAGATAACTGAAATATTTAAACAAAACGGCTTCCCAGATCCTCTTATAAATGAAACAAAATCAAAAGTAGAACAGAAGATTTTTCAAAGCCAGCAATCGATTGTGAAAAATGATGATAAGAAAGCCATTTTATATTGGTCCGTTCCGTTCATTGCTGAAGGCAGTAAAGAGTTTAAAAACAGAATCAAAGACTTGAATCACTATTTATCGAACACTACCATCAAACCGGTTTTCAAAACCTCCAAAATGAGTGATTATTTTCCTAACAAAGATAAGATTGCCAGCGGTCTGAAATCGAATGTTGTTTACAAATACTTTTGTGACCGTTGCAATATGCGGTACATCGGCGCTACAAAACGCCATCTTGATACTCGCATCGCTGAGCATCTTAAAGGTTACCCTGTCTTGACAGAAATTTCTATGCATGAACACAGTCCTGAGAAAACGAACTTTAAAGTCATAGGTCGGTACAAGTTGCCCTTTATTCTGGAATCTATTTTAATCAAGCAAGATATGAAATGCCTGTCCAACGAACGGAACGGATCTCACCCTCTCTACCTCGGATTGTCTGACTAGCAATTGTTAATTTTATTCAATTTCCATGCTTTAGTGATTTCATATATAAGGCGAATTTTACTTTATTTTAACGATTTGTCCGCTGATGATGGTGTAATGAACACTGAAACATGTCCGGTTGAGAAAAGACAATTTGTTTTTCTTTATATATATATATATATATATATATATATATATATATATATATACATTTTTATGCTATAGTATCAAGATAGTAATAAGAGAAGAAAGAGAAGAAAGACTTTAGTAACTTTTGCATTCCTTATCACAACGGTATTTGTCCAATTATGCATTTCGTCTACCTTGTCACTTTTTCTTGTAACTTTTGATAATCATTTTCATTCAATAAACGCTTACTATCATTATTAAGATGTTTTCAAATACAAATTGAATCCAAGAAGGGGCTGCAATTGGGTGCAATTCATTTTATGAATGCACATGTGCGATATTGGTGCGACAACGACAATATGCTTCGAATTTTTCAGCAGTCGCTGAATGAGGATCGCTATTGATCAATCTGTAGCCTATGGTACAGTCCAGTGCATGCAGATGGCCCAGCGCACCAGATATTGAAATACATGTGCATGCACACATCAATATATTTGAGATTATATTTAATGAACGACAAGTACCGTGCCTTTTGAGTTAAATTTCCATCTGATAATTGATGATGTACCATGTTTTTGAGCCAGACACAGTGGAGGCCGAAATGTTGAGAGATTTTTTGTGAGCAAGATATAAAAGTACGCAAAGGTTCAAAATTTAGATGGAGATGGAAGGTGCTGATTAAATCGACATTGTCGAGAATTGAGAAACTTATACTACGGCGATCTGCTATCTTTCATTCCAAAACGCAAGATATCATTCTCATACGATGATGAAAATTATCCGAGCAGCCATTTATAATAGAATATAATGCTTACTAATTCAAGTCATTGATTAAAGTAGTCCTAATGAGGACTGATGGCGTTCTCCAATCCGAAAGTGTACAAATGAAATGCTACTGTAACCATTGGATTAATCAGTTCTTAAAAGAACGCAATGGAGCTTTCTCGTGGCAACGAATTAAAGTTGATCAGCTTTGGCCCAATATCTGGTAAAAATGGAAATCTTGAGACTTGTAGCACTACTCATTCTTACCGTCAATCTACAAATACCATAGATTCCTAACACTGCCGCATACATGTTCAAAACAGACGTTTAATATACTGTACCGACTACAGATGCTGGTAGTGGAAATAGAATAGGACAATGGTCACCATAGGTTAAGGAAATTAAAAATGGATATTATAAAACAACAGGAGACCAATGGATAAAAATTGGAAAAGTGGAGGTGAAACATGGAAATACAATGATAGTACCACACCGATTACAAGTGAGCTAATGCTACACTATATCTGACACTAAACATGGTGGATAATGGTAATTGTGAATAGGTGGAAAGTAGATAATGGAGGCAAACAATAGAACTACAATGAGACTCTACTACACCGAAAGAAATCGAACTACACACTATACCTAAGAATACTCATGAAAAATACTATTTCTTCACTTGAATTTATTATCGCCAGTTTCTTAGTCCGTCTATAGTACTTCATGTAATCCCACATTTCTTCATTTGTTCATCATTTGAAATACATCAACCACTACTTCAGCTACCGATTAAGGGATATAAAACATAATACTGCAGTCCGTCAGTCATCAGTCATGCATGTTAAATACATAAATGCACACGCTATAGCGGAAAAGCATTTTTGATAAGAGAATCGAAAAAAATTATCACTAGCTACTTGAACATCATCAATACTGTAGCTTAATCAAAATACTAACTATAAACTTATGAAAGCATCCATTTTGAATACTATCATAAATGAACTTTAATTTGATAGCATAAATAAAATATCAGCAAATACTCACCATATGGATCATAACAGACTCCAAATTGCAGGAGGCAACAAAATGTGAAAATAACAATCAAAAGTTTTCCTAACACTTTTAGTAATTATTCTGTATCGAAAGCAGCGCATGCTTGACTATTATAGCAGATTGATTATTCGCAGCTGAAGATCGATTGTAACGGTTTATGCGTTTGTGCCCTTTGAAAGTCAATTCATTTCGTCACACCAATTGAATTTCGAGCCTTTTCGTGATATCGAGTTTAATGATAAGGATGATGCAGCTGCTGAACGGTACATGCTTTTCTGAGTGAAATGTGAATATGTAATATAGGCCTACATTTAATTGACATGTTCTTCGTAAATCTTTGACATTCACAATATCCTGTACAAAAATCAAATATATTAGATGCACAATTGTGAGATGCTGCGATATACAGTGCCTGGACTTCACTACATCAAAAATTTATTTATTTATTTATTCGAATTTAATAGAGAGGTGAAATGCATGAAACCTATCGATCTGACTTTTTGCAGTCTAACCTCTTAGCAGTGTCAAATAATGTCAGTAGCGATAACGTTTACATGATTTGATTGACAAGTGAAGTGGATGTCTGCAAGCATGTAGATATAGACGCTCACCTTCATTGGTAGAGGAAGAATATGATTCAAAGTCATTCAAATACATTAATTAAGTGATTCTTGAGCCATGCGGCCCAAAAGTGAGCAACATGGTTTTCAGAGTAGACTCAAGTTTTTTGAAGATGAACGCGGCGAGTGAGTGGAAAACAATAGACCGTTGTTATGCTATTCAAATTCTCCATTCACTTATTTCCCCGGAACGTTAAAAACTTACATCAATTTTCCGGGCCGGAAGAATATATTCTCCGATCGGTAGCAGTGTGCAAGTAAGTAAGTATATTTTTAAGAATAAAAATCATCAATACAAATGCAAGTCGTAATTTAGACAGTAGGCTCAAGACAGTGAAGACAAAAAAATCACAACAATAATTGTAATATACAGGGTGACTCAAAAGTCTTAATCGGGTTTCAAGTCAAGATTTCTCAGTAAGTATTTGCACTACAACCTTAATTTTTCGTTTATACTGTAGAGGAAGAACCAGAATTTTAGTAACATATCGCAATTTGTGAAAAAAATCAAGTTAGAGGTTGCTCATTGCTACTTGCTCATTCATTTTATGGAGGTCAACCAATTTATCAAATGGTATGAAACATTGTCCGCTTACGATTTGTTTCTCATTGACTACAACCACATGATAATACTTCATAATTAAATTTGATTGATCAAGTGACCTGCTAAGTGTGAACAAGACTTAATGCACATGCGTCCATTGAAATAATAGCGGAAAGTTAATACAAATGCATAATGAAGAAGGACAACAAAGAAGAATGCTAAGCTATCTATTTCCATTAATGTGTGATTGGTACTTATGATAATTATCGAACTTCTACATTAGCTCAATAGTTATGCATGACGTCAAAATGTCGTTGAATTGAAGCATAGGCATAGATATCTGTGAAAAGACTGATTTCGGAAACCGTTTAGTACTTAATAGCTGCTGATACTCACTTTTCTATCATAGAAACCAGTGATGTTATCTGTGCAAGATCGGATCAACGTTGTGTTGCTTATGGCTAAGCATGAGTCCGTAACTGCCGCCCGACGGGCGGCACATTCCGACTTGTGTTTAAGAAATTTACTGAGACGGGTTCTGTCCAAGATGCTGAGCGAAGTGGTCGCCCATCCCTTGATGAGGATGATGTTTTACGTGTGAAAGAGGACAATCCAAGATCGTCGGTGCGGGATGCAGCCAATCAGCTTGACATGCCACGCGAGACTGTTCGACGTACTCTGAAGCGAACAATTGGCATGAAATCATTTCACATTTCCCGTGTTCATGAACTGTTGCCAGACGACTATGAACCAAGGCTTCAGTTTTGTGAAGAAATTAGCCGGCTATGTGATGATCCCAGCTTCATCCAAAAGCTATGTTTTTCTGACGAGGCCATCTTTCATCTGAATGGCAAAATTAACAGTCACAACTGTGTGATTTGGGACTATGAGAATCCACATTTATGTGACGAGATTCCTCTAAAGTCGAAAGGCTTGGTGGTCTGGGCGGCCAGGTTTTGCGACCGGATCATCGGACCTTACTTCTTTGAAACAACGGTGACGAAAGACTCCTATCTCGAGATGCTGAGGGATTATTTCATTCCTGAACTGAAGAGACTACGAAGATTTTCCACGACAGTCTTCCAACAAGATGGCGCTCCTCCTCAATGGGGTCTGAATGTGAGAGAATTTCTCAACATCCAATTCCCTAATCGATGGATTGGCAGGAACGGTCCCATCCACTGGCCAGCTAGGAGTCCAGATTTGACGCCTCTTGATTATTTTTTGTGGGGTCATATCAAGGAGATGGTGTACAAGAATAGGCCAACAGACAACGAAGAACTGCGAGTGAAGATTGCAGAAGCAGTCCAGTCCGTGACGAAAGTCACGATCAACAAGACTTTTGAAAACTTTCAAAAAAGAGTCATTCTTTGTAATGAAGTTAACGGAGCTCACTTCCAGCATATATTGTAAAAATGCAAGTCTCTTTGGAAATTCTGGTTCTTTCTCTACAGTATAAACGAAAAATTGAGTTTGTAGTGCAAATACAAGACTTTTGAGTCACCCTGTATATAAAGTCACCTAAACACCATGTTTGCGTTAATTAGCGATGAAACATACGGAATGAAGGAGTTTTTTCGTTTTTTGGTTCTACATGCAGGTAGATGGATTTGGCGAGTATGCTGCAGCCTCTCTGGCAAAAGTGGGTGAAGTATATGTGATGGTGAACTTTCAGCGACACGAAAAAGCTTACAGCTAATATTTTGCCGTCTATTCGGAAAAGAAAAGTCATCACATCTGTTCACGGGGCAAGAATGAGACTTTGATGACGAAATTATCCTGTGTGCGCGACGTTGTATACGCTTCAGACGGCTTTCATCATTTTTTGACAGCTTTACGAACATGGGGCAGGCATACAAATATACTTCTGATCGACATCTCGTAAATAACATGTAGATCTTCAATGGATGCATAGTTCCTGATCTTACTAATAGCATAGAATCGACGGCTTGCTCTTGAACACATGTTTACAACATGATCCCTCCAAGTCCACTGACTATTGAATAAAACTCCGAGGTTAGAGGAAGGTAAATGGCAGAACATTGTCATGGGCGCGCGTTGTCATGACAACGACACTTAAACGATGGCGGCTTCCAATGGTTGTTAATAGGAAGACACCGGCAGCGTATCAGTGCACTTTGTCAATATCTGCGGTTGATATCACTTTATAAGCATTCAATAGTAGTTACTTACGCAAGTAATGCATGATTGCTTCATTATTGCATTTCACGGGTTAGAATGCTATGATGAAGCAATCTCATGCACGAGTTGCGTAGAGAATTTCATTTGCCGACGTGCTATGATGATCAAGGACAGATTGTGATTGACATGTCTATGATCATCAGGAATATTTGAATAGAAATTTAGCCTGACCAACATTGTAAATATCTATTCTCAGATCTAATGCATACTCAGACTGTAAAATCTCGCCCTTAATGTTCATAGATTATGCTCCTTCCTATGCATTGGAGTAAATATCATTTCCCGCGCGGGCAGTTATCTGCTTTACACGTAAAATAAAGTGATAGGATATCTACATTATGCTCCCGGAGACAAATAAAATAACTCACAAGAGATCGCCTTGCGCCAAAAATCTTATCAAATTAATGGAGCAGGCCGACCGACTGAAATTTCCATCAGCTGTTGTCCATTCCAGTTCTACTAACTTTAACAAAGCGAAAAGTCGGATTTCTATGGCTTCTGACTAATGAATGCTCAGACGTCGAGAGATCATATTGACTTTCCAAGAGAAAAGTAAAGCAGAAATTCCCCAAATATATGCTAAAACTCTGCATCGGTGTCCGGCAACTTCTGTGATGTGGTCTTTCAATAGCGCAACAGAAATGCAAGCCGTGTGATCGAAGAATGAGTGATGTCAAGAATAGTACTGTCTTTGTGGGCACGAACGCGAACTCGACCCGACCACGATCGCTGAGAGAATCGAAAATTTCTTCGGGTACTCATAATGAGATGTAATTTTTTCCAGAATTTTCGCCTTCCGGCTTTGTCAATGGAACATGTAAAAATGCAAGCAATGCAAGCAACGATCACGTTTCGTGTCGTGTTGAGCCTTGTCATTCGTGTTTTGACAATTAGAGCAGTGCTATACTTTCGTGTTGACAATGATTCCCTCTAAATTCTGAATCGAGATAATTTGATAACTTAACCTGTTCCAGTTCATTAAGAAAAATCTAGTCCACGAAGATAAGGGGTAAGTAATGTATTAATGTAGTTGTACAGCTATGTCGGCTAAAGACCAATGCATGTACAGGATCTGCATACAACTGATCAATACTTGGCCGAACCGCGGGGATTATCCACCTCCTGTGTTAACCCTCAGTCAGGCGATGGGTCGAGTGCTCCGTCCACTATACCAGAGCAGTGCAAGCCGTTGTTGCCATCCCAGCCACTTCCAGTACAAGCGGGAGTGGATTTTCAACAGCGCGCTTTGTCACAGACAATAGACGGTGTCCTCATGAGTCCAGTGCAGATTGATAGGCAGCCCTTTGTTAAATCGCTTACCGGTTTAAAGTCCATTGTTTATCACTGACCTCTCAATTCGAATTCGAATTATTGTGTAGTTTCTTTCATCTGTTGTAGTCTCCACCACCATTGAGCTACTGTTTTCCATTAGATAATACCGGCATATTTTAAATGAGCTGCTCATCAGACAAATTTCGTGTCTCTTTCATGTTAGATGTCGGCACTTTAAGTTCCGTGTTCGTGTTTTGGCTGAAAAAGTGTTGAGGATAAGTTTCCGACGACTGCACACCACAAGTCAACACTTTTCATAATAATCAATGCAGTTATTTTCTTATTGCAATTGTTATAATTTGGTTTTTCAGAAGGCTATTTCGTTCTCTGGAAAAAATAGTTCACTAGAAAACCAAAATTTAAAAAACAAGTTCTAGAACCGCCATTTTCCAGAAACTCTATTCTGTAGAAGCCGCTAAGGCTAATTGGCATTATACTCGAAGCATTTTTCAAAAGCTACCTTAAAACTGAAGTGCATTTTTATATAGAGAAACCTGGCTTGCGTTTAAAAATGCACTTTTTTTATACTCCTCTCGCATCTTGATATTTTCTTATTACAAAGAAGTTAGGCTTCGAATAAAATCGACATCATTCCCCTAGCCATCTGTTTCCTAAGCCATTGGTTTCTCCGTAAGTAGGTTTTCTTGTAATTGGCTATCCAGTAGAACAATAAAGATTTCCAGAAAAACGTCCCAAGTGCTTTGGTCATCGGCTTCCTAAATGTAAAACTGGGCTTCCCCAAAAGCCAATATCTTTTTTCTAGCCATCCGTTTTCTAGCACCTGAACTAGTCCTTCCAGATAACCAGAGTTGGCTTTTCAGCTACTGGTTTTCCTCATCGGACGATCGAAAATCATATTTTGGGCTTCTTGAAAAATGTACTGTATATATTAGAAACCAACTCTATTGGAGCAAATTCTGTTATCAACTGACAATGTATGCGCAGCATATGGCCGGTGAGCGATCGAGTGTTGTTCAAGCGGAATTTATGAACAACACAGCGTTTATAGAAAAAATTTCTACATTACCTATTGGACAAATAGATAGGTCCCTACTGAATCAGTAGGTCTTATTTCAAACCTTTGTCTCAAATGTATCCTGTTGATCTGCGCTAAAGTTTTTTGCATATCTACCTTTACGTAACGTAGCGTTCCCTCTGTAATGTGCTTTTGCGAAATATACTATTGTTGTTTTATTGTTTTATAAAACTAATACAGTCCGTTTCATAAAAAGTGGATCATCCTATAATTTGACTAAATAAGACATAAGTATGATACAGAAAGCATGTTTCATGTTATTTCATGTCCCTAATATATTTAAATGTCCTTATATAATCTGATAAGCTATGATACAGTAACGGTTCTCAAGAAGCTAATATTTTGTGGCCCTGCCCTTATTGTCAATGACATTACCAATTCGTCTAGGCATTGATTCGATGATATCGTTGATTTTTGACTGATCTAACTTACTCCACTCTCTTTTTAACAGTGACGTAAGTTGTGATACGCCATCTGTAGGTAGCAGTGTCATTTGGCCAATGTTCATTCGTAAAACATTCACATAGCGTTCATAATTCATGGTTCCTTGCTGTATGTGAAGTTCAGAGCGGCCATTGGTCCAAATGCCAGCCCAAATCAGTAGAGTCGCACCACCTTGTACCCGGGGACGATGTAAATGTCTCGGAATTTCCTGATCAGATTTTATCCATAATCTCAATCGACCATCACTATCCTTCAGACGGACTGATGCCTCATCAGACCAGACAACCCGATTCCATTGATTTCGCCAGTGACAATGACTCATTGCCCATCTGAGACGTCTTTTTGTATGCTGATCTGATAATTGGATCTAAGAGGGCCTCTTACAGCTCTTGAAATTCGACTCAATAAGTCTTCTACGAATAGTGGACTTAGAGATAGACGAGTCTAGTGCAGCCATCTCAGTTAACGAGAGACTTGGATCAACTTTAACAAATCTCAAAATTAGGCGGTCTCTACGTTTGGATGTTTTGCGTGGACGGCTAGAGGCCTCCTTACGACAGAGTCGAAAATCATCATTATGCCATCGATGCACATTTGTGTAAGGGACATTTAGTCGCTTGCTTGTAGCTCGCAAAGAAAACCCTCGTTCTAGCAAGGGTGACACTTTGCCTTTTGTGAATGCGATCTCGTTATTGTTCATTTGTGCTTTGTATTGTTTTCAACCGGTAAGAGATAGATTTCTAGCTGAAAGCAATCAGGAGTGCTGCCAACACCACCGCAACGAAGTCAGGAAGCTATGGAACAAGAAGTCCAGTTAATCACATGAAGCAGTTACATTATTGTTGATGAATAATGGTGCTATACTGGCTCTGATTGACCGATTTTCTTTATTTTTGTTTTGCTTGATAGCTTTTGGCTTGTAGAACAACATATTACATAACAAAGGAAGCAAATGTAATTTTATAAGAGTGAGGTATGATTTTGTGTAACATTGCTAAATGAAGATCAAATTATCTACTACTTTTTTATCTATAACAGGAAAACAACTCAATATTCATGCTTGAAATTTCCAACAATGATATTAGTAAGCACAACTGACATATCTTCCAAATTTCAGAGAAATTCGTTCAAGTTTGGCGGAGTTAGACAAAGTTGAAGTCAAGGCGATGTTTAAGGGTGATCCATTTTTTATGAAACAATCTGTACATTGTTTTAATCGAAATATTCCCGATAATGATGTTGTTGACTCGGGTGGCGGGTCAAGCAGGTGATGCGTAAGCGCATTCGGGTCACGAGTAGCTGATCCGTTTCAATCTTTGATGGTTGAACTAGCCGTTGATAATTCGTTGATGTACTATGAACTATAGTACTTTGTTATAGCTTTACCCTGTAAATTCTTCGTCATAAATACTCCTCTTATGGACGTGCAGTAGACGTGTACATATGATGCAAATGATCGGATACATTTGAAGGCCGACCTGTTTGTGATCACGCGTGGCTCTGACCAGCTCTAAGAATTAGTTAAACTGGTGACAAACTGATCATTGATGTCCATTCTTTGCTATTTTTGATGATGAAAGGAAAGGCTAGATTCAATTCAACTAATGGGCCACTGAAAGGTCACATTTCGAAAGTATTGTTTTTGACCTGCTGAGCACATACCGCGCACGTCTATGAAGTCGATAGCATGCTTCTTCATGGTATCCATCGACAAGCGCATGATATGTTGTAAACGAGTGATTAAGTCGAAAGGTAACTACTTGCAATAAGGTCAAATGTCACCTGTCAGAAGCCCTCGAATATCTATAGGATATCGACTGATGCTTGTAGACATCATCAACAAATCAAGTGACGGCCATAGACGGAGCCGGAGGTGACGGGTCTTATGGCTGATGGCTTCCACCTCTTATGTATAACATACGGAATTTGACAAAACCCACGGAATTATTCACTTTATTCAAAGGTTTCAATTTGTAGTTCTGCAGTGCTCTACCGTCGTCCATGTCAATGGGCATTGCTTAGGAATCATAGTAATCTTCTAACACAGGTTTTCATTAGCAACTTTGGTTGTCTGCCGGTAGAAGCAGATATCTGCAGTCGAAAACAATGTAAAGTTGTTGTTTGCTGTGTGACTTTTGAGTACAACAATTCTACATTGCTGCTAATTAAGGGAAATTGTTGTGTTGATGATTTCTATGATTACTGCCAAAGGTACCCAATGCAATACCAAAAGTGACGTCCGTGACAAGAGGCATAGACTAATAGATATGCATTGTTGTAGTCAAACTCTCGAAGCAACCCGTAGCAAAATTAATTGCATTTGAATGTATTTGGATACATCTGAATGCATCTGACTCCACTTAGATGCATAACAGGATGCATCTCGATTAATACCGAAGCATTCCAATGCAGTCACCCTTCAGCCATGAACCTCAACTGCAGCTGCACTGAGTGTCATAGAAGCAATCGGATGCTTGTGGAATACATCCGAGTCTCTGTGAATGCAATCATGCATCCCCGCTCACCATTGTTGAATGTGACAAATCTGCAATCAATACCGTAAGCCAACGACCAATGCCTCACTGCTGAATTTTTAAACATCCCGAGCTAGAGGACATTTTTTTCCTTCCGTCGCTATTCGTCAGTACATGACGTCGTGGATGTGTTTATTTGCTCAATTCACGGTGCTTCATTCCTTCAACTGAGTCTTGAGGTAAGTCTGCAAAAAGTCCGAATATCTCTGGTTTTACTTAGATTCATTTATATAATATCGTAGTCACTTCAGGGATTCCGAATCTCCGGAATAGAAGTACAAATATTAAGTCATGATCAGTATGGTAGTTCTAGCGGGCCTAACAGTTCTTGTCAATTCAGAAAAAAGTCTATAGGACACTTCGATTCATTTCTGAGAATGGTGTGATCCTTGATTAATTCGAGTTTCAAAACGTAGGCTATACTATACGTAATACAGTGAAATATTTTTTGAGACGAATCCATCTCTGTCCCGAAATTCATAATTCATACCTCCTATGTTCTCCAATCAAAAAGTTTCTTCATACATTTCCTTTTGCGATTGCGATTCTCTTTATGCAGATGGTCTGCTTAATCAAATAATCAATAAATATTTGAGGACGTTACTATCTTACAAAATCTAATTTCAACAAGGCTTGAGTGACCAATAATCTTCACTACTGTAGCCTACAAAAGGTCTACATTTGTCTAAAACCAAAAGTTACAATGGACGCCATCATATCACATGCACATACTGCAATCTGACTATTTCTTGCAGATTCAACCTCATATCCTCATCCAAACATTGCAATTTTTGTAAAAATGAATCTCAGGATATAGGCTGCCTATATTACAGGGTGGCGGCCGAGGCCGGGAATCGCCATTTCGTGACTTTTCTAAGGTCAATGAGCATAATTTCTTGATTTCAACTATACTATCACTACTATTATTAGTAAGCACACTATTTCTATTAAGTGTCTCCGAATCTTGATTGATGCAGTCAAGTAAATATGTACAACATCTAAATGGAATATTCATGACAAAATAAATTTGCTTCATTTCCACAGATATCACTGTCAGTGATAACCTGGAGGCGATGGCTATGTCGCCTATACTGAAATCGCTAAAAGTTTTCTAAATAAGTGCAGTAATCGTCGCATTCTATAAAAGCAATTCCGTGGCTATTCACAATACCTTCAAGTCGTGTATGCAATTGGGTTGACTATAATTCGTACATACAAGTATAAAGTCGCAATCAATCGACAGAGGTCGCAAAAATCGTTTTGATTTTCGTGTTTCATAATGTGCTTGCATGCAATTTCGTAACAGACTCGTAATACGACAAACTATGCAGCCTCTAAATACTTACTAAAAAAAGTCATATCTAAAAGACCGTTTATCTTACGTTGTCAATTTCATTGGTTGAAAGACATTTTACAACAGCACAACTTTTTTAGTAGCAAAATATCTAGGGAATAATCGCCCAATAGGCTATTTATGTGCCTATATCCGCACCAAGTTGAGGATGATATCAGTCCAAAATCATGCCTACAAAATTCTATTAACGCTGCCAATGACAGAAAGTTCATTAAAGTTTTCCTTGAAATCATGACAGGAAGCCCACCCAAACTAATAGGGATGTACAGACCACGTCTGCTTCCAAAAATCGGTGTCTGTAAGGAGTCATTCTCCGAAGCTCAATGGCGGAGCTTCTGCCAGCGACAAGTATTTTGCTCTCTGTTCCGGTCCAGACTATATCAGTAACGCGAAGCACACTTCAATGAATATTATTTTATGTAACTTATCAAGTAAATTTTGCTAACCTTTCCCACATGCTTAGCAAAAAGGCCAAGTTATCTCAGACTTGTTCTGCCGATTAACCGCAACATACACGCATGTATGTCGCACAAAGTGCACCACATTACTGATCGACGGTCAAGGAAAATATTTCAAGAATGCGGGATTGACTACCAATAGCCCATTGAAAATTTAATGACATTATTTAGCCTAAAATAATCAGAGCCATAAAAGAAAAGACTTAATTAGGCCTAAACATTCCATCACGCATTTAGCCGGTTAATTTTTTAAGCGATCACAGATTATCAGGCCTTTATTTAGTGGCTTGTAACCCGTGATCTATCTATGAGATCTGATTGATTTTCCGACGATAGAAGGATATTTTTCGTATTTTCGAATGATCAAAAAATGTGCATAATATTTGATTTTCTTCAACTGATTCATGTAATTTTGCAACTTTTTTCATATATTTCTTGCTTTTAGACAATTTTTCAGACTTCAACTTTCAAACATGCAAGGCTGAAAAAGCTAGCTGACTTTTCAGACGTGATATTTTCAAAACCTGTGCACTCTCAATTAATTAGCAAGCAACTTTAAGATTTGTTATCGACACGTTTTTAATAATATTTCAATAAACACCAATTACAAGAATCTGACAGAATTAACTATACAATGTGAAGAAGAAGCAAGTTGAATAATTTGCTGTCGAATAATGTAAAGTCACAAATTGAGTCAAATTAATCCAGATAAATAAACTTCTGCCGTGGTTTAATCCGATGGTGATGTCTTCAATACGGAGGTAGCATCACTGCGTTGCACTGTCATTGCTGTCCTTTGAATCAAGAAATATCGAGACCTTCCCTCATGAAAATATCTCGTGAAATTTCAAGGGAATTTGCTCCTATACCTGGAATTACACGAGCATTTGAGTAAATCTGATATAATTTCACGAGCAATTGCGCCTATATAGGAATTAGACGCGCATTTTTCTAAATCTCCAATAATATCATGAGCAATTACTCTTGTAAATTGCGCGCATAACTATTTTCAAGAGCATTCTCCTGTAGTTTTGCGCGTATAACTGTTTCAAGAGCAATGCTTTGCGAGCTATAACTATTTTCAAGAGCATTCTCCTGTAATTTTGCGCGTATAACTGTTTCAAGAGCAATGTTTTTGCGCGTATAACTATTTTCAAGAGCATTCTCTTGTAATATGATGAGCATTTTGCGCGTATAACTGTTTCAAGAGCAATGTTTTTGCGCGTATAACTATTTTCAAGAGCATTCTCTTGTAATATGATGAGCATTTTGCGCGTATAACTGTTTCAAGAGCAATGTTTTTGCGCGTATAACTATTTTCAAGAGCATTCTCTTGTAATATGATGAGCATTTTGCGCGTATAACTGTTTCAACACTCTAAACCAGCACCTCCTAAATCACACACTGAAGCAAGACACTATTCGTAACTAAAAAATAAATCCTAAAGCAAAGCGTTTTAGGAGGCTAGCGCACTAGTGTTATTGTTCTCTTTAGTATGTCAGCATTCTATTTCACGCAACCTCCTAAAATTCTAGTGTGTCGCGCTTTAGGTTGCAGATTTCTTCGATTTTAGGAGGTGACAGTTTACAGTGAAGAGCAATAGTTTGCGTGTATATTATACCTGATTTTGCTGGAAACATCAGACACAAACTTTATAACTGACGGTCACCATGCGTCCTTTGTTTCTACGCAAACTGATACAAAGAGGTAATGCGAAGGAATTCTTCTGGCTATCACGGTCCTCGTCTATGGTGGCAGTTTTTCTGGTTTCTCTTGTTGATATTTCTTGCTAACTTGGTGTCATCGTGCTATTGCATTAACATGTGCATTTTGATATCATGGTTTCCATCATGGTTGTTGCTTCTCATTTGTTGCTTCAAATTGACGTGCTTGAAAATTTCAGTCTGATAAATCCACTAAATACAACTTTCTAGAATTTCATGAATCAGATGATGACAATGAAGTATTTTTGATCGTAGTAAAGTTCAAGAAATAAAGGGTGGGTTGCTCAACTCGTTTGTAACTCTACTTTCGACGTAAATTTGCTACTGACTGAAAATCATGTTGCTCAACCTGGTCATAGTTTACTATAAGCTTTGCTACCAGCTTTGCGACGGCTTTTTACAATGCAGATCCAGTCGCAAATTCCAGTAGCAAATCAATTCAATTGTAAGAAACTCGACTGCTCGCATTGACCATGGATGTCTTCGATGCTTTGGACGTCTACGACATTGTCTGCGAACAGCGGCGACGAACCCTTCCAAGTCGAGTTAATCCTCAATTGTTTTACAGCGATGAAGAATCTAGAAACTGTTATAGAATGACCAAGAGGTTGTTTTCAAAATTTGAGGATCTCATGGCATCGTATATGGAAGAAAGGAAGAAGACTTGGGATCTGTCGAGACACTGTATTCGGGCTGTTTCATCAGATTTTCACAATGTGTATAAGGGTGCGGTTTGCAAATTAATCCATCAAACAACAATCACGATTTGTAATCTTCGAGGTCAAATGATTAGACGGTTTTGAAAATTCAGTTCTAAAATTTGAAGTGGATTATAATCCGTCGCCAGGTGTCTTACTAGGTGATAATGGTTATCCCTGCCGAAGATATATATTAACACCACTACTGAATCCTGTCACACGTCAACAGAAGCGGTACAACAAGTCACGCAAAAGAACCGGAATTATTGTTGAAAGATTATTTGGTGTTATAAAGCGCTGATTTCTTTGTTTGCATGTCGGTATGCGATTTCGTCCAGTTAGATGCTGTCGTATTATAATTGTAGCATCTATTCTGCATAATTTTATCATTACCAACAGAGACGAGCAAAATGACTCTGACAACGAAGACACTGATGTTGAATTAGAATCGACGACTTAGAGTATTTCTGACGTCAGTGGCAGCCTTATTCGACAAAATTTTATTGATAGGCATTTTTAGATGCTTCGATGTATTGTTACTGGTAGTAACGCATCGTTTCTTTCCATAGAAATGAATTCTTCTTGCGGCGTGGTTTGGTAGAAGGGACAAACTTGTATCTCACCATTGAGATAAAGCGGTCATTGTCAACTTATTACCCGAGCGCAGTTCAGCTGGAAAATACTCCACTCTGATTGGACGACAGAGATAACCAACCATAGAGCACTGTCAAGGCGTCAATGTTATCAAGAATTTTTCAGCAGATGTTAAGATGTTAACGACGCTGATTTTCAACTGCAGAACAATTACACTTACATGTAGTTAGGAATTCAATCTCATTAACGAACAATTTAGAAGCACTCAAACATGATATGATAACTAATGCTGCAATGCACAGAGAAATAAGCTGAAGATGACCAGAACTCGTGATGATATAGGGACAGTTTGTAAACATTTGTAATTTGATGAGTCTTGGAAGAGAATCCGACTTTCTGACTGTTTTCAGTGCACGTTATCCTCATAAACCGCTGGAAATTAATAAAAATTTACTAAGTTGAAGCATCGCTGTTGCATAAATTCACGTCATAACAAACCCAAACCGAATACATAACTATCGTATGAATTTTAATTTCTTAATTTTCCTACACGCCTGTGTTACTGTAGGTATTATAACTCCTGAAAACGAGTACGCCTGTGAATTACGTGTATGATTTTTCATATACGACGAAATTATAGGCTGCGCAGAGGGTACCGATAATATTTCTTTAGTAGACCCATTTTTTCAGCTTATAGGCCTAATTAAATTGAAGAATTGACCTTATGATATTTTGAGCTTTATTCATCATTGATAGGTCATTGTTTGACAATAGGCCCTCTCTCGTAGTCCTCTACTATTGGCGTAGGCCCACTGAAAGTTAATATCATGAAGGATAGGTCAAAACAACAATGATTACATTATGCTGACAGAGCTGCAGGCAAATTAGAAAAGATTTTTCCATTTAATTTAATATTTTGCTGAAGATGACTGCAGTCTTAGGATTTTAGAAGCAATCAGTATTTTGAGAACAGAACCATCCATTACTAACAAACAAATTTTCAATGGCTATCTGTTCTCAGTAAAATTAAGGTAAATGGAAAAATACTTAGCATTATTGATTGGTAAGTAATGATAACATTGACAAATTTCCAATAGTGATCACTTCTCGAGCGTTTCGTATCTTTTAAATTTAATTAAGTTAGAATTTTACTAAGCTGATTGGCAAATATTACCATATTTCTCTGGAGATCGTTACATTAATAATTATTATGACTGCGTGATTCTTGATCGGAATGCAAGATTACACGAGGTGACCACTGACCGCGATATATGATAAGATCATTGAAAAACAATAGCCAAGAATGTGGTTTGATCAGGGTACTGTAACAAATCGTTAAAAATTCTAACAAGCGGATAGTAGAGAAAGTATGCCTAGTGCATTCTAACATCTGTGATAATATAAGCATTGAACGGCGGCATAACAATGAAAATAAAGCAATTCTCGTTACTCAAACATTGTATTTATATGTACATGTGTAATGTGTATGTCAAGTAATTCAATAGCTACTTTCGGTCATGAAATTCGTGCTTAACGAATAGGCTAGATGACTCCACAAAAGGGAAAAAGTAAAAATTTCCCAGCATAAAAATTTTATATACAAAATGATTGAATGCTGATTGCATAACCACAGCAAAAATATTTCTAAACAGCGTGTCGCACATGAAATATAGATAATGTATGCAAAAAAATACAATTTACTAGTAGTTGGTAGGAAAGCAAATAAGCAGTAAAAATACATACGAAGCTAAAAATTAAATGAATTTTACATGATTGAAAATATTCTGTAGGGTACTAAGTACAGGGGAAGATAGACAAATCATCAGATTCTATTCATTCCTAAATAAAATCGTTTTGTCCAGGCGATGACGCCCTGTGACCTGATTCAAATTAGCCCTACGTGCTACGTGGAATGATCTTATATCACAATACGCAACAAGCAAAGAGCGTATCAATTTAATCCGGTGCTCCGACTATAACATATGTGCATTAGAAAAAATAGTAGATGGCAGAAATTCAAACAATTGAACAAAAATTCGTTCGACCTTCTTACTTCCGAACTCGGGAAGGCATCTATACAATCGTTCGGCGATTTTCAAAACTGAAACAACATTTTCAGAGGGAAGTAAAAGACCACTGTTGCTTTTGAGTCGAAGAAAATGGCGATCTTCAAAACAACTATTGTCTCTTGTAGGATACGCAATAAGGGCTAATCTGTAAATAGCACGTTCTTCAAACTCCAAAAGTTTGCGAACAACAAAACCCGCAATATAAGTAATTATGTTCCCGACATAGTCTTCGTCGAAATCGATAAAAGATACTTTAGAGAAATGATCGATGATTTCAAAGCCATCGTCACGTTCTCGGGAAAAATTCGCACAGTTACCTGACGAATCAGGTTGAACGCCAACATGGGCGAGAAAACGTCGAAAAATATATTCAAACTGCTTGGCCGTGGGATTATTGTTCCATCCCAATGACCCTCTCACTGAATTGAAAAAAAGTTCTAAATTGTCCTGGCTAAATTTGTATAGGTAAGAATATACTTGAATGGATGTTCGTTATGAAATAACAATTCTTCAGCCAAGGCAATAGTCGATTGTGTATATACAGAATATAAATCCCGTAAACCCTGTGAATAATTGAGAAGAAGTCAACAAAGTGTCATCAACAGTACGTAATTTCAATATAAACGAACGAATTTCCTTTAGTCGCTGCCTCTTTGCCTCAAAATTTCCGCGACTAAGTGGGGCTTTGTATCCCTGGACGCCCGGAATCCTGGAATTAAGGATATCAAAAAGCTCATTTTCCGACGTCACGAAAATCCCCGAAACCAAGTTCAGACACAAATTCCAATGCGTTTGCAACGGATGAACTTAATGTTTGGGCTGCCAAGGCGACCTGGAAAAGAAAAAGGTGTAGATAGTAAATAAAGAAATTTTGTTAGGCTTCTACTGTCTACCCTCATATACAGCGTTTCACCAAGTCAAAACATGAGAAAAATATAAACTTTCATCGATTCAACTAGGCACGTTAGGATTTGTTGAAGGCCTGATACTCAACTTAACAATAGCATCAAAACTCGCTAAAAGGACGACTGCAGGTAACAGGTCTATTACCAACCTTGTATGTTGATAAAACTACTGGAACCAGCATTCAACACCTCTGAGAGACATCACTCCCAAGATGATATTCGCATCATACAATTTTCAGCCTTAAATTCCTAAAATATGCTCATCTTTCGAGACTGTAGAACATCAAAATTTTGTAATATTGGCTAATGCACCTGCCAAATATGTAAACAGGTCTATTACCAACCTTGTATGTTAATGAAACTACTGGAACCAGCATTTGGCACCTCTGAGAGACATCATTACTAAATAATTGAAATTTTTACTACCTATAGTTAGAATATATTTGTAATCAATTTGTGAAGCATATGAAGTAAATTTTTACTTACCTGTGAAAGGAAATACCATCCCGCGTTGAATTAGAGTGATGGCGTGAAGAACAGCCAAAAGCTGCGCAAGAATCGGATATTTCTAACGATTTTCGTACATTAAATCTCTTTTTGCCAACCAATCTGGTTCTGAGAGTGACCGCTAATTTTGCATTAGCGCCCTTCTAGAAACCGCAGATAAGCAAAATAATTTATTTCTATGTTTCTTTCAATCTAGACATTGAATTGAAAATATATCATTTTCAATAAAATGCCTTTTTATTCAGCTTTTTTCAGGTTAATGAGAAATACGCAGAAAAGGGCAAATAACACTTTTCGAAAATGTTCGAAATCAAGATAAAACGAATCCTGGTAAACGAATCCTTTTAAATCCACTGATATGGTTAAGAATGGCAAGAAAGATTTCCATCGATATGAAATCATTTAGATCCCATCTGTAGTCCACGAGCTAGGTCACTGAGGAAAGGTATATGTTTATAACCTGAAGAGCCACCACACTGTAAACCGTTGACTGACAATTGACAAACATTTATCCTGCAAAATCTATTTTGTCGGTCATTGTTAGGTTGATTGCCACTGAACACTTACAATATCTGACAAAAAGCGACAAAATGAATAGCAATGAATTATAGCTTAAATTTTATCAAAAATGTAGGTAATTAATTAAATTATGTCAAAATAAATGATGGTTTTGCAACACAATAATACAGATTGTCCAAAAGTCAAGCAATCACTAATCGAAAAAATCAATCAATATTCAGCAGCTTTTGTTTAGTTAATTTGCACACAAAGCATCTGTTTCGATGTCGGTGGAGAACCTACAAATTCGTCGGATATCGCAGGATATTGGAGGTGACAATCGTCGGTTGATTTTGTCAGTAATTTTGTAGGATAATTGTCGGTCTACGGTTTACAGTGCACTCACAGAATTCACAAATTTTGAAAAATGAGTGCGGTAGAGTCAAATATCGTTCATTATCTAGCACAATTGGTGGCAAAATTCAAGGAAGAAATGTCTCAAATTTAGTGATTAAAATAAACTGAGTGTCCGGATAATTTTTGATCGGTGTAATTGGAATAACATATCTGGTCAATATAAAAAATAGCGCGAAAATTCGATAAATCAGCCCGGGAATCACCCGGAAAAAGATTTCCGGAAGCTGGAAGTCTGGCCGCCACCCTGTATATATAACTATACATTCATCCGAAGTTCATTCTGCAAGTAAAGCGTACGAAACTTAATCTTTAAATTTCGGATGTAGTGGCCCACTTCTTCGACATGGACCAAGATGAAACAAAAGTCATATTGCTGGATGATTGCGCCACGTTTCCGCAGTCATGCAAATTTTGTAGTAAAATCATGGATCAGTACTGGCCTATTGGTTAGAGCATTGACTTAACGATTAATAAATTTATAAACTAGTATTTAAATATATCGGCAAGGCGATCGGGAAGATAAGATGTAGGAGTCTATTTGGAGTCTATTTGGAATATTCATCCTTAGCTCATCCTTTAGGACAAAATTCCCTTACTTAAACATTAAGAAGCATCGGATGAGCATGTCATGCACTTTTGTAGGAATAATATGATTTATGAGGCATAATATTCATATTCTATATTGTCAAGTTTTAGATGACATATAGAAAGATAAGTTCTGTGTATTTAACATTTGTACAATGTCTTTTAATTGTTTGGTCATTTCTATGTACCCCAATTCACGTTTATTTTGCATCTTCAATGTCATCGGTTCTGCCATCACACATTCATCTGTTAGGTGAAGTTCCTATGCATAGTAGTGAATAATGAATCTAATACTGATCAGTAACATTCATTGTTACTAATTTTATCCAAATAGTTAAATTTAGTTGAAATAGCCTTGTAGCCTTGCGATGATCTTAGTAGCATTTACGTTTTCGCATGCTTTTCCGATCTCAAGATATTTTCGTGATGCCAACGTTTTTTACTTAGCTTTTAAGATATGAAACGGATGAAATATCTGCACGTCGAATCAAGTTGTAATACGGCAAACAAGCAGCTGGAGAGTCCCTTTTCTAGTTTTGCCTGTTTTTTCCACAAGTGATATGACAGTTAAGATAATTTAGTTGTAGGAATGCCTATTTCAGCCCCTCGACAATTTGAGAAATGAAATACTCGCTAGCTTCAGGTCTGTGTTTGCAACTTTGTATAGCTCTAAAGAGTTGGACTCGACGTACGTCCATATACACACTGTAAAGCAGCACCTCCTAAAATCGAAGAAACCTGCATCCTAAAGCTCCAAACACTAGAATTTTAGGAGGTTGCGTGAAATAGAATGTTGACATACTAAAGAGAACAATAACCCTAGTGCGCTAGCCTCCTAAAACGCTTTGCTTTAGGATTTTTTTATTAGTTACGAATAGTGTCTTGCTTTAATGTGTGATTTAGGAGGTGCTGGTTTAGAGTGCAGGGTCAGTTGAACTTATTTCAGTTTGGTTTTATATTCTTGAATATATCGAAATTTTCGATAGAGACTCATTGGACTACATTGAGCTTCTCGCATTGACTTACTGACTTCCATCTCACTTGATATGTAACATATTTGTTGGAGAATGACGTTTAAGGAGACCAACAATTTTAGGAATATTATACACATAATCATATATACAACTCAAGGAAAAGACAGTTATTGTCACCAAAAGTACAACTTCCTAAGATTGAAATATCGCAGAATCTCAGCTTATGACGGTCACATCATGACATCGCATGTTTTATTGAAGGTAGTTCTTGTGAATAGTCGCATTAACAGACTTGAAGATGCGAACATAAGGTTACACAATTACGCAGTTGAGATATCAAGAGTGATAAGATTTCTCATCCTCGACTTATCTCATAATCGGAAGACACGTGGGCGAAAAATTGTGCTATGCCTTCGTAAATTTATTGCGAAATCGAAATTGAACTGCGCAACAGCGTCAAATAAGTAATTAATGTCAAGTCCGCAATAGAAGATCCACTTCCGAGTGTCAAACTTACACATATGTCGTACCTGCACATGATTTTCAAATGATGTTCGATAATTACTGGGTATTTTGAAACGAATATAGAATTGAATTGATGGGAATATGCGCCTTTATTCCACGCTCACTTTTCGAGCAACAGGAATCCAGGTACTTCACACGCAGCAGCTGATTGAATGATTCAGGTCAGATCACATTTTGAAGTTGTGGCAAAATAAGCGGAAAATTACTTTCCTCCGTAGTAGTAAGTAAAACTCCACTTCTGGATAGCGCAAGATGGCCGCCATCGAAAAGTCGCTGACGTCCCCCCCCTCCTGTCCGTCGAGTCGGTCGTGGTGTGGCGTCGTGTTGCTTCGAGTCTGACGTCCCCTCCTGTCCGTCGAGTCGGTCGTGGTGTGGCGTCGTGTTGCTTCGAGTCTGACGTCCCCCCCTCTGGCCGGCCGTCGTAGCGCGCGGTGATGTGCTGTCCAGGTTGGCGTGGTGTGCCGGCCAGGTTGGGAGGGTGGACTGTCGTAGCTCACCTGAAAAAATCCTAAGTGTCAGAGTGGCTTTGTATGGGTAAAATTTTGAAAATTTTCCAAAGTGTGTCATTTCGACCTGGGACCCTCACCAAAACATTTTTCATCAAATTTCACTGACCCCCCCCCCGACAGCGATCTTCTAACTTTGGTTCTAGTGGACGGATTGATTTTGTCTTACAGCTACTCGTTTGAAAGAGGAGAAAAAACTGCTCGACGACATTTTTTGTTGCGAGTCAATCGGACCAGCCGTTCAAAACTTAGAGCTGTTACAAGATTTTAGGTCGGAGCTCACCTGAAAAAATCCTAAGTGTCAGAGTGGCTTTGTATGGGTAAAATTTTGAAAATTTTCCAAAGTGTGGCATTTCGACCTGGGACCTTCACCAAAACATTTTTCATCAAATTTCTCTGAACGAGGGGGGAGGGGTCAGTGAAATTTGATGAAAAATGTTTTGGTAAAGGTCCCAGGTCGAAATTCGGAAGTTTTAAATTTTTCAAAATTTTCACCACACTGGAGCTCTCACACTTAGGAATTTTTTCACTTGTGGCATGTTACATGGACATGTGCTGACGGACCAACTTCCCGTGGTCATATGAGAATCGTTTAGGTGTCATATGATAGAGAATGATGAGACCAATCGTTTGCAACAAACCGCATGTCGCTACGATGAATACTTTCGGAGATAGAGCCATTTTAAGTTTTCTTCCGAGCATATATAAACCCCCGACAACGTAAGTCTGATCACTTCATCGAAAGACGAGGTAAGCGACGGTCGTCGCTCTGAGCTCCCGATATCGGGTGTTTCAAAGGACTCTATCTTTTGAAGTAGGCAAGCTATCTTCTTACTTCAAAGTTTGTATGATAAAGTTTGATAGTGTTTTTACTACTGATAAAATTTTTTAAAAGTAGTATGAGTAGTAAAATGCGGAATTTTTTAAAAATTCTTAATTTTCAGTTTTTTCAAAATTTTAACATGTAGACTAAGGTTTTTAAGTATGCTGAGTTTAAATCTGCTATCAGATTTGAAATTTAACTAAGTCTAAGGCAGCTTTGAGGGGTTAGATCCCAGCTACTGATCACTACCTTTGACTCGGCGTTGCTGTTACCACTTCGGGGCAGTGACAATGATGTCTTCAGCTGTAAAGAGCGGGTATCGGGGAAGATCTCTCACTTCCCTAGTGATCGTTACAAGGCCTTCGGGCGGTCGACGGGATCGAGTGCCACTCACTATACTCAAATCTATCATTCCTCACTAAGTGTAATGCTTTAGGAATATGACTGTACTACATGATTCCAAACTAATACAAATTTCATTATCTTACAGTTAACAAGAAATCTCAGGCATGGCTAACGACAAAAATAGAAAATTCCATATTAAAATGTGTACCTGTTGGCGAATCAATCGCAGTGCGGACGCCAAGGCGCATGTCAAGAAGGCGGGCACCGACCACATGATTATCCTGAATAGGGTTGCGTGTGTGAAGTGTAGAGTGTTGAAGGGTGATGAGGATGAGGCGCGTTTTTACAGAGTGCATACTGACTGTAGTGGATGTTTGGTGAATGACTTGCAATTCACGCAGTTGATTGTGGAAGAGAGGGAGCGAATGTTGGCGATAGAGGGAGAGGGTAAGGTTGAGAATGTTGTTGAGAATGTTGTTGAGAATGTTGTTGAGAATGATGAGTTGTCGAGAGCAGTTGCGTCGTTGGAGGCTGAGATTGGGCGAAAGAGAGTGCTTGAGACTGATGATGAGGATGATGTGGATTTAGATAGGGAGCGTGTGAGGAAGCGTGTGAGGAAGTTGAGCTCTTCGTCGTCGGAGGTGTCAAACATTGTCATCACCGACCCCCCGAGGGGCTCATCTTCCCCAAAAGTGAAGAGTGGTGGGATACGTAAGCAGTCGGCGAGGTGGTTGAAGGATGAAGAGAAGAGGCATGTATCGCAGCAGATGGCGCATGATTTGTTGGTGAATAAGTATGAGAGTTTGAAGAAGGTGAAGGATGAAGTCGTGAAGGAGTTGGATGAGTTGAAAAAGAAGGAACTGAAGTCGAAGGAGGTAGCGGATGAGAATATTCGAATGAGGCGTAGTGTGACTGATTTGAAGAATAAGACTCGAGAGTTGGAAGAGAAGAATGATGACTGTGAGAAGAGGGCGAGTGCTGCGGAGAGAAGAATGAGAGATGCAGAAGCGAAGTTTGAGGAGATGATGAAGGAGATGAGTGTGTTGAGAGCGAGGAATGTTGAGTTGGAGAGGACTGTGGCTCGGCGGGGTGATGAGAGGCAGGCGTATGAGAAGTTGGAGTGCATGAGGGATGAGTGGAATCGTGTGAATGAGGATAGATTATTTAAATTTCACATCCCTATTCGGGATAATCATTTGGATAGACAAGTCCTTGTAAATCAAAGTCTCGACGAGTCCATCAAATGCTACAACGGCCATCCAACCAAAAAATGCCTACATGCCAGCCTGAGAATGCGCGGTCATCTGCACAAATTTTCTATTCGGAAGCGCGCGAGACTACCTAAGGATGGCTAACTTGGTAAGTGAAAAGTAAATCAGATAGTATATCCTATTCTAATACATATCATTTTCATTGCAGATCTTCGCCCGCCTTCACCACCCCATCACGACACTCCCGAGAACGAACCATCGGCTCTCTTAAGGGCCACCATGGCGCAAGACATGATAGAACCTCCACGCGGTTTGCCCTGGGCAGTCTTCGGACTGGCGAATACTATCATTAAGTTGAATCTGCTATCAGTCAACTTGAACGTTATGCAGTCGATTACCATCCCTGAAGCATTCTGATTCGCTGTTGAGCAATTCATTGTTGAAAACCCTATATAAGCCAGAAGATTGTAGCGCTTCTCATTCAATTTCAAGTCACGATGGAAGCAACATCTACTAGCACCATTCCCGTCTTCATCGATGAAGACAACGCCATTCCCGACTTCATCATCCTCGACGAGTGGGATGAAGAGGATGAGAAGAAGGGGAAGATCAAGAAGATCGTTTGGACGGATGAGGTATGGACTCCGAATACCACTCGCATCCGAAAGGTGCCAGATGCACCAGCACGGCTTAGGCGGCACAGGGTCTATGACAACATAACCGTCATACCCATTGACTATTCCAGCCAATAGTCAACTTAATTCACACCCGAGAATGAACCATCGGCTCTCTTAAGGGCCACCATGGGGCAAGACATGATAGAACCTCCACGCGGTTTGCCCTGGGCAGTCTTCGAACTGGCGAATACTATCATTAAGTTGAATCTGCTATCAGTCAACTTGAACGTTGCAAATGAAGTTCGGTGTAATATTTCCTTTCGACGGGCGTTCCTGTAAAGGGCGGCGGTGAAACCCGTAGCTATGTATACCGCAAGGGACATTCGGCAATGGTCAATCTTGTTAAACCTCTCTGCGTCATGTTTGCAAGTGATTGCCTCTGTCTCAACGTAGTATGCATTCGCGGCAGGGCGACATTTAGCCAACTGTCGAAGGTTGCCTTATAAACTATCCATTGCATACGTTATGAGAACCATGAGTTCTACCTGTCTCTATCAATGAGATGAATTGATGAATGGAATGAAATGGGAGGACACTCACGCGCCACACGCAACATAACACACTTCTCTCTTCCGTAGTCTAACAAGCTCTTTACACATGGATCGCAGTCGATTGCTATCCCTGTATCAGAAGTGTAAGCTATCTTAATTTTATTTGACACCATTTCATCTATCATCATCGCCCATATGAAATGTTATAAGATTTACAAGTTAGACTAAGCGTGCTACTATTTCCACATGAAAAAGTATACATTCTTAAATCATCCAGTGAAGCCCCATTCAAGTAAGTCAGTATGAAAGCAAAGATAA
Organism: Prostheceraeus crozeri; assembly: GCA_907163375.1. Classification (NCBI taxonomy): domain Eukaryota; kingdom Metazoa; phylum Platyhelminthes; order Polycladida; family Euryleptidae; genus Prostheceraeus; species Prostheceraeus crozeri. Next base: position 358,138 of record CAJQUW010004989.1, read on the forward strand.
TACGAAATAAAAATTTATTATGGCATGTATTTCAAAAGGTCTTCATCGTCAATATCGTCCCAGAGTCTGGCTTCACATAGATAACAAAAACAGTTCACTTGCTTTAATCGTTCTTCCACTGCGAGCCTCACTTTGTCAATATACTCCCACTCCGCCATAGTTCGTGGCTGGGAGTTAGGGGTGTACCACTCCCATAATTGGTGGAGGAATTTGGTGCTGGTGATCTCCATCACATCGTCAGTATCGTACTGGAGATACTTCCACCTCACGCCTGTTAAGTCGGGACACTCCTTCTCACATACACTCTCTTCGTCGTCCGCTGGTAATGACAACTTTCTGATATTGTCCAGTCGGTACACCTTCTCTACCTTCCCCTTCGTTGGAGCGTTTGGTGCAACGAGCGCCTTTGGTGTTGAGCATGGATAAGAGAATTTTGTGTTTGGTGTTGTCGGAGGGCTTGTCATGTTGACTGTGAATAATAACTTCGAAATGTTTTCTAATTCTTAAGTATCAACAAGCAACCAATCAGAATGAACAGCCAATGAATGATGAATATGAAAGTATATATGTAAAGTGACATTCGTGTCATTTCACTCTGTCTTTGTGACATATAAGTGAAGTGTTCTCTGGCGAATTCTATATTTGAGGCGTACAAGTGAACTGCTCTCTCGTGAATTCCAAATTTGAGTGAAGTCTCTATCTTGTTGAAGTATCATCCTTAAACTTGATTTCGTTGAAATGGTAAGTTGAAAATTTCTTCATTCATTTCCCTCAAACGTGTGGCTAATAGCATCTTCCTCAATTTCAGGCATCAACTTTATCACCAACGCTCTCCCTTCTCGAGGAAAGTTTAGAGTTGTTCAGTCAAAGTAGGTTATAACAATACACTGAGACTTGAACAGAGATGATAGAATGATTTCTCTTTCAGGTGATGTGAGTTCCAGCTCAGGACTCTCGCGACAAGGCAACGAGTGGGAATGTGCAGACTGCGGACATATGTTTACAAGGAAGCACAGTCTCCTTCGACACATCAAACAACGTGTGTGTCAACGCAAAGCGGCGTCAATCTCCGGAGGTGAAGTTGATTCTGACGATGACATCTCCTTTCCTTGCGATTTGTGCCCTCTATCTTTTGATAGTCACTTTCAGAGATCTTCGCACAGACTTCAACACACGCATGCAAATGATCACTACACCAACGGTACCTCTACCATCTCCCTCATTAATGTTTCACATAATAATTTAGTACGCGACTACTGCATGGAGTCCAATACTCAAATAGTAGATTTTCCTGAGTGGCTCCTTCAAAATTCTAACATTATCGAAGCGCTCTTCAACAATTTAGACAATTTTAGAATGAAGGCGCTCATCTACCTTAAACTAAAATATATTAAGATAGATTTTCAAACGGGTCAAGTGACGGAGAGAATACAGTTTCATGTTCCTTCCTCTTCCGCAAGTGAAGTTGTAGACTGCGAGTCTTGGCTAAATTTTCACATTCAATGTTTAAAATCAAATGTAGATAAATTCAATCAACGCGAGAGCGCTGTCATTTTTGATGGTGTGGACTCAGCCATATTCAAAATTTCCCTATTAGAAAGTCATGCAGCTCGAGGCACATTTAAACTACCAAAAACGTTGTATAATAAGAAAGCTGTCATCAATGTCGATTGTAAATCACAGTGTTTCAAATATGCAGTCCTATACATCCTTCACTATAATGATATCAACGCGAATCGAAATCATACCTATAGCTATAGACAGTGGGAGGATGAACTAGACTTTGAAGGTTGTGATAGTAACAACATGAAAATCAAAGATGTAGAAACGTTCGAAAAACATAATAAGATTAAAATTGTCGTTCACGTGTGGGAGAAGGGGTTGAAGGGTGCCCGCTATAATTCACGTTCAACTTGTTATGAACGTGTAGTCAACCTCTTATTAGTAAAACAAGATGATAGCGAGGAATGGCACTACTATGGTATTTCCAAAATCTCTCGCTTGTACACCCACTTGGGGCACTCTAAAGGGGGTGAACATTTTGTATGCGACCGCTGCATCCGCTCCTTTTGGAGTAAAGATAAATTTGAAACTCACTATGAATGGTGCAAGCGAGGTAAATTACAAATGGAACGCATGTCCAAAGATAAAATATTTTCACATAGGGATAATGGTGACGAATTAAGTCCCCTGCGTGTCATTTACGCAGACATAGAATGCTACATTGATGATATCATCCACAAGCCAACAGCCAAATCCTGCTATGAAGTATGGCATGACCACTTTAGGAATAGACAAAACAAAATGCATACTTGGCAAGGTGAAGATTGCATTTCAAAATTTCTAGAATTTCTCGATAAAGCTGCTAAATTTCAACAATCACATGATTCCCAATTGCAGCGTAAGTCACTACATATGTCAGATGAAGACAAACAAAAATTTGAAAGTTGCACATCCTGTCCTAAATGTCATAAAACGTTTGATGACGATAAAATTAAGAAAGTGCGTGATCATGATCACATCACTGGTAAATTTAGAAACGCACTCTGCTCCAAATGTAACCTTTCACTTAGGTTGAGACGTCGTGTACTACCCGTCATTTTTCATAACTTTAAGGGCTATGACAGTCATATGCTCATAAAAGGAGGGTTGAGCCAGATGAAATCGTGGCAGTTTAATGTAATAGCGCAAACGAGAGAAAAATTCATGGCAATGACAGGAAAAGTACCAGTTGATAAAACTAAAGAAAATAAGACAGTCTTCTTCGAAATAGAATTTTTAGATTCATTTCAATTCATGTTAGCGTCACTAGCTTCTCTCGTTCGTAATCTCAAGTTTCTTCCCCATAGTCAAACTTTGAAGAAACACTATCCAAACTTAGCGGATGAAATAATCACTCGCAAAGGAGTCTTTCCCTATGCGTATTTTAGCTCAATGTCTAAACTAAATGAAACAACCCTTCCTTCCATTAACAAATTCCAAAACGATTTGACGGGTCAAGATTGTCCAGTAGAAGATTATGAAGATGTTCAAGAGGCATGGTTAAAATTTGATTGTAAAAAGTTTGGCGATTATATGATCGCTTACTTAGAATTAGATGTCATTTTGCTGGCTGATGTCTTTCAGGAATTTCGACGAGTGGCATTAGAAGAAGACAAATTAGATCCTGTCCACTTTGTCAGTCTACCAGCCATGTCCTTTAAATCAGCCCTTAAAATGACTGGTGAGACCATTCATCTCTTACAAGACCCGGAGATGTATAATATATTTGAGCGCGGAATACGCGGTGGTCTCACATTTTTAAATAAACATCATATAAAATCTGAAACAGTAGGTGATGATCATATCCACCTAAAGTACTATGACCAAAATAATTTATATGGCCGTTCACTGTCTAAACCACTATCTCATTCCGAGTTTAGTTGGTTAAATCAAGATGAGCTTGAGTATTACTCCAACCCTTCAAACATACTGAAGATTCCAGATGAAGGTGATTGGGGATATTATTTTGAAGTGGATTTGATTTATCCAAATAGCATTAAAAATTAAACTGCTGATTTCCCACTCGCACCTGAATCTGGTGAAGTGACTGAAGATATGTTTTCACCATTCATGTCACAATTTCATAATAACTTAACAGAGTGTGGACAGCCAAGGTACAAACCATGCCGCAAACTTTTGCTCACCCAATATGATAAGAAAAATTATCTCGTGCACTTCTGCATACTAAAATTCTATTTAGAAATGGGCATGCTTCTAAAGTCAGTTCACCGCATTATCAAATTTAGACCGAAAGCCTTCCTCAAACCCTACATAGATAGTAACAGTCAAAAACGTGCACTCGCCCAAAATAATTTTGAAAATGATTTTTATAAATATAAGAATAACAGTCTTTTCGGGAAGACCATGGAGGATGTTAGAAAACGTATGAACTACAAACTAGTTGTTGATGAACCAAAATATCACAAATTGACCTCATCACCTCTTTTCATTGATAGAGACATCATCGATGAGGATCTTGTAGGTGTTAAAATGATAAAATCTGAAGTTGAGTTGTGCAAACCCATCTATATTGGGCAAGCCGTTTTAGATTATTCCAAGCTTGAAATGTATCAACTCTTCTACAAAATATTAAAACCATGCCCTCTCGTAAAAGAGGTTCGTTTGTTGGGTGGTGATACAGATAGTTTCTTTTTAGGAATTACCACTCAAAAAGATTTAAATTTTAATGAAGTAGGTAAGTCATTAGAAAAATATTTCGACACATCCAACTACAATCCCACTCATCCACTCTATTCCATACAGAATAAAGCCAAACTTGGTTGTTTTAAGGATGAAACAGCAGGAAAGGAAATAGATGAAATGATTCTCCTCCGTCCTAAAATGTATTCCATGAAATTAAAAGAATGTGCAGATACTATTAAGCGTGCTAAAGGTATATCAAAATCCATTGTTCACAAAATGAAACATCGGTCCTATAAGAAGGCCTATAAAAATAAAACTATAACGTTTGTCAATATGACAATCTTAAAATCTCAAGTTCATACTGTGAAAACGCACATGTTCAAGAAACGAGCACTTTCAGCATGGGAAGATAAGAGGTGTTGGATAGGTCATAACACATCTCTTCCACATAGACATCCTGACACAAACATACCTCCACCCAAAAGAATAAAACTCACGCTACCACATTCAGATGTATTGACATAATCAACTTTAACTCAGTATTTTGATGTTGCTGTTTGTAGATATACATGGTTGTTTTATGTATCGCATGAGATCGTTTCTTCCTTGTGAATATATGCCTACAGTCAGCTCATTCCCTCTATATCTGTGAAAAGACTTTTTCATATACATATTTTTATTTCAATAAACATATCACAATGACTTCACTTTGTTTTCCGAAACACTAAAGTTACGAGGGATTTAGTATCTTTCACATGGATGCACTCTTGTAAACCATTGGTAATTTTGATAGCAACAGAGGGTATAGTTTGTTTGACGACGGGATGATAGAAAATAGATTCAAACATCTTCTCGACTATTCCATATGAAGCGTCTTTATCATGAATGAAATCGCGTAAAATGTATTCTTTTTTCTCACCAACAGAAATAGGTAGAATCAAATCACTTTGAATGTAAAGGTGCTGTTCATGTTTATCAAGTGTCATTGGTGTTTCTATACCAATCGTACGCGCAGCAGTAAGCACAGTTTGTAGCATTGAAAAACCAAAGAGTTTTTTCAAATTTTTACTCAATTGACATTGAATGTCATCGCCCAGTTTCAGAGCAACGCGTTGATTTTCAATTGAAAACGAAATGTGGTGTGTCTTTACATTATATTTACTTTTCATCACATGCTTCAACTTCTGTTGTATATAAGGATTTACTACATGAATGAAGCTTTCAACTGTATGATATAGACGCGGCATTATATTGATAGCAACTTTAGATTCTTCATAAGACTGGTAAATTTTCTTGATGCGATCACCATAGATGTCCACCCACCATTCATCATTAACTGAATCAGCTTTAGTGTGCTGAGTAGTAGTAGCTGCTTTAGTAGAATCAGCTTCATGAGGAGCATACACCACACCGCTTCCAATAATAGGTGTATAATGTCTTACAAAATGGCGCAAGGTTGGAGAGAAATAAACTGTAAGTTTGTCATTATATTTCTGAATAACCAACTTATTTTTGTCCGCCATAATTTTCTCTCCATACGTCTTACCCACAGTCTCATCCCATCGTTTTACTAACTCAATAAGTGATAAAGGTTGAACACCACGCTTTTTCAAAATGATGCGTTCTTCGCATTCTACAACATCTTCATCAAATATTTTAAATCTATAATGAAATTTGTTGATTCGATTTGAATAAAATTTTTTAACATTTGCAGTAGCAATTGACGTAAGATGTAGTCCATGGCCAAAACCGAGATGTGGATAGAATTCATTATCCAACCTCAGTGTAAGACCTCTAGTAAAAGAATGAAAGCAAAGGAACTGTCTCCCACTCCAATGATAGATAGTAAACTCATAAGCTTTCTGATTTTTATTCTTCATGATGGAAGTATTACCACTATTGAATGCCTTAATAATTTTCTCATTCCCAAATGGTTCATAATAATCTGATTTTATCTGAATCTATTCATAGTTCCACTTTCCATCTGATGTTAAATTGTATGGGAACTGGAATGCATTATTCATCGTTATTCCATCATGGGTGCGAGGAGTCAATATCATTTCTTCCAAATCATTCACATTCTGAATATTGCTATCATAGCAAATACTAGAAACGCCAACCTCCCATTCACCTTCTAAATGTAGTGGGTGATTTAATTCTACTCGATAGTCTGATGGTTTATTTTTGGGAAATTTATTCATAGAAGCATTACTGGGAAAGTAGATTAGGAACGAGTCCTTATTTTCACTTTCCATATTATTCACATTGGAAAAATATATTAGCATACTTTTGCATTAACTCTTCATTCGGAAATGGAGTGTGATACTTGTCACAGCATCTTTATGAAAAGGAATCAACGCACCAGCATCGTCATAAATGGCAATATAAATTTGTGGGATGTAGTTTGATTTCAGCTTTGTATAATGCACTTTCTTGAAAGTATGCTCAGATAAAATACTGCAGCTTTTTGGCTGGTATGGTATCATTGCTAGCAATGGAGCTTCAACATCTCCCACACGTACATCTTCACCAATATTGGAATATATCTGAAAATAGTTAATACGACGCGATAGCGACATGTCTGCGCTAGCTTTGGTTACAGTACCACTTTTAAAGATATTTTGATCAAAACCCAAAATGTCCATTAGAGTTTTATCCATAATTAGTTCAATACCTTTTCCACTTATAGTGAGAGACAAAACACCTTCTTTTTCAGAAAATGAAATATGTTGCTCATTAATCACTTCATTTAAATAATCTACAACTAATTTAACCGAAGTAATAATGCGAGGCATCAACACTCTTGTTTCATGTAAGATACCACCGAAAGGCTCTATACGCTTTCTGTATAAAGATACGGTCAATTCTGTATCAAATTGATTTGACCTTTCACATGGTAAATGTTGCATATCAAATTTTCCATGAACAGCTGCAGAATGATGTCGTAAGAACTGATGAAAATCTTTTGAACAAACTAATACTAGATCATCATCATTTAATTTACTTATTGCAATATGATTAGATGATTTGATATAAGTCAATGTTGCCACTTGTTTACCATCAACTCGAAGGAGATAATTAAATTTCTTCAATAATGTTTCAGGAGTCATGTTTGTCTTTCTTGGCTTAATCACAATCTTCTTCACCAACGTCTTCTCATTTCTTGGAATAAGATCTACATAATAAGCTTCCTCTCGATATATTAACTGTTTATGACCACTTATGTGGTAATTAACATTAAAATTATCATAGCTTGTTAAGGCGCTAGCGAGGTAACCTAAATCATTTCTTAAACTTGGACTTAAACCAACAATCCAATCTTTCTCAACTACATGATGTACATAATTATGATCATCATTGTGCGGAGTAAATTGGACAATATGTTTACACGCTTTATTCAAAAAATTATATATAAGCTTTTTACATGATAAGAGATCTTTCTTTGGCCACTGTGGAATGTATACTCGGCAGCCCTTTTCACAGGTAAGCAGCTGTGCGTCTCATATTAATAGTCATCACCTCATGATCAAAAGTATAGACACAGTTGCTATAAACGAGTTGAGTGACACCCACTTCCCAATTTCCATTTAGCTGTTGTGTATGATCAATGGGAGTAGAAAAGAGTGCGGCTCGATTACTAGCAAATCTATTTGCGGCCGCATTGCTAAGCAAAATATTTTAAAACGACATTTTTATATTGCTGATCTGCGACTTTGCTTAACATCATTAAGACTTGGATTTTGGACTCTCTACAATATATCAGAGTTGATCGTGATGGAAACGTACATTTCAAAAATTCTCATGGTCATACATCAAGAGGTATTACATTAACATGGCGACAATTTGTCAACCTCAATGATATCATGAGGGATTTGGAATATTTTGAAACATTAAGATTCATCTCCTTGGGTGATCAAGTTTGGCTTCAACGTCGCAACAATGAAATTCAAATCTGCCATTCTCATTCCGCAAACTGTTTCTCATTTCGCAAATACAATTGGGAGAAGTATAGAAGATACATACATCGCTCCATCATGACATTTATTCGTCGTGAGTTCATCGCCTTACTATGCAAATCTTAATCAGACATGACTACCACGCACCATGAGTTGGAAATTAGATTCCCTACAACGTATTGAAACGGATCATGATCGAAACGTCTATTTCAAAGATTCAACTGGAAATGTGAGAAGAGAGTTTGCTTTATCTTATCGTCATTTTCAATCTCTACATCATATCATGAAGGATTTGAAATACTTCTATATGAAAAGACATTCACGTATTGGAAATCGCATCTGGCTGCGCGTCAACAAACGGCGAATTCAACTCTATCATTCCCAACTTCATACTAACTTCACATTTCATCAAGGTAGTTGGGAAAAGTATAAAAGGAAGGTACATCGCTCAATTTACTCATTTTTTCATCATGAAGCGCCATCGCTACACCATCGTCAACATTCTCCGTCGCTTCAGACTCTACACCAAAATCGATCTCACAACATTACACCAACACCTTCCAAACAGCAAGTATTACCCGGGCCGTCCTCAAATGTTAGTGGTGAAGATGAACAATTCACGGAATCTTCAACTCTTCCCAAATGGGACTGTACAGATTCTCGGCGCCCTTTCTCATTCATCGGCGCAGTCAATGCGCTTAGAGCTACAGAGACTACTAAGTCGGATATGGAAGAGGGAGAGGTGTGTGATGTCGAATCTGACTGTGGACAATATGGTGATCTCTACTCAATTGAGTGAAAGTGTATCATTTTTGAAGATTCGTACCAGCAGTTACAATTTGTGTTATGAACCCGAACTTTTTCCTGCAGCTCTCATTAGTTGTTGGTTACCTGTGCATGTTGCAATCTTTCATAATAGTAAAGTGATCATTACTGGACTAAAATCTCACGTACAAGCAAATGTGATCCTAGACTATCTCATCGAGTATGTACGTACCCAGCGGATTGTAAAATAAAAAACAATTTTTCCAACATGATGTTTTTATTTCAAATCATGATAGAACTTACAAATCATTTTTTCATTAGAGGATGGATTACATGAAAAGTTTTGAATAACAGATACAAATCGAGATACATGTAAACGTTTTAAGATGAAGTACAGTACAAAAGCACCACACGTTGATGAAAGTGGATGTTGTAGTATGCGTTCATTTCGCTGATATTGACGCGTATGTTTTCTCAACCACTGCTGTGTTGGTATATTTGGAGGTTGAGCAAGAGAGTCAAATAGTTCACCACGTCGGTCTTCTCCAATAAAGATCGCTTTCCAATGCTCACCGCCTAAATTCTGCGAATGAGTGTTTAGCACAATAAAGATGGGATAGTGATTTACTGCAGGTGGTAAGGTATCGAGTGAATAGACATTATCGAAAGCTTTCAACGTCGCTTCGTCTGCATTACGCTGCACTTTAGTTTTAATATCGTCAGCAGTCAACCAACTCATTAACGATTATACTGAAGAATCACGTCACGATACTTTGTAATTTCAATATTTGAATCGAAGACTGCATAAATTAATACACTGATCGTCTCAGGTAGTGTTCTTTTGAACGTCAAATCCAAACGAATATTATGAGGCATGTTCGCTTGACGATAGGGTGCACTAATATCGCTGTCAGCAGTCAAATCAAAGGCATAAATAGTATACCCACTCTTAAACTCTTTCATAGTCAGTCCGTTGGTGTCATCCGTATTGTAAAAGCCAAAGACATCCATAAAATCAACATAACTGCGCATAAATTGATCCGAAGCAAAATCTGGTTTGTAGGGTGGACCAGGATGACTCACACCATTTACACGTAAAGCAATTTCACTTAACTGATTGTGTTTAAAATTGAAAGGATTTTTCTTTATATTACCATTAAATGCATCATTTTCAACCATTGCCACCATGAGGAGCTTCGGTGCTTCCGATGGAAAGAGGCCATCTTTCATGAAACTCTTTTGATCTTTCGGAATTGTAAAGGTGAGAAGCTTTGTATGCTGAACGGGGTCAATGGCATTTTGGCGGTTAAGGCCTTCAGCATGCCCTCTAATGACACTTGGATTCGGTACTACTCGACGAATGTAAAGTGCAATATCTTCCACATGAATTCTAAAATTGTCAACTTTAGCAAATGCATTCAGCGCAAGTTCAGGCTCATTCAATGTCAGCTTGAGTCGCATGCTGGTATTACAGAGTAAAAACTTTGACTGTCTAAAGAAGTCTAAACTCAACGGACCATATAGCTGACATACTCTACTATCTTTAATCATAGCAGATCGCTTTACAAAGCCACTGTTTGTTTCAACATCAAATTTTCCTGCTTCATCTCTGTACCATCCCATGGCTTCCATATGACTTTTTTGTGCTGCTGGATGAAACTGTGATACATGATTGAAATATGATTTATAGGGATAATCGCTTTGACCACCTTCCACCTGCTGCTCTCCAATCTTTAGAGAAACATCGCGAAGGAATGTAGTCAATGGTAAATTGTTCAGTCCAGCTTTATGTGCATCGTCAATAGCAGTTCCATCTGCTTGCTGAATTCTAAACCTCAAATCAACCATCGCATAACTCAAATCGATGTAGTCATCACTACCACCAGGAATAACAAATTCAATGGGGCCAGCATTCTCAGCTGTTCGAGGATGATAATCTACAATACTTGAACTAAGAATATCTGTCTGTATGGCTTGTTGATCAAACAAACAAAACCCGGAAGTTTTACACTCCATGATTAGAAGTTATGGCAGCGTCGTCGTTTAGCGCCTGATGAATGATTAGAGCCTCTGCGACGTTTGCGTGAATGCCTTTTGACTAAAGATCGCACCTTACCAACTCCGCGATGTTTCCTCCTTCCTTTATTCATTCTTCTAGGTGATTTCTTTCCTTGAGTAACACCAGCAAAGGTCTGCTTCAATGTTTTTAAACCGCGTTCCTTCCCACGATTCAACAAACTGCTCTTAAAACTTCTACCTCTGGAAAGATCACTAGCAACATCACCAGCAAAGCCAACGGCATTACTTAAAACATTTCGTTTTAAAGATCTACCGACATTGGATATGAGAGGTGCTACAACAGATTTCAGTGCACCAAGTATGCTACCTCCACGTTGGCGGCGAGCGCCGATGTAAATTTGTCCTCCACCACTTACATAGGAGGGTCGTGAATAAAATGAGGCAGTTGGATTCATAGCTCAAACCCTAAACATTGTTAGTTACAACTTTGCATGAATCACTGTCGATCACTTAGATGAAAGATGTCGGCACGACGCATCCAAGAGTTCATACTTGAAGGATAACCAGCCCATTTAACAAGACACCATTCTTCACCTTGCCGTTTTTTACATCGAATGATTTTCTCTACCAAATATGTTTCACTTTCAGTGACTACCTCAATCTCATCGCGGTAAAAGCTATCCTCAATTTCTTCATTATCGTAATCTTTCAACTTGTAGGTGGTGGGAGAGTCTTTTTGATTAATCCTTGATACTGTAAATACCTCCTCTGTCCAATTCGGAAGGTACCCTTTAGCAAAAACACTCTTCACTTTTGAGATACGAACTTTATCACCAATTTTCACATCACTTTTCACATGAGTGCGTTTACGTTGGAATGATTCGCGCACTTTATCTACATTGTCAGCATTTACATCTACTGGTCTGAGTCCAATAGAACGATGGATAGAGTGATTGTAGGCATGGAGTGTATCTTCTAGAACCTTTGTCCAATTTTGTGTCAAGTTGGCAGTAAAATGTCGCCACAAGCGATTTTTAATGTGCGATTAAAACGTTCAACGAGTGCAGCTTTATAAGCACTCTTTACACTAAACAACTCAATGTCATGCCTCTCAAATAATCTTCTCACATGCTGATTTTCAAACTCTTTTCCTTGATCACTCTGAATTCTTTTTGGAATGCGACCTTCTCGAAAAATTGTTTGGAATGCTTTTGCTACTCCTTTCCCTTCTTTAGTTTTTAAAGGTTGAGCCCACGCATAACGCGAGAAAATATCAATGACGGTTAAAATAAAATTATTGCCCGAGTTATGTTTTGAAATGGAAGCAACATCACACAAATCTGCTTGCCACTGTTCATCGATGCCATGAACAATATAATGGCGGGTGCGGTACTTCTTTTTCGCTTGTTTGTGGAGTGTATAGGTAGCCTGACCCTTTAACCATCGTTTCACTTGTGATTGTGGAAGACCACTCGCTTTTGATAATTTCTTGATAGATGCAAATCCTGCCCGATGTTTTACATCATAATAGATTGACTTCAAACGTTCAGCCGATGACGACTGACTCTTTTTCCTCCTTCTCATCTTTTTGTTTTCTTGCCTTTCTACATTTACAACAACTACATCATTTAGCTTTAGCGGTTTTGCGATCGTGTTCACATTGCTTAGGAGTTTCATTGTGAGAGCTGGCGCAGCAAGTGCAAGTGACAACGACATTCACCTCTGGCGGCTCATTACATGGCAAGCAACACATCTGCTTCATATTAATAGTCTGAGAACATGTATTTCCTGGGAGGAGCTGTTTTACGTTTTCCTTTTACTAGTTTTAGTGGTGATGTAGATCTACGTCGAGTTCTTCCTCTTGTTTGCTTAGTGAGTGTGGGAGGGGATGTAGCAGGTGACGTCTTAAACCAATTTGTTGGCATTTTCATCGCCTGAAGCATTGGAGCAGTAGCCACTGTTGAATCAAGTTCTTTCAATGTCTCATTATTCAAAGCAAGTTTTGGCACATTATGCTTTTTCAATAGTTTAAGAAAGTATGACCAACCAGGTGGAACATAGCCTGACGGCGCTTTCTACGTGTCGCATACTGAATCAAGTCTTCATAACGTGAAGCATCAATCACTTTATTTTCATCTGTAATGATTTCTCCTCTATCATTTACATTGAGATGGGGTTCAATACTGTTGAAAAGAGATATGGCATGTGCGCGAGATGCTAAAGGTGTAGCAGTCGATACAGAGTCACGCATCTTATTCTTCAAGTTTTTCAATTGCTCAACAGTTTCCGATTGTAATAATACAGCACGATGTGGATCTTTGATGTGAACATTTTGCTGATAATCTATTTCTTTCCTATACATTTGATTTGCAAGAGGTTGCTTTACTTGCTGCATGGCAATCAATTGTACATATTCATCCTGAGGAATAACAATCATGCGAGAATAAGAACTCATAGTTTGTAGATAATCATGGGAGTTTTCAAAATATCACTTCGAAATCTAAATTCTTCCGGACACTCTTGCGTAAAGTCAATGAATAAGTAACCGTATGGTTTTTCAGTAGCTGCTTGAAAAATTTCAATTAAGCTTTTGATCCTCTGGGTGCAACTTGTCGCGCTAAAATTTCAAATTGACTTTTATCTCGCGGATTCTTGAAAATAGCATAATAGTGTGTATTCAGGTTTCGTGTACGAGCTTCTTTTCCATTAGGAAACAAATTTTGTGTGATATAGATGATAAAGCACCTTTTATGATGTGCTGCACGAGTGAACATATCTGTAACATCTTTTGAATTCTTACTTTCTTTTAATAAATCATCCAATACAACAACATCATTAGACTGAAGTCTATCCACTGCAATAATTCCTTCATGTCGAGTAAAGTTGCGACTTTGCAATTCCTGAAACAGCGACGGTTGATAAATACCATAACACCAAATCACTCGATTGATAGGTTCCTTAAACAACTCCCTTCTTTTATCCAATAAATTCAGCGTGAATACAGTTTTACCTGCATGAGATTGCCCTGATACAATCAGAACTTTATCACATTGAAGTCTGAAATCCATTTTTTTACTTTGAGATTCAACATTTGCATAATTAACGCTTAGAGTCAAACCAAAGATATTACCCAATAGGTTGCCCACGACAGGAGCTAATATTGGAAGTATTGCTGAAAGGAAACCGCCCTTTTGTGTTAGAGTTTTCCTCTTTCTTTGAAGGGTGACTTTAGGATTGGAGATGAAACGCAATTTTGTGGCATATCGCTTAAGTAACTTTCGTTGTTTTGGCGCTAATTTCTTTGTCCTCAACTTTCTGACATGAGAAATAATTTCACGAATGAATTTATCGTTGGCATGTCGTATAGCATTGTATCGCTGATTTGCTTTCATTCGTCGGAGAGCTTGAATGGCTGAAGAAAACTTTGAAGACTTTTGACTTTTACGTTTCGCCATTTTACGTTTCGCCATTTTCCGTGTTAGTCTTTGCTAAAACCTATCTTTACCACATTTGCATAGGTACTAACTATTGCGACATAAGTGACACTCGAAATGAGCAATATCACAGTGGTTACATTTGCAAAGTTGAATGCAATTACGTATGAAACAGCGTTGACAAAAAGCGTGCTTACATCTCTTGAAGATGCGCTTTTCATTTCCATCCTTTCGCCTACATACATCACAACACATAGTTTCACCGTTACTGATGTCTATAGCAAGTCTTTTTGAAGATATGAATTTGCTAGCCTTTTCTAAATAATAGACGCATGTACAGAAGGAATATACTTCGAGAGTGAGCAGACATAGCTCGAAAACCAGTTGTGCTACAATCAAGTACCACTGCATTTTCAATTTTTCTTTATGGAAAGTTGAATGTGAATATCTGAAATCGCTTCAATCACTAGACTGCTACCATGATGGTTAAATGCGTTAAGACGTTCAGCAATTTTTATCATATGTCTTTTAAAAAATTCTTCGGGGTGATCTACCACTTCCATTGAATAAGAAGCAAAATGGAAAGAGCGACTTTCCACCTCTTCCTTTCCAAAATGACTAAACTTAATTTTCGCAACTAATCGCGCCATGACAATGCTATCAGAGAATGTATTCATTAACTCTAGAAATAGAGTGCTAGCATCATCGACCACTGCTTCGATGTCGGTCTCATCTTTATGAAAATTTATCACATAATCTTGAACAGCTCCTTTTAAACTTTGCCTATGAATATGTAATGTTCCGCAGTCGTTTGAGAAAGACATGATCGCCCTTTATCTAACCCATCCATTGCATGAAAACAACAACTCTTCTCATAGTAACATTTATTGAATAACAGTAACAAGCATGCATTATAAATCAATGGTTTGAAAGAGATAAAATAGATACAGCTGGTAACTATCATACAGGGAGCAATGATAACCATACAGGACTTTGGCAGTGTTGAGGTAAGGAGGAAAGAAGCATTGGTTATGAACGTAGCTACTACAACGAACAGACAAAATAGGAACAGACAAATCCTTAAAACGTTTCGTGACTTCATGGTAGTGTTGATTCACTCTACTATCCCAGGGCGGGAGCAAAATATCATCAATGATTAGATTGGGAAATACCTTCCTCTCCTTACCAGGATTATTACAAAAGATGCGTATAACATTGAAAGCAGCTAACCATCGTTTAAAGTCAATAAGAAGAGCACTCTCACAAGAAAAGCCATAGTCTTGCAAATATTTCAGATTAAGTCCATGAATGTGTTTTCTCGCCCATTGATCAACATTGGGATTGCAGTTGGCATGTTGATGATAGACACTGACAATCTGATATGTCCAATTGTTCATAGCAATAGCACTGAGCTCCTGTACAGGTTCACCCTCACAATCCATTAAAATGATGATAGAAGCCTAAAACGGAAATTTACACATCTAAGGAAACGTTCTACAACATATTACAAAATGAAGAATTACATCGATGCTTTTCACGACAAAATACACAAATGATATGATGGCAACGAAGAAGTAAAATGTATCTAATAAGACCACGTCTACGACACTCAAAGCACATAAGCGAATTGTCATAGGGTAGAGTTAGGAAAGGATTAGCAATTCTCTTTCCTTGACTTGCGTTTGGAAGTAGCATTCTTGCCCGACTTGCGCTTCGTACCGCTGCTGTTAAGGATTTGATCAATTATGTCGTCCACGTTGGGTGGTTTTGGAATATATAGGATGGATTCCATATGCATGGAGAGAGAGGCTATTTTATTATCCTTGTGCCGACCATAATATAGCCCATTCACTTTGAAAAGGATATCCCAAGTACCTTCTCCGAGCTCGTCGCATGTGGTGGGTGTTGCATGATCTCCCTCCTTCTTATAGTAAGTGCACCAATGTGATACCGATATTATAATATATTATAATACCACACAATGTGCAAATTTGATTACCATCCCAAATCTTTCTATAGGGAGTATCCTTGTCATCTCTCGCCTTCCACTCTTGAGCAAGAGGAGTAGGAATGTCCATATTTAATGTCACGTACTCCTCAATAATATCAAGTTGGTGGCGAATGTACGGACTCACGGGGATCAGTATGTAGTCCCCATACTGATTGTGCATTATCTTGACATCCGTGGAAGGGAGCATTCCCGTTTGGAGTACTACGCTATGATCGTCATAACGCAAGACTTGTTTAAATTTACGCTGTAGCGGTGTAGGATTATGTACCTTGGTTGTTTCTTCCACTGGCCTCAGTTGTAGATGATCTGATCGTAGCGAACCTTGTAACGTTTGACTGCCATTTTGTCCTACTAGTGCAGCAGATGGAGTAGATGCCTGAAAATGAAAAAGATTGTATTAAGTTTACATTCAAGGGAGGAGAGGGAGGAAAGTAGCGACTTACCATTTTAGTTGGATAATAGAATAGGGAACTAGAGAGAGGAAATGTGCATCCGTCACTCGTGTGATTCAACGATGGAATGATTCTCACTGCGGAAGGCTCGCTATTTATATAGAAATGCTTGATTCTCATTGGATGATGATCCTCATTGGACAATAACATCAAGCTGATTCCAAATCTGGCCTCCGTTTACCAATCCGAGCCTTCAAGCTCTAACTCTGTCGTTTTTCGTCAATCTCCCAAAATCTTAAATGGCGTCTCACATCTAAACGAAGACAGATATGAACAAGCCGTTTCTTTCACTGAATTTGTCTCACTCTTAGCTTTCAAACGAGCTATTGCACGACTTTCTACGATCTCTAGAACCAAAGTTGGAAGATCGGTGCGGGGGGAGGTCAGCGAAACTTTTTCTCTCCGATTGACTTGAAACTCACCATACCGATGCAGAATTTCACGCTGAATCCGAATCTGGCGTCCGTTTTCCCATCCGATGGTTCGTTTTGGCGCTACAGCCCAAAACGACCAAAATTCTAACTCTGTCGTTTTTTCGCCAATCTCCCAAATCTTAAATGGTGTCTCACATCTAAACGAAGACAGATATGAACAAGCCGATTCTTTCAGTGAATTTGTCTCACTCTTAGCTTTCAAACGAGCTATTGCACGACAAAATCCGTCCACTGGAAGCCAAGATCGAAGCTAGCTCTCCCGAGGGGGGGGTCAGTGAAATTTGATGAAAAATGTTTTGGTGAAGGTCCCAGGTCGAAATGCCACACTTTGGAAAATTTTCAAAATTTTGTCCATACAAAGTCACTCTGACACTTAGGATTTTTTCAGGTGAGCTACGACAGTCCACCCTCCCAACCTGGCCGGCACACCACGCCAACCTGGACAGCACATCACCGCGCGCTACGACGGCCGGCCAGAGGGGGGGACGTCAGACTCGAAGCAACACGACGCCACACCACGACCGACTCGACGGACAGGAGGGGACGTCAGACTCGAAGCAACACGACGCCACGCCACGACCGACTCAACGGACAGGAGGGGGGGGACGTCAGCGACTTTTCGATGGCGGCCATCTTGCGCTATCCAGAAGTGGAGTTTTACTTACTACTCTCCGTTCAATGTATGATCAATGTAGATCAATGTATGAGTTGTTCTTGAGTGCGAAAAAATCCTATTATTGAAGCTGAAGCTCAGCTTACAATTAAAATGCACATACATGTGCTTGTACAATTGTATGTGGACGTTATTTTGGAAATTCCATATGATAGTTATCAAACTAAATTGATTTGTACAAAAATCACTTTACTAAATGAGTTATGTATTCCATAGAAATATATTGTTTTTCTAAAGTGGACTAGAATGGACTCAAGGTCGCGGCACATCCTGGGTAGCTAATTTGGGGCATGAATCACCAATGAAAAGCTTAGACTTGCACATGTGACTGATGATAACCCAATGTACATCTAAGTGTATCTAAGTGAAAATGCGTGAGATTTTTGTGCCACTACTATGCATTGCATGAAGCTTTACTTTCATTCTGGAGGTTTTATTATCATTGATTTATTTGATGCATTCAGATGCAATTCAAATTCAGCAATTAAAGAAGAAACGCATCTTCTTATTGTATGTCAGCAAATATATCATGCAATTACATCATCAGAAAAGATGTGTATTCTGCACGTTGTGCACGAAGGACGCTAGTAGACCGAGATGAGGGACCAACTGGTTCACTTTGTGTTCCAGTCTGCTTAGCAAAGCCGTTCAACTGCGTGTCTATCCGAGGTCTGGGGCGTTAATTTCGAAGGAGTTCATCTTTCCATGTAAAGGCTTCTAGGTCAGCCGAGATTCAGGGGCCACAAATGGGTCTCACCCTCCTATATTTCCCAAATCAGAAATTACAAAGACTTACATCAATGGTGCTCAGAAAGCGCTAGCGATTTGAGAAAACTGAGTCTATGACACGCAGTAACTTTCACAAATAGAAAGACAGGAATGTTCTGAGTCATACAAGGACTAAAAACACTGCCGCAACGAAGATTCCATGCCGGCGAAGTTAACTGCTGCAACGACAGTCGTGACGTTACCCGAGGAATTCTTGAGCGCGCCGGGCGAAAGAGGAAGAACGCCGATGCGGATGATGTGCGGGAGTTGGAAGCTAAGAAGAAAACAATGGAGGAAGTTGTTGGAGTCCACTAGTGGAGCTGGCAACGCACAGGCGGGCCGGGAGGACAGAGCAAGAGATGAATTTTGCTCTGCTCTTTCATGAGTAATCAGTGGAGGACAACGGCTAGAGATTCAAAGAAACAAATCATCGCACTCGAAAAAGAAATCGAGAAAAAGTGCATGAATCTCTTATCTTCGACTGAAAACCTGTGATGACTTATTCAAATTTTTAGCAATATGTAATTTATTGGCAAACATACACATTTTCGCTCCTGAACTGCATGTTTGCCAATTCATGATTATTCCTAACTATTGTTTTTGATGCGCATTTAATATCCAATAATGTCAGGCTCTACAAGGTCTCAAACGTGCACATTCACAAGCAGAGTTGGAAGTGGGTCAACGAAACTTGACCCATGACCCACCTGACTCACGGTATATGTGACCCATGACCCACCTGACCCACCACATCTTTGACCCACTTGACCCCCCTAACCCACATGCTGCAAGGGTGAATGATGTGCGTGCAATTTCCTTTTCTGGTATCATATTTAGTTTCATTTTCATTAAGGATTCTATGTCTATCTAGGTAGAGGCCTCGTAGTATCAAAATTATTTTTGAGATTTGTTATGAAGATTCAAGTGTATCAGATCATTTATCACATGATAAAAGACATGCAACCTCATCAACATTATCTTATAATCAAACTTCATGTACAACAAATGCCTAAAGTTCTAATAAAATGAAAACTTTTCTGTTTCTTTTTATAATTATTGACTATCCTTTTTAGTGCCACCTCTTTAACTCGTAGAGAGAGTTTTTGTTAAGTTGATGCCCCTACAGACTAAATTTCAAATGTTACATTTCTTAATCAAATGAAGCTAGAAAATAAGGTTGCAGTAGGCCTAAATCATTTATTCATGCATTTATTGTGTTAGATACTGCATGTGTGAAAATTATCCAACAAAAAATCGTCAAACTAATATTTTGTTGCTTCTAATGGCAATCGATTCAAGTTTCATTAACTTCCGCTAATGCTAGATTTAAGTAGAAAGTTGTATATTTGATGTAAGAATGATATTCATTGAAAAGCAAATGGAGTAAGCATGCACAACGCGTGAATATTATTATAATAGTATTATAATTCAAGCTTCCATTACATATAGATGAACTGATATATGTAAGAGTACGTCAGTACGTCGTGATAACAACCACTAGTGACATCATGTAAATATTCCTATTTTTACTGATAACAAATCAAAATATCAAAGCGAAACTTTTTATTGATACGAAGTGACAAAAAATATCTCCTCACAGAGCTCTGCCGTAATAAGTCTGTGTGAAAGGGATAAGTCTATATCAATGACCATCGCATGAATTATCGTACGTGCATAGAATAAATTTGTGTCCGCGCGAGGCCCTGTCGCCATCGTCAACAAGATTCTTCGTTTGATTCTGATATGATCGGGTTATTTTGTTATTTTTTTATGATATCAGACTTGGAGCAAATAAGCTTTTACTCGGTAAATTACAAGTAGAAAGACTTCCACTATTTTCTCAAAAGAATGAATCTCAGAAATGCATCTCAAACACTATTGCAATTATATTTCAAATCAATGTCTGTTCATATCTCGAAAATTCTGTCCATTACTTCATAGGAGATTTCTTCCAAACGAAAGCGAAAATCTGTCAACAAAATTATTCATGCACAAATAGGACTCGAAAAGCATGCTTTAATACCAAAATATGATTTTATTTTATCATTTTCATGTTTTGAATTTTAGCTACCTATTAAATGAATCTTAATGAGCCTTAAAGTCTGTTTTAGTGTATGAAATAGACTATAGATAATCATTAGCAAGTTTTGTATGTTCGTCGTGATAATTGCATCACGCTCTTGCAAATATCTATTTGCGATAACAATTCAATGTTTTGGTGGTGGTCACCTTCACACATCCGCCTCCTTATCCACCCCACGGACAGAGGATTGGAGCTCATGGGATTAATTGTAGCACTATCTTTTCTCGCAGTAAATAAAACATGCAGCAGCTATCAACAAATAGTATTTACTGCTGGTTTTCAAACTTCCGAGGTCGGTCGGCTTTGTATGTATCTCTTCAGAACACTGCGGTGTACCTGTATGCAATTAAAACCCATTTCTTTTGAGATACTTTATTATATATACTTTATGTGTTAATATTGTTCTGTAAATGTACAGTGATATGTGTACTGTACATGTGCATTTACGCAATGCATGTATATTGAAATTAAGCAAGAAATGCGCGTATAACGGATGTTTTCATTCATTTATTGTATTCTAGAAAAAGTTAAATGTATATCATTAAGATGGATTAGAAAAATTCATTAAAATTAGACGGATTAGATGAATTCATTACAGACCTACAGTGTACACAAAGATTGTGGAGTGCCAGTTTATTTCGGCTGGATATAGAAATATGTCCTCAGACAATAACTTCAGCACGAATTTCCTTTACAGCCGTTTCGATGATGGGTGTGACCCTGCATTTGTTTGTCAGGGCCTTGCCTTGCCTTAGGACAAATAATGATAGATTGCAGAGTGTCAGTTTTCTTAAAGTAATAAAACACTTCATTTGAATACACCTATAATCAAAGTTTGAAATAAAAAAGCATTCTACACAGCGAGAGTAAATCTGTTAGATTCTACTGCAAACATCACTACTAACAAGAATTCGAATTCTACAAGAGGTCTTGTGAATTACAATTCCCTGGACATTCTGAAAGTTTCTTACATTAGAAACGAATACAAAAGAATTGAAAATTGCTGCTTATGAAACAACAAAGTTATATTCAAGTGCTTCATCGTATAATCCAACTAAATGCTTCAGAAATCTTAGAAAGACAACAAAGTAAATGAAATATGAATAGAAGAGCATATCTAAATTCAAAATTCTCTTAAGCTTTTGACGAAATTTTTCGTCAAACAAAACGATTGTTTGAATTAGAGGATCTTGATACACGACTTCAGTGATGAAGGTAATCTCCATAAAAAAGCATAAACAGAAAATTCAGAAGAGCGTTGTGAGCAGCAATTTTCTTTACCTTGTAGCCTATTCACTGCTAGTGAATGAGATTCTTAGAATGTCCAGACATGCTGGAATAGTAATTCACAGGGCTGCTTTTAGAATTCGAACACCGTTTGCCGTTAGTGGTAATTTTTACGGAAAAATCTAACAGGCGTCGGTCATTCTCGCTTTCTGGTATGTAGTACTCAAACTACACTTATATGCTTTCACAGATACGTAGCTTGCAAACACTTTACACCTTGGGTGGACCTTTGAATCCTGTTTTGTCTAGTCGACATGGTATTCGATATTTTCGACAACACGGAGCAGAGATGATTGAGGCCCACTTCTTTCATTTTCAGAGAATTTTATGGTTCCCATCAATGTGCTAATTAGTGCAAGAACATCATTTTGCTTTCATTTTTATAAACACCATTATGTAGAAATAGAAGAAAGAATATGTGAAGAATATGTAAGAATTATGTGAACCATTACGTAGAAAATGCAGACCTGCAAAGTTACCTGTTACACCAAAATTTCCAAAATCTGAACTGGCAGTCGATTTAGGTGCGATTCAGGTGCAGTCAGGGTACTTGCAATGGACTTTGAAAGGGCTTTCGATCGCCTTCCTCATTCGACCATATTGACAACTGCAATCACTCAAGGCTTTCCTAAACAAGCAATCAGGTGGTTATAAAGTTATTTATCTGAAAGACGACAATGTATCCATCTGTCTTCATCTCTTTCTGCGTGGTCCACTCTACCAAGTGGAGTTCCACAGGGTAGTGTCTTGGGGCCCCTACTTTTCTGTTTGGCGTCCTCTGCCCTTAAACCTGCTCATCACAATTCATACATGATCAAGTATGTTGACGATGTTGCGGTCCTACACTTCGTTCGACGGCAAAAAGATGACCGACTTTAATCAGAAGTTGACATTGGTCGTCTAGCATTGGACTAACTCTGAACAGTTCCAAATGCACGATTACAGATTTTGTGACAAAACGAACACTATCACTTCATACACCGATGCTAAATGCTAAATGCTAAATGCTTGATTCTCTTAGTCAGCAGCGTATTGTGACCAGTGGTGCACCCCAGGGATCGCTCTTGGGTCCATATCTTTTTGTCCTGTACTGTAGCGATATAAAGCCCATGTCCACGACTACCGTTTTAACTATGTATGCTGATGACATTTGCGAAATCTGTCCTATTTATAGGAATGATATTGTCAAGTCTTTGGGAGCCGTGTCCGAAGAGTTTTATAATATATCAGAGTGGGCTGACTTGAACAAATTGAAATTAATCAATGTAAAACAAAGGCTGTGTGCATTTTGAAGAAAAATTTCTCTATTGTCTTCCCTTTTCCATTTAGTATTGTGAGCGAGTTAAAGATTCTCAGAGTAACTTGGAATAAGGATTTGAAATGGAACTCACATTTCCAGAATGTTATTTCTTTGTGTAATAAAAGGATGTATGTGCTTAGAGTGTTGCGTAGACTGTTAAGTCATGACGAGTTATGGTCTGTTTTTAAGGCCACAATTGAAAGCATTTTGCTCTATTGTACACAATTGTTTGGCGTTTACAGTTTTGAAACGAGACAGCAGATAGAAAGAATTTTCAAACGAGCTCGGAGAATTATCTGTAAAAATGATTGTATTTGTGCCAACAGTATATGTTCATTAGATAAAGTTCGCTTTCAAGCCTACCTTTCACTTTTTTACAAGAGTCAGAACGTCGATCATCCTCTTTTTCCTGTTGTTCCGCACGTGCGTAATGATCGACTAATTGTACCTTTTTCTAGAACTAGCAAGAGACAAAATTGTTACACTGTTCTCATCACCTTGGTTTTTAATGGTCTTTCTGACCTAACAAGTATACCAGCTTAACTTTGTGACTATTTAACTTTGTGATATATTTTGTGATTTTCATTTTGAAAAAATATATATATATTCTCTTCTCTTTTCTAAATCACAACGAAATCTCACATTCCGACGGAGTAAAGTTGCTTGGTGTCTTATTTGCCTCAGATTTGCGTTGGAACTGTCACTTCAACTATGCGACTAAGAAGGCCAACCAAAGTTTGTTCATCATCAGAAATCTGAAACGCTCTGGTTGTAACCATTCAACTATATGTCATGTATACAATTCCCTAATCCGAACTATTATGCTCTACTCTCATCCTGCTATCTGCCCCTCTCTATCTACATGTACACGAGCAATTATACAAAGTAGAGAGAAGAGTCATGCGCATTATACACGGGACTTCGATGTGTTCTCTACAAACAGAAGCCGATCGACGGTGTCAATCCCTTTTTCTCAAGATCCAAAGGGAATGTAGTCATCCTCTAAGAGTCTTGTTCCAAAGGAGACAACCCACTCGGCGCAATCCGCTAACTCTTCGCCCACCGCAGTCGCGCACTCAGAGATTATCAAAATCGTTCATCAAGTTTTGCACATGATGTAGCAGCTCATTCTATGCATTGTAATCAACTATTTCTGTGTTACGCTCTTGCCGCAATTCGCAAGACGAATAAAGTCTCTATTATTATTATTATTATTTAGTATATACGAATACATTTCCCGGTGCGTACTGTCGGTATTTTATAGTTAAGTTCAATTTCCTCATTTCAGTGATGGGTTCCGAGAAAATTTCCGACCGTGTCGCCAAGTGTGATCAAGATTGTGATAAGATATCGATTGGACTCTTTGCGAAAGTCATGTGGTAGCTGTTCTGGCAAAATCTCTAACATTTCCTTTTAATATAGCCTGCTGATTGGAATAACCGATATTTTGATTTTTCGGCAACTGGCACCAGTAGGTATACGGCTGAATTAACTGAACTAATTATCCGGATTACTGCATCTGGATGTATCATTTTGGGCATGCATCTGGCCTATAGATGCATTCCAGAATGCATCTCTGGAAGGTTTCCGGAAAGAATCTGGATGAATTATTTGGGGCATGCATCTGGCATAAAGATGCATCCTAGAATTCATCTTGGGATGCATCCTAGAATTCATCTTGGGATGCATCCTGGAATGTACCCTGATACATTATTTTGGGCATGCATGGATGCATCCAAGAATGCATCTTCGGATGCATCCCCCTCCAATGCATGCCCAAAATACTGCATCCCGCTCAATGCATCTGAGATGCAATTTGTCTTGCTAGGGGAATCTCGTCCACCAACTCGAACTCGATATCTGTGTTCATACTTCGATGCAACAATCGGTATTTGAGCAATGATAAAACCAGCATTACCGTCATAACAGGTTATCAAATGAAAACACGAAAAATTATCTACGACATATTGTTTCATTGACAGCAGAGGCCTGTCTCAGTGCATTGAATATCCAAAGAGAACGACAATTAAAGTCAATAGCAGACACCAACACCCTTAATTCCGCGATCGCACTCGCCCGACTTGGAATCGAACCGAAGTGCGAGGTGAAGACGAGCTCCCACCTTCTTCACTAGGCCAGACTGACGGTGCCATAATTCTCGAAGGAACCGAAGTAGCGGTCGAAATGTGTAGCCTGTGACCAAATAGATAACATCGTCTAAACGTGGTTTTTCCTCCGTCAACTTAGACAAAGCATTATTTGTTCAGGAAAATTAAACAATAGAAACACAGCAAAAAATAAACATGCATT
Organism: Prostheceraeus crozeri; assembly: GCA_907163375.1. Lineage (NCBI taxonomy): Eukaryota > Metazoa > Platyhelminthes > Polycladida > Euryleptidae > Prostheceraeus > Prostheceraeus crozeri. Next base: position 383,815 of record CAJQUW010004989.1, read on the forward strand.
TTGGAAGTCGTTAAACGGGTCTTCGATATTACTGTAAAATAGAAACTGTCGGTAAAACTGGAAACGGGTTATAACGGCATTGCGACCCCTAATTCAAACATGGCTAATTAGTATTCAAATTTGGACGGGAACACAGAAAAAACATAATAGCACAAAACATAAAAGTTAGAAAAGAAGGTGGAAAAAGCTCAGGATTCTTTAGAAGATGCCAAAATGTCTCCAATCGAGTTGCATGACTTGGACCTTAATGTTGTAGTGCTGCCTTATAATGAACTTAGGAGCGACAGGTTATATTGGTGGATTTTGTGTAGCACTGACACGTAGGTCACACGCGCGCATTATTAATGATCATTTTAAACATGCACATGTACGTAATGCATTTTTAATCTGTCAAAGCTATAAAAGGTCAACCCGATAGTCATTTTATCTAGCTCACCGCATTTGAAAAAACAAACATGGTGATGATATATTGTAGTTGCACTGAAATTTTCTCAGACAAACCAATTTCTTGTTAGTAATCGACCAGCGGCCAGTTATAACCCTGCATATAATTACAGCAAAATGCATATGCAAACTTTTGCGACAACTATTCTATTCAGCTATCATTAAAAACTCCACTTCATCCAACGCTCTTTCCAGAGCTGATCACAAAAGACGGACTACCTAAATTACGCTGAAGTTCAATCGATTCTCATGTCTTCCAATCACATCGCACAACAACGTGCCCTATATCATTCAACAGATTGCATTCTCAGTTTTAAAATGAGCTATAATAGTCTTGTATCCGTTATTGTGTTTGTTGAGCAGTGCTCAAAATACGAAAATCACTCAATTCATAAATTGCCATTTCTCAATAAGAAAACATGTTAGTATAATGATTATTCAGGCATTGGGAGGAAGAGCATTTTCGGAGCTCTCTTTTGACATGTTGGTCATCAAAATCGGCGAACTAAAACATCTAGTAACATCGTGAAGTTATGACTCTTTTGACTGAAAATGTACTGTTCTCACGCTTTCATCAAAAATGTTCATGTCTGGTATCTTCAGAATCCTTGTGAAGTGAGGAGCACGAATATTTAAGTTTTATTCAAATTTTTACAATAGCTCTTTTTCAAACTTCTTCATCATTTTTAGTCATTGCCACTGAAGCACACAAACATACATGGTAAACAATCTACACTCGCGGTGAAAGAACAAAGACATGCCTACGCTTACTGTTCTGTTTTGAGCCTTCGTTCACCTCGCATGTTGTTTGTGTACTTCAGCGAAAATGACTAAAAATGTTGAAGAAGTTTGCAAAGTAGCTATTGGACTTATTTGAATAAATCTCAAATATTCGCAATCTTTACATCGCAATGATTCTGAAGACACCATAACATGAAAAGTTTTGATGAAGAAGTGAGAACATAACATTTTCAGTCAAAAGAGTCATGATTTTGTGGTAACTTCACGATATCACTAATTTTTTCCTAGTTCATTGACTTTGATGGCCAGTGTATCAAAAGAGAGCTCAGAAAATGATTTTCCTTCCAATGCCTGAATAATTGTCAGATTCACTTTTTTCTTATTGAAAGATTGAAATTTGTAAATTGAGTTGTTTTCGTATTATAACTGCTGCTCAGCAAATGCAATAACGGACACAAATCTATCATAGCTCATTTAAAAACTGAGAATACAAGCTGTCGAATAATGTGTGGCACATTGATGTGCGACACGAGTGGAAGACGAATGGATTGGATTTCAGTGATTACGGTGGTCCGTTTTTTTATGATCAGTTCTATTTAGAGAAGAACAGTGTGATGATGTAGGAGACAATTGAGATTTTGTGACATGTGTTTTATAGTAGTCTACAAAATAATGTATGTTACACAATCAATTTCAGTCCCAATTAATGTCAGGTTCATATGATTGCGACAAATTTCAGCAGGAAAATGTCAATTACATTAATTAATAATTTACATTTTTGTTGTCTCTTGTAAACTTTGATAAATGCGCCTATAAAGTATTAAACCATATTTTGCAAAATCCACCTGTCAGACTTTGCACTTGATTTCGAAAATAACATTTCAGGAGTTTATTGCGACGACTGCGATCCATAGAATATTACATTTGTATTAAAACTCGATGCAATGCGTTGAAAATAATCATTTGTAATTGTTTGCAGATGTTATCAAAATTCAAACTTTTGAAAGATTTCTTTCCGCATTAGGACATATTTTTGACTTTCCTATAATTGTTTGCGAAACGTTCTTTGCGCCATCCTAGGTGCCAGGTCAGGTGGTTCTGCTTCAAGAGGACAACAGCCGGAAAGGGGGCAGGCTGAGGCCCCCTCCCGATATGGATAAGAATAATGTGTGGGATAGTTTCAATGGTATAATGAATGGTTTCATCTGCTGACTTGCACCGTAACACACTCTTTGCAAACACCTCAACATTCAGCTTCAGAATCATCTAAAAACTTCTCAACGGTTACTTATTTAAGGTTCAATACCATGATGTTTATACCTAAAAGAAGCATGTTTTACTCTTTTGCATCAATATCATTAGCATTACGAATCTGAGCGCTTTTAAGTAGGTTTAATTATCGCTGGCTTATAAACTAGACTACTATCGCTAACACTTTCTAATTCTAGAAAAGTGGATTAAGCCGCAAAATTCTTGCAAAATAGAGACTCAGCATAAAGTAACTAACACATGTCTATAGGACTGTGTCAAATTATCAAAGCATGCATCTCAACAGAAAAAACTAACTTTACTAATACTCAACCACGCAAATCAAACAGACTTATGCACTTCTTAGAAAATATTGTGGAATTCACAGATATAATCCTCCCATGTCAAATGAAAAACAGCAGTTATGTGAGCATTTAATTCATTCAAAGAGGGACTTTGACTGTAAATGACATGCAAATCTTTATGTGAACATGATGAGTCTCTGAACGTCTGTCGTGATTATTTCAGATGCATTCGGAACTCCTGATCAATGAGGAACGCGATATCTTTGGGATTATTTGGTGAAGTCAAACGACTGAGTAAGATTCGAAGATCTCGAATGGATTTCACTTGCTCGTCCAAATAATTCGTCTCCAAAAAGTATTGCAGCTGAAAATGATGGAATTTTGGTTAATGAAGGCTCATTCATGATGCAAATTGATGTGTAGAAATGTAATGGAAATTGGAATGTACAGTTTATAACATTTATGTATTCGAGCAGATTTTCATTAATTAAACCTTCAACACAGTCTATTTGAAGGCAAACTACTTATTGGTGTTTTAATAAGTATCATGTACATGTGTGTGTGTGTCAGAAGCTCTCTCTCTCTCTCTATATATATATATGTATCTCAAAATTCAAAATTCAAGAATTAATTCTATAAAAATGAAATGACTCAAGTATGCGGTATCACAATGATAGTGGCATATTATCTGATGCCGAATGAGAGCAGTATGTGATGATGTGGAACAAAAGAGAAAATTAACTTATTTTCAGAAAGTTGCAAGCCCAAGTGAAATCATGCATAGTTCAGCTGTGAGTTTATATATGTAACGGTCTTTGCTTTACAGTGTAGATGAATTGTATTGATATCTAGTATTGTTCAACTTGCAATATTTAAGGAATGCACAGTCAAATAAAGAATAAATCTCTGCTTGGAGTATTATGGCGCAGAAGGAAGTAGCCAGGTGCGCTGCTGTTTAGTTATTGGCATTTAGCTCTATTATGATATCAATAGTGAATCACACCATTAACAGTGGTTGAAGAAAACATTTTCTAAAAAGAATATATATTTTTCTAACAATGTAATCTTTTATGGCATAATCTTTGGGATTCCATTACATTTTATTACCTTCAACCTATGATGAACAACATCCCGTCGAAGACCGTCAACTATGTAAGTAATAAGAGAAAGATTGGGGTGAAAGACTGGTTTCTCTGTGACTCCGGTTGTAACTCACTCTTTTGAATTACAGCTTCTCTGACTTGAGGAGCTCATCGACAGCAAGAGTGTCACGTGCGACTTTGCCATGTCCCTGAGATTTAACTGAGCCATCATTGAAAGAAGTATGTGAAGAATTGAAATGAAATTAGTTCTTTTTTATCAACCCAAACCATGTGTGATAGTATGATTGTGCTTATAAAAACACCATCAACCGTCTCATCCTGAAGGAGTTGACCCGATTAACCAAATTCAATGGCACTCTATGGCATTCTATGACACGCAATGGGAGTGCCATAGTACACCTCACCATTCAATCGAAGTCAATTGGATCCAATTGCACTGGAAGTGGGAAAATATGAGTGCCATAGAAGCTATCCAAAAGAAGCAAACGCGCAGCGACAGTTTTGACTCCGTAATCTGACTTTGTCCAATGATATTGCAACATTTGCATGTTCAGTATAATTTCAGATGCCTTTGGCATGTGCAACAGTCATTGTTAATCACATCCTTTGGTCGTGTCTCAGTGTCTCGTATTTTTATGAAAATCCGTCGTTTGCTGAATCAATCATCTTATCCGGTTTGTCTCAATCATCACACCAGAGTAAGTTCAAATGAAACTTCAGTTGTTCAGTATCATTTGTATAGTCCATCAGTCAAATCATCAAGTCCTCATTGTTCCAGCAATTCATTCACGCACTGTTTTATTGAATTATGCAATAATTTAGATTTTTCGAGGTAGGAATTAGAACTACTGTAATATAAGATTTATGTAGACAGTCTTATCTATTCCTCGTTCAATTGTCGCATGTGTAAAGTAGCCATTTCAACAATACGTTCAAGTGCTATGCGATGTGCGTTATCATATCACAAAAATTATTGTAAATTTGAATATTTTAACTAGATTAAATTATTCAGGATATTAATTTGAAAATCGTAAACCTTTCTCAGCGAACACCTACGCATAAATTTATGCTATAAGTTTTGAAGATAAGCTGTAATCACTTAAATGATGCAGCAGTTAGTTACATCGAAATTGGAACAGAATTTTTCTTATATTAGATACCGGGTGTGCCATCAAGTTGACTCCACTGTTTCACAAGTGGTTGGAAAGATCAACCCGAGAAAATAAGAAATCGAACACAGATTTTCTTCAACCAATTAAGAAAATATTAAATTATTATTCTGTGTAGCGTTTCGCTTTATGCTTCTGCTGATACAATCATAAAAATAAGGGGAACTTTAAAATCCCATTGAACGAATTGTACTAGAGTCTGATGCATCGGAGCCGCTTTCTCTTGTTCCCACAATTTCTATGTTCTTTGCTGAGGTGCATAGTTGACCATTGAATCACTTTCATAGAAGGATTGGCACTGTATGCAATTAGCAGTTGATAGACATGTGATATAGGGACAGTCACGTGAACTCACACTCTAGATCTTATTGTGCGAGCCGATTCTCTAACATATGTCGATGTGCAACCTGTACATTCAATGAGACATATACAAAACTTTAGCAATCACACTTCAGATTTGTAAGACTGTGTACAGTATACACAGTTAGCCATCATGTATACACTCCTGTTGTGACATGGGTAGTAAAATATGAGATAGAGGTTTATTATGGAAACAGACATTCAATGAGGTGGCAAGCTACATTTGTACCATATTCTTTTTATTTCTCTTGAATTCTCAATTCATTGCTATTTGGTAATGATGACCACAACTTTTCTCTTTCACCTCTTTCTCACTCCCTATACTCACTTGCTTCATGGCATGTCTGATAACTTTCTTTGGACAATCGCTCTTGCATTGTCGTTTGGAATTTGTGTTACATTCATGTCATTTTCCTTCAAAGCATATGTTTTTCACATTTCTTGAAGTTCACCTAAGTTCAATTTTCAATGGATTGACGAGGATATATAAAAAATGGCATTAGTGTATACATGATAGCTAACTGTGTATACTGTAAATACTGTATATACTGTAAATACTGTATATCTGTAAAAACTGCACACAGTCTTACAAATCTGAAGTGTGATTGCTAAAGTTTTGTATATGTCTCATTGAATGTACAGGTTGCACATCGACACATGTTGGAGAATCGGCTCGCACAATAAGATCTAGAGTGTGAGTTCACGTGACTGTCTCTATATCACATGTCTATCAACTGCTAATTGCATACAGTGCCAATCCTTCTATGAAAGTGATTCAATGGTCAACTATGCACCTCAGCAAAGAACCTAGAAATTGTGGGAACAAGAGAAAGCGGCTCCGATGCATCAGACTCTAGTACAATTCGTTCAATGGGATTTTAAAGTTCCCCTTATTTTTATGATTGTATCAGCAGAAGCATAAAGCGAAACGCTACACAGAATAATAATTTAATATTTTCTTAATTGGTTGAAGAAAATTTGTGTTTGATTTTTCATTTTCTCGAGCTGATTATTCAATGCTAGCGATTATAACTAAGTGTTATTACGCTTTATCAGGGTTGTACTACAATAGTGCTACACTTGTTTATTACATTCGTGATGCACCGTGCGCAATATTCTGCGTAATAATGTGTTATAATGCTGTTCTTCTTGAATATTAAGTAACCTTAATAAGTGTACCACGGCACTCTAACACGAAAAATTAATACACACACACGCAAGCATAATCGTAAAAGAAAATAATTCTCTGGAAGTCGTCATTAATATTCAATTCGGTTGCCTTAAACTCATACTTCAAATAAGTTAGAATATTAAAGTCTAAACCAAAAATTGAATGGACTAAGATGCACTGTATAATTTCCTTTATTCTATAGATTGACGATGTTTCCCAAATACAAGTGGTAATAACTTTAGATAGTCTAGGAAGCAAGGATTCCATTCCAATACGTTTCTTAAGTCACTCAGCTTTGTAGCCGCTGCACAACTTTCCCGCTTGTCTGTAACGCCTACCTTGTGTGATTCATTCATTGCGCTAGGTACATGGGCAGCATGTAACCAATACGTTGTCTGACCCATATATGCAAGCAATCTTAGTACAAACTCACAGGTTTCTCAAGTGATCGTCTTGAAATAGAACAGTGAAACTCATGTTTACATTATGGATTATTTCCTCGAAACTTTGCATACTTGCCTGCCAGATTCATCAAATATAAGCTAATCATCTCAACATGCAGTCTGACCAAATGGATTTCGGGTTTTAGTCATTGTTCCATTATGCATTTCTTGTTCAAAATCCCGCTGGGCGCACAGATGTGGACGTCACTCGACAAATGTTCATCATATTTCAAGCGATTATCTTCAGCGATTATCTATTAATTTTCATCCACTGCATAATTTGCATTCTTGATTTTGCTAATAATCCTTGCAAAGAGAAATATAAAAACTGCTGATTGCGGCAAATGATTGCGGAACTTTTCTTCTCTCTTCTGCAGGCCTGTTATATCACGGAAGTTGATACCATTTATCGCTACTTGACAAGTAAATCAGTTAAATAAATTAACTATTGGTTGTTGAAATTTTAGACGGCCGCCTTAAATAAAGGAATGTAAATTCCGACATTTAGTTGTTCTGATAGGAAATAGATCAAGCAGCGTTTATTATGATAAGAAAATGACGCTTTGCATCTAAGAATTTTTATGATAAAAATTCTAAAAAAGATTATATGATAATTAATGATAATTATTCTATAAAAATTTCTAAATAAAATTTAAATTCTATTTAAATTCATTATAAAAATATGAATTTAAATGATAAAAAAGATAAATATTTTATTTGAAATTCTCTCAGAAGGAAGGAAATAATTACAAGAAAGTATTCATCTTTCGAATATAGTAAATAAGTGATGCTTCCTGTATTTGTCTTTATGCATGTATGTAATTAAGTATGCGTGATCCACTAATGTATTATTGATGTACTAGCCATGATTCCCCATTCTATGTTATTCCCATGCTACAACTCCCATGAAACTGAGGTTTTCAGTTTTCAATGCCGAATTTTTTGACCGACTTTTCAAAGAAACAAAGAAGAGAATCTATTCATAGGGATGATGAGTTCCTCTCTAAATAAGCATGTATGGACCAAATGTAATGACAGAAATCTAATATCACCGCCACTACAGTTTATTAATTATCTATGAAGCTTGAATCCATTGTCCATAATTTTTGAAATTATTTTTATTATGTATTAAAATTAAAATTCATATTTGAATTTCAATGCAAACATGAAAATCACTCTAACAAGCTTAACCTCTTTCGTCTCATCTGATGGGGTTTTAGTAGGTGAAAGCTTAGGAGCATAAATCTTATCAATAATAGCAGTGCTTTTAATTCTAAAATTCCACCAGTATCGCAAGATGCTTGCAAAAAGTTAGAAAAGACAATAAATAACTTTACATACTTACACCTTGAATACGCGCATACATGCATGCATGGAAACCAATATAATGTTTCATAAAGTTTCATTTTACTTGCTTTTTGTCAAAAGCGCGTTTCGTCTGATTTCATGTGTGACACGCAGAATGAATCAAACTGATTGAAACATGATTCCTGCTAGAATATCGATGAAGCAGTGGACAGTCATTGGACAAGCAATCACGAAATGAATAAATAGTAGCTAAAAAGTACATATACAGAAAAATTGCTAATAGGAGAAGAAGTGCATTAACAATTTGAATAAAAAGAAAGGATCATTGTTTGATCGATATTCTAGCAGGAATCATGTTTCAATCAGTTTGATTCATTCTGCGTGTCACACCTACTGAGAGCAGACGAAACGCGGTTGTGACAATAAGCAAGTAAAATGAAACTTCTGGCGTATTTTTCATCTGCAAGATCACAGCGGGGAGCAATTGCTTTGTTATGCCATAATCCTATATAAATAATATAAATCTCCAGTGCAAGAAACATAGCAATTATCAAATATTCTTCAATTGTAGTATTTTGCATCATTTTTCATTTAAACGAAGTCTATCTTCCTATATGCAGAACGTCTATGTTCTATCATCAGCTTATCAATATCGCATATTTATCATTTAATTCCTGTTTGTTGCAGATCAACGCCTACTACATTTCCCAATGGAAGAAAAAGAAATATGGAGAATGATTTCTGAGAAACTTTTCATCGAAGCAAGTGTTCAAAAGACTAAAATGAGAAGATATTAAAAATCATTGGTTGTTTTTTGAATTAATGGCGTTTTGTGAATGATCATGAAATTAGTTAAAAAGCAATGCTCCATAGTGTGATTGATTCTCAAACTAATTTTTTTGAAATCTGGGCCGGACTTTCACCGACATGTCAAGGGATTGAAAGCAAAAAGTGCAAATACCTCATGCAAATTGTTGTCTTTATATTGACATTATCACAATTGCTAATCTAAACTGATTATTCTTTACAATCATGATCACATAAAGCGTCAGTATGTCGCGGAAAGGGCTAGACACGCTGTAGCATTAGGAGATGCCATAAACACTGAATTTCCCAAAATTCTATGGGACAGGATTTCCAGAAGATCGATAGAATTGGATTTCCAGAAATTCGATAGGACAGGATTTCCCACAAGTCTATGGGACAAATTAGTCCAAGAGGCAATAGGATCAAAGTTCCCCAAAATTCAATGGGACAAAACTTTCCAACAGTGCCATAGAATAGAGTTCCATAGCAATAGCACTACCCGCTATAGGAAAATTACAATAATTCCGTAGGACGTTTCCTATAGGAGTGTCATAGATTTTGGTTAATCGGGGATAACTATAAATGTACTTTCAGTAGTGCAATAAATCCTGTTACAAAATTTCATAGAAAATGTCAAATTTATTCATCTTCGGTACTCACATCTGGATCAGTGTGTTTGGCAGCAAGTTTGTGAAGTTTCAATAGAGAATCATTTATGTCCATTTCTACTCTAATTGCCGCTTCAACGGCCTTGGTGGCGTTGCCCTTTTGTTGCGGAAGTTTTGAAGACTGAAAATACAAAAGGGCGTTTAGATACATCCATCAAACTCAGAACTATGATAGAAAGAATTGAATTTCAAAAAAGTTCGATCTTCTACATATCTCGGCCTACTGAAAGTTGGCATTATTGTCAAAACTGCGAACACTCAAAAACACGCAGCAAATCCACTATTCTAAAATGATGGAAAGGTTCATTGATAGTAAAAGTTAGGGTCAAAAATGTGGACAAGACATTGTTGAGACATTTTTTCCATCATAAACACATTTGAAATATTTAAAGTTTTTCTGCAAAATTTCGTACAATGACCATCGACATAGCATTTTCCTTATGATTACTTTTCTAAATAAGATAATGATTCTGCAATATTATTGAATAGCTGTATGTCAAAGAAACAAAAATGACCATTTAATGCAGTTTCTTACTTAGCGCTCGCCCCATTGAGGTGGGCGTTTTTCGCCCACACCGGTGAATTTTTTGAATATCCTTTAAACCAAGAAAGCTATGGCCACCCGATTTCTCGTACCTTGCCTTCTACGTATTATTCAACTTTTGACGGAAGGATGATAAATCTGGCTCAATACTTCTGGCGTGAGGGCTATTCTAAAATTTGAATGCTTGGAATATTTTGGATGATTTCGGTGCATATTCACTTCTAATTTATATTGCGACATCAATTCTTTAAGAAAAAAGTTGATATTACATAAAGGATTTTTCCTATTAATATGGAGATATTCACAAATGCAAATTCCTTGGAAATTATCGGCTTATTATGTATGCATGTTTGAAATAAATTGCTTGTTATTCTTGCACTTTTTAGTTCTGCATCTGATCTACTTTTAGCCTCAGTGTCTCGAGAATAGTCATCGAATTGGATTGCTTCTTCACCTGCAGAAACTAAATACTTTATTTTAGTATTTAAAATTAGTATTAAAAAATTTTAGTGATATTTGAGTTGAACTAAAAGTTTGAATTATATGACCTTTGACTTCATTTAATGCATTAATACAATGAGCAATTAATAATCATCGTTTTACTAGCCAGCGTAACCAGATCTGTCGATTAGTGTGTTGTCTATTAATTTTTGTTGTCGTTTTCCATCACAAATAGTGATCCATTGGAAATTTGTTAAAAATTGTCGGCTTTTGACCTTTGACCTTCACCTCAGCCCGGGGATGACCTTAGAAATAAAACTGATTATGTTTTTCTGAATCCCCTTTCGATATTCGCCCCCCCCCACTGCGGCGAGGGTTGGAACAATGTCTCAACCTCAATCTTGCACATAAACTCGCAGTGCAAAAGAAAAAGATCCGCCAACAATTTCCTTGTCTTTGAAATTCCGAGAATCTGTTTAGAAATAAGTCCACTAAAAACAGTCCATGTTTAGGAAGTCATGTAGCGGACAGCTTCTTTAAATTGAGAAGCATCAAAGCAATGATAGCTTTCATGTAACTTCTCAGCGAAAAAACTGCGACTCATACCAATACACAAAGCCTTTCGAGAAGGCAGATATATGTTCAAAGTCAAATCAAACAATTGAAAATGTGAAATAGTGCCACTGTGGCCGATAGTGGTGCACAGAGTCGAAAAATCAGAAAATTGAAGTGAAAAATCTTCATTTATTTGCAACCAGCAAAGATTCGGATAAGGATTAAGTGCTCCAAAAACGCCGAAAACCATTACTAGCTAGATAATTACAAATGCCTTCCCTAGCAACTGACAGGCATCGTGCTTCGGCAATAAATCTGAACTTGGATTCTTGTGGAGTTTGATGGTCTAAAAATATCTAGGAATTCGTTCACACATTACATTCCATGATGCTATGATTGCAACTGGTACACAATGTTTCTCGAGAAACACCTTTTTCGGCTCGCTTAACAGGAGAATGGGTATTAGGTAAATGATCCAGATGAGACTTGTAATCAATTTTCAAGAGCTGTTCACCAAATCTTCTATGACTTATTGAATAAATTTATCAAAAGCAATATCTGAAATTTCACTTTACGTTTCTACTGGATAAAGTATCGGCAAATTGTTGTACAGTAGTTACATGTATTAATGCTTAATTATCTGACAGGCAACATTCGGGTGGGGTCGGGTTCGCATTGCTTTAAAGCAACTCCAGGTTCAAGGTCTAGTCGGGTTGGCAGGCAATATTCGGGTTCGAGTCGGGTTGGCAAGCATTATTCGGGTTCGCGGCGAATTGGCAAGCAATATTCGGTTTCGGGTCGGGTTCACATTGCTTTAAAGCAACTCCAGGTTCAAGGTCTAGTCGGGTTGGCAGGCAATATTCGGGTTCGAGTCGGGTTGGCAAGCATTATTCGGGTTCGCGGCGAATTGGCAAGCAATATTCGGTTTCGGGTCGGGTTCATATTGCTTTTAAGCAACTCCAGGTTGAAGGTCTAGTCGTGTTGGCAGGCAATATTCGGGTTCGAGTCGGGTTGGCAAGCATTATTCGGTTTCGGGGTGGGTTTGGGATCTTCTTGTACTTTTTCAGGTCGGGTTGAGGCTAGTTTAATGACCACAGCACACCTTTGTTTTAGTGCAAAAGACAAGTTTTTCAATGCGTCTAGATCCACTTCACTGTATCAAAGAAGAAACGACAATTGAAAAAGGTGTTTAGATATTGATCGGAGTTGTTCAGGGAACAGCGCTCCCTGACAAAGCAGTTAGTTCATTGTAAGAATGAAAATCAAGCACTTACCATATAATCGCTGTAAAAGTGTATGACAAAGATTCCCCACGAGCATTGATGTAGTCAATGAATTTGCGTGCATGCTCAAGTTCTTCATTAGCCATGTTTTTGAAAATTTTGCCGAATCCTGTTTTTCCAATGCTTGGGTGATTAAAATTTTCAGACTGAAAGGCGAGAGGTGACGAATAGCTCACATAATTGAATAGCTTTTCATAACATAATTCTGATTGAGAAGACACGAATTTATGAGAGCTGCCAAAGACAGAAACATAAGTTATGCAGGCTTAGTATAAAACCATCAAAAATTTATCGATTTCGATTAGAAAGGTATCTGCAAACTTGAGTTATATAAGTTTTCATGTTCTTTGTCTTCCACATTCTTCAGATTGGAATTCTCATCATTCTTACCATGGAATGAATGACAAACCAGCTTATGGCATCTAAAATAGCTAAATGAGCTGGTTGGCTAAGACAAAATCAGATAACTTAACATAAGATATATTTCTTCCTTCAATTTGAGGCAAATATAATGACCACATATTTCTTGTACTGCAATATTCAACTAATTCAACAATGTATTCCGACAAATTGTAAATAGTCATCGTCACAAATTGTCATGTTCATTGCAATTTGTGTTCATCCATAATTTACATTCATTGCAAAAATCAACGTGTTTTCAGCTTTGAAAAATAAACGTTATGACTTATGACTTTACAATGATGTTCATAATCGCGATTCAGTCTATATAGATGTTGAAATTAAATAGCTTAATCTATTTTTTGATTTTGTCTCGCTAGCTTTGCGTGATAATTGGCATGCGAATTTTTCTAATAGCCGATTTATCTGTCATCGTCAACAGATTGTTGACTTTCATCTAGCAAATACTTGACACTCTTGACTTTCGATGTTAATACAATTAAGGTCGTTTTTAATTGAAGTAATCATGCAATTAATGCAAAATTATCAGTTTTTCCTCTGATAACCGAAAATCAAGGAATGAGATATTTTCTGGGATGAAGGAGTTTTGAAAAATACTTATTACAACGCCATTGCTTTTTGCCGAGGAAAAAGATCTTGAACGAAAGCGCTCTGTCAGAAAATATAAAGATCTAATCAGTCACAATTAGTTCACTGTTCGTTCTTCTGAGCTGTGATGGATTGATGCCCTAATTCGTGAAATAGCCTACATAATATCAATGAATGTGCAATTCATTTAATAATCATTTTCTTGATTACCAAAGTAATAGAATTTTAAATTTCTATTCATACTGCGTGTTAGGTCGTTGCATACTAAAGTAATAATGTATGAAACTATGTACATATAAATCAAATATCAATCATACATCCGAACTTCTGTGTGCAGATTAACTAGAGCACTCAAGCATCTGCATGATGCTGACTTTCAGCTTAGAACCATGTGCGTTTGGTGCTCTGATCCGCCTTGGCTAATGACTAGCAGAGATGACGATGCCTTTCGTAGCAACAGCAGGGAAAGATTTCATCGCTTGAGAAGAGGCTGCTTCAGAGTATCAAAGTCGAAGCAACAACATCTGCCTAATGAAGTATTTTCGTCCTAGAGAAACTCGTAGACTTTGATAAGTGTCCAGGTAGATATTCTTCTTGTCAAATTTCTCGGTCGTTTCAGCCAAGAGATTCGATGATTACTGTACCTCTCCAAGTGAAAGACGGACAGGTGCTCGACTCTGATTGGCATGCTAGGATTGAATGCGTGAGTAATAATCTTCCTAGAGTACATATTCTACCACAGAATTAGATTCATCTGCGCGCGCTTCGGTTTCCTAGAAAGGAAGAATTGTATGTAACCTTAATATCGAAATGGCACATCATAGAATTAGACAACTTCCTCCTTCTCGAATGGATAATTCGTGTATCACTTGCTATTGGAAATGGCAAACAATAAGCTGTCAGCAGAAGACACAAGAGCCAGTGAGAGATGCGTGCGTGCTGTGATATCACTTCGCACACCCCAAAACACACATCGATGCGTGGCTTCGATTCAATGTATGCACTATACAGTCAGCAATGCCGAGGAGAGGATGTGAAATCACCAAGTGAACTAATTTTCATACGCCTGCTACTTTCTTTAATAATGATCGGAAGGGCCAACATTATGGAAGAAAACTTGTGCGCAATGATCTGAATTCTTCGAATCTGAAGGAATTTTGGCAATCGAAGCACTTTGCTGGAACTCATAATAATCCGCAAGCGACGCACGACTTTTCTTCCTATCTGTAAGGTATAAGGAATTCATTTTTGCCCACTTAATAGGTTCCTTGATGTGCCGTCAATTTCGTATTAATCACACTTCTGGCAAACCGAAGCAGATAAACAAAATATTTAATTCTGTGTATTCTACAGTAGCTTCTGTTTTGAAGTTGAGCTCTTTTGTAAGCTTACGAAGAAGTCTCCCAGTCTTGATGGCTTACTATCTTGGATTATTTTAGCTTTAGGCCTCTATATTGCCTCCACAGTCAGTCATATTCTTAGCCGTAGCTTGAATGAGGACTACATGAGCCTCTTACGTTTGGACTGTTCTGAAAATTTCTTATCCTTTGAAGTCTTTCAATTACCGCCGGATTTCTCTTCTGCCTGTCGTTTCGAAGATTTTAGAGAATCCTGTCGTTGCTATTTGATTCCCTCGCTGGTTAGTGCTATGAATCCTGCAGCATTCTTATTTACCTCACATTGGTTCTGATACCACATGTCCTCTTGTATTTCTATCGCATGAATTGTACAAATTTCTGGATGACCGCTCAAAAACTGCTAGACTATTAGTATTGGATTACAGTATAGCGTTCGATCATTTGCCTTCAGGCACTGTTACTACTGCCAGCATTCAACAAGGATTCAGGCTACTAGTTGGATAAGACCGACCTCACTGATTGGCGTCAGTGCACAGAGGTTTACTTGAATGCATGCAATTTTTCTTGGTTTGCCCATTCGATTGGTGTTCCGTGGCAGCGCATTACTGGTCTATTTTTATTTTGTACTGTGATGTCATCCCTGAAACCAGCATGTTTTGATTGACGTGTAATCAGGCATCCTGACGATGAAAACATGCCTCGCTTTTAAAGGTCAATGATGACGAACTGCAAGTTGGTCTCGACAATATCATTTGATAATCTGATAATCACTTGATAATCACTTGATAATGCTGGTTTGGAGTTGAATTTTACCAAGTGCTCTGAAGCGAGTTTTATTACGAAGAGAGATCTTCACTGTTCTGATGTTCATGAACCCTCTGGCATTGCCGTTAAGACAACGGAGACTGTAAACGGAGATCAGCAAGTAATGATTTTAGTGTATGAAGTTTTGATGCGCTCAGTTCCTTTGCATATCCATGTTTACACAACGCCTCAGAGCATTTACATGACTTACTTCGCGCTTCGAAGAGCAGAAAAGAGTGCTTGCAGGTTGATTTTTTATTCTTCTGTTTATGATGACAGCTTCACACTAAGTTTTGAAATACTAATTCGCGATTTCTCTGCATAAAGGCTAAATTAAAGCACCAACACGAGTGTATCATGACCCAGCTAAAAAGGCTCTTCTCCAGGGGTCGCCAATGTAAACCAACCATCGGGCCATTGAATCAAGTTTTACCTCCTCGCGGGCCACAAGTTTTTACGCAGTTAACCAGTGCGAAATGGAATTTAGTTGTCATATTTGCAAACATTTCTCGAAACACAATAGGTACTCAGTTGGTACAATAGGTCATCTCTAAGTGATATCGACAGTTTATTATCATATTATTATTGACAGTATACTACCAGCATTCATGTTGCAGCGAGACAGCTTATTAGATCATAGATACAGCTATCTACATACATTAATTGTATTATACTGCGCATGCTCAATTGCATAGGTATACACAAATCCCATAGATATTTTGTGACTCCATAGCAAGACTATTTAGATAAGCATATATTCTTGCATGCACAAATCTTCTGGAAATATAAGAGCAAAGGTAGCAAGTAAGCATTCGTGAGATCTATAATAATGGCATATTATGCGTGTTTACATTATGTACATTGTAGAATGATGAAACCATTCAACTTGCCATTCTCTCATAGAAATACATGGCTCTATATTCTTTATTCACTTGCGCATCAATTTGCTTGAAAACTTCGACTTTGGTATTTTGTCTGATGTCTAAAACAGAATAAATGATAATAAATGCATGAATTCTATAATTTTGTTCATAGATTCAATGTTCCAAAATACAGCAGTTTCACACAACAAAATTGCATTTGAATACAAATGGAGCCTCAATAGCGTCAGGGTGCCCTGATCACAAAATGATATTCTCAGTTTTATATTAGGTAAGACACGTTTTATTGATTGACGTTGCGAACTAAGCAGCAGATGGTGAATGTGAGATAGACAATTCTTATTTCAAAGTCAATTCGACTTCTTATTTCAATTCCATTCCGAAATGACGGCTTCCGTATCACCTGTGTGATGTATTTTGGTCATTCTTGATTATTGTTCTAGCCTCAGTACGCCATTTCAGCTCGTCAGATCAGGGCTCATTATGATCTGCTATAAATCAGTTCAATATCTATTCAACAAGGGTTCCAGTAAGTATTCATTTCAACCGACAGACTTATTCATAGAAACCCGACTTTACCCTTTGCGATATTTAGTGGGATTACAATGAGACAATAGCTGCTTGTTGATGTCAATTTCAACTGATCGGTTTGACACCAATCCGTCTTCAAATAATCAAAACGTGTTGCACCTACTGTTCGGTCCTGTCTCGTTTTGGTATTGATATTCATAGCAATGTCATTTGAGATTAATATCTCTATGTGTGATGATGGTGAGGTTTCATTTCTAGTGTTTGTAGATGTTTTAGGTATTGACCAATTTTTGTGTATTTGTTTAGTGCATGGGTACTGGTCTCGTGCCAGTGAGTGGCTATGATCTTATTGAGTTTGAAATGTAGATATTTAGGTTGGTTAAGTATGTCATGTAATCTAAGTTTATAATATAATTTGGCTTATTGGTAGCTTGGTGGTTTTTAACCTTGGGTGGTAACATTTTTGGTCCGGTGAGGCGGATACATATTCTTTTGAAGGTTGGTTGGTATTTGGTCAAACGAATTGTTATGGAACAATTAAGGAAATTTCGAGGTATAAACAAGACACAGATAACACGCTTGGCTAATAAAGTAGAGAAGATAGACGTTAACAACGTAATAATAACACAGTTAAAAGGGCATTTGGATTCTTTAGAAGAATCATGGAAAGAATACGTACAGGCCCAAAATAGAATTTTGATGGAGGACGACATTGACTTGGAAAATGAGGAACAAGATTATGAGGAGCAACACATTAAATATGTCGAAACGAAGGCCGAATTTCAAGACTTAATGAAAGAATGCGAGTCAAATCACATGGTCACTACCATTTCGCCTGCTACAAGTCAAATGAAACTACCTCATCTTAACCTGCCTACCTTTTATGGTGAGTACTGGTCATGGCCATCATTCTGGGACTTGTTTAGGGCATCGGTAGACCAAAATAGTTCTCTAAGTGATGCTCAAAAATTGCATTATCTGAAGAGTTCGTTAAGGGGTGACGCAGTCAGAGTATTGTCATTAATACCAATAAATGATGTAAATTATCCTGTTGTCAAAAATTTGTTGATTGATCGATATGAGAATACGAGGGCCATCGTTCGTTCACATTTACAAATACTGTGTTCGCAAAGCGTCCTAAAATTTGAAAATGTTACAGCATTGAGAAAAGTATTAGAAACAACCATGGAATCCATTTTGGCTTTAGAAGCTATGGGTATACCAGTGGGTCAATGGGATGCTATCTTGGTATATTTGTTAAGTGAAAAAGTAGATGTTGAAACTCGGCGACAATGGGAACTAAGTTATCTTGGCAAGGCATTGCAGTCATTTCGTGAGTTGCGTAGTTTTTTGGAAGAACGGTGTTTTGCACTCGAATCAAGTACTCCGAGTCCGAGTAAACCATTACCAAATGTTAATGTACAGCAAAAGTCGACACAGAGGGCTAAACATGGTTTTGTGGCATATGATAATTTGTCAAGGACTGTTTGCCCCTTATGTAATAAAAATCATTAGGTACAGCAATGTCCTAAGTTTGTAAATGCATCGTACGAACAACGTACCGATTTAGCTAAACACTACTGGCTTTTGTTTCAATAGTTTGGACATAGGACATAATTCTCGTGATTGTAAAAATATGCCATGTAAACAATGCAACGGCAGGCATCATACATTATTGCACAAGTCACAAGTCATTCAAAAAACGAAATTAAATCTGATAATAATAGTGCTGTTCATCAGAGATCCTCATTTTATCAAGCATCAGTTCAGCCTGTTATTCTAGCCACAGCAATGGTATCCGTAAGATCAATAACCGGCGAATACGTTACATGTCGAGCATTATTGGATAATGGGTCTCAATCAAGCTTCCTAACCGAAGCATGCGCACAAAGGTTAGGATTAAAAAGGAATAAAATTCACCCTCCGATTGTTTTTAATGGTCTTGGAATGCTGAGAGGAACTTCATTAAAGCACGCAGTAAATTTATCAATAACATCGACCAGCAATGTACCGAAGGCATCATTTGTTTGTGCTCAAGCTCTGATAATTCCGAAAATTTCAGGAAAATTGCCTTCATCTTTTATCGATGTATCAAATTGGCCTTGTATTAATGACGTAGTATTGGCTGACGACTCTTTCAATAAACCAGGGCCTATTGAAATACTTCTGGGAGCAGACGCGTATGAGGATGTTATTTTGGAGCAGAAGATTCAGAATGATAATTTTCCAACATTAAGAGAAACTATATTTGGATGGGTTATCTCTGGAGCATTTAATAATTCTAAGATAAATGAAGCGATAAAATCTTGTCAAGTTATCACTGACATCAGCAAATGTAGTGGAAATCAGTATTTATTATCTGAGAGTCGTAATCCACACGATTGTTCTCTTAATGCTTATTTGCCAAAGTTCTGGCAGGTGGAGGAAATTGTAAGTTCAGTTCAGAAATATACGCCTGAAGAGCAACTGTGTGATCAGCACTACAAATCGACAACATGCATCGATCAATTCGGCAGATTCATGGTTAAGCTACCATTCAAAGAGAGCAATAAAGTCCTCGGCAATAGTTATAGCGTAGCTATTCGAAGATTTCGACTATTGGAGAAAAGATTTGCAGAACAGCCGAAATTCAAAACTGAATATTGTAAGGTTATTAATGATTTCATAAATCTTGGGCATCTTGAAGAAATTGTAGACCAACGGCATAAGAAGAATGAAGAGCTTTTTTATCTACCTCATCACCCAGTATTTAAAGAGGCAAGTTCCACAACGAAGTTGAGGGTGGTATTCGACGGATCGTCGAAAACTGATACCGGAGTATCATTGAATGAATTACTTATGGTCGGGCCTAAAATACAAAATGATTTGTTCAACATATTGCTCAGATTTCGCTTTCATTTGATCGCTTTTTCAGCTGACCTAGCGAAGATGTATCGGCAAATTGTGATAAATCCTTGTGATAGAAACTATCATCGGATACTCTGGAGAGAAAACTCCTTCAAAAAAATCAAAATAATGAGAATGACACGTGTAGTCCGGGAGCCAGCGTGAAGTTGTGCAGGGAACGAGGTAGTACATAAAACTTTCACATAGCATAGTACACCTCCAACCTACTGCAAAACTTCGCGTCTGCCGGATCAGATCATTTGCTTTTCAGAAATAGAGAGGATAACACAATCCAATGTATTTCCAATGGTAAAATTGTGACATTTAAGGTGTTGACTCCATTTTTTCGAGTTTTTGCTCATAAAAGTTACACAAATTGGTATTTTGTTGAACTGGTTACTATAGAAATCATCTACAGACCATGATCTTTCAAATGAGTTATCATTCAGTGACAGAGGATGAAGCAAAGTGTACAAACAGACACTTTTCGTTAAAGTATATCAACAATTTTCCTGAAATTTCTATGTTAAAATTTGCAGTTACACCAACGAAAAGTGTCTGTTTGTACACTTTGCTTCATCCTCTGTCACTGAATGATAACTCATTTGAAAGATCATGGTCTGTAGATGATTTCTATAGTAACCAGTTCAACAAAATACCAATTTGTGTAACTTTTATGAGCAAAAACTCGAAAAAATGGAGTCAACACCTTAAATGTCACAATTTTACCATTGGAAATACATTGGATTGTGTTATCCTCTCTATTTCTGAAAAGCAAATGATCTGATCCGGCAGACGCGAAGTTTTGCAGTAGGTTAGAGATGTACTATGCTATGTGAAAGTTTTATGTACTACCTCGTTCCCTGCATAACTTCACGCTGGCTCCCGGACTAGTGTGACATTTGGTATTACATCGTCTTCTTTTTATGCGATTAGGACTCTGAAGGAGATATCTGACAGAAATCCAAGTTTAAAAGCTTCTAAATTGATAAGATCGGATTTTTATGTCGACGATTTGCTTTCTGGAACATCGACAGTGACGGAGGCTTTAGAAGTTCAGCATGAATTGATTCAATTGTTTGACAAATATGGCTTTCAATTACGCAAATGGACATCGAATAGTAAATCGTCAATTGATAACCTGCCTGAGAACCTATGTGAATCAACTGTAGATTTAGATCTTGGAGGAGATTTACCTGTAAAAGTGTTAGGGATATCTTGGCAGCCGATTACTGACGATTTCAAGATCACAATTTTATCTCCTCCGGAGTCAAAAGTGATAACCAAAAGAATCATTTTATCGGATACAGCGCGAATATTTGACCCTCTTGGTTGGCTAGCTCCTATCGTTATTTATGTCAAGTGTATTATGCAAGAATGCTGGTTGTCTGGAGTTTCTTGGGACGATAAAATACCAGAAGTCGTTCATAAAAAATGGGTGGAGTGGCGTCAAGATCTTGCTTGCTTGGTAAATTTTCGAATACCTCGATGTGTCATTGATGATAATTATATACATTTCCAGCTTCATGGATTCTGTGATGCCTCGGAAAAGGCATACGCAGCAGTAATTTATATTCGTACGAAATTGTCAGATGGCCATCATAAGGTGCGATTATCATGTGCAAAAACAAAAGTGGCACCAGTGAAGACCATAAGTCTGCCTAAGCTCGAGTTGTGTGGTGCTTTCCTTTTGGCGCGTTTGATGAAGGCTGCTAATAATTCGCTATTGGCCAATCCTAGTATTTTGGGCAAGTTGGAATGTATGCATGCTTGGACTGATTCAACCATAGTGTTGGCATGGCTGTCGTCATATCCTAGTAAATGGAAAACTTTCGTTGCCAACCGTGTGAGCGAAATCCAAGATATTATTTCTCCTAAGTCGTGGGGACACTTGGCTACTGATGTAAACCCAGCAGACTGTGCCTCTAGAGGAATAATAGCCAGCCAGTTTTTGGCGCATGATCTTTGGTGGAATGGACCTTCGTGGTTGAGTCAGTCTGAGAATCGTTGGCCAAAATATGTTCAAGTATTGTCTGACCCAATGCCCGAGCAACTCAAGGTTGTAGTGACATTAGGCATCGCACAAAAGTCAGCCTTTTGGATATTGACATGGAGCGATTTTCTACTCTTCGAAAATTAATTCGTGTTGCTGCCTATTGCTTGCGATTCATATACAATTTGAAGTCATCGAAGGCTAGCAGATCTGTTGGAGAATTAAAGATTCAGGAATTGCAAGATGCGGAAAACCTGATGGTTCGGTGTGTTCAAAGAAACTGTTATCATGAAGAAATAACAAGATTCCTTCAAGGAAAGCCGTTAAAAAGGACCAGTAAGATATTATCATTGAACCCGTTTTTGGATCCTGACAATTTGATCAGAGTGGGTGGCAGATTAAGAGCGTCTGATTTACCGTATGGATCGAAGCATCCTATTCTCTTGCCAAATATGGGACATTTCACGCAGTTGGTGTTACGAGATGTTCATGAAAGAGTTTTGCATGGTGGTCCACAGTTAACAATTGGAACTATTAGACAGAGGTTTTGGATAGTCGATGCAAGAAATGTTGTACGGCGATTCATCAATAAGTGTGTGCGTTGCATTCGATTTCGTACGTCTGTGGTTCAACAACTTATGGCAGATTAACCAAAGAATAGAGTGGTAGCATCACGACCGTTTCTAAATACTGGTGTTGACTTTGGAGGTCCTTTTCTTATACGTTCCGGAAGAGGTAGAGGTCGTAAGGATACTAAAGCCTATATTGCTCTGTTTGTTTGTTTGGCGACAAAGGCCATTCATCTCGAAGCAGTATCAAGTCTCAATACAGATGCATTTCTTGCTGCTTTTAGGCGGTTCATATCTCGCCGTGGTAAGCCAGCACTAATGATGAGCGATAATGGATCTAACTTTGTTGGTGGGAGCAACGAGTTAGCTACTTCATACCGACAGTTTTTGTCAGATGAATGCTTCAAACATGTGCATGATTACTTAACGTATGAGCGTATTGATTGGCAATTTATTCCTCCACGTGCGCCTAACTTCGGAGGTATTTGGGAGGCCGGGATAAAGTCAGCCAAACATCATTTTAAGCGCATCGTTGGCAATTGTGCGCTGAATTTTGAGGAGTTGGTTACCCTATTATTGCAGATAGAATCATGTTTGAATTCGAGACCAATTCATGCTATGTCATCCGATCCATCAGACTTACAAGCCTTGACGCCTGGCCATTTTCTAATCGGAGATGCATTAAATGCGATTCCGGAGCCAAGTCTGTTAGAAATAAATGTCAACAGATTGACTCGGTGGCAGCTCATGCAGGCATTGATGCAATCATTTTGGAAACGTTGGCATAGAGATTATTTGGCTACCTTACAGAGACGATCGAAAGGGTATGGTGCTTCTCAAGAAATTGATATTGGATCAATGGTGTTGGTCTCTGAGGATAATTTGCCGCCTCTGCAGTGGCTTATGGGAAGGATCATTGACGTGCATAAGGGTGCTGACAATGTGGTAAGGGTTGTGAGTGTAAGAACGAAGAAAGGCGTGATTAAAAGGCCAGTGTCAAAGTTGCGATTTTTGTGGTGACCATGAATTTTGTGTATTGTTGAAGGTGCTGTGCCTTCAAGGTGGGCGGAATGTTCGGTCCTGTCTCGTTTTGGTATTGATATTCATAGCAATTTCATTTTGGGATTAATATCTCTATGTGTGATGATGGTGAGGTTTCATTTCTAGTGTTTGTAGATGTTTTAGGTATTGACTAATTTTTGTGTATTTGTTTAGTGTATGGGTACTGGTCTCGTGCCACTGAGTGGCTATGATCCTATTGAGTTTGAACTGTAGATATTTTGGTTGGTTAAGTATGTCATGCAATCTAAGTTTATAATATAATTTGGCTTACTGGTAGCTTGGTGGTTTTTAACCTTGGGTGGTAACACCTACAATAAATTCTGTGAAATTCACTTTGTGATCAGGACACTCTGCTTCTAATTGTCTGCAACAATAACATCGGTTGTCATGACGTTTTAATCATCTTTGACAGATAATCGGGCAAGCTAGCGGTTACGACGGATGTCGCATTTCTGCCTGCTGATGGAGAATTCTGCCGAATATAATGATAGATCTCATCTTGAGTTTTTTGTAAGTGTATCAAAAGAGCAACTCGTCCAGAAAGCCTATGAAGTCGTGGAATCAAATATTAGCCGGCGTTCATGTTTTGCAAACAATTTTGATCTATAGGTTTAATTGATCACTGCATTCATTGCAATTATAGCATACTCGTATGACGCATGGTGCGAATCACATTCATTAAACATCCTTGCTGTAAGCTGGGAATATTGAAAGTCGATATCTTAATGCGCGTAGTGGCACATGAGTCAACCGAAGAAACTCTCTAAAATTGACTTACCCATATAAAGCTTGGCAGGTGCCTCGCGTTTCACTCTTTGACTTATAGGCGCTTTTCCCTTGATATTTACTGTCAAATATTCTCGAAAATTTCTGTTTAGGAAATCAGTGTCTTCATCTTCGCTCCAATCGGTTTCATTATAAAATTCTAAAAGCGATAGAATCATAATCATAACAGAAGTTGCGATTTGAGCCATACGCAATGCGACCACAGGAATCTCATTAATACATAAGTCACTGATATTTTTCTCACGATTTCTTTGATATCGAACTGAGTTATGGTGATTGAAATTTCCATTCACTGCCTAGTTGAACAGTTGCACTTGTGTTAACCTATTGGTCGCCTCTTTCAGAATCAGTATAGTGCCGAATCGTCGTGAAAATTCACTGGTGCTCAAATATTATACAGAAAGATCGTGCCGTCCAAACATGAGCTGTAATATATTAGGAATTGGAATCTTCCAATGCCATCATTAGTATACAAGGTGCTGCCTAGCTCACGGATTGGTTTCTTTAAGGTGCTTCTATAAGATATATTGCCGGATTCTTCACCTAACCTACCAATAAAGTACCGTGCATCAAAGAGCATCCCAAAGCCTGACAACCAGGTATTCTCCATGTCGCCATCTGTGCTTCGACCCTGCGACCAACTTTCAGAACTTCAAATGTGTCAATGAGCATTAGCTGACACAAAGGAAAACATGCTTTCAGAATTTACTGCTGAAGACCATTTTGATTGTTTTTTACAATGTCAAGCATTTAATAAGTCAGTTTTAATATGTCTGAGCATTAAATTAATGGTAGCCCATCGAATTGTTAATTTAAGAAACATTGCCTCCGTAAGGCTGTTATGACACGGATGATTTGTAAAATACTGATCCTTCTGTTTTACCATCATGAACAGTCAATGCCGTAATAATTTCTCCAACTTGTAAAAATTTGCATATCTCACATTTGGTAATGAGTCTCAACTCGAGTTCATTTAATAAAATCGAAACTGAATGCACAATGAGATATCATTAATACCTGCTCTATCTAATATAATAATAATACTAGGCATTTATTGAAGTATAGACAACTGTGGCTGATCATAATACATACAAGAAGACAAAGGCATGTAAAAAGACATTAGTTAAGTCAAGTCACGCATCTACGTCCTTATCATTAGATTCCTCAAATTATGAGGCAGAAATATCACGAGACAAGAAAAGTCGCATCGCTATACGATTTTACTGTCTTTTATCTTCTATCTGGATTATCTCTTCTGAATATATGATTGCCATTGTTGACGTTGGAAGTCCAAAGTTAATAGTGTAAATCGGAATTAATTGTATTGCTTTCTCTTTTTCTTCTTGAGTCTATTTCATACATTTTTTGATGACTGAGTTCTTCCTTTCTGAATGACTTGAATGGCTAGTGGTTTGACAATGACGCTGTACATTTTTGATCTTAAGAATAAAAATCTGTCTTCTAATTGATCTTTCTAATCCAAAACATCCAAGATATCAAACAAATTTCACGCAGCATTTCTGGGTGTATGTTATGCGTGACTCAGATCATATCCATGCTCAGATAGACAGAGACTCATAGATATGCAAGATGGTAAAACAGCTTGCGAGCTACATGCACAGATAGACAGAGACTCATAGATATGCAAGATGGTAAAACAGCTTGCGAGCTACATGCACAGATTGCAGAGTCGCAGAGCTATCCAACCTTCTACCTTGAGGGCAGCCGATCGAATATACTTACTCTATGGTCAAAATCTCGTGCACAAGGAGTTCGTGGAAGACAGTGATATTGTGAGTGTTCAGCAAAGTGTGTTGGACCCCCTTATTTCACTAATCCAGGGATTTTGACCGCGCATCCACCCCTCTCATTTTTCATTATCAAGTCCAGTGCCATTTAAGCTCTCTCTACTATCAGTTTTATTCTGACTTGATGCTCTTTTGCTACACAATCATGCACACGTGTCAGTTTCATTTTAGGTTTGTTGCAAGAAATTTTACCAGAAACTTCTACATCTAAGTAAGTAAGTAAGTAGGTGTATATTCATCGAATTGAAAATCATCGTTATGCAGGTACATTGAAGCAAATTAAGGAAAAAATTATACAGATCATATCTACATGTACATGTGTGAATGATAAATTCTGAAGTAACTTTTAGTTTTCCATCCTAACTTATTTCAATACAGCGATTCTGAGCTAGTGTTGTTCAACAAAGTTTGATGTAAAATTAGACAAGTAATGAAAAGTAAATTTCAGCATCTAATGCCTGCTGTTACTCAGTTAAAATTGATATAATAGAAAATTGCACAAAAATGTGTGTACAGCACTCATTTACAGTATAGTAAATATCATCTAATCAAAACAAAAAAACTATGAAAAGACAAGTTGTTATGAGGCTAGAGTCCTTTATCGTGGAAAACTGGAAAATATATAATTTTAGGTGAAAATGCCAAAGAATAATGTAATTCTTCTCTGTCGCAATCATGCCTGACATATGTTTTTCAGGACCAAAGAAAATGCCTGACAACCGTGGGTTGATGTTGGAAAACCAATATTGCGCGCATTAATGTACCTGATATGCACTAACTGTTAATGAAAGTAATACTTGACATTTTACTCTTTACTGAATGCATTTGTCTGTAGCATCCAACATGAGGTCATTCTCGTATTCTGCGCTGTTCAGCTGTTCTTCACGCATACTATTATCCCTAATTCTGTCATTGTCAATTCCATATAGCGTTACTTTAAATGAGCACAACCATCTCAACTTCTGGAGCATTGAATATCACAGAAATCCACATGCTACAAATTATTCCAACAGCACCATTCAAGTTTTAAAGATATCTGGGCCGGATAAATCGAAGGGTTGTTAGAGCAAACAGCGGCTAATTCAGTCACTAACAGTAACAGTTACTGGATGTGTGTAAAACAAAGGGTTGTTTAGAGATTTTTTGGTTTGCACAGTTAGCTCTCCGTTAGCGAAGACAAGCGGAGTCTCTGATTGGCTGACGAATTGACCATTCAATGTCGCGGAAGGAGAGAAGGCACAGAAAATGTTAGCAAGCAGTCGGATTTCAACAGCCACACTAAAAGAGCTTTTGATTTACGGTAAATGCTGATGGTTGTTAGTGAGACTCCGTTAAGTCACTTTTAGATATCTAACGGAGTCTCACTAACAACTTTTCGATTTATCCGCCCCGACCATTTAACTCTTTTATCAACGTTTAGGAAGACAAGTTTCCTCTTTCATCTTCTCTCAGCCTCCCACATCTCCTACTAGATATGCAGCTAGGCCTAGAAATCTCTAAATTAATTATGTGATAACTCATAACTAAAATAATGCCGAGGTTTCAGCTGGCATAGGTTGAAGTTAGAAAAAGCATCTACCGAATCTATAGATCTATCGAATACATTCCATTTGTGGGAAGATCTAGCGAAAAATGAAAGGTTAATCATAACTTAGAGAAGCTATGACTGAAATGAAATATAATGATTTATGCATGCATAATAGTAGAAGGAATGTGATGAACTGCGCACAGTTTCGATTCATCATACAATATGATGACTCATACTTTCAGTTTCGATTCCATATCGATTTGATCTTATTCATTGCGATTGGTTGTTGGAACTACCTTTCAGTAATAAATATGTATTCTCGTCTACGCTTCCTCATTCTACATTTTATCGGCTCCTACGTTTCTTCTTGCTTCCGTTCCTATCAATTGCGGCAAAGAAGTCCTACGATCATCACTCTGTAAGTCTATCTTGCGAGACCATGCCTACTTTTAAAACTTTTACTGAATTGAAACCTATCAAAGAGGAAGCCGAGAAGAAGAAACCACCAAAGAGACATCCCATTTACATATCTATCTGTGATGATGATGATTTAGACTTTGGTACACATGAACCGAGATACAATTTTCTGAATAGAATTAGAAAAATCATTGAACGCAAGAAAATTGATTGTGAAAAACTAAAAAATTCAATAGAAAGGATATTAACTTCAAGTGAATGCTAAAAAGACCCTCATAAGGGTCACTAACCCTAGTTGCCTGTAAAGTGATATACATCAAATATATTGTAGTATCCATACTACATGAAACTTATTTCACTTCCGGTAATAAAGTATCGAATCTTATAAAACAAGGTATGCAGCCGATTTCGTATGTAACCTATCTAATATCAAAATCATTTTGTACATTAATTTCTAGATTATATACATAAAATACAAAACCCAAAACATCAATACAAATGCCCGGTCTCAGTGATGCTTTTCTTTACAGGTGACTATGAATCCTACTGCAACAATATCCTCTATCAACACAGGAAATCTCTTTCTCGGCAATATCATCGAAACACCTCAAAAGGTACCTAATACTCAACCTAAATATAATCAAAGTCTATTCTACGAAGGAACAAGACTATGTTTGACAACGCCAGCAGTTTATTTACAAAAACGTATTATTGAATCCCATCCTCTAGGACATCAAGTGAAGATTCCCGTAACACCTTGGCTTCGCCAACAGTTGACTTTGATTGACACTTTTGTGAGTCAAAACACTCAACCTCCTCAGCATTTGACACAGGCACTGTCAGAGCCGTGGTCAAATTATTATCGTTGCTTTCTGCAAGGAAATTTTATCAATATTTTACAAAGCAAGTATTGCTTTTATAGTGAAGGATTTGATGAACAAAATAAAATACTCATTTTGTAAATTCAATAGATTGTGGACCTAGTCCGGGAGCTAGCGTGAAGTTGTGCAGGGAACGAGGTAGTACATAAAACTTTCACATAGCATAGTACACCTCTAACCTACTGCAAAACTTCGCGTCTGCCGGATCAAATCATTTGCTTTTCAGAAATAGAGAGGATAACACAATCCTATGTATTTCCAATGGTAAAATTGTGACATTTAAGGTGTTGACTCCCTTTTTTCGAATTTTTGCTCATAAAAGTTACACAAATTGGTATTTTGTTGAACTGGTTATTATAGAAATCATCTACAGATCTACAGTATCTTTCAAATGAGTTATCATTCAGTGACAGAGGATGAAGTAAAGTGTACAAACAGACACTTTTCGTTGGTGTAACTGCAAATTTTAACATAGAAATTTCAGGAAAATTGTTGATATACTTTAACGAAAAGTGTCTGTTTGTACACTTTACTTCATCCTCTGTCACTGAATGATAACTCATTTGAAAGATCATGTAGATGATTTCTATAATAACCAGTTCAACAAAATACCAATTTGTGTAACTTTTATGAGCAAAAATTCGAAAAAAGGGAGTCAACACCTTAAATGCCACAATTTTACCATTGGAAATACATAGGATTGTGTTATCCTCTCTATTTCTGAAAAGCAAATGATCTGATCCGGCAGACGCGAAGTTTTGCAGTAGGTTAGAGGTGTACTATGCTATGTGAAAGTTTTATGTACTACCTCGTTCCCTGCACAACTTTACGCTAGCTCCCGGACTAACCAGGTCACTATTCATTTTATATTGAGATTCCACAAGTGTATATTATTAGTCCTCATAAGGACGGTTCTCTTGTCTCGGTGAATTCACGTGTTGTTAGAATCCACCACCAGCCTGATTTTCCCAACTTCGAATCATTGTTGGATGAATTTGTAGAGGCAAAGCCCACACAAGCTAAGAAAACAAAAGCAAAGAATACACGACGGAATAAAAATGATGTAAATGTGTAAGAAATGATAAATGAATTACTCTTATACTTGTATTCAGTGTTGACTATGATTTCATATGCTGCAAAAAATTACAATGTTGTAGCCATGTGCATATTATTTTCGAAATTATAATCATTGTTCCACCAACAAGCTGCAATGTTTGATTTTTAGGTAATTATCTTCTTAGATTCCGAAGGAGCCCCAATCCAAGAACTCAGTGCTATCGCCATAAGTGATAAAACTCGAAACATTTTGGACGTTTATCATCACTTCTCAGCTTGTGAACCTTATGCCGATCTTTGGGCAAGAAGAAATATTCACGGACTCAATCCTGATACTTTACAAAAAATTGGATTCGCTTCACAAAAGGTCTTAATTTCCCACTTCAAAACATGGCTAAAATTTTTCCCTAATACAGTGATATATGCAAACGATCCTAGTCATGAACGTGAAGAATTACAGTTAGAAATTCTTGATATAGGGTTACCGCCCTGGTTAATTAGATTTCGGCACAGATATCTTAAGATTGCCAACACCATGAAGCACTATAATACCCCCATTCCAAATTTCTTTGGTTGTCATTCTGAAAGACATAATTTTTATAAGCCATCTCCCTCTAAACATTCTTACTCAGAAACACAAAGAGCTAAGGCACTTCATAGCTTTCATTGTAGTTTGTATGATTCTTACGAATTGTATCTATATTATCTACATGTATATTGTGATAATGTTGTTATCTGAGAATTTGTGCTACATTTGTAATAATGTCGTTACTAACAATTTGTGCAACTTCTCTTCATGTGAATGTTTTTAAAATACATGTATACTCTTGCTACAGACTTTTTCCTTTATGTTAAGTGCAATGAGGAAAATATATATATATATATATATATATATATATATATATGTAAATTACTAACTACTTTTTATCACGTACAGGCCCATCGTGTAGTGCATTGGTATATAGAATAGAATAGAATAAATCATCAATTACAGGTTATAAAGTACCAAATAAAGTCAAGATTGTCTTACTTGTAAATTAAATATGCAGCAGGTAGCCTGTGTAAAGATAGCTTTATCGCTTTATCAACTCTCCATCAAATGATATGTTTGAACATTAATGACGTCTTCAGTAATTAGTGTTGATAAAATGCACTAACTTGGCCGTTAATCTGAAATTTGCAATTCTAATTAAAAATGTTGGTTATCACACAGTGACGTGCGGTCAATAGAAGTGATGCATGCGGCGAATGCCTTGCTGAAAATCTGTAAGTTAGCCACTCTCGTCTTTCCGTAGGACTGATGATAATTTGGACACTGAATCTCGCACAAAATCCAATGGAAAGCTATTTCATTTAGGGAAATCACATCTTTGACATTGCTACCGGTATGATAAAAAGAGCATTCTCTGTCAGAATATTTGCCAAAAAAATTGTTGTTGAAGATGGGCGGCCGATGCATAAACTTCAGATGAACACTGAAGCATCGAAAGACGGAAAGGAAAATATTCGTCGATACGAAGATTTTTCCGTGGCTGCTTGAAGGCTGAATATCAATTGAGAAAACTGTACGTGCAACCTACAAATCAGACAAGGAGGTTCTGAACATGTTGTCATCGATGACTTCGTCAAAAAGTTAAGAAGGATGGACCTTATTTTTAGATAATTCCACATATTCACGCTGTGAAGCACAATAGATTCATTAGAACAAATAGTTTTCATATAATTTCAACGGCAGCCAACAGGGTAATGAAAATGTTCAAGATATTAGAAACTAAATGAACGCCCTTTTCGATATCAAATATGATAAATGATGCAATGTGCAAAGACAATGTATTATCTTTGAGAACATGGGCGTCTAAAAAATCCGATTCTGTGCATCACATGCATATCGATGAGTGGCACCGCAAGCCACTGTTATCACATTACACTGCACAGCAATTGCATACGGTCATCATTGTTGTGCCAAAAAACATTATCAAGGTTGTTTATTCGAAATTATTAGACATTGTCAAACGCGCTGTACTTAATCGCTAGCGATGTAATATCTTATGATATTGCTTGGTAAGTTGAGGCATATCTTATCTCTCCCTCTCTTTTTCTTTCTCTATATTTCATTTACCGGTATGATAAAAGCTACAATCATTCTACTGAAAACAATAATGGAAGATATGCATTGATATCGTTGTCGGAGACAAAAAATTGATCATCATTTTCAAACAAAATCTATCTTTGAAACAGTTCTAAAAATATCTCAATCACAAAATAGAAATTTCAGAAACGGTGAGGAATATAGCTCACAGAAGATATAAAAATTGTTTTTAATCTGAAATAGCAACAGGTTCAAATTACCAGTAACGAGATTGGAGAGCGGCGAGGCTGCATGTGCAACATAATTCTCCGGTCTCCTGTCTGCAGTCTGCAGTCTGCAATTGCAGCGCAGACTAACTACCACGAACAAAAAATAATTTCAAATGACGTCAAAAGTCATCAACAGGGAGACAGTCAAAAATTATTGTAATAAGCTTGTTATTACAATGCGGCGAATATTCCCCTTTGTGAGACTTTGTCTCTGGTAGGATAGCATCATTTTGTAGTTACTGAAGGACTTCTCTACATTCGGTGACACAACAGGACAGACGCGCAAAATTGAAATGTCATTGGGGTCATGCAGGCAGGAACATCAGCACTAGTCCGGCAGCCAGAACGAGCTTCCGCAGTGAACGAGGCCAAAAATGAGACTTTGAAAGAATGATGTACACTGCAATCTGCGTCCCATTGGATTTACATGTATTTCTCTTTGATCGTGTCTGACAATAAGAGGAACTCATTAGAACTCGGCAGACGTTCAGATTCGTAGTAGGCATAGGGTGTACATCATTCCGTTAAAGTCTCATTTTCGGCCTCGTTCCCTGTAGAAAGTCATTCTGTCTGCCGGACTATATGTCAAATCCCGGGATTACGGAATTGTGAGAAATCACGGGGATCCTGGGATTGCAGTCCTAAGGACACAGCCTTGATGTCTGTTTCATACACAGTCATGAGTAGTCGCGAGATCAAGTTTGCAAAACGTCGTCTGGGCTGATTATCTTTTCTAAACACATCCAAAAAATGATCTTAGTTCTCAAAAATCACAAGTTCATCCATAGAAGTCACAGAATTGAATCGATCATTCAAAGATGCAAAACTCAAGTTTTCCACATCCTTTACTTGCTATCGGGTCTTACCATTGCATTGTTCTTATCCAGAACAATTTGAATCATCTAAATGCAAATTCCTCACCCACCAAAAAACAAAAAGTACACTATAAAAGTAAGGCTTATGGAGCACTTGTGTTTTGTGTTGGTGAGACTGCTGAAGCAAACATTGACGTTTGTCGTGTGATAGCCAAAAGTAGAGTTGCACCTCCAAAGAACGATTGCATCACTTTACCACGATTGGAATTACTCGCGTGTTTGATGGGAAGTCGTCTACTGGACAAAATATTGGAAGCCATCGGTAGATATTTTTCCTCTGAAACTTGTTTCTGTTGGACGTAGTCATTGATTTACTGTGGTTGAATCAGAAATGATAAAAGCTGGAAACAGTTTGTGGCCAACAGAGCTTCTGAAATTCGATCGTTGACAGATCGATCCAGTTGGCTTCATGTTGTCAGTCGTGAAAACCCAGCAGATGTGATATCGCGAGGTGCCTCTTTGACGAGATTAAAGGATCTCGAATTGTGGAACCGTGGTCCTGAGTGGACACTCAATTTTACTTCTTCTGCACCTAAGTTCAAGACTGATTGTTTGGATGAATTTTCTGTTCATATAGAGATCATGCAAGAAGCGAAGACGGGCGACATGCGGACTCTGCATCGTGATCAAAGTGTTTGTGTCGCTAATGATGATGAAGCTCACTGGAGTCCAGCCAATTTTTTGTCTTGGGAGCGACTTCTAGTGACAACTGCATGGATCATACGTTTTCGTCACAATTGCCGAAGAGACATGGCGATCTTGCTGTTTTTGAGTTGAGAGAGGCTGAGAAGATCTGTATTCGTCAAGACCAACAGGAATCGTACAAAGCTGAATTCGAGATGCTGAAGTCTGATTTATGTTGAAGGTTGTGTTATGTGATTTATGTTATTAAAATGAAAGATTCGAACTATCGCAAATTCAAATCCAAGTCTGAATGATGATGACATTCCTGTCCCCTCTGGAAGATCTAGTTCGTGTCCACTGATAATGCTCCATCAAAAGTCATATCTAGTTCGTCTTGTCATTCAATTCCATCATGAATCTATGTCATGGAGGAATCACCCGGACTCTTGCTTAAGTCCAACAAAAGTTCTGGCTATTTCATCGTCGTCGAGTATGTAGATCAGTGATATATGAATGTCGAGTGCCGTCGTTTTGATGGTAGACCTTTTGAATCGGAAGAATCGGCTTTACCTATGAGACATACAGTTGTTCAACAATCTTTTCATTCTACTGGATTAGATTTTGGAGGTCCTTTGATCACCAAGAGCGGTGAAAAAGCATACTTTCTGATTTTGACATGCCTCACTGTGCGAGCTATTCATCTTGAGCTGCTGTGTACTATGGCAACCCAAACATTGGCAATGGCTCTTCGCAGGTTCTTTACACGTAGTAGAACGCCTGAATTCTGACAATGCGCTAAGTTTTAAATTGGCACCCAAACAGTTGCGATTTATGCAGTGGGAATTATCCGCCTATGGATCCATGGTTTGGTGGTCTGTATGAGCGTTTGGTAGGATTGATCAAGCGTTCACTAAGACGAACTTCAGGAAACTCAGTTTAGTCATTCCGCGAATATAAAAAAACCATCTTGATAAATGTCGAGTCAGGAATTAACAAGCGACCTTTTTCATATGTTTCTTCTGATATTAAAGATCCAGTTCCCCTAACTCCAAGAGACTCTCTTCATTGCGAAACACCTAGTTCAGGTCAGAATAATGAAGCAGAAGAATCGTCAGCACGCACTGAAGTCCAACAATGTAAGGGAAGAGAAATGAACTAGTGATGAGCTTATGAAAAAGACGAAGAAGGAGCATCTTACCTCTTTGTACTCTTGGAAAGTTCCTCGTAAAGTTTCGAACGTTTGTGATGTTGTCTTGATTGAAGGCAGTGCTTGTGGCTGGTTGAATTGGCCGTTAGGTATGATTTCTGAAGTTATTGTTGCCTCAGATGGAAAGGTGAGAGTAGTAGTTCGGCAGCCAGAGCGAGTTTCTGCAGGGAACGAGGACGAAAATTAGGTTTTCACAGAATAATGTGCACCCCATGCCCACTACGAATTCGCGCGTCTGCCGAGTTCTAGTGAATTCCTCTTCTTTTCAGACAGGATCAAAGAAAAACACATGTAAATCCAATGGGACGGAGATTGAAAGTTTTGGTTAAAATGTAATTTCCTTTGTTTTCTCTGATTAAGCGAAAAGTACTAGGCTCAGAGTCATAATTTTTGGGATGGATTGTCTTCAGATCATTTCATTTCATGTTCATGCACCCCTGTCTATAAAGCTAAACACATTTCGATTTGGCGAGCCTCTTAATGTCAGCAAACACAAACATTTTGAGCAACTCTATCCACATTCAGACACATTCTCACATACATTGCCGATCAGAAGCATACTAATAGCACATGCACATCATAGGGAATGACCTGAAGACATTCCATGCCAAAAATTATGACTTTGTGATTATTACTTTTCGCTTAATTAGAGAAAACATAGACAATTTCATTTTAGCCAAAACCTGCAATCTGCGTCCCATTGGATTTGCACGTGTTTTTCTTTGATCCTGTCTGACAAGAAGAGGAACTCACTAGAACTCGGTAGACGTGCCGATTCGTAGTAGGCATAGGGTGTACATCATTTTGTGAAAGCCTCATTTTTGGCCTTATTCTGTGAAAGCCTCGTTCCCTGCAGAAACTCGCTCTGGCTGCCGTATCATAGCTCGCGTTTGTAAAGGTGATAGCACTTCTCTTCGTCCGATCAAGAGATTATACCTCTTAGAGAATACTTATGCTGATAAAATCGAGCAAACTCAGTCTCCTCCGATCGTATGTAATGACACTAGTGATGCTATGACGTTGAGTGATTTAGTGCCTGAAATTCCAACAAATTCAGAAGTGCATGAAGACAAGAACGAAGTCAAGAAATGTCTGAAGACTTGAAGTGGAGGACTGATTGAAGAGCCTGAATGCTTCTTCTGAGGTTCATCAGCAATTCACGAAGGGCATCTATATTTGAGTATTATGTAAAGTCACTGTTTAACTTTGTATCGTAATTATGATCCAAATAAGCACGTAAGAGATATTTTCCGCCGAAAATACGGAGGTTTGGAAAACATTGAAGTGCTTTGGTAAGGAAGAGAAGTATGCAAGGTCATCATGGAAGGTCAAAATGAAGGAACAAGACAAAGAGGAAGACCTCGAAGAATGTGGATTGACGACATAAAGGAGTGGAGTGGGGAATCAGATGAATGCATGAGAAGAGCACTGGACAGAGAACATTGGAGATGTACTGCGCTACAGTGGGTGCGACAACGGATTCCCTAGAGGCTACGGACATGAGTGAGTTACTGATTGTCCTTAATGATTTCAGCATTTGAAAGGTTAAGTGACATTCTGTTTGTGACGTCGTCATGTGAAAGTCTATCGGTCGATTGTTATCACTTTTGAGGCCTAGTTGAACGATTTCGGGCGTGGACAACATCAGACACTGTGAAACGAAAGACTATTCGCTCAAGTAATAGAACTTTGTAATTTTGATAAGTGATTTCTTACATTGTTGCATGTCCTAGTCAACGCATGTACCATGGAGCACTACACTCCGATACAAATACACTGACTACAAATGAATGATCTACTTTGAGGCCTTCCAAGAATTCTAAGTCCGCTAATTCACTTGCAAAGTTCATTAACTAAAATTCTATCACCAGAAAATTAAATCGGTTAAATTTTCAACAGAATTTTAATTGATGAACAACCCCAAATACAAGATATCTCACCAAATTAAGTTAAACACATTGAATGCAGAGGCACGGGAAATTGACCATACATGCTTGAATGACACTACATGGGAAAACATTAATTCCATGATTACATAAACGTTCATGGTGTAGTCATTCTCATACGTCAAGCCAAATCATGTCGTTATGACGAGTTATTTTTTTTTCTTTGACCTAAAGCGGTGTCAAGGTGTCGGCAACCATGTTCGGAACCCTTTCAGGGTTCCCCGACAGGACCCCAACCGATTGAGCTCCAACTTTGATAACCTATTCACTTGATGTGGACACACAAAGCATGACCTATTCAGGCTCAGTGTCTTGTCTCATAATGTAGTTCTCACTTATTTTGTTTTAGCTCATATGGAATTTATTCTTTCATTTCGTCCTGCAGCACTGTATACTTGAAGAAATGACCCTACTCCTTCATTGCCAACAGAAAAAGCACCAAAGATTACTAGTGACTACTTCAAGGCGTGATAAGCAACATTAAAGAAATTATGACTTATCATTAATTTTCCAGTTTGACAGATTGTATATCTCCCAAATCATTGATGACTAGATGACTTGTATAGTAGCTCTGAATGGCATCTATAAGGCGTCATGAAAATTAAAATCCTGTTTTCTTGATAGTAGCATGACATAAAAACTGTATTTCTGTGTCGATTTCATCATATCTTCGACAAAGCAGCTTTCCATCACTCATCACTTTTCAGTGTAATTACCATGATACCTTATATCGTTTTGGAGTCAGTTCTTTATTACTTCGATGTCATTATAACGACTTTTAGCAAATTATCGCACTAAGACAAATTTGTAAGCAATTGAAAACATTGCTAATTAAAGAAAGAGCTTAGTCAGCTGACAGTTTAATTCTTTGAATATTTAAATTGATAATACTTATATTATATAATATTTATATTAATAATATGTAATCGTACCTATCTGGTATGTAGAGCCTTTAGTCACCTTGCAAAAAATATATACTTCATACTACTGTCAAATACCTTTTTCGGTAATACCAATCGTGAATATTTCTTTTTGATAGTGTGATATTTAACTAAATTAGATTTATTGTGAATTTTATGCTCTAAGGGTATGCCGTTGTTGCTACTAGTCTAGCAACAGTAACAGGACGCTTAGTTATCTCAGCTTTATGAACCAAATTGATTGGCATCAATTCATTCAAACGATATCTTTCGTGCAACTATGTTGACTTATATATCTCAAACATAACTTTTTTTGCGTTCATGAATTATAATGTGTCTTTATTTCGGATTGATAATATGCTTAATTTGAAAATTACATAATGCATGGTTGAATACTTACTGATTATTTATTAAATGCCTTAGACTTAAATGTATTAAAATCGAATTTGATATTGCAAGCATGACTCTTGAATGTCATTATCTCGCTACTTGCAAAACAGTAGTAACATTAGTATGATCTTTATTGATAAAAGCCCTTAAATCAACATGCTTCAGATATCATTGATGCTTTCTTTTAACATTGTGCTGGTATGGCTTTAGTATGTAAAGTATGCCACACTTGAAATAACATACGAAAAGCATACAAATATACCGAAAAATATTTTGGAACGCACCCTTCGTATGCAATTGGTATTGAGCGATTAACGATGTATTTATTCGTGACTTGCTCACAAAGTCACCGCAATGAAGAGGTTAAGGATTTGATTCTTGATAATACTGAACAGGAAAACCCTCAGTTGACAATATTACAGCATGCACTATTCATCGAAGATCAACTCACATTTCAGGAAAAAGTGGCCCTGGGTTTCTATTCATCTTGTGAAGGAAGCCCAAAAAACTAGTTGATCTTACTAGATTTCTCGATTTTTAGCAAATTATCGCACTAAGACAAATTTGTAAGCAATTGAAAACATTGCTAATTAAAGAAAGAGCTTAGTCAGCTGACAGTTTAATTCTTTGAATATTTAAATTGAGAAATAATCGAGAAATCTAGTAAGATCAACTAGTTTTTTGGGCTTCCTTCACAAGATGAATCAACTCACATAATTTCACATAGGATCACACAAATCATGTGAACCGTCATCATTTTTCATTAAAGCTCTAACAAAAGATATAATGCAGTGTATATTTTGAGAAGTTCACTCTGAAACCTGAAATATGACATTGAACAGGTAAAAATCTTATAAAGTTGGATTCTGACCAATTTATTTGATGTCACTTGATCTGAAAAGTCACAATCACCTTAAATCAGCGGCCCGGCTTTGATCTTGCTTACTTGTCAGTCAGTTGTGACGAAAATGCAGACTTCTCTCTCTTTCCTCATCAAGACTACTCGGCAGAAGTGATACTTAGCGTAAATTAACTTTCAAGGCAGCGACGACCAATGGAGTCGCTTGCAATAGCCATTGATCGGCGCAGACTCTCCTTCCCTTCTCTGACGGGAGGGCGAAGCGATGCCCGGTGACAGGGAGCCGGCGAGTGGCTGGGCGCCAATCATACGCTCCAGGTGGATGATCGATCCTACACATTTGGAGAGACATCAAAACTCCCTGCTGACGGACCAAACTCTCTCTCTCATCTCTCTCCCGCCTACAGTACGCACGATCTCTTGCTGGGAATCAACGACGCTGCTGCGACCCTTCGGCTCACGACCGCTGTCATTGCCAAGTTGACGACTGTACGTACACTCATATTCTCTGCGAACGCCAAATCTGCTCTCTTAAGGGCCACCACCTGCCTTGCACTTAATAAATACATTCACTCACAGGGATTTGGCCTTTTTTCTGTTCGTACCTTGGGGAGGTCGTAACAGAAAATTGGGGGCTCAGCCGGGAATGTTCCAAATTTCATCAAAGTTGTCTTATGCTACTTACGTTGGCATACTTTTCCCTTAAGCTACTTACGTTAGCGTTTTCGTCAGTTAACTACCGCTTAAATTATCAGTCTTCAATAGTTACATAGACATTTATACTCGCGTCTAGCATAGATTTATTAATCAATTCTGTTCAAAATGGCAGACAGTGAGGTTTTGACGTCTATTCCTTCTTACGAAGAAATTTTGAATTTCAAAAAGACTGAACTACTTGAGTTAGCTAGACACCTCAGCATTTCGTGCAGTCATAATTTAACAAAAGCGGATATCCGCTCTAACATTTTTGCGGCCCTTGGACGCGTTCCTTCTGATCATGGTTCTGTTAACGGCGATATTGAATCTGAGGATGAGGACACTTCTGAAATTAAAGCTTTGAAATTAAAATTGAAAATTGAGCAGGAGATTTCTAGACGAGAGAGATTACGTTATCTACAGGAATCAAAGCCGGTTTCTCCTTCTACTGACAGTTTTGACATTAACAAAGTGGTGAGGCTTGTGCCTCCGTTTAAAGAATCAGATGTGGACAGTTATTTCCTCCATTTTGAGAGGGTTGCTCAAATCATGAAATGGCCGAAAAACATATGGCCAATGTTGCTCCAGAGCGTTTTGGTAGGAAAAGCTCAGGAGGCTTACGTGACCCTGTCGCTAGAAGAGAGTTCGGATTATGAAATTGTCAAAAGTCGCATTTTGAGAGCATTTGAAAAGGTCCCTGAAGCATATCGCTATCGATTTCGCAGCCTAAAGAAATCCGAGTCTATGACCTACTCTGATCTTGCCCATTCTAAAGAAGTCGCATTTGACCGTTGGTGCAGATCCATGATGGTAGATAATTTTGAGCAATTAAGAGAATTAATCCTCATCGAGGAATTCAAACAGTGTCTCCCTGAAGACATGAAGACATTTATCGAGGACAAAGATCCTGACGATTACAAAGCTTGGATTATGTTATCCGAGGAATATGCAATTTCTCGTAAGCGCTCTAATAAAGAGAGGAAAAGCACATTTAATCACACGGATCAAGGCACCTCCAAAATGAAACAGTCTGATAACAGACCAGTTCGAAACCCTTTGAACGGCTCCACCAGACCGGTAACTTGTCACTACTGCAAGAAAACCGGTCACACAATTTCTGAGTGTTTCAAACTCAAAAGAAAGAAAGAGGAAGAGAAAAATTCCGTAAATACAGTCGCCTCCCAAGATGTCTTAGCCTCACCGAAAGGAGATTTTCTCCCGTTCACATTCGAGGGCACAGTCTCGTTGGACAATAAAAATGAGGTCCCTGTCACCATTTTGCGTGACACCGGAGCTATTCGATCTTTCATCTTATCAAATGTGTTGCCATTGTCAGAAAATTCCGCTACCGGAGACATCATTGACACAGAAGGATTTTGGGGAACCGGAACAGTGAAGTTACACAAAATCAACATTAACTGCGAGCTCGTTTCCGGACCAGTAGTTGTCGGAGTGACCGATCACATACCAGCTCGGGGAATTACTCTCCTGTTGGGAAATGATCTGGCCGGTTCGAAGATAAGAAAAGGTGTATCAGTTGATATCAACGATTCGCCCATATCGGAGGAGAAAAGGAAAAATGTTCCTTGTGGTGTGATAACACGCTCACAGGCGCTTAAAAGGACTGAAGATGCAGATAATGATATTCCAAATTCTGAAGGCTCCGAGTAGTCTATCAATACAAATGAATTGATAGCGGCTCAAGAACGGGATAATGAAATCAAAAAGTTATTTGATATTGCTGTTTCTGAGCAAGAAATCAAAACAGTACCCCGTGGCTATTATTTCCAGGAATCTGGCTTGTTAATGAGAAAATGGCGGGACCCTAGAGTCCCTGCAAATAAAGAGTGGTCCGTATTCCACCAAATCGTAGTCCCGAAGAAGTTTAGGGGCGAGATTCTGAGACTAGGCCACGAAGTTCCCATGGCAGGTCATCTAGGCATAAGGAAGACTTTTGATAAAGTGACTCGACATTTCTACTGGCCTGGGATAAGATCAGACATTACTGCCTTTTGCAGACGATGTCATATTTGCCAAGTATCCGGAAAGCCAAACCAAGTGATTCCTAAATCGCCACTTCGACCGCTTCCAATAGTCGAAAGTGCATTTTCGAGGATAATTATTGATTGTGTTGGCCCTCTCCCAAAAACTCGAGCAGGAAATCAGTATTTGCTAACTATTATGTGCGCATCTACACGCTTTCCGGAGGCCATCCCGTTAAAAAGAATTACGGCCGTCCAAATTGCAGACAGCCTGCTGAAGTTCTTCACGTTTGTTGGACTCCCTAAGGAAATACAATCAGACCAGGGCTCAAATTTCATGTCGGGCTTGTTTCAGCAAGTCGTAAACCTGATCGGCGCCAAACAAGTGCGATCATCAGCCTACCACCCTCAGTCGCAAGGAGTATTGGAAAGATTCCACTCTACGCTGAAGACCATGTTGCGGTCCTTCTGTATTGAACACGAAAAAGACTGGGATAAAGGTGTTAATTTTGCGATATTTGCAGCCAGAGAAGCCACTCAAGAGTCATTAGGCTTCAGTCCTTTCGAACTAGTGTTCGGCCACGCAGTCCGAGGCCCGTTAGGTTTGCTGAAAGAAAGTCTCTTAAATGAAAATCTACAACAGAAAGATTTGCTGTCATATGTTTCAGATTTCCGTGAAAAGTTAGTGAATGCTAACTTGATAAAGGAATATTATGCAAGATCAATTGAGTCCGATTCGGTTCTTAGTGTGCAAGATATTGATTTTGAAATTAAAAATGACAATCAAAACGCGAGATTAGCGAATTCTGATATAATGAAAGATATGAAATCACTGACAAATCATCTGCCATCAGACGAAGGAAATTCACTCGAAAACTTGATAGTAGAATTCAAGAGCATCTTCGGCGATGTACCGTCTCGTACGGATGTTATTGAGCACGACGTCTGTCTAACGAGTGATATCACTCCGATCAAATCACATCCGTATCGAGTAGGCCCAGACAAAAAGAAAATTATTCAAGAAGAGGTCGATTATATGTTAAAACATAAAATTATCGAACCTAGCAATAGTCAGTGGGCATCTCCTTGTGTAGTTGTCAAGAAAGCCGATAATTCATATCGATTTTGCACAGATTATAGAAAATTAAATGCAGTGACTAAAAGCGATTCTTTCCCCTTGGCCAGAATCGATGATTGTATAGATTGCATTGGGAAAGGCAGATATATTTCAAAATGTGATGTTTTGAAAGGTTATTGGGGCATCCCTCTGACCGAAAGAGCTAGGGAGATATCGGCATTTGTCACGCCAGATGGACTGTATCAGTACCGAGTAATGCCCTATGGCATGAAGAATTCTCAAGCTACATTTCAAAGACTAATGACAAGTTTACTGAGAGGTATGAAGAATGTCACAGCCTATGTTGATGACATTGTTGTACATAATGATAGCTGGGAGGAGCATCAGAAATCTCTGCGCGAGCTGTTTGTCAGGTTGCAAGAAGCAAACTTGACCGTTAATTTGAGCAAAAGTGTGTTCTGTAGAGCCGACGTCACATACTTAGGACATGTAGTGGGGCATGGAAAAGTTAAGCCAGTAGATGGACATGTTGAAAAAATGAAAAACTTTCCTCCACCAACTGACAAAAAAGGTGTAATGAGATTCCTCGGCATGTTAGGTTACTATAGGCGATTTTTGCCAAACTTCTCGACGGTTGCATTTCCTCTGACCGATCTACTAAAAA
The DNA here is from genome assembly GCA_907163375.1 of Prostheceraeus crozeri. NCBI lineage: Eukaryota > Metazoa > Platyhelminthes > Polycladida > Euryleptidae > Prostheceraeus > Prostheceraeus crozeri. The sequence goes on from CAJQUW010004989.1 coordinate 427,572, forward strand.
AGACCTCAAAGTTTATTTGGACTACTCCTTGTCAGGAAGCATTCGAGTCATTAAAAACTATGATGTGTGATACACCGATTCTAAATGCTCCAGACTGGAACAAACCATTCGAACTCATGACTGACGCAAGCGACGTAGGCATAGGTGCAGTGTTGACACAGAATACTGAAGGTGAAAGATTTCCAGTTGCATATTTCTCGCAAAAGTTAAATAAGCACCAAAAGAATTACTCTACAATAGAGAAAGAGGCCTTCGCCTTACTCAGTGCAGTTAAACATTTTGAGATTTATATTGCCTCTTCAGTGGGTTCAGTAAAAGTTCACACAGATCATGATCCGTTGATTTTTTGCAATAAAATGAGGTTCAAGAATCGTAGATTACTCGCTTGGTGTTTAGCTCTTCAGGAGTTTAACCTTATTGTCTGTCATATAAAGGGAAAAGACAACATTTGGGCTGATGCCTTATCCCGCACCGGTTCCCAGTTTTCTGACAGATCTACCCAGGATCCGTTTCAGAGACCAAACAAATCCTGAGTGAATTAAAAGGTTGTGATGTACATTTTCGTGGTGATTGGAGAACATTTCTTCGCGTTTCAAGTCATCGCAATGCTCCGATTTATCAACGCTCTTTTATGCCGGGGGATGTGACGAAAATGCAGACTTCTCTCTCTTTCCTCATCAAGACTACTCGGCAGAAGTGATACTGAGCGTAAATTAACTTTCAAGGCAGCGAAGACCAATGGAGTCGCTTGCATGAGCCATTGATCGGCGCAGACTCTTCTTCCCTTCGCTGACGGGAGGGCGAAGCGATGCCCGGTGACAGGGAGCCGGCGAGTGGCTGGGCGCCAATCATACGCTCCAGGTGGATGATCGATCCTACACATTTGGAGAGACATCAAAACTCCCTGCTGACGGACCAAACTCTCTCTCTCACTCTCTCCCGCCTACAGTACGCACGATCTCTTGTTGGGAATCAACGACGCTGCTGCGACCCTTCGGCTCACGACCGCTGTCATTGCCAAGTTGACGACTGTACGTACACTCACATTCTCTGCGAACGCCAAATCGGCTCTCTTAAGGGCCACCACCTGCCTTGCACTTAATAAATACATTCACTCACAGGGATTTGGCCTTTTTTCTGTTCGTACCTTGGGGAGGTCGTAACACAGTTAAATGGACAAAAATATTTTAATGGGTAAGGGCGAAAATGGGCGTTGTGTTCTGACGAAGTGGAGATACAGAAGGAGACATTTCACATCAAAACTTGACAATCTTGAATATTTTCTCCGTGCACCCGGTTCCATTATAATTTGTAGAGCTGGGCACGCGACTATTTCTTACCGCAAGTCCGCGATCGATATCGGGCAGTTACTATATCTTATACTTCTTCAAGTAAGTGAAGGTATACGAAGTTTGATCCTTACTGCAATGTTTATTTTTTAAATTTGTGTTTAGCTGATGAAAAATGCACATCATGTCATAGGCCTACTTGTGCTTCCCAAGTTCAAATGAATGATAGCGTCATATGGCTTTGGCCCATGTGTGCCTACATAGATCCTGATAATGAATCGAATGCAATTACTATGCGCGCTACGATGACAGGGACTCGAGAACATGAATGTATTCATCAGAAATAAAATCTATTGCGCAGAAACGTACTCAATGATGTGTTCAGCTCTTGCCAATAAGGAATGCAAATAGTTTTATCAGATGTTCGACTTTGAATTAATAACGATTATTGAGAAACGATGAAATACAAAACAAATATTGAAATTGCTAGGTCGAAGAGCAATCATAGGCTGCTTTACAGCACAATTGACATTTTATGATGTTTCAAGGAGGTAATTTTTCTAGCAGGTAATTTAACACTAGGATGGCTGAAAAGTCGAAATCGACTTGTCGTCTACTGTTTGATAAAAATTTCTGTCTTTCCAAGTACTCCCTATTATGCTGTCTGATATGTAAATTAATTATTTTCATCATACTACCAGAGAATAGGGATAGGTAGAGTGTCGACTCAAAAAAGCATCTGTTTACAGTGAAAATTTTCGTATGAAAAGATTCAGTTTCTTGCGGAGATTTTACGTTCCCGTGGTCCAAAAATTTATTCGAGCAGTTCTAAAAAATGTCAAAATTTTGCCAATTTATATACTACCGAGATGAGTCCTCTATGTAAGTAGTATGCAACAAGTTGGATCTCAAAAGGAATGAATATTTGCTAGTAAACATCCTAACTAAGCGGAAACTAAGCTAATTATCAAAGGAATTTCATGATCCGTTTTATAATGGAAGTCTTCATGAAAGAGTCGACATCCTATTGTGCCTTCGTGGCTGAAATTTCATATTTCTAATTCATGAAAGCAATAGCAGGTCATTTAGTTGCCAATTCCACAAATATTACCTCTCCATAGCTGTCATGACACGAACAATCTGTAAAATAATATCATTTCCCTCTGCATTGCTATCATGATCAGTCAAGTCCGTTGTAATTTCTTCAAAACAGCATAAATGTGTATATCTCACATTTGGAAACAATTCCGACTGTATCTCCCTCGAGTTCATTTAATAAAATCGAAAGTGTATACACATTGGGGATTTAATAAATGCGGAGTTACCACTCTACCTAATATACTTACTCTATGCATACTATAATAAACTGTTGCTATTTTCCTTGCAATTATTGTTGTTACGTAATATCATGACAATATACCTTAATTGGCGAAAAAGTCGATGTAGACTGCTGAAGGGAAATATAACAGCTTATCGTGATATTTGACAACGCAATCAATACGCTATCCATCATTCATCGGTAATCCTAATTTCGGCATGTGATAGAATGCGTTGCGTCTCACCCTCGAACACTTGTTGACGTCACTCAGTCAAGCTAAAAGAGAAAAAGACGACCGTTAGGCACAATTCGAAAGTATAGAAAAAAAGTTGAGCTCGTATCATCGCCGTCAAGAAAAATTCGAAGAAGTTCTTGGTAGTACTCGCATTTTTGTGAATTACATACCAAAGCCAAAAGGGCAAAAACGTGTGTCTCATGTCTGCGATGCATTCATCTCCTTCAATTGATGCCACAACAAATAAAAAAGAAACCTGAAATCGCACTTTCATATAAAAAGTGCAAAGTCAGTGCCGACTGCTTTGATGTGATGTCTAAACACCCTTCCACATGTTCCTGGTGGCCAGTTGTTGAATGGTATAAGATTTTTGAATCCGTTCAAAGCGATTACCAGCGAAGCAACTCTCCGTCAGTTCGATTGGCATCCATGCAAGAGCAGTTGTCGGAAGACTTTTATAAGAGGAGGAGGCATCAAAGGCCTACTTTGGATATTCCTCCAAATAATGTTCTGCCACAGACAATGTCAAGCTACCAAACAATGCAAAAAATGTTGCGGTCACGATATTCAAAGTTTAGTTTGAGGCCTAGATGTGGCTAATGGAAGAAGATTTATTCAAATCAAATTACCATCTGTAGGTGTCGAAACTGTTAGTTTTCTTTGGTATACCTGAAATTAGCGTAAGTAGGCCTGTGTGTTGATCGATTGATTTATGGAGACCATGTCAATTGTGGAGATGTTCATGACCTACATGCTTTTTTATTGCTTGGAATTATATCAAAAGCTAGCACAAAATGACAGACATTTGAAGTGATCAACTTTATATGAAGACAAACATAGAAAAAGTGAAAGTAGGCCTATTGTGAGATGAAATAATTCCTCCAATATCAGTCAAATTACGATGGCAGTAAACAGGAAATACTGGAACACAGGCAGTAATGGAAACATGATGCATTTGCAGGTACGCAAAATCAAATAATGAAAAAGTCGTTTCCGACTTCTCAGCCATCGAAAGTACATAAATCTTCAGCCATCGTAGCTTTAAGAAAACTAAAGATATGTTTTTAAAACTATTAAAGATGTGAACATTAATTAATTTGATTTACTGATTAATCTTCAACATTTCTGACATTTTTGATCAAAATCGCGGAATCCCGGTCTTAAGTCTGAATTTAATCCTCGATCGCGGACTAAAAGTCAAAATTCATTCCGTTATCTTACGCATGATCCGCATCTTAACTTCGGACTTCACTTACGCGATGCCCAGCTCTGCGAATTTGAAAGGAGAACGCCTTCGGAAAACATGCAAATCCTTTCGCCTTGACAGCTTAATCATGCACGAATGACTGACAAACTTGGGATGTAAAGTGACGTAAATCATTATAAAAATCAACTTCAAGTTCTGTAGAAGTAACACGACAAAAGTAAAGATGCTGAAATAAATTCTACTAACAAAAACAAAAGAAAGTAGTGCAAAGAAGAAGAAAAGTGTTAGCCAGTAGTCAAATATCACGTCAGAAAAACAATTTCTTGATTGCTGATGACATCACTGCCGGCACCTTTAATATACAGCACTTATTTTCCAGATTCCTTCTTTTCAAATAACCCTGTAAGTTGCGTTGTATTGCGCACACCCCCACCCGATGATCAGCAACAAATTGGTATTTTACTGTCGGGGGATTATTTAAGATGCTCTTTAATGCGTGTGCCTATCATTCGCGATGTCTCATCAATATTGGAGCATAATTTACATCTAATTTTGAAAATGAAGCTCTTCCCAAAGCAAGAGACTTTTTTTCTCTTTTTTTGTTAACTTGCAAGTACCACAATCAGTTGAGCATTGCAATTTTTCTTCCGTGGGATAGAATTTGTGTCTTAAGCTACCACCCTAATCAGCAAAATATTTACACTATTGCACACCTGTTCTCCGTATCAAGTTAGTGTTTTTCTTTCGATGACTTTGTTGGCAAAAGGAATCTTCAATGATATTCGACGGGCATTCATTAGATATCTCTTTAAAAACACCTGGCAAATCGCCTTAGTTAGTGTGCCTGCAATAATTAATAAATGCTGTTTCTTGCAAACACTGTAAATAATTAATTATTGAGTTGCATCCTGAGTTGAAAAATGGAAACAGACTTGAATAGATGTCATTTCATCCAATATCAGGAATCACTGATAGACGTTGAGATCTTATCGGACAATAAGATGAAACACTTACTGCGCAGAATAAGTTCAATTCAGTGAGACAGGTTTTATTGACGAACAATATATTTGACGAATGGTTACAACCTTGCGCGCAAACCATCGATGACTGCTATCTGATGAAATGACAGTGATTCCTGATTTTGGATGAAATGACAGCTATTCAGGTCTGTTTCCATTTTTCAACAGAGGATGTAATTCAATAATTAATTATTTTATTTACGTGATGTTTTCTTAGATTTGTCCTTATTTGTACTTGACATGTCTTTGGATTTCAGTTTTCTGTGTCTCCTTAATAAATTGCAAGGGATATCCATTACAAAGAAATCTATTGAAAATCTTTTGAGTTGAATTCAATCAACTTGTCTCTAGACTTTGTCAGCGACAGCTGTAATAGAAAAATGAATGAACTAAAACACAAATATCAGACTGAAAAGACTACATGACACAATTAAATCTAAAAAAAGATAAAAAGGTTTAGTCAATGTGACATTTGTGAACAGATCGGTCATGAATATAAGCCTAATTGCAATTATAGAATTTAGTTTACGAATTTTCAGGCAAAATTTGTGAAATAAAGTACATTGCCCAAAGTAGTCGACTTTTCCGATCTCGGGATGTTGAACACGGAAGTAATGTCAGAAATAGAGACAAGAAAACTTCCCTGAGTGATCATTATCTAGAACACCTTTCCGCTGAAATGATGGACATTAATCATTTCAACTGCAACATTTTGGGTAATTAAGAATCGGTGATATCTACTAAGACACCTGAATTTCGCTGGATTGCCTCGAAAATGCCAAATTTGATGAATAGACATCATGAGTTATTGTGAGGATACACCAAATTCAAGACCAAAGTTTATAACACTTGTCATGTAGCCCTTCCAGTTTACCCTTGAAACAGTCTGTAGGACGAAACGCGTCGGGCTATTTTGGTTTTAATTGAATAAAATTTGATTTAATTGAATAGAATCTCGTGACCTAAGAGGGAGGAAACGCATTTTTTTATTTTGATTTTAACAGTGATGAATTGAGGAGTTTTAGGTCATATTAATAAAGCAAGAAATTTATTCTTTTCTTAAATTCTTTGGGCTTTCTACATCTTTTAGAAATCGATTTCGCAACTTCAACTTTGTTTCAACTTTGTCAAAACAGTCACAAGTAGCGTGGTGATTCAACTTGGTGGAATTGTCATATTTATTTATATTTTGCGACATTTTTGATGAAGTTGGATGAAGTTGCACCCCAGAATTTTCCTTATCTTACTCATTTCCTGTATATTGTAAAATACCATAATTTTACAGGATTTCAATGAAAGTGGCTCCTTTGCTTGAACAGTGATTACTAAATCCGACAAAATTTTGAGTTTGGACTTTGGGTTCTGACTGTATGAAAAAGTCAACTCAAGGCATGAAAGAAGTGTCACCATCACAATTGGTGTAAAACCTGCTGTCTCATGGAGATTAAAGTATTTGTTCGAAACACAGGGTTGGGCCGATAACATGTCCACTCATCTCAAAATTTCACCGTTAAGAAATAGGCTGGGGCATATGGTCCTAGTGACCTTAAAACAGCGTGCTCATTAAGCCAAACGATAATAGTTGAATTATAGGCTTATGCATGTGCGCACTGGACGACGAGCAAAGTCATTCTTTCCTTTTTGTATCAAGGAATATAACATAAGACAATGAATGGAGATTCTGAACCTATTATATGAACCAATTTATCTTTTTCTTGTATCTTCTTCTTACTTGTATTGATGATTTTCATTCAAAAAATATATGCAGTTATTATTATTATTATGTGAGTCAGTGATTATCAAGTTCTGAAACAATGTGACGTATTTTATTAACTCCTGGCCTAGTTCTTTGCTAAGCACTCGCCACAACGGCTATCACATCAGTTGATCTTGAATATGAGAATGCATGTTCTTTGCCTGTAATTAATGATTGATAATTGGAAATGAAAAGCAAATATCCCACGTAAGTTGGATAAAAAAAACAAACTTGGAAAATCGCTCTGCAAATCGTTGCTAAGTTTTGACGCTCAATACTCACACATTACGCAATCTCAGTATATGTGATTCAGCTTCCAAAACCACAGATGGCGCAATCAACTTCAATCTTTTTCTTCAGCAAAGCAGCAAACTCGAGGAATTCAAGATCGTGTTTGAAATTCCAAGTTCATAATACAACTAATAATCACTTTCATAGACATCAAGTTTTAATTGAATTATTGACAACCACAAAAAATTCAAACATATACACAGTAAATCGCTCAATACCAATCACATAAGAAAGTAAGTGAGATGTGGTATGAAAAACATACCAGATTTCTGTAAACATACGAGAATCTCGTATCAGATGTTAGTTTCAAATTATATGTAATTTTGGTATATGTTTGTATGTAATTGTCGTATCCAGCGATTTACAGTGTGGTGCTGCAAAAATGTGGTCGATCTAACATTTAGAACTATGACAGTTTTCAAATGCTGTGTTTATCAATGATCAGATTTACAGTGAAAGTTGCCTTTAGAAAATATTTAGTGATTGTCAGAAATCATTTTAGTTTCCATATGTTTAGACCAAATACTTTGTCACGCAACATGATTATTTCCTACATCTTTGATAAAAGAATGCTGAGTCTACAGCCATCATTTTTGACACGGGATGTCTTCAGATCATTTCCCATGATGTGAATGTGCGATTATCATGTTTCTGATTGACCATGCATGCGAGAATGTGGCTGAATGTATTTGAAGTTGACCAGAATGTCTGCGTTTGCCGACATTAGGAGGTTTGTAAAATCTGAATGTTCATCTTCATAGACAAATGTTCACGGACATGATAGGAAATGACTTGAAGGCATTCCATGTCAAAAATTATGACTCTAGAGTTTATACTTGAATATGAGAGAAAACATAAAAAACTTCGCTTTAACCAAAAACTGCAATTCTCATCCCACTGGATGAACATGTGTTTTTCGTTGATCCGAACTGACGAGAGCAGGAACCAGGTAGAACTTGGCGAACCCGCAAATTCGTGGTAAGCATAGGGTGTGCATAATTCTGTGCAGGTCTCATTATCTACCTCGTTCCCTGCAGAAACTCACTCTGGCTGCCGGACTAATGACAGTTAAACGTGCCAAGATAATAATATCGACGTCTCCTTCGAAATTCAGTCACCAATAACTTTGATTTTTCAAATTCCATAATTTGCGCTTGTTATGTGGCTCAGTGGCTGTATTATTTTATCTATCGCATTATTTCTATAGATCACGACGTGGGCTACTTTTCATTCGCACGGTTTGTGTGCATTGTGTAACAGTTAGACAGGGATGCGCGTGCTCACATCAACATTAGTACTCTACTTCTCAGTGATAATGCTGCGATTTATTAACTTTTACATATTTCCAGCCAAGAGTAAATGAAATTTCAAGATCCGTCACGGTCCGGTCCTGTCAGTTGTTTGTTCCACTTACAACTCTAGATGTGTGAAGAGTTTTTAATGAACACAGAGATAAATTGGTTTATCTGCGTGCTTGAGTCTAGAGATGACATTTTTCAGTAGTGATGGCCACGATCAGAACTACACGAGGGGCAAGAAGATCATTTTTCCATTGAACATGGTGCAAATTCAAGTCAGGATTCTGACAAGCCAGAGAATTGAAGCCACATTAAACTCAAACATTTAGTAAATTGAATTTAGATCGCAAAGAGTCGAACGGTGTGAATAATGTTTTCATTTGACGAATTTATCACAGAGGAAATTTGAGTCAAATATACATACATGCTTTCCACTAGACATGCCTGTAATCTGACTGTTGAAGATTGTATGTTCGCAGATATGACATGCCTCTGCAATGCGCGCGCTTGGCCAATCACGCAAATGATAGGCAGACGAATATCTATGTCAATCTCTATCGCGTGCTACCATTGCATGCAGTGGCTGGGATAGAAATGCATGCAAGTGTGTCCGCTCTATACTAACCCACACGCAAATAAATCCATCTCTGTGGCTATGAAACACACACTTTGTAGAAATGAAAAGTTCATGAAGAATCTAGAAAAATACTGAAATATCTGTTTGCTCGATAATCATGTGATGCATGATAGTCCCCATGTGAGGAATTTTAAGAAATAATGTTTACAATGAGATGACGTTCATGAGAGAAAAAATAGAATGAAGAACCATTTAAATAGCAGATTAATTATCCAAGTGTCAATGGGTGTGTGTAATAAAACTGACTTAAGACTTGTTGAGTTCACGCATCATCTTTGCTGAGCATGAGCTGACCCATCGCATCATAAACAAAACTTACAAAATGAAGGTAGACGCAATGGGACACTCAGCATTCTGAAAACTTAGCAAGTTTAATATTGTTCAAAGTACATTTTCCATTTTCTATGAAAGCTTTATGTTTCATTTTTAATGACACTTACTACCAGCAAGTAGCGAGCAAGATTCATCTATAAATATCACTAGTTCATCTTCTCTTATTGATAAATTGCAGACTTGTTTATCAGATGAAAGTAGAAACAGCCACATAAATTGTCCTCACATATGACGTGTCAAACACAAGGTAGAAAGCTACAATGAAAGACATAATTAAACCATTCATCTATGCTGTCGATCTTCTTCGCTAATCAAAATTTGATATTAAAAATACACAATCTTGTAGTGTAATTTGAGCTTGTAGACGTTGCATTAAAGTAAGAACATAAGTCATTATTTAGGAAGTATCAACGGCGTCTGAAATTATTGCACCTAAAAATTTGGTTTCAATCTGTCTTAATAGGGTTTCAATGTTCGCTGAAATCCAATATGAGGACAATATATTTTTTGGTGGAGCATTGTTTTGACTGCTTCCTTATCACACTTTTTATTTATGTCTGCAATTCACCTATAATGTCTCATGGAAAGAAAGGTAAGTTTTTTATGAACTTCGTAATGAACTATCTCAACTTACGCGCAACGTTCAATCGTGATAAAGGATATTTGGTGGATCAAAGATGGAAGTCTATTCTACAGTGACTGATTTCTCAGCATCTATCTCGTACATTAGTAACTTTCCTAATTTCGTACATTACTTCTTTCATGATACTACACAGTTTGAAAGTAGTATGCATAACTTTGAATTTTAGTACGTATTACTTAAGTAATGTCTGTATGTCAGGTCTTATGATGCACCGGTAATTGTATTGGATTTTCCTCCTGGCACTGTGGCTGACTAGTGTTGTTTCTTGTCTTCACTTTTACCTCTGCCTGCCTGAATACGAGAAAAGCGCTCTGAAGCGTGCCTTTAATAAAAATTTTCGAATCTGATATTGGCATTTTGAAGTACTAAATGTTGACAAATTCAACGCAACTTATTGACACATTTATTTTGATAGATTTAGTCACGCATCTTGACAACCGATCTCCGCTGCATATCTGTAAGTTCCTATGTGTTGAATTGAGACCTGAGCTTCACGAATTCTCTATTGGAAACTATCAAAGTAGCATTTACTGAGCTGACAGAAGGAAGAAGGTTTTCTATGACAAAAAATAAAAGCACACGTCATAAACCTGTTATTACTAAATATTTTTTTTCAAAAAGATTGCACTACAATCGTTCGCTGTAATTCTATGAATTCGTTACTTGGTGGCAGAAGGCATGCCATGTCAACGAAGCAAAACTAATTTGTTCGTGTGAGCACAGCGACAATTGGTCAGCATAAACCTGCGCAAATCTAAACCCGGTTTTTCAATCAATGGAGCACAATTATTCTCATTGATTCTGTTCTGTATATTTCTTGTTTTAATTGATTGTTTCCTTTTTTATTCCAGCATCTTACATCCCTTACTTTTAATTTACTCGTATTTCAATGACCCCTTGGGCGATTGCTTCTCAACAATTCCATACAGATGCCATACCACACATGAATATAGACTGCCGCACCATGTAGACAGCGATATGCACATGTAGGTCATTGAAATATGGAGGGCATGTACGGAATAGCCTACGATGAAAACACTAATCTTTCGACAAAGGAATGTCGTATATACCGTGTACACGACAGTGATCGATGGATTTCTTAACTCAAATAGGAGCATGCCTGGTCTGTCATTCATAGTCCTTAATAGCCATGTATTTTGAAGCAAAAGTATACTTGCTTTAACCCGGCTTGCCGTTGGGATGAATTTCCAGCCCAATCACAACCCAATCCCATTGACAATTTCAATTGGGATCCCAATAGAAATTCCAATAGCCTGCTTTAGAGCTAAAAACGTACACGTTGACCCCAAGCTGCATCGGGCCTTTCCGCTTAGGCCTACCATTTGTGCTACTTCTTGAATCCACGAAGTCCACGGATGTAGGTTTAGGACCACACTGGCCTTAATAGTAATAGGAGCTTTAATTGTTTTCACACAGTTATGTATAATAAGCCTACTATATGGCTAAATGTTGCACCGAGACTGTCTTCACGTAAGAGCTTATAGGGGCCTACGTGTACAGCTGACATGTTACGAGCTACAAACACACTTGGTATTAGTTAAGCCTATATCGGATAGTGCGGTGTTAATAAACTGCTCGCCACACGAGGTTTTTTTGAAGCCATTGTTCCTGCACAGTGTGACACTGTTACAGCGTCGTACTATTACCCGTTTCAATCAATACCCCATACGCACGCGCAAAGCAAGAGTCGATGCACAAGAAGGCCTCCGAATCAAGCCACTATTTTTAGCAACTTGGGAAATTAAAGCCATAAAGTAGGGTTAAAGCTGACTGTGTCAATTGTGCGAATCACACTAAGAGCTCTCAATGCTTGAATTCGAGAGAGGCAAGGTCAGACTGAAAACACAGCAAGACGAACTGCTCAGTACAACCCGAAAACTGACCAATGTCAACGATTACATGTATATTTTGTTGGGAGAGGGCTTATTGGGATCTATTGGGATTTATTGTGAATGGGTCGGATTTTTGGTAGACCAATCCCAACCCAATCCCAATAGCTATTGGGATCCTAATTGGAATCCCAACCCCAACGCCAAGCCTGGCTTTGACCCTTATCAGGCCAAGGTTTCCGGACGCTCTTGTTGGCTAAGTGTTTACATTTTCTCAAAAATGAACAGAAAGTAGCCATTAATGCCACATATTAATGAAACAATGTATAAATGAATGATTGATTTCTAGAAATAATTACATACATGCATCACGAACAGTTTTGTAAGTAGGCTCACTGTGTTTAATTTATCCATTTTGATGCTGGTGGCAACTAAATTGCGAATACCTTTGTTTGCAATTTATTATATATTTTGTTAATTTCACACAAGCATCTCACATTCTTTTTCTGCTGATCGCATAGATGTGTCAAAATTTTCATGTTGCTTTTTATTGCGCTTTAAGTAGTAAGAAATTATTTTTGGGATTTCGAAACATGCACAATATTGACTTCAATTGCATCACACCCAAGGCACAGACTTTTTATGTACAAGTAACAAGTACACAGAAATAAACAATATGTACTAGGCAATTTTGAAATAAGTTCGATTTTGAAAAATAAATCCGAAACGAGCATGCATGTGTTAGCTTTATAAAGTACATATAAAATCAATTTATCTTTTTGTATGTAAAGGAATATGTTTACAGAGTAATTATCGTTCAGTTATAATGATCTCTGTCGGCTCGGCACTTGCATCGGTAGATCTGGATCGGGTCGGAAGATTTTAGTAGAGGTGACTTCGATATCATATGATTTCAAAATGAGCGTACAATACATGTAGAGTAAGTTAAAAAGGATTTGAATACTAGACGAAAATATTTAGTAATTCTCCCACTGCTCAGTACATCTATAAATAATATTCAAAAACGAACTTAATATGAGAAGTTCCGGTAAAATCTAATATTATGGGTACCAGATGATTTGCTACGAAATGATGAACAAAGAAATTGGATACAAACTTAACAAATTTTTGATAGATTTCGTGATAGATTTCGAATATGGCATATAAACAATTCAAAAAAGGAATTTCTTTGATGAATCATGGGAAGCTAAATCAAATTTGTTTTCATCGGATAAACATCTGTTGGAGTTGGACGATCAGTCTCATAAGATGATTAGAGGTTATCGATATAATCAATTTTATGATAATGCTGCGCGCAATTATAGATCTTACAATTCAAATTTTGATAGAAACAAACCATACTTTCAAAATCGTAATACTTTCAAAACCAAACTTAACATAGCAAACGACTTTATACCTCTGAAAGAATGCAGAATATCCCTTTCGATAGAAATTTGAGCGGCCAAAATGGAAACTATCAGAAGAAGATCTATAAACCATTTAATAATAATTATAACAGAAGTAACTATTTAGTCTCAAATGAATAGGTGGATAATTTTGAAATTGAAGCCGATAATTTTTTTGGATCAACAGGTGTCTCTATAATTAACTCATCTTCGACAAATTTAGATGATGACTGCCGTAAGATATTGAGTAAGGGTTATAAATTCACTCATTTACTAAATCTAATATTGAACAACTTGTGTTGAATGCATTTGAATTTTGTTGAAAACTTAGATTGAGGAATAATTATTTCAGGAATAACGTTTCTGACAATTCTCTTCAGCTTAAATACAGTAAAAATAGTCTTGATCCTACAGAAAGGTCAAAATCCAGAGTTAGATTCACTGATACATGCAATTGAGAAAAAATGTTGAAAAATTAGCAAAACCCCGAAAAATGAAACACAATATTTTTTATAAAGATTCCCAATCAATCGATTTCATGAAAAATAATGAAGAAATATACATAACAAAAGCAGATAAGGGAGGAGCATTTATAGATAGAGAATTTTATAAAAAACGAATGACAGAAGAACATTTACAAGATAGTGACACACACTGAAATTGAGGATTATAGCCCTCACACAACTTTAAATAAAACTATGAAATTATTGAAAATTGACGATTGCAATATAAAAATTTGATTCGAAAACTCCCTCATTATACGGGCTTCCGAAAATTCATAAACATTATGACAATTTCAAGAATCTAACTATTGATGGTTTTGGTGTCGAGCTCCAGAGAATCTTAAATTTAGACCGATTATTAATTACATTAATGCTCAACTTTAAGACTTAGTGAATTACTTGATGAAATATTGAAGCCACTAGTTCAAAAGTTACGGAGTTATTTCAAAGACACCTTTGATTTTCTAGAAAAATTTCCGCGAGCTATCGACAATAACACAACATTCGCTACTTTTGATGTTCTCGCCTTGTGAACAAATATCCCTCACAGTTTAGGACTATAGGCAATAGATTACTGGCTACAAACCAACAGGACTGGTCTATCATCGAATCGTTTTTCGAATGATTTTATTATTAAAGGACTTGAAATCATACAGAAAAATAACTTTTTCAATTTGACAGTAAATTTTATCTTCAAATTTCCGGAACCGCCATGGAAATCAAAAATTGCACCTGCATATGCATCACTCACTATGGGTTTCCTTGAAATAAAATTATATGATAAGGTCATGTCACAGTGGAGTCATATTGATTCAGAATTGATTCAAAATTGATTCAGAATTGATTAAGCAATATTAGAAACGTTATTTAGATGACTGTTTTTTGCTATGGAGACAAGATTTCGGTGACATTGAAGAATTTCACGAAATGCTAAATAATTTGCACGCAAAAATTGAATTTACAGCCGATTTTAAGTCCAAAGTTATAAACTTTTTAGATGTTACACTATATAAAGGGCATGATAAGCTTGAAACTGACTTTATTACAAACCCACCGATAGTTTTCGTTTTGTTCCATTCAACTAATCCATTGTCATATATTACAAAATATACCATGTAATCTTTCTGGGAGAATCTCAAGAATTGTGTCAGAAGAACATAGGAAAAATAAAAGAGTAGTCATGTTTTTTAGTAGTTTGTCAATTTTTAACGTTTACCTACCTGGGTCGACTGTAGTCGACAAATTTTAAATTTGAATAAATTGATTGATTTTGCATAAATTGGATTTCTACAGTCTTTTTTAAAATGGAGAAGGTTATCTGATCAAGAAAAAAAATGAAAATCGATGAATAAAAAATCTGGGAAATAACGAGTTAAAAAGAAGCACTTGAGGTTGAGAATGAAAGTATAATTGCAACCTGTCGAATTGCTATTTTAACAAACATTACCTCTCCAAGGCTTTCATGGCACGAGCGATCTGTAAAATGCTATCATTCGTTCTGCATTACAATCATGATCAGTCATTTCCGTGGTAATTCCTTCAAAACCTCAAAAATTTGTATCTCACATTTCGAAACAATTCCGATCTGTTTCCCTCTTGAGTTCATTTAATAAAAATCGAAAGTGTATACACATTGAGGATTTAATAAATGCGGAGTTGCCACTCTACCTAATATACTTACTCTATGGTTCAGACTATAAAAAACCGTGAGACTAATTTTAGCTGTTAATTTTAACGGATATTTTCGGTTTACAGTTTACAGTGAATTTATTAAAATCGAAACTGTTTACACATTGGGGCAATACACATTTATACAGAGCTGCTACGCTACCAAATATACATACTCTATGTTATCTACAAAACTTAAATTAGTCCTTAAACTTAAAATGACATGTGTACAGAGGTCTTAGACACAATTTACATTAGACAGTGTGTTATACAACATTCACCAACTTTGTTAAACATCAAAGCATCAAACGTTTGTAAAAGACTCACCTCATCTTTCTCATCTGACTTACATGTAGTTGATTAGCATCTGTCTCGAGAAAATGTAGAAAGCACATTTTGACCAATCCATTTATCCCGCAATTCGATCGATTTTGATGGGAAAGTGTGTTAAGTCTCCTGGTATGACTGCACAGGTTTGCCATTTAGGCTACTACTGCACAGCTTTAATAGACCATTTTCATAAACTCTGTCGACTAGTGATTTATTTATTTGCAAAATTACTTGACGAAAGTCAACTTGCCATTCGAAGTCAGAAACCACATAACCTCGGAGAGATGAATACGCGAGGAATGATTCACGCACATACAGCGATGTACATCTGATGTCTTCCATAGCAGCCATTGTTATCCGACAGCTTTCCTGCTGTCTGACAAGCAATGACTCACGCTCTCGTCACGACAACGGCGTGCACCTAAGACTTATTATTCCCTTTAGTAAGTCAACCTACTAATTCAACATAGCCTTCTGAAGCTTTAGTTGATGGAGCTTTAGGATGCAGATTTCTTACACTTTAAGATGTGCCAGATTACAGTGACATGCAGATGATTTTCCATTTGTAAGAAAGACATAAATTAATATAATGTACACAAGCCCTCGAAATCATGATATGTATAATCGTCGCTGTCACCATGATAAACAGACCTGAGATATTCAAAGCCAAATTGAACATAATTATGACATGTGGAGTTTGAGACAAGTTACTGGAGACGCCAAAAACTGATGATTTGTGGATCCATTGAGTTCATATGTAGCATAAGGACATTACATTTTCATAGTTATTCACACAAACGTACACAGCATCGGGTTCTGACAGTACATGAAGTAGATCTATCTACTTTAATGCTTTCCCTAAAATTGAGACTTAAGAGTTTGATTGAGCATGACATCATTAATAATATTGAGCATTTTTCAAATTTTCAGAAACCGTAGTACACAAATTTTCAATTCTCTTGCTGTTTATTATACTGTCTCAGATGCTTGACAAAATCCATTCCAAATATTAATAGAATTGAAGCTGTTTAGCGGCTTGCTTGCACTCCAAAATTGTCTACATGATTGATGCTTGATAGTTACTTAATTACTTAAAATTACAGTGAATAATTATGACTGAAATTAATTTTGAATAAACCATGAAAGACCATCACAAAGCTGAAGACAGAAAATACTGAAAACCTGGAAAATCTGGGGCTAACTACCAACTAAATTGATCGTGCTGTTATTTTGCTTGGCGGCAAGAAGTCATATTTCCCATTGTAACTGCATTATTTCCAAATTTCCAACGAATGCTCACTGCCATTTTGCATTTGATGTGGTTATGATAAATACGCTGGAGTGATATATGAAGGTACTATGACAATCTGTTCATTAACACAGACATATCTCAAACCAAATATGTACATATTGTCATGCGGATGCCTCATCCTCGATGCGCAACACGATTGAACACGACACAAACTGAAATTAGAAATGCTCTTAATGAATCAAAACTACAGGAAACAAGTTGTCCAAAGAGAATTGTTTGAGAAGCATTAAAATAATGTGAAAATGAATCAAAACTTAAGACATTTTTTGCAATTATGTATCAAATAAAACAGATGAAATTCCTGGGAGCAGTAGTTCAGTTTCATCACTATTTAAAAGAGGTGCTAAAAGATTCAAAAAGGTTCAAATTCATATGGATTTATCTTGTATGAAATATGCAGCGCCCATTAATTTGTGGTTTATAGATTTGTCAAAAGCTTTTGACTCCATTCCCAAAAACGGATGATTGATAAGTTAAGACTTTTATGCCTGAATGCAAACTTTTGTCATTGATAATAAACGGCATTATTAACAATGCATATGCAACTCATTATGGTTGCACAGACTCACATACCTTCAAACCTAAAAATCGGATTCCACATGGAGATGTTCTATTACCAGCAATATTTAGTATCCTCAAATACATCAAGATTTGAATGATAGCGGCAAGATTGATTCAGCAACACCATTTGATTTGGAAATTTCAGCCCTTAAATGTGCGGATGGCATTCTATTAGTAAGCGGAAGCAAACATAGCTTGAATAATCAAATTGAAATACTTTACAAAATACTGTTAAGAAAGTGGCCCCAGCATTAATTATGACAAAGCTAAAATTGTGACTCAAAATCTTAATTCAAAAGTTGATAAATTGGATTCTCATCTGAACGGTATATAGAAATCCATTGTTGTTAACCATGTGCTATAATAAGTTGTTGATAAATGTAAGTATTTAGGAATGTGGATATCAAAAAATTATAAACATCATTTAGAGCAATTGAAGACTGAAGATAAACAAGCGGCTCATCTCACACTTAAACAGCTGAGAGAGTTTTGGGCATGTCACTGGAGAAATTTTGAAGAATTCATTTGATATGCTCGCACTGCTTAAAATGAGATGATGTGCTGAATTCTGCTTCATTAATAATCTAAGAAACTTAGATCAGATTTAGTTTCAATTTTATAAGAGATATTATTGTTTATAGCAGACTACACCAAATTGCTGTCGTATTGATAAATTTGGAATACATCCTATACTCATTTTTATAAAGCAGCAATATTCTATTGGATAAAATAATCACGATTAATGAAAAAAGTTTGATAAAGGTATTTGATAGGTACATACAAGTACATAAGTGATATTCAGCTACAATTTCAAATGAATATCATAGTAGGTACACATGGTGCTGGCGAATGAAGCAATTACTGACAACACTTAATCTGTCAAAATTGTGGGATGAGCAGTTGGCAGCTGACAAAAATTACAATTCAGAGGTTGAGAAAATCCGGTTTGCTTTGAGAAAAATGGATTTCCACAGCGAAAGATGGTCATTCCATTGAGTTATTTAGAATTTTGCCGGTTTTAGAACGATATGAAAACATATCTAAACTTTGATATTGACAGCAACGATATCAACATCATCCTGAAACTTAGAACAAAAAATCATAAATTAGATGTCGTTACTAGAAGTTATAATGATAGACTGAAGTATGAAAAACGTCTCTGTGAGCAATGTAATGATTCAAAAGTAGAAACTTTGCATCACTTTATGAATGAATGCTCCGCGTATATAAGAAAATGCGACAAGAAATAGCACCAGTGGTATGGTGTTGCGGCAGTATCACTGAGTTCCATGAACTAATAAATAATCTGACTCTAAGAAAATATAAAACCCATCGCCAAGTTTTTTAGAGAGCTAACAACATGCGCTTGATCTCCAAGAAAACAACTAATTAACATTTGATAAGGGATCAAAAGTATACTCCCTTTGCTTCCTTAATGAAAATCTCACTCTTTTCACTCTATTTCATGAATGTGTTTCAGTGTGTTCAATGTGTTACAGTATTGTATGTTCTGCAATTGTTTTCCAAAAATTGTGAAAGTAAAGATTTATTGACTGATTGACTTTTTCTGCTAAAACCACACACTTGAGTTACGACTTTGCTTGGCAAGTACCGTTATAACTATTTACAGATTGCAAGCAAACATATCGGAGATATGTTGGATTCACCAGAGCCTTTGAAAAATTACCAGAGGGGAAGAAATCATATTCCACCGATGCAGTGGCTAATTTGAAGGGAACGTGCTTGTATGCATTCTTAGGGCCGGAGAGAGATGTAAGACATTTAACTTTTCGTACAATTATTAAATGCTTATGAAACTACGAGGGGCGTTCAAAAAATTCGTAGAATTGTATACAAATATATATTTCATAAAAAAAAGTATCACTACTTTTCAATATAGTCTTCCCTAACTTCAATGCACTTAGACCATCGGTGCTCAAGTGCCCCAATTCCAGCATGGAAGAAGTCTTGTGGCTTGAGGTTGAACCACTCATCCACGGCGGATTTCAGTTCCTCATCGTCTCCAAAGCGCCTTCCCCGAAGGTCGGTCTTCAAGGCGCGAAACAGGTGGAAGTCGCTTGGGGCCAGATCGGAACTGTAGGCTGGGTGAGCCAACTGTTCGAAGCCCATTTGATTGATTCTGACTTGTGCCACGCGGCTCTTGTGCACCGGCGCATTGTCATGGAAGAGGAGCACACCACGAGTCAGCAATCCTCGCCTCTTCTCCTTGATTGCTTGACGAAGCTTGACCATCAGATCCGAGTAGTACGCACCAGTGATGGTAGACCATCTGGGCAAGTAATCGATAAGCAGAAGACCCTTCGAGTCCAAGAAGACTGATGCCATCAACTTGCCTGCGGAAGACTGAGTCCGAAACTTCCTTGGAGGTGGCGAGTCACTGTGCTTCCACTGCATTGAGGCGATCTTGCTCTCAGGGTCCCAGTGGTGCACCCAGGTTTCATCTCCAGTCACCAGTCGCAGGTGGAAGTCTTCTGGATCCCTCCTGTAAAGCTCCAGAAGTTGTGAGTTGAGTTGCATCCGCTGCTGTCGATCTTGCACTTGAAGATTTCGAGGCACCCATCTGGCAGACACCTTGGAGAGATGAAGATGATCGTGAAGAATCGTAAAAACGCTCCCTTCTGAAATGCCAACTTCTACTGCAACTTCTTTGACTTTCAAACGACGATCAGTCATCACAAGGTCCTCCACACGGCGGATGACTTCCGGTGTCGTCACCTCCAATGGTCGACCCGACCTTGGATCGTCTTCCAAGGATTGATGGCCTCGCTTGAACTCTGCGGCCCACTTGGCGACCGTGGAATATTTGGGAGCATCTTGCTGGTACACATTAGCCATCCGTTCCGTGATTTCTTTGGCCGAAGAGCCTTCTTTGACAAGGAATTTGATGACGGCTCTGTGTTCAATCAGTGACGATTCCATTTTCTACATTGATTCAATGAGTTTGCAGTCTTCTTATAGCTGAACGGACAAAGCAAAGTGAACAGTGTTATGAATGTGAAAATAATTAACATAGATCCACTAACACATGAAATTAGAACTTAATTCATCATCTCTAAGCATTTCATTCTACGAACTTATTGAACGCCCCTCGTAACCATTTGATGCTTCTCAAGAAAATCATGCCTTCAAAGATCGCTTTCAATGCATGATGTTTGACTAACCTCGAAATTGTGCGATTTAAGTACCTCTGTACATACTTTACTCGCTCAGGTGATCTAAAAATTACCAAGGCAATCCAGAAAAATGATAGACAACTGAAATATCAAAAATTGTTGAGTTTTAAGATGACTAGTGAATTAATTGTTAAATCGCTGACAATTATCTTTCTTGTACTTAAGGTGGCAATCATGAAGCCGTACTTGAGTAAATTTCAGTTTTCGAGTCGCTGGCTTGTCAAACCACTTTTATTTGATTGCTGATTTACGATATGATAACATTGAGATGTTTAAGTTTTCAGAAATGGCTTCCGTCTGCCAACATTTGGGGCTGTCACTATATTCTACCGCAGATCCTGAATTCACGAAAGGTAAACCACCATATTTTTCATGTGGAAACTTATAATGTGCAATGTGCAGTGCGCTAATATTCAAGATAAAAGTAGAATTTGGTAATCTCACGTATGGCTATGATGCTCGAAGGACTTCAGAATCCCGCGCATAAATCTTGAGGTTTTCTTGAAGCAATAGGCAGGGGGTATATAATGTATATAATTTGAAATAATGAAGATGGGCAGGACATTTTTTGTTACCGTGGTAGCAGCCCAAAAACTTTAGATGGTCAGCTCAATATCTTTTTTCGCCCGAGTGCTTTCACAATACGACGTGCTGCATTCTCAAGGGTCTGACAATCAATGCCAACGAGAGACACATCGTGAACAACACAGAGAGTGAACAACTATCACAGAAACAGTACACAAGAACTAAGAATTGCTGGACGTAGTAAAAGTCGAAGGCATGTCACTATCTACTGCTAAAAACATTCAAGTAGCTTGATAATAAGACAAATAAAGTCAAGGAAAAGAAAAATCACAGCACCATGTTCACATAGAATAGTTCAAAGCAAAGAGAACCAAGAATCACTAAAACTGAAATTCATTTTGTTGACAAAGTTACATCTTTTAGTCCAAAAAGCTTCCTTAATAAGCCGCCGTCTCCAAATCAAGTCATGGTCCAGGATCCTAACATTGTCAAAATCAATGGCATGACCACTGGTTGCGAAATGTCTCGCCACTTCCGATTTGTCGACATCTAACCAACGTAGTTCCAGCTACAATTAGGTTCACGGCAGCTGATGTTATAAACCACACCGAAAGGGATGGACGAAGCGCGCTTACTTCCATCCAATGAGCTGACCATCAAACGTTTTTGAGCTCCTACCACGGTAATAAAAACTGCATATAATGTATCTACAGGTATGCATACATATAGTGTGTACATAATATATGCATAATGTTTACATCTACATTTTCTGTATACAGAAAATATTTTGGCTGATTCATATGCTCATAATGATATTGCAATCCGACTTCTTGCATTGATTAGGCAAGTAAGACTAGAATAGACACAGCTGTTTGTTGATGGCAATTTCAACTGCTCAGCGTTAGGAACAATATCGTAAAATCTTACGATGAATCATATTTGCGGAACATGCAATGACTGTAGATTTCAGCCGTAGGATGTGTAAGTTGTTTTATCAAAATGCTTTCCCTAAAGGGAAATGATATGACCGTGAATCTCTGACAAAATGTAGTTTGAAATTTGGAACGATTTTCCATCAATTGTATCATTCATTATCGTGTTTAGACAAATTTGTTCCACAGAGTAACTATACTAGGCCGAGTGATAACTCAGCATTTACTAAATCACCTATGTGTATACAGTTTCGATTTCATTAACCCTTAAGATACAAAGGGGTGAAAATGAACCTTTAAAAAAATTATCCACAAAATCGCTACCTCGCCAGATAATCTGTTGATATTAGCAAGATGCGTTCCCACAGGGATTCGATTGCTCATAATCATGAGAGATCTCTCCGAATGTATGTCGAAATCTCGGGTTGAATTGCAAATAATTTCTTATTGTAGATAGTAATGAATTGTAATTATTGTAATTATTGCGCCTTGGTGTCTCACTTTTTTTGGGAAGTCAATTTACGTTTATTTCATAAAGTGCTATTGTTTATGCAGCCTGTAGATATGACGTTATCATAAATTTCAAGTTGAAATTAACATGCCTTTTTCCTCTCACAGTCTTCTACATATATATTTGAAACAACCTCCAAGGAGGTCGAACCGACTGCATGAAAGTTTTTTCAAAGCCCGCGATCGGTATGGTGGGAAGAGGCAACAGGAATCCAGCGATATCGGCACTCCACATGTCAAAAGACTACGTTTATTGGATGTCAACAGTAAATGATTGTTATACTGTTAGCGAAGATACAAAGGGGTGATCATTTTGATCACCTCCACTATATATTTTAGATTTTTCTTAGACAAGACAGATCTGTGTCATGATACTTATTGACTTTTCCTTTATCAGTATAAAGAAGAAATTATTGGAAAAATAATTCATAATTTTGCATTTTTTATAGTGATAAAATAGTCATTTTGAATTTAAAAGCATAGAAAAATAAGCAACTTTTTCGACTGAAAAAACGGATTCATGAAACATGCTATGTTTTACATGAAATTCATATAACAAGTCAATTATTGAAATATGTTTCATAACATCATTGCATTATCAATATTTTGTAACGCATTATCAACGTATTACAACTTTGAATCAATCGTATTTTGGTGTCCAATATCTATAGTAAGATTCAACAGTCAATGCACAGAATCTTCTTTATTCCGTGTTTTCCGCAAATTGGCAAGTTACAAGCTGCACATTTCGAGGCTGTCAGATTCGCATCGCGAGGACGTTTGCCCTCTTGAATTCATTTGCAACATCGGAGTCTTTCACTTGAAGCCTCAACTTCTTGCCGTCGAACAGCACGAGGACTTGGTTGCCCTGTATATCGGGACAAATTCTCAACTATGTTCGTGGGAAGTCCAAATGGTCTGTCAAGTCGCAACACCATTTCTTCTTTCACCAATTCATCAGCTAGACTCATAAGAAATGTGCGCCTCACAGTGCGTGGATTGTTATTTCCTGTTTTTGGATGATGAATATTGAAGATAGTTTGCACATTTTTAGCAATAATGTTGATGTGAGTTTTAAAAAAAAATTGCAGTTGATACTAAAAAAGAACACTCAATCAGATTCAATACAAATCAATCTCAATCAATAACCGGCTTGTTAGACGGTAGTTTAAGCGTTCAAATACGACGAAATACATCCTTTGGGCCATAAATAATCTAGATGAGTTAAAATATATCAACTATCGGGCATAAATAGCGTTGATTTTCGAGGTGATCATTTTGATCACCCTTTGTCTTTTAAATGTGGCAAATTACCTTTGTATCTTAAGGGTTAAATGAACATCAGTACCACCTGTGAGATATGCAGTTTTTACACTTTTGGAGAAATGTAAGCGAATTTGACTGATAACGATAGCAATAAAGAATAAGGAATAGCATTCCTCAAATCCTCCGTGTCATGACAACTGGGAGAGCTAATATAGTTTCTTGAAGACTTTCAGGGACTGCGCTTATGAAATTTCATTGATTATCAGCTTAATTTCCGCTTGATTAAGTATTATTAGCAAATATTCATTCCTTTTGATAACCACCTTGTTTCATGCTACTTATAAAGGCGCTTCACTAGTACAAACTATTTACCAAAATGTATCATTTTGAAAACTGCTCAAATAATTTTTTGACCGCTGGATAGTAATCTCGACAAAAACTGAATCTTTTGCCATAAATTTTTTTTTGAGTCGTCACCATTGAGTAGGGATAGATAGGTAGAGTGTTGACTCAAAAAAAGTATCTGTATACAGTAAAAATTTTTATATCAAAAGATTTAATTTTTTCCGCAGATTACGTTCCCGTCGTCCAAAAAATTATTTGAGCACTTTTAAAAATAGTCAAAATTTGCCAATTTATATACTACCAAGATGACTCTCCTCAATAAGTAGTATGAAACAAGTTGGATATGAAAAGGATGAATATTTGATAATAAGCATCCTAACTAAGCTGAAATCAAGCTGATTATCAAGGAAATTTCATAAATTGTATTATAATGGAGGTCTTCATGAAAAAGTCGCGATAATATTCATGCTTTCTTGATTGAAATTTCAAGTCTTTAATTCAATTTTCATCGGCATGATTTTGTGATTCGATCACTCAATTGATGCTTCATTTCTGGAATCTGAATAGTGATGTGGACCCATTTACATCTTTCAAAGTTTATTGAAATCATTGTCTTTGATTATGTGATTTTGCTGTGCCAGTGGCAGGTTGCCTGTGATATGATCACGCTTAAGAAAATACTCTTGAGGTTGAGCATGAAAGTGATAGGAACCCACCGAATTTCTGATTTAACAAACATTAAATCTCCATGGCTGTCATAAGAATCTGTGAAATACCATCATTCCTTCTGCATTACAATCATGATCATTCACTTCCGTTTTAATTTCTTCAAAATTGCATAAATTTGCATATCTCACATTTGGTAACAATACCACCTGTATCCCCCTCGAGTTCATTTAATAAAATCGAAGGTGTATACACATTGGGTATTTAATAAATGCGGAGTTACCACTCTACCTAATATACCTACTCTATGGTCGTCACTCTTCCTACTATACATGTATAGTGACTCTGTGGTTTGTTCGCTTCAAGTCGACTCTTGCTAGGAAAAAGCTTAATGAGCAGGGCCCTATCGCTCAATTGCATTTCTGCATTTAGTCTGACTGGACTCGAGTAGTGCAAAGTCTCGTCTCGCAGGGCCGCCTAAAAATGCTCATTTTAATGAATTTCAGCCGCTTTCGAAGCTTTATTCGGAACTAATAGATAGACGGATATTCATCGATATGCGACAGGATTTCTCAGAACTGAAGATGGATTCTGGGCTGTGATGGATAAAAAGGTAATGCATCAAATGAATGAATGCATATGGAATATTTTCATCATATGTTTTAAAATAAAGCTGAAGAGAATGATGCCGATTCAGGCTGGCCAGCCTTCGATCATTGTCAAGCATCATATGGCATTGAAGACATCTGTCAGATACGTTGTTCGAATTTCATTTTGAGTGCATTATTATGTAGGGTCTACACATGAGTCTATGAAATATAGCGTGCTCAACTATTATTCCGGCAACCAGGCCGAGTTTCTTGCGGGAAACGAGTAATTAGCAAAAAATAAACGAGAATATAACAAAAAATTCAAATTTAATATGGAAGTCTGAAGGAAGCCTTCTCGAAATGATAAATAGCGCTCACCTAATATATCAAGGATTGGATGTTAAAAATGCGCCTAAATCCAATGCGAGGTGAAATCTAATGGAATGTTGGGGAATTCCGGTCAAAATCGCAATAAAAGCTAGGACATTGTAACAAATGGAGCGTTTTTAGACGTCTGGCTCATACTGCGTATAAACCTCACTCTTCCTCTATGGTATGAACCGGGTTCTAACATTGTCATAGCGTTTGCTCTGAAAGTTACAGAGATGTCTGCCCGACCCAATCAAGATATTCTTCATCCAGTTTATTCCACAAGCGCGATTCTCGTGTTCACTAAAGAAAGAGAAACTGGGTCAATTTAGTCCGGCAGCCAGAACAAGCTTCTGCAGGGAACGAGGCCGAAAATGAGACTTTCACAGAATGATGTACATCCTATGCCTACTAGCTATCAGTGTGTGTGCCGAGTTCTAGTGAATTCCTCTTCTTGTCAGACAGGATCAAAGAAAAACACATGTAATTCCATTGGGACGCAGATTGCAGTTTTTGGTTAAAATGAAACTTTTTATGTTTTCGCTTATCAACTGAAAAGCATCAGGTCTAGAGGGTCATGATTTTTGACATAGTGTCTTCAGGTCATTTCCTTCGATGTGTGCGTGCTATGATCATGCTTCTGATCGGCAATGTATGTGAGAATGTGGTTGAATGTGGATAAAGTTGCTCAAAATGTTTGGATTTTACGACATCAGGAGGATCGCAAAATCTAAATGTGTTTATCTTTATAGACAAGAGTGCATGAACTTGAAAGGAAATGACCTGAAGACATTCTATGCCGAAAATCATGACTCTGGGCTTAGTACTTTTCGATTAATCAGAGAAAACATAGAAAGTTTCATTTTAACCAAAAACTGCAATCTGCGTCCCATTGGATTTACATGTGTTTTTCTTTGATCTTGTCTGACAAGAAGAGGAACTCACTAGAACTCGGCACACGCACCGATTCGTGTTAGGCATAAGATGTACATCATTCTGTGAAAGTCTCATTTTCGGTCTCGTTCCCTGCAGAAACTCGTTCTGGCTGCCGGACTAAACTGTACAACCGCTTACATGCGACTGTATCAATTGGCAGGATCAAATCCTCACCATCACACATCAGTTGTTATGGCAATTATGACCAATGAATAGATATCTCGTCACAATTGTGAATTTTGTAATATGTATTAAATTTTGGTAATGTCAAATATACACAGTCTATTCTGTGAATTGAAATCTTTTGGTTATCTGCATGTCGTCCTTCTTTATAATTCACATGTGAAGTCATCTAATATCGAAAGAGAATGACAGCTATTAAGTCAATGCAAGACACCAACACCCTTGATTCCCCGACCGCACTCGCCTGACCTAGGAATCGAACCGAAGTCCGCGGTAGAGACGAGCTCGCACCTTCTTCACTAGGTCACGCTGACGGTTCAAAAGGAATGCGAGTGAAGGCAGAAGTCATTTCCAAGTGATATCGACAGCTTATTGTCATATTATTATATAAAATATACTGCCCGTCAAAAGTCTTTGCACCCCTCAGAAAAATAGCGTTTTCAATGTTTTCATACTTTATTACGTGTATATAATAGCTTTCAGAGGTAGAAGTCGTGAATGTGGACAGATTTGTCCAACTTTAGTTACTGCAATATGTGTGGATCGCCTATAATTTCTTCCCAAAAAATGTAATAAGAGAATAAAAAACTGCAAAATGCTACCAATTTCCATTTTAATAGAAATGAAACGTAACATACAAGCATACTGATACTGAACATATTTACAATTATATACATTTTATACAACAAACTCTGTATAATGTCATCAGTACCTAGTGGCACCGCCTTGAGCTGCGATCACACTGTCGCAGCGTGAACGCATCGAACGAATGATACGAGGAATGGAGTTCTGAGGAATACTGCACCATTCATCTTTCAGAGCAGATTTCAGATCAGCAATATTTCGAATTTGTCGCTTTGAGATTCGCTTACCAAGCCCGTCCCACACATGTTCAATAGGATTGAGGTCGGGACTGCGACTCGGCCACTCCATGTGAGTGTAGTCATGATTCTCGAGGTGGAGTGTCTCAAGAAGACTGCAGCGATGGGGTCGAGCATTATCGTCCTGTAGAAGGAACCCTAGACCTATAACACTGAGTCCAAAAGGAATACCAACGGTGGTCAAAATCTCACGGTACTTTTCACCGTTCACAGAACCGTTTGGCATCACAAGATCAGATTTGCCGTTCCAGGCGATATAGTCCGGCAGCCAGAACGAGTTTGTGCAGGGAACGAGGCCGAAAGTGAGACTTTCACAGAATGATGTACACCCTATGCCTACTACGAATCGGCACGTCTGCCGAGTTCTAGTGAGTTCCTCTTCTTGTCAGACAAGATCAAAGAAAAACACATGTAAATCCAATGGGACGCAGATTGCAGTTTTTGGCTAAAATGAAATTTTGTATGTTTTCTATGATTAAACGAAAAGTACTAAGCCCAGAGTCATGATTTTTGGCATGCAATGTCTTCGGGTCATTTCCTATCAAGTTCATGCACCCCTTTCTACAAAGTTATACATATTTAGATTTGCCGAGCCTCTTAATTTCGGCAAACACAAACATTTTGAGCAACTTTATCCACATTCAACCACATTTTCACATACATTGCCGATTAGATGCATGATAAAAGCACATGCACATCAGAGGAAATAACCTGAAGACATTCCATGTCAAAAATTATGACTCTGGGCTTAGTACTTTTCCTTTAATCAGAGAAAACATAGAATAATTCATTTTAACAAAAAATTGCAATCTACGTCCCATTGGATTTATATGTGTTTTTCTTTGATCTTATCTGACAAGAAGGGGAACTCACTAGAACTCGGCAGACGTGCCGATTCGTAGTAGGCATATGGTGTACATCATTCTGTGAAAGTTTCACTTTCGGCTTCGTTCCCTGCAGGAACTCGCTCTGGCTGCCGGACTAACAGCTGCCCAGACCATTACTGAACCACCACCAAAACCTCGCCGCTCTTGGGTCTGTACTGCAGCGAAGTTTGCGTACCGACTATTTCTCTTTCTCCAAACTCTCAAGCGACCATCAGTACGACGGAGACAGAAAACACTTTCATCAATGAAAATTACTTGACTCCATTCTTGAAGTGCCGACCATGAGCGATGTCTATTAAAACCTTTCAAATCACAATTAAATGAATCAGCCAACATACATTAGTGTAGTAGTATACAAATGAAAGTCAGCAAGAATATTTGAAAAAGATGTTGGTCTGATTCATCCATTCGTAGTCAAGAATTGAACTAATTGACATAGCCTCTTTCTAGGTTCATTGAGGCGTTTTTTTATTACGTAGAGAAACATGCTCAGCAGGACATCGAATACCATGTGACTTAGCACGACCTCGCGCAGGTGATGAACATTTTACGTTTAGTCGAGAAGACATTCATTACGAAAGAGCATGCTTGGATAATTCGAATGTGAATTTTTGTTTTCTATGCCATCATATTGCCCAATTATCTGTTAATCCATGGTTTTGCAAATTCTAAGGAGGATTCCTCACCCTTAGATGCACCTGTCAAAGGTCGAAGTGGGAGTAAGTCATTTTTTCATCATTGATTCAAATAATGTCCGCGGGCCACTTTAGATATGAGGAGCGATGGCGGGCCACGCGTTGCCCACCAAACCGAGGAGTGAAAAAGCGAGTATACTCAAAAAGTATACAAATAAGAGTAGGATGATTCAATGAATACTGAAACGATTCTGAAAGCAAAAGAAATGAAAAAGTCTTTGCTTTTAGATTTATACATTGTCGGACTTGGTCGATGGTCAGAATGTTGGATATTTTGGGAGGGGAGATCTTCAAAATATACGAGAATACAATTTACTCGGAAACTGTGTTTTTCTACATTATGAACGTCCTCTATCCCTCCGAAAGTATTGTACAGTAACGAAATTGTCGTGAATAATCTTGGACTAGTTGTAAGCTCATGCTATTTTGAAAACTTAATTTGCCAAGGTGAGACTACTGAATATATTATAGATATCATACTTCACTGTATAAGAGAATTGACGGAGATTAACTAACGAAATGACCGCCATGCTCTCATTTTGGATACATTGGTTTTCCATCACTTAAATAGGAATTTCCATTTACCATCTTCTTAGTAGTTTGATATTCTTTAAGTAGAGCATCCGCTAGAATACATATTATTAAGTTTACGGTTTGCTTGCATGTGCACATTTTACCCGCCTGGGCAAAAAATTATTTTGAGTATAAAGTTTTTAGTAAAACTTAGTCCAAAAACCCAAACCGAAGTTTCAATAAACGAGTAGAATTAAGTTAACGAAGTGCATTCTCTATATTTTATGTTGACAAAGATTCTTCAAGACCAAAATTCCTAATGGGCCCATGAAAAGTGTGGTTTTAGTGTGAAGCGATTTTTTTGCTACGATGGCTGTAATTGGTAGTATAAGTACATGTATTGCGTCATAAAGCTTTCCCTTAATTTAATCTACAATGATATACTGACTAATTGAAGATCTTTGATTGAATCATGATTGAATTCCACATAGCTCACAACAAAGCTTGTTTTCATTTTATCATTCAGAAATATAAACGGACTCAATTAGCTGCGTTGTGAGTGTATGGTTACACACATTTAGAATAAGAAATTGGAATGAATTCATTTTTGGATAAATGACGGCTATCGCAGACAATTTAGGGGCCCGAAGATAGTAAATATGCACGAATGCAACGAAATACTTGCAAGCTTGCCACAAATACAATATGTACGAACTTTCAATGGGCGGCATTTTTTCCATCAAGTTAGGACTTTATTGGAAACATGAAATACCTCAGCTTAAATTAAATACAAAAACAGTTACAACTTTTAACACGTCCTTGAAGAGGGGAGCTGACACATCGACTTGGTTGCAGAAGAAATGGCGAAAGTAATTCCACGCACAATTGCCAGAGACAACCGCTGAAACAGATACTGCATCGCTTTATAACAACTATTCGCTTAACAGATACTGTCCCAAGCTGGGGCCTTCCCGTTC
Source organism: Prostheceraeus crozeri (assembly GCA_907163375.1). NCBI lineage: Eukaryota > Metazoa > Platyhelminthes > Polycladida > Euryleptidae > Prostheceraeus > Prostheceraeus crozeri. The sequence goes on from CAJQUW010004989.1 coordinate 458,697, forward strand.
CGGAAAGGGAAAACAGTGACGCCATCCTGGCTCCGGACATCCCCACAATCAAGGTCAGCGGGCTCCAGTACGGAGCAAGATCCAGCCGAGTCCATCGCTCTCTTGATGACGTCGTTGAGTGCTCAGTGGCGCGGGAAACGACCGGCACTAAATCGGCAAGAGAGTGGATGCAGCCCCTATATGTCGACGTCTCTGCCGTAGCGGCAGCGATGAGGTTCGCAGATTTTGAGTCCGATCCGTTGGGGGACGCTGAACCAGTCGCTGTCATGGTCGAGGAAGTTCCCCAGAGCCGCCGACGGAAGAGCATTGAGCCAGGCGCCGCTGTTTGGCTGAGCCGCTGAGTTGAGACAGGCCAGACGATGTTGGTTCAAGAATGGTCTCAATGCAGGGACTCGAGCTTGACACGCAACTCCGCTAGACTTGAAGATTCGGAGGAGTTGAAAATCCCAATTGACACCACTTGCGACGGACATCCCCATCTTCCATCGAAGGACACGACTGATCAATTGATTCGGTCTGGATAATGTCATCGATGAGAGACCGATTCGAGTGGACCGCCGACGACAGAAAAGCCGGTAAAGCGAGATCAGAGGATGTCCTCAATCCGATTCCGCCTTCAGAAATCGGATGTTTTGCAAGCTACCAGCGGGTCTCGTCAATAGGAGCGCTGAAGATGTTTTGAGCCGCTTGCCTGAGGATGTCGTCGAAGTATGCTAGCCCATTCACGGCCTCGAAAGCACGGCCGCACCGTACAGTAAACATTAAGCTTGGAGAGGCGAAACAGTTCTGGAAGGCCTCGTGGCTTCTGGAACAATTGGCGCACCAAGAAGCTCAAATAGGTTGAAGTCAGGTGTTTGGATGTCCGGCGATATCTCTCGGGTGGCATTTAGATGGCTAAAGAATTCATCAGACGTAAATCCGATGTTGACCAGTTCAGACTTGGTGGGATTGACAAGAAAACCAATCTCAGAACGAGCCTGGATAGCGTGTCGAAGATCTTGCAACACCGATAGGGAGTCACCACCGATAGTAACGCCATGCAGATAACACAAGTTGAAAGCCGGAGACATGCTTCGCGCAAACGGATCGACAGTGGCAGCAAACAGCACAGAACCAGAGGAATCACCTTGTTGAAGACCAGTGGACGATGAATTTGCGCGGTATTGCCAAGCCCAAAATGAAATACATGTTGTTAATAACACAAGTATTTCATTTTTGAAATATTCTGTGAATTGAGTGGAATTTTGACAGAAAATCATAGCTTTATGCGCTTATCATGTAGATGTCCTACGATTCAAATCAACATTAACTTTTATGACTTGATTTGTATTAAGCACTTTTTACCTAAGTACATGTAGCCTAGTACATGTATGCCACAAAGTTTTCTTTTAATTTAAACTGCGCTGATATGCAAACTAATTGAAGATCTTTGATTTAATTATGACTGAGTTATACATTGCTCATAGCAAAGCAATTGTTTTCATTTTATCATTCAGAAATATAAACAAGCTTGATAAATATTGTAGCTGCGCAGTAAGTGCACGGTTAAACATATTTAGAATGAATAAATCGGAATGAATTTATTTTTGGATAAATGTCGGCTATCGCAGAAAGTTAAGGGTGTGAAGATAATCGCGAAGATGCAAAATATACTTCCGTATATAAAAATTCAATATGCACAAATGCAACAAAATACATGTAAGCTCACAGCAGATGCAATATGCATGAACTTTCAATGCGTGGTATTTTCAAGTATAGAATGAAATAGCTAATAATCACAAGTATTTCATTTTGACATATTCTGTGAATCTGTTGGCATATTCGGTGTGAAATTTGAAAAAATATCATAACTTTATGCCCTTATCCTGTAGCTCTCCTAAGATTCAAATCAAAACATTAGTTTTTGTAACTTGATCTGTATATATTCAGAATTAATAGAAAACCCAAGTTTTGTATCACTTACCCTGGGTCCAAACTTGATGAGCGCAGACATGGACCAAGTACTATAGATCAAACACACTTCTCACTAAGTAAGGGTGCAGATGGACGGTTTAAATGTGTAAACATGTTATTTTGGAATATCGAATGAATTTCATATGCTACCGGCATCACATGCCTGGCTCTTTCAATAGATGCCATTAAACGATGCAGGGTTTGCTCACATAGTTATTGCATTCAATTGCGATGTTTCAATTGTCATATTTCACCCAGAAGAAAGATTCCGGAAATATAATTTATATTCTGCGGTAGTCGTTCCGTACAACGGCTGTAAATGCCACGCATAGAATACTTTGTACGTTTCGTAGCATAAATCAATATTTTAATGCTTCAGTTATCAATCCACAATTGACATATCTGAAAATTTCCAATATTCCACTAAAATCTTCCACTCGCTCCAGATCAAAGTCTGACTATATCAGCACCGTCCAAGTTCCTAGAATGGAGGGGGGGGTAGTGACGTTGTACCATCATTACTATCACAATTTTATTTTCAATTAGACAGTTGCACTCAATATGCAAGCTGACAAACAATTGCTCCATCAAAAACAATTCTAATTACTTTTATTTTTCAGACATTTCTGAAGGGCTTAATAGTCACACCCTGGATATTCAGAAAGAAGCAGGAGAAGGTAATGATTTTTGTTTATAGTGCTCATTGCAACGGAAATTTCATTAATAGGCTACAGATAAAATCAGTTGATATTCGAAAAGTCAACCAGATGCTGACATCAGTAGCCTATATGCCTGACATGAGACCATCGGCTGTGAAGGTCTTCAGAGCGCTATTCATACGCTCATTACTTATCTTTTCATTTGATATAACATCATGTGAGGAAATATTCAGAAGTATATCTACAAATAAATATAAAATTGAGGAAGAAGGACAAAGTATAACAAAACTTATTGTCAATATAAGAATACAGAAAATACAGAGGCAGTGTTCATTAAATTAGATTTGCTGGAAGTGCCTACACTGTAAATCGCTCAATACCAATCACATTCGAAGGATGCATACCAAAATATTTTTTCGTATATTTCTGTATTCTCTTGGTATATATTTGTCTGCTTTTCGTATGTTATTTCAAATGTGGTATGCTTTACAATGTTAAAGGAAAGCATCAATGATTTTTAATATATGTTGATTTAAAGCCTTTTGTCAACAAAGATCACACTAATGTTACTACTGTTTTGTAAGTAGTGAGATAATGACATTTAATAGTCAAACTTACAATACTGAATTCGATTTTAATACATGTAAGTCTAAGGCATTTCATGAATAGTCAATAAGTATTTGACCATCAACCATTATGCATTATGCAATTATGGAATTAAGCATATTATCAATCCGAAATAAAAACACATTATAATTAATGAACGCAAAAAGAGTTATGTTTGAGATATATAAGTCAACATGGTTGCTCGACAGCTATCGTTTTATTGAAATGATGTTTATCAACTTAGTTCAAGGAAATGAGCTAATTATGAGTATTGTGAATGCCATAAGATAAGTAGCAAAGATGACATGCGGTTTTAATTTCTCAATAAATCTAATATAATTAAATACCACACCTTCACAAAGAAATATTCACGACTGGTATTACTGGAAAAAGTTATTTGTAAGTAGTATGTAATAGAACTTATTTTTTGCCATGTGACTTAAAGCTATTCATACGAAACACATACAAATGAGGACGAATTTGCATCGGGTCTCGTATATAAAACATACCAACAACTCGTATTTCATTGTAGAACAGCCAATCACAGATAGAATAGTTCGTATCGCTACATACCAATCACATACGAAAGTAAATGAGATGTGGCATGAAAAACATACCAGATATCTGTAAACATACGAGAATCTCGTATCAGATGTTAGTTTCAAATTGTATGTGATTTTGGTATATGTTTGTATGTTATTTTCGTATCCAGCGATTTACAGTGTACTTCAATGCTTAGTCTTATTAGTAAGAGTGTTTTCTTGATCTTCATCACGTCATTTTCCTGAACGCGCCCAACCCCCCTGTTGTGTGCCGTACCATTGCACCAATTGTGCCAAACCACACATCAATAGAATAGGCAATGAAACGGGATTCATAAAAACAGCATCAGTTTCATTTCTAAGGTCATCCCTGCGCTGAGGTGAAGGTCAAAGGTCAAAAACCGCCAATTTTTAGCAAATTTCCATCCAATCACTGTTTGAAATGGAAAATGACAACATAAACTAATAAATCATACAATAAAAAATCGAAGGTCTGGTCAAGGCGATCAACAAAACAATAATCATTGATCGCTCTGAGAATACAACATTATGTTAGATGAGGTCAAAGGTACGTCAAATAATTCAAACTTTAAATTCAACTCAAATATCACTAAAATCGCACATTTTGGTATTTAGTTTCTGCAGGTGAAGAAACAACTCAATTCGGTGACTTTTATCGATACACTGAGGCTAAAAGCAGCATGATTCTGAAAAATGTCAATAATTGCTGATGAAAATGATGATTGTCCAATCAAGTGAAATTTCACATGCATGATAACATTATGGTTCTTGATAATTCCGTGAGTTTTCATGAAATTGGGATAAAAAATGTGGTTTGAGCAGTAAATTGAAATTTTGATAAAAATTAAAAAAAGTCAGTCCGATAGAATTGATCCTGTACAGGACATTTTAAAAATTCACAATTGCTCAATTGTGATGATCCATAGTTGATTTTTTCTTTTTGGTGCAGCAATTGGACACACAAATGATGTATTTTGCTGTATAAAGAAAATAGAAAGATAATTTCTAAGTTGAGAAATGCGCACCAGTCAGAAGACAATTTTTGGGGGACAAAGGCAAATTGAAAAAATCCCAAACCAATGTCAATGCAATCCTAAATTATAGTCTGATTGAAAGTACGGTGTATGCGTTTTCACATGATACGAAACTTCATATGTATAATTTATGTAGATCACAACGAAACTTCTTCCCGAAGTCGAGTACCCATGCTTTGGACACGCTCTTCTTGGTACTTTTTCTGTCTAGAGCTAAAAGATTCATGGCGAAAACTTTGCTAGATTGATTTGAATTTATAATGACCGAAAAGAGGAGATCCCAGGGATTAAGATGAAAAAAAATATGAAAATTGGTTCAGAACTAAGGATTTTACAGACGAACTACACGTTTTTGACTGATGTATAAATTGGATTTACACACATGTTCTATGAAATTATTTACAGTTCGGATGAGCGACTTGTTATTTTATAACTGAAACTCAATATGATGCTGAATGCATAATTTGACTGACATACAACGAATAATTGAAAGATATATTCGATACATATTTGATCAATATTCAATAAATTGATTTGTAGGTAACATTGACAATAATAATTTCGACATAACTCACACTGCAGACTGTAGAATACGAAAGCTGTCTGATTTTGACTAAGAAACCGATGTACAAAAGGAGAATAACAAAATGTACGAAAGCGCTATTGTTCGTGCTCATACACTACGAAAGCGATTGGCTCTCCAATTGGGTGATACAGATAATCCAATATGAAAGCCAATCACTTTCGTAGTGTATCAACACGAACGATAGCACTTTCGTACATTTTGTTATTCTCCTTTTGTACATCGGTTTGGTAAGTAGCTTTGGTATTGCACAGTTGCAGGCAAAATGATCATTGATCAATCAACAGCAATTGCCAATAATAAAGAAGTCAAAGACACATTCACAAGACACAAAGACACATGAAGAAGTGCCAATAACCTATCACAAATTGGACAGGCCTTACACAAACAAATACATGTATCTTGGTGCTCACTACTTTGCTGCCGATATAAAGGAAGTGGCGATCTATTCAGGTTTACGGTGTATTCAGTACTAAACATTCAGATCAAGTGCAATTACCTTCAGAATGAAATAAATCATACATTAGTCACCTAAAAAAGGAATTCCATTTGCTTACTTTTTTGCCAATCTTTAACTGATTCCAGGATATCAAAGTGATGCTATGGGATACTCATACAAAGGTGATGTGAATATATCGTCATCGGGGAAGGAATGTCTATCTTGGATGGAAGTTGACAGTCTGTTTTTTCAGCGTTTTTGTTATACAGTGAGATGGAAACTTTCAAGTACTTTTTTATTAACATGGAATTCTAGTCAGCCAGAGACAGATGGTAAGTGTATAATACTTGAATTTGGAGAAGTCTTATTTTGCCTCCGAGTCCCTTACAGATATGTACAGGTAGACCAACATGATTGTGAGAAATCAAATTCACAATTTCTTGATTGTGGGCCTACCCAAGTAATGCTGAAATGATTGCGAGGAAGGTATTTTTTAAAATCAATATTTTAGGCGTTCTCACGATTATGCGCTACTTATATTAAGCGTTAATAGTCCCTCGGTTCCACATGCGCCACGTATGTTAGGCGCTCTTGTCTGAAAACAAGTATGAATGCCAACAGTTCGGTTTTATTAGTAATGTGCGGGTTTATATACAGAGCAGTGAACTATAGTTACAAAGTCACGAGGATAACACTTAAACATAGTGAAATGAATTTACTAACAAAAACTATCACAAGCAGTCTACAAAAATTCTAAGTAATCACTTGAATTATTCTTGGGAATAATTGTCACTGATAAATTGCTGAAGGTCACTGCTGGCGGTAATTCAAATTATGTAAGCGATCAGCTGATGATTGCTGCAGCAATATACTACACATAACAGTGAAATCGACATACGTATATGTAGTCAGTTAGTGAACGACCTTCCAAAAATGATGATGCAACACTTTTTGCGTAACCCAATGCTTCGAGGCACTTGGAGCAAAACAGGTCCGAATGGCAGGTCTAAAGCTACTTTATCCTGACGATTTTGAGCGCAAAAAACCCCTGGAGGACTTGTGATTATGGCGTTTGCTCTTTCTAAATGGTAGCATAAGTTTCTATCAACACTGACATCTTGTTACTAAGTCATAAATAGTATAAAAATTTGAATTCCACGCTTTCAGAAATGTTGGGACTTTGTTTGATTTTACTGGAGATAATTAAATTGGGCATCGGTCATTCATGCCACAAAACTTTTTCCCCGGATGTGCCGCGACCTTGAGCCAATTTCTATTCCGGTCAACTTCAGATAAACAGTCTATTTCCATGCTACTATAAGTGATACTACTACAAGACGATATTTCGTTTTATCTGAATAGATTTTGGCCAGACATTTAAAATATAAATATTTGGAAAGAGCCAAATTTTGTGATCTTGAAATATTGGATTATCGTTAGCGATATATTTCAGCTGCCACCAGCAGCTATCTTCAGACAACTATTGAAGGAATGCCGATGCAAGCAAAATTTGAAATTTACACTGATTCAACTGTTGGATAGGAAATAGAAGATTGAGATAGATATAGAAGTGCAAGAGAGAAAGAGAGAAGATAAGAGAGCTATGAGGCAGGTAGTATCGGGTTACATAGTACCGATAGCAAATCTGTGACCTGACTGGGGGAAGAGAAGAAGTATATAAAAACCGTAGGCACAGTATAAAAATGTTAAGTCAAATTTAGATTGATGGTAAATATTCAATCAAAAAGAAAATCACTGTAGCTAGTCAGTTCCAATCGATTGTGAAATTCAGGTTTCATTTTCTTGATGTAGTACGCTTCCCGTAGTCTGAGATTTGTGGCGTCCTTGTCGCTTGATATTATTGAAGTCGTTGTTACATTACAAAATGTGCTTTCATTATTGCATGATTGTATATGTTTGTAGACAGATAAAGATGTGTTGGTAGAATGTTCCCGAATACGGAAGTAGAATTTATTGCAGTTATTGTATGCAATTTTGTAGACTACACTTTCTCGGTTACTCATAGTTTTGTCTGTTATAGGACAATTTCAAAGATTGTACTGATTTTGTGGTGACTGTTTGAGAAGAACATTTTTGTGAATTACAGATCCCTCAAATACTAAAACTAAATTATGTGAGAAATGGAAAGCGGCAAATAAATAAACGTTGTTCAAACATCACATTACAAAATCGGTGTAAATCTCAAATTTTGCTTGCATCGTTATTCCTTCAAGTTTTCTGAAGATAGCTGTTGGTGGCAGCTGAAAGATATCGCTAACGATAATCCAATATTTCAAGATCAAAAATTTTGGCTCCTTCCAAAATATTTATATTTCATTTTATCTCTAAGCTCATCTATTCACGTTGCAGCTATTAATCGTTGAGAAAATCGGAGCAAGCCACTTATGGATGTCAATTGTCTCATATTGTGCGTAATGTAACTATGGTACAATGTGGAAAAATGAAGGCAACAATCTATCGCGCAATGATGATATCTGCATCTATGCATGTGAAAGACATTTTTGAAATTTCAATCAACATATGAATACATGTGTATTCATATCATTGCTGCCCAGTTTTTCGGGCAACAATTTAGGACATTCGCTTAAGCGCCCTCAAATGTCCTACATTGTTGCCCTCAAAAATCCATGTTAATGATACATTGTCTGTTGCAATTGTCTGATCATCATGGCTGATAAATTGTCTGATATTTGGCTGATTACAGTTTACAGTGTAATGTGAACAGCCACTATGTTGGGCATGCAGAGAGATTACATTTCAATCTGCTGTCGTAGCTATCGTTTTCAATCTAATGCACGAGCCTCTAAACGAAAGTTGTAAAACATTTCTCTTTTTTCAATTGACAAAACAGATGAAGAACTAACACAAAACCGGATTTTTCATTGAATAGCCTCTCCACTGGCGCTCTCTATCTCCCTCTGTCTCTGTCTAATAGCCTATGTCATAGCATGTTAGTCACCGGAAGGACTTTAGCATGCAGCGTGGACTGAAAATGCATGCTGACAAAAAAAGTATGAAAATGCTCTACTCTACTGAATACATGTGTATTCATATCATTGCTGCCCAGTTTTTCGGGCAACAATTTAGGACATTCGCTTAAGCGCCCTCAAATGTCCTACATTGTTGCCCTCAAAAATCCATGTTAATGATACATTGTCTGTTGCAATTGTCTGATCATCATGGCTGATAAATTGTCTGATATTTGGCTGATTACAGTTTACAGTGTAATGTGAACAGCCACTATGTTGGGCATGCAGAGAGATTACATTTCAATCTGCTGTCGTAGCTATCGTTTTCAATCTAATGCACGAGCCTCTAAACGAAAGTTGTAAAACATTTCTCTTTTTTCAATTGACAAAACAGATGAAGAACTAACACAAAACCGGATTTTTCATTGAATAGCCTCTCCACTGGCGCTCTCTATCTCCCTCTGTCTCTGTCTAATAGCCTATGTCATAGCATGTTAGTCACCGGAAGGACTTTAGCATGCAGCGTGGACTGAAAATGCATGCTGACAAAAAAAGTATGAAAATGCTCTACTCTACTGAATACATGTGTATTCATATCATTGCTGCCCAGTTTTTCGGGCAACAATTTAGGACATTCGCTTAAGCGCCCTCAAATGTCCTACATTGTTGCCCTCAAAAATCCATGTTAATGATACATTGTCTGTTGCAATTGTCTGATCATCATGGCTGATAAATTGTCTGATATTTGGCTGATTACAGTTTACAGTGTAATGTGAACAGCCACTATGTTGGGCATGCAGAGAGATTACATTTCAATCTGCTGTCGTAGCTATCGTTTTCAATCTAATGCACGAGCCTCTAAACGAAAGTTGTAAAACATTTCTCTTTTTTCAATTGACAAAACAGATGAAGAACTAACACAAAACCGGATTTTTCATTGAATAGCCTCTCCACTGGCGCTCTCTATCTCCCTCTGTCTCTGTCTAATAGCCTATGTCATAGCATGTTAGTCACCGGAAGGACTTTAGCATGCAGCGTGGACTGAAAATGCATGCTGACAAAAAAAGTATGAAAATGCTCTACTCTAGATAATGCTGAATTTTCTCTCTCTCTCTCCCTCTCTCTCTCTCTCTCTCTCTCTCTCTCTCTCTCTCTCTCTCTCTCTCTCTCTCTCTCTCTCTCTCTCTCTCTCTCTCTCTCTCTCTCTCTCTCTCTCTCTCTCTTTCTCTCTCTCTCTCTCTCTCTCTCTCTCTCTCTCTCTCTCTCTCTCTCTCTCTCTCTCTCTCTCTCTCTCTCTCTCTCTCGTTGCTTATGTTTCAGGCTTCAAAAGATATCGACGTCGCATGCATTACAATTTTCATAGAAATTTCACACCTCACAATAGAGGGAAATCAGGGAATCAGTGCCGCAATGACAAGAATTGGATTTTCAAAGTTGTTGATCCTGTTTGTGCTGTGTTTGATGATGTCAATGAGAAAATGACTCTCGACATTTGCACTGTTCCATACTGCAGTAAACGACGTAAGTTTGCTACAATTACTTCACAGTTTCTCGCATTACACTTAATATCAGCGTCTGCTATCCACCACTAATTACTAATTACTAATAAAAAATATATCACTAATTCCGCGGAGGTTGAAAGAAGAAGACAATTCATTCTAGCTGAAATTTTACGATGTAGTTGACTTTTATCACATATTTCAGCTGTTTCCTATAAAATAATAAATGAAGTTATGGCAAGGACATATATGCGACGAGGATAACCAAGAGACAATAGTAGCACACGAACGCGGCGAAGATTTGGCCCGGCAACTGTCAATCAACAGAAGTACAGTACTGCATACTCTATCATCCGTCACTCCATGGAGCCACCTCGTCAAAATACAAGGATTGGGAGGATACCCAAAATCTTGACGATGAAATGCTGAAAACGACAGCTGACATACTGCAGCAACTGAACATCCTATTTTTGCTGCTGATCAAATTAGAGGGAGGAGCTAATATTTACAGGCTTGCCATTGGGATGAATTTCCAGTCCAATCCCAACCTAATCCCAATGAGAATTTCCATTGGGATCCCAATAGATCACAATCCCAATAGAAATCCCAATAGCCAGCTTTAGAGCTAAAAGCGTACGCAAGTTGACCCCAAGCTCGATCGGGCTTCTTACCGCTTTGGCCTACCATATGTGATACTTTTTGAATTGACGAAGGCCACGGACATGTTTATCCTACTCTTTTTAATCTCTCTTGCTCCACGTCGAACTGTATTTACGTGGTCGAATGCCGGCAGTGTCTCATCCGCTACGTTGGGCAAACTAGCTACCCTGTACGTCACCGCATTGGTCAGCATCTCCGAAACATTCGTGACCGCAACCCGGATTCCCCCCCCCCTGGTTCCACACTTTTCGGATGTACACAGTGTTTCCGATTTGACTTTCTTCGCGATCGGCCGAAGCTTATCAAAGAACCACAGACTTCTAAAGGAGTCTAGATGGATTAGGTCCTTGCGCACTGGTCGGCCTTTTGGTCTGAACAAAGCCATTTCTTCGGCTGCTAATACGATCAACCTCCTAACTTCAACAGGGGCGTGTATCGCAAGACTCAACTCCCTCATCAGATCTGCATGCCATGTTGTCCCTGACGTGTCTGTCCGATTGTCATATAAAACTGATAAGAATCTCCTCTCGCTTTTGCGTTAGTTCTTAACTCGCTTGCATTCGGACTATTTTCTTTTGAAGCTCCTCACTTTACTCTCTCGATGCTTTTTGATTCTGTGTTTATCTGAATCAGTATTATTCTTTCTCAATCTCTACTGATGTACTTATTCACATAATCATGCTTTACCACTTCATTTTACATAAACTTCTTATTCCTTATATAGTTTTCGCATTCTTTGCTTCTTGCCAACTACAAACATTTGACTGTTATCTTTTTGTTACGGCGATTTGCTTCTTTCAGATATTTTTCTCTTTGTTTTCGGTTTGTTTGACCCATTTAACCTTAGGTCCTTCAGACGTTGTCTGGTGAGCAATCAGACTGATCTGTTTCTATTTTTGGCTTTCATCCGCCCGGCAATTTATGCTTTAATGTATTTAAGGACCCATGTGAATTCCATATATTCTGGACGTCATGGGCAGGATTTACGCATAGAAGGCTATGGTCTTGTTTATTGAACCACTGTGTTTTCTTGAATGAATCCATACTTGAATAGTGCTGGACTCTGCGTATTGTCTTTTTTGAAGCATGTAATGTCCATACTGAAGTGATTGACTGCTGACATTTACAATAGCTGCCAAGTGAATCTTTCAGTTTCTGTGTTGTTCACCACTGAAGAAGGTCGTAAGACCGAAATATATTTGGTGCCACTGTACTTTTGGTTTTGAGTATCGACACTTTAAAGGGAAGGAGAGCGACATGCGTCGATCGAATGATCGACGCTTTAACTTACACAATTCTTTACGCCCGAATTAAGCACTCCCTCGGGTCAGTATATTTCTTGCTATGCTCCGACGGATGCTTTAGATAGTGAAACAAAGGATGCTTTTTACCGACAATTACGCGATGAGATTCGACGCATATCCAATCATAATGTGGTCATTGTTCTGGGAGACATGAACGCCTCTACTGGAGTAAGAAGGCCTGAACTGGAGCACATTATCAGACCACTCAAAGCCGGGTCAAACGACAATTCTGACCGAATGATGGATTTCTCTGCAGCATACAATCTACAACCTATTGGCACATGGTTTGAGCAGCGGAATATTCACCATTACGCCTTGTGCAGCAACACTGGTAAAAAAACTGCAACAAAAAAAAACTGCGGTCGTGTGCGGTTGTGCGCTCTCGTTGGTCTTGTGGCAGAAACGGTTTATGCTTGGTTCTGTCGTTGTTCTGACGTTTTGGTGGGCAATTTTTACATCGTTGGATTCGTTGTTCACTGGTCTATCACATAATTGCTTCTTGTGCCTTGGAGAGTAGTGGCTTTGTTGGTGTTTCGCCATTGAATCCCTTGTGGTATCGCCATTGTCTGATCTTTACTCATCAGATATCTGTGCTGCTTGTTAGCTATACATTGAAGCTTCGTGTCCTCGTCGGATCTAATTTTAGTAACGTCGTCAGTACATCGATTTTTGTACCTCTCCGAAGTCATTGTCTGCTGTGGAACGCGTGTAGAACAGCTGGGACTGTCAGCTGCTTATCATCAATCAGCTGTTATTGATACCTTTGTGCGCGGTTCCCCTCGCCGGAACATTTCCGATTATTGATTTTTTTGGTTTACGCGGCTCTACGTATTGTGACGTTTGCATTCCAACAGCATAGATATCATGCCCACTCCAGCAAGAATGAGAGGGACAAGGTCAAACTCACAATCGACTTCATTAGTAGCTGAAATAAAAGCGTTGATTGAGGCATCTAAAGAAGAAGTAATAACATCGTTGACAGCTGAAATAGTGCATTTGAGAAATGAAATTAAGTCGCTTACCAAACGTGTTGATGACTTAGAAAACGAAAATGCATCATTGCAAGATGCTTGCCGACGTATGGGAGACAACATGATGGAAAGTGTTTTGAGAGAAAACGAACTAAGAAAGAGAAGAGAGGTTAACGTTGTTGTCTTTGGAATAACCGAGAGAGTTGATGGAACTTTAAATGATAAGATGGCACATGATCTCGCCAAATTAAGTGAAATGCTGAATGATCTAGAGACATCGCAGATAACTATATCTCACCATCGTCGCTTAGGCAAAGTCAACTCACGGTCTGACGGTAAACGGCCCATTGCCTTGAGCTTCACAAGCGTTGAATACCGAAACAAGGCTCTAAAGAATGCACCTCTACTTCGTAACACTGAAAACTTCTCAACGGTTTATTTAAAGCAAGACTTAACACCCTTCCAGCAGGCCCAAAGACGAGAACTTATGCATGACTTGCATGAGAGACGGCGTAATGGAGAAGACGTAGTTTTTTATAGAAACCGTGTTGTTTTGCGGAACTCCATTAAAACAAATTTTCACTGAAGTTTTTACCTAAAAATTCTGGTTCCTACAATAAAGACCCCTCTTTTCAGCAAAATATCTTACCGAACTTAGCTGTTACAAATATCCGTTCGCTCTTAATGAAGATGGATGATTTGCAAGCGTTCGTGATCAACTTCAAACCTGATTTATTCTGCATAACAAAGACATGGCTAAGTGAAAACATTTCCGACTCCTTGATTCAATTACCTTCTTATTCTGTACTCAGAGTTGATCGATCAAATTGTATAGGTGGTGGTGTTTGCCTGTATTATAAGAATGATTTACATGTCATTCAGATGACCGTATCCAATCATCCTGATTTCTTTGAATCAATTTGGACTGTCATCCCGATATATGGAATTCTCCTTCTTTGTTTATATATACCTCCTAATTTGTCTGTGGGGCTACTATGCGAAATAGAGAATTTTGTAGTATTAAATGTTGATGCGCTCATTGATTGAAAATGTGGCCAACATGTTTGCATCGCTGGTGATTTTAACAAATTTCCCACTTACAAATTGTCTTGTAACTTCAACTTAGTTCCCATTGTAAAAGAATTCATGCGAGGAACAAACATTTTAGATCAAGTGCTTGTCTGTCCAACTCATGCTAATTTGTATTCGTGCATAACAGGTCCCCCAATTGGTGGTTCTGACCACAATGCAATTCTGTGTTCTTTTGATAGTAGGCCCAGGCTCAGCAATTTTTCGGGCAACGTGAGGATTAAAACTGTTTTTGATCTCCGTGCTTCACACACATCTAACTTTCTTGTTGTCCTAAAGAGTGTTAATTGGACTGAGTTCTATCACATGTCATATACAGCAGATCAGAAATGCGAAATTTTTCATGAGATAATTTATTTGTGTATGTTAGAGACCATCCCTGGTACTGAAGTACAAATGTCAGAAAGTGACAAACCTTGGATTACTCCTGTTATAAAAGACCTCGTAAACCAGCGTTGGACAGCATACAGGACCAAGAATTTCCCTCTTTACAGTCACTTGCGTGATAAAGTTAAAGAAGAAATCAAGAAAGCTAAGCGAAAGTGGGCCTCAAAAGCCAAAAAGTCTTCTAAGCAACTATGGCAAGTAGTTAACAACGTGTGCCACAAGAAAGGAGATGATGCAATACATAGAATCATTTCTGCATACCCTTCTGTTGATGATGCTGTAAATGATTTCAACGAGATATTTGCTTCTTCATTTAGACCGGGAAGTGTACAAAGTTTTTCAGACATCGATGCTGATGAACGCCCAGTTATTTGGTTGGAAGAAGTTGAGAGTGAACTGATGAAACTGAAACCAGGCAAGGCATTTGGGAATGATCAAGTACCAACGGTACTCTATAAGGCTGCAGCAGTGTCATAGCTCTACCTCTCACTCATTTATTCAAAGTCATCATCCAGAGTGACACGTTCCCTCGTATTTGGAAATATGCTCACGTGGTACCGGTACCGAAAGTTTCAAAACGGACCGCTTACGACCTTCGGCCTATAAGTCTTTTGCCGGTTCCTAGCAAGATATTTGAGAGATTGATAGCGAGACAACTCAAAGAAAAATTTACTGCCGCCGCTGGTTCAAATCAACACGGTGGAACTCGTGGATTGTCAACAACAACGGCATCTATCGTAATTCATGATCAAGTAACGAAAATGTTGGACGACGATGATGTCCCAGCAGTTCAAATAATGGCGTATGACTTGAAGAAAGCTTTCGATAGTCTTGATCATTCTGCGATTGTAGAGTGTCTTATTGAGTGTGACTTTCCCCATATTTTGTAAATTTGATATCGTCGTACCTTTTTGATCATACCCAGAGTGTTCGTGCTGATTCCTCAATTAGCAACATTGTCCATGTAACTTCTGGTATATGTCAAGGGTCTGTTTTTGGTCCGTTATTGTTTAACGCAGTTTATGGTAGTCTCAAGCCATTAAATTCAGACTATGCTACTGTCAAATATATTGACGATATCACCATTTGTATCCCCCTTTACAAAGGCAGCAACAATGAACATGTGCTCTTTGAGCATCAGAATATTTTAAAATGAGCGGATGAAGTTAAATTGTCCATCAATCATTTGAAGTCGAAATGTCTTTTTGTGAAGAAAATTTCTGTTTGCGAGCCTATTCCGCTACCATATATCGACTTTGTTGATAATCATACGATTTTGGGTGTAACGTGAAGAATTTCTAGAATCTTCTAGAATTTCGGATGATCTACTGAGATTATGAAACTATAATTTCTACCGCAATGACAGACTCGGCAGAGTCGGTGGAGGAGTTTGTGCTTAGATGAAAGCTGATTTGAATTTCCAAACAGTTAATTGTGGGTGTCCTGATACCATTGGTTTCTCGCCTTCAAGTCTATATCATTGAATTTGTTTGTGGCATCCATGTATGTACCACCCAACTTGAGATCTGATAATTTGAATGCTATTAGTGAATTTACCATCGAAATGTTGGATAATGAATTGAATACAAAGTGATGGGCAAAAGACCGTTCCAGGACACCATAAAATTCAAAAAAATAGTATCTTTAAAAACGACTAAATTTATCAATTTATGTCATTATTTCAGGTTTTTAAGACCTAAATTCATGAATTTAGACCGTTCCAGGACACCATAAAATTCAAAAAAATAGTATCTTTAAAAACGTCTAAATTTATCAATTTATGTCATTATTTCAGGTTTTTAAGACCTAAATTCATGAATTTAGACCGTTCCAGGACACCATAAAATTCAAAAAATTAGTATCTTTAAAAACGACTAAATTTATCAATTTATGTCATTATTTCAGGTTTTTAAGACCTAAATTCATGAATTTAGACCGTTCCAGGGCACCATAAAATTCAAAAAAATAGTATCTTTAAAAACGACTAAATTTATCAATTTATGTCATTATTTCAGGTTTTTAAGACCTAAATTCATGAATTTAGACCGTTCCAGGACACCATAAAATTCAAAAAAATAGTATCTTTAAAAACGACTAAATTTATCAATTTATGTCATTATTTCAGGTTTTTAAGACCTAAATTCATGAATTTAGACCGTTCCAGGGCACCATAAAATTCAAAAAAATAGTATCTTTAAAAACGACTAAATTTATCAATTTATGTCATTATTTCAGGTTTTTAAGACCTAAATTCATGAATTTAGACCGTTCCAGGGCACCATAAAATTCAAAAAAATAGTATCTTTAAAAACGACTAAATTTATCAATTTATGTCATTATTTCAGGTTTTTAAGACCTAAATTCATGAATTTAGACCGTTCCAGGACACCATAAAATTCAAAAAAATAGTATCTTTAAAAACGACATAAATTCATGAATTTGAACCCTTTTTCAGGTTTTTAAGACCTAAATACATGAATTTAGTCCATTCAAAAAGTACCATTTTTTCAAAAAATGGTATTTTTAAAAACGACATAAATTCATGAATTTGTACCCTTTTTCAGGTTATGAAGACCTAAATTCATAAATTTAGCCGTTTTTAAAAATACCCAATTTTTAAAATTTTTCAAAATCTCAAATTCATGAGTTTAGACGCTTTTCAGGTTTTTAAAATCATGACCGTTCAAGGACACCGAAAATCAGAAAAGTTAGTATTTTTTTAAAAACGTCTTTGAATCCATTTTTCAGGTTTTTAAGATATGAGATAACTAAAATTATGTGTCTAATAATATTTCTTTAAGAATGTAACACAATCTCTCACAATGCCTGTTATTGTTACTGCTTTGCACTCTGATGAACCTCCCAATTGTAGGGAACAGCTGCTCCCGCATACATGATATAATTGCAGCTGCTTATCGCATTCCTGAGCCATTGAATTACAGAGCAAGCAGCTGTTACCCGTATTAAAGATTAAAGATTAAAAATGACGTGTAATATATTGCAGCATGTAGGAAGTAAGACTTCATTTACAATTCCATTAATCATAACTAGTGACTGTTTTCTTTCTTCATTGCAAAATGCCAAAACGTACTGCCGCGGAAGCTTTTTCGTTTTACATGCCGATTTTACTAAACTTAATTAAAGAAGAGCACAAGGAAACTGCGAATAAATACTTTGAAGAGTGGAAGTTAGAAATTTAATCGAGAAAGAAGAACAAATTGGACTCTCGAAAACAAGTGGAGGATATTACAGTGAAAATAGAACAGTATCTGACCACTACTACAATTCCTCAGTTCAATGTTACAAAAGAACATTTCATTACCATCGAGGATAGTGCTACTATGATTTCAAAACTGATTGCAAGTGATAAAGTACACCATGGGTCGTTGTTGAGAAGTGCTGCTTATCAAGGTTATGGATTTAAAAGAATTCTGGAATTGAGTGACAATAAAAAGAACAGATTTGTGACAAATTTGGAACTATTTAGAATTTCCTATAACGTAAGTTATTGTTATTTCTTGATGAACTTATCAGATCTAATTCTACCACACGTATTATTTTTAAATTCATCAATGCCCATTAGTTTTGTTAGAAAACATTTTAAAGAAATCAAAATTTATATAGAAAAATTGAATCAACCGACAACTATAGAAGAAATGAGGTTTGGTTCCCAAGATGAATGAACATTAACTGTGTTGTTTCACTTTTTAAGATATGTGCAATGTACATACATATTTGATGTATACATATTTATGAAGACTTCTTTATAAGTAGTAACGCATTTTGGATTATTTTGAAATGTAATTAAATTTCCTTTTGTTCTCCAGACTCATGGTAGTAGACTGCTATTGTATAGATCTATATTTCAGTATGTAACATAATCTTTGGTATTTAAGAATGATTCATGGAACTTAGTAGTATTGCATTTTGGATTATTTTGAAATGTAATTAAATTTCCTTTTGCTCTCCAGTCTACTGATAGTAGACTGACATTGTACAATTGTGTGATAAGATTGATTGTTGTATTATTATATTTCATGCAAAATACACTGCCGTTGTTTTCATTTTTCTGTACAAGAAGTAGACATTATTGCAGTTATTGGAATTTATTTCATTTAAAATGAATGATGAAAATCCGTCAGTTATACTGAGTAATATAGGCGATATATGTCCTCAGGTTAATAACATGACTGAGTTTTTAAAATTATACAGCAAACAAACGACTACTAATTTCGATTTAAATAGAATTTCAGAAGATTGTATTCAAAATATTTATTCAAAATATTTCTTTAAAAATGGATGAAACAAAAGTGGAAGAAACCTCAACGGGGACGAAAATGGAAGAAACCTCAAGAATATATCCTTCGTTATCACAGTTAAAAACAAGTGAAATGAACATTGAAAAACACAAAGATAGAGTACGTTATATGAAAGATAAGGAATCTCAATTATTATTAAGATTAGAGCATTATAAAAAATTAAGAAAGAGATGGACCAAAGTTAAGAATGTAACACAAGGAATTGGCATATTCTTAACAATAAGTTTAGGTGCTTTAACAATTGTTATATCTTCAGGTGTTTTATTAACTCCAGTAGTTGCTACAGCTTTAACAGGTACGGGTGTTTTTGCAACTTCACTTGTTACAATTTTAGATAAATCTTTAATAACTAAGAAACAAAAATCATTAAAAACTAAGCATTTACATATTAAAGAAGTCTATGATAAACTACATTACTACTTTCAAAGAGTATGTGATGATAATGTTATTACGTTAGATGAGATTGAAAAATTTGATCAAATAGCTAATGAAGTAAATCAAATATCATTTCAATTACAGTCAGAAAAAGCTGATGATAAGAATAAACAAGATGGCAAAATTTCGAGTGATGGTAAAATTTCTAATGAAGAAAATGACAAAATTTTTTTAGAAGAGCTAAAAACTTTAAGCGAAAATTTAAGCAAAACTTTATTAAACAAAACTTAAAACGAGAAAACTTTAAACGAAAAGATGTCAGACAACAAAGCAATAAAAAAATAATTTGTTCAGTAAAATGTTTTTGTTGTATTCCAATGTTACCACAAAATTCAAATATTATATTTTAAAAATGGATAAAATTAGAGCTGATAATTTTAAAAGAATAAAACAATTAGAAGAGTTAATAAAACAAAGAAATATTATGAAAGAAAATCATCTTCAACATAGAATGATAAAAGCTGGTATTCAATCTGATATGTTTGAAAAAATGCAGCAAACCGAGCAAGTAAAAACTGATTTTGAAAAAACTATGAAACCATTTAAAACTCTTGAAAAAGAACTTACAAATAATGATAAACAAATTGATATAACAGATCCAGAGCACAAAACTATATTAGATGACTATGGATTACTATAATCAAACATTAATAAGAAATTACCAAAATCTATGCAATTTGAACATTCCATCTCATTTATAGATGGAAAAACAATACCTAGATTTTATCTCGAACAAAAAGAAATATTTCCACAACCTTTTCGAGGTTTAATTTTTTCACCAGATAAATCTCCTTTTAATTTAGATAGAAATTTTGTTGATCTTTTAAGAGGAGCAGATTTAAATAATTATGCTGTAGAAGATATCATAAAATATAAAGCTATGTTAGATAGAGTTGGTGCAGTAAAATCTCTTAGACGTCATAAACAATTAGAAAATTTATTATCAACGGGAGTTAAAGTAGGAAAAGGTTTATCTGAAAAACAGAAAACTGAAACAACTGTATTCTTACCAGATGATCCACAAGAATTACTAAATAGATTAAATATTTTAATATCTGCAATAAAAGAAGGACATAATTCTAGTTTCAATGAAATTCATGCCATATTGAAAAGACTGCTGGAAAAGAAGATTCTAAATGAAGAGGATTATAAAAGTATAACGAACCGATGGTTCTAGGGCTTCGCCCGTAGCTGAAATATGTTGTTTCTAATTTTTATCTATGATTTTTATTTATGATTTTTATCTATGATTTCTATCTACGATTTTTATCTATAATATTTATTTAAATTTTTTAGTTAAAAATGTCTTCGAGAGAATTATTATCAGCAGATTTAGACAAAATTAATAATCATTTAGAAAATTTGACAGAGATTTTGGGTTCATCAAAATTTAGTACGACGTTAAAAATTATAACAACTACTTAATCACACACTTGTAATTTAGAACCCATTCTACATTTGGAACAAAATAAAAATTATCAAATTGCATTGACTAGTTTCTCTACATTTAACACTATTCAAATCGTTATCAAAGATGTGAATGATCAATTTAGATATTCTACTGATAAAGGCAAAACATGGAAAATACAAACTTTTCTTCCTGGTTCTTACGAAGTTGAATCAATATCAAATGAAATTAAGAGAAATTTAGGTATGCCATTTAAAGATAAGAAACAATTACATTTTGCAGTTGAACCGGCAGTTAATAAATTTTCTCTTACTTTAGACGAAAATCATCAAGTTGATTTTAATCATGATAGATCATTGTCAAAGCTATTAGGATTTAATAAACAAACTTATAGTCAAGGTTATCATTTAGGTGAAAAGATACCAAAAATAGCTGAAATAAATTCAATTGTTGTACATTGTGACATTATTGAAGGAGGATATATAAATGGTAAATTGTCAAATTTAATATTCAGTTTTCCAGCTTTTACTGTACCCATTGGTTATAGACTAAATGTAATTCCGCAAACATTAATATATTTCCCTATTACAAGAAAAACTATTAACAACATTAACATGAGAATCACTGATGAAAAAGGACAAGAAATAAATTTTGGAGGTGAAGAGATTATGATTGATCTTTTGGTTCGAGAGGTATAAACTCCCATTCGAGAGGTATAAACTCCGTGAATCGGTCTAGTTTTTTGGCAAAAGATAGCCAAAAATGCAAAAAATTCATTATTTCAACCTCGTAAAAATTCCTAAGTTAGAAAAATGGGAAAATTGGTATTTTTACGGTTTCAATCGCATCTCAACTCACAACCCTGACTCCCATCCGCCTCAAAATTTCAGATCTAGCACATCTCAGTGAGGTCTGTTTATTGCGCCTGGTCCGAAGCCTTGAATCGGTCTAGTTTTTTGGCAAAAAATAGCCAAAAATGCGAAAAATTCATTATTTCAAAAAATGTACAATTTAATATCAGAAGTAGTATTTTCAATGAACTCCAAATCAAAAAGTCTGACTCCAATCAGTCTCAAAATTTCAGATCTAGCACAACTCAGTGCGGTCTGTTCATTGAAGCAGGTCCGAAGCCTTGAATCGATCTAGTTTTTAGGCAAAAAATAGCCAAAAATGGAAAAAATTCGCCATCTTGAAAAAATTTGAAAATTTTTTTCCTCAAATCATGATGGAAACACTCTTCCTAGGATGAATAAATGACGCTGATTCCAAATCTGAAATCCGTTTTGCTCTCCGATGCTTTGTTTTGCCGCTACAGCCCAAAACGTCCCAAATTTTAACCTCCCCCAATTAAATTCCCAAAATCTGGCAAATTTTGTTTCTGCTCTCATTTCTAAACGACTCAACCGATTGACACCAAATTTCTACAGTGAATTTGTCTCACTCTCACCTTTCAAACGAGCTATCATATGTCTCCATCCGACCCCTGGAAGGCAAAATTGAAGCAAGCTCTCCCGGGGGGGGGTAGGGTGGGAAAAACTTGTCGACCTAACTTTTGACGAGGAAGACGATGGTAGCACTGGCGCATCGAAATTCGACACTTTGGAAAAAAAATTTCATTTTCACCGTACACAGTCACTCTGACACTTAGGATTTTTTCAACCTTTCCTAAAATCTTGTAACCGCTCTAACTTTTGAACGGCTGATCGGATTGACTCGCGCCAAAAAATGTCATAGGTTAGTTTTTCATCCTCTTTCGAATGCAACCCGAACGAACAAAATCCGTCCACTAGAAGCCGAGATAGCAGCTAGCTCTCCCGGGGGGGGGTAGGGTGGGAAAAACTTGTCGACCTAACTTTTGACGAGGAAGACGATGGTAGCACTGGCGCATCGAAATTCGACACTTTGGAAAAAAAATTTCATTTTCACCGTACACAGTCACTCTGACACTTAGGATTTTTTCAACCTTTCCTAAAATCTTGTAACCGCTCTAACTTTTGAACGGCTGATCGGATTGACTCGCGCCAAAAAATGTCATAGGTTAGTTTTTCATCCTCTTTCGAATGCAACCCGAACGAACAAAATCCGTCCACTAGAAGCCGAGATAGCAGCTAGCTCTCCCGGGGGGGGGTAGGGTGGGAAAAACTTGTCGACCTAACTTTTGACGAGGAAGACGATGGTAGCACTGGCGCATCGAATTTCGACACTTTGGATTTCCTCCCACCCTACCCCCCCCCCGGGGTGGAAAACTTGTCGATCCAACTTTTGATGAGGAAGACGATGGTAGCACTCGCGCATTGGATTTCCTCCCCCCCCCGGGATGGAAAAACTTGTCGAGCCCATTTTTGACGAGGAAGACGATGGACACCACTTCCACCAGGCCGGCACACCACGTCCACCAGGCCGGCACCCAAGCCCACTCGGGCGGCACAACACCCCAGGACAGGGAGGAGGAGGAGGAAGAGAGGAGGGGGGTAGGGTGGGAAACGGCCGCCATCTTGCGCTATCTGGTGTTTGTCACTTGCTTACTACTGGCTACTATGCGAAATAGAGAATTTTGTAGTATTAAATGTTGATGCGCTCATTGATTGAAAATGTGGCCAACATGTTTGCATCGCTGGTGATTTTAACAAATTTCCCACTTACAAATTGTCTTGTAACTTCAACTTAGTTCCCATTGTAAAAGAATTCATGCGAGGAACAAACATTTTAGATCAAGTGCTTGTCTGTCCAACTCATGCTAATTTGTATTCGTGCATAACAGGTCCCCCAATTGGTGGTTCTGACCACAATGCAATTCTGTGTTCTTTTGATAGTAGGCCCAGGCTCAGCAATTTTTCGGGCAACGTGAGGATTAAAACTGTTTTTGATCTCCGTGCTTCACACACATCTAACTTTCTTGTTGTCCTAAAGAGTGTTAATTGGACTGAGTTCTATCACATGTCATATACAGCAGATCAGAAATGCGAAATTTTTCATGAGATAATTTATTTGTGTATGTTAGAGACCATCCCTGTTACTGAAGTACAAATGTCAGAAAGTGACAAACCTTGGATTACTCCTGTTATAAAAGACCTCGTAAACCAGCGTTGGACTGCATACAGGACCAAGAATTTCCCTCTTTACAGTCACTTGCGTGATAAAGTTAAAGAAGAAATCAAGAAAGCTAAGCGAAAGTGGGCCTCAAAAGCCAAAAAGTTTTCTAAGCAACTATGGCAAGTAGTTAACAACGTGTGCCACAAGAAAGGAGATGATGCAATACATAGAATCATTTCTGCATACCCTTCTGTTGATGATGCTGTAAATGATTTCAACGAGATATTTGCTTCTTCATTTAGACCGGGAAGTGTACAAAGTTTTTCAGACATCGATGCTGATGAACGCCCAGTTATTTGGTTGGAAGAAGTTGAGAGTGAACTGATGAAACTGAAACCAGGCAAGGCATTTGGGAATGATCAAGTACCAACGGTACTCTATAAGGCTGCAGCAGTGTCATAGCTCTACCTCTCACTCATTTATTCAAAGTCATCATCCAGAGTGACACGTTCCCTCGTATTTGGAAATATGCTCACGTGGTACCGGTACCGAAAGTTTCAAAACGGACCGCTTACGACCTTCGGCCTATAAGTCTTTTGCCGGTTCCTAGCAAGATATTTGAGAGATTGATAGCGAGACAACTCAAAGAAAAATTTACTGCCGCCGCTGGTTCAAATCAACACGGTGGAACTCGTGGATTGTCAACAACAACGGCATCTATCGTAATTCATGATCAAGTAACGAAAATGTTGGACGACGATGATGTCCCAGCAGTTCAAATAATGGCGTATGACTTGAAGAAAGCTTTCGATAGTCTTGATCATTCTGAGATTGTAGAGTGTCTTATTGAGTGTGACTTTCCCCATATTTTGTAAATTTGATATCGTCGTACCTTTTTGATCATACCCAGAGTGTTCGTGCTGATTCCTCAATTAGCAACATTGTCCATGTAACTTCTGGTATATGTCAAGGGTCTGTTTTTGGTCCGTTATTGTTTAACGCAGTTTATGGTAGTCTCAAGCCATTAAATTCAGACTATGCTACTGTCAAATATATTGACGATATCACCATTTGTATCCCCCTTTACAAAGGCAGCAACAATGAACATGTGCTCTTTGAGCATCAGAATATTTTAAAATGAGCGGATGAAGTTAAATTGTCCATCAATCATTTGAAGTCGAAATGTCTTTTTGTGAAGAAAATTTCTGTTTGCGAGCCTATTCCGCTACCATATATCGACTTTGTTGATAATCATACGATTTTGGGTGTAACGTGAAGAATTTCTAGAATCTTCTAGAATTTCGGATGATCTACTGAGATTATGAAACTATAATTTCTACCGCAATGACAGACTCGGCAGAGTCGGTGGAGGAGTTTGTGCTTAGATGAAAGCTGATTTGAATTTCCAAACAGTTAATTGTGGGTGTCCTGATACCATTGGCTTCTCGCCTTCAAGTCTATATCAATGAATTTGTTTGTGGCATCCATGTATGTACCACCCAACTTGAGATCTGATAATTTGAATGCTATTAGTGAATTTACCATCGAAATGTTGGATAATGAATTGAATACAAAGTGATGGGCAAAAGACCGTTCCAGGACACCATAAAATTCAAAAAAATAGTATCTTTAAAAACGACTAAATTTATCAATTTATGTCATTATTTCAGGTTTTTAAGACCTAAATTCATGAATTTAGACCGTTCCAGGACACCATAAAATTCAAAAAAATAGTATCTTTAAAAACGACTAAATTTATCAATTTATGTCATTATTTCAGGTTTTTAAGACCTAAATTCATGAATTTACACCGTTCCAGGACACCATAAAATTCAAAAAATTAGTATCTTTAAAAACGACTAAATTTATCAATTTATGTCATTATTTCAGGTTTTTAAGACCTAAATTCATGAATTTAGACCGTTCCAGGGCACCATAAAATTCAAAAAAATAGTATCTTTAAAAACGACTAAATTTATCAATTTATGTCATTATTTCAGGTTTTTAAGACCTAAATTCATGAATTTAGACTGTTCCAGGACACCATAAAATTCAAAAAAATAGTATCTTTAAAAACGACTAAATTTATCAATTTATGTCATTATTTCAGGTTTTTAAGACCTAAATTCATGAATTTAGACCGTTCCAGGACACCATAAAATTCAAAAAAATAGTATCTTTAAAAACGACTAAATTTATCAATTTATGTCATTATTTCAGGTTTTTAAGACCTAAATTCATGAATTTAGACCGTTCCAGGACACCATAAAATTCAAAAAAATAGTACCTTTAAAAACGACTAAATTTATCAATTTATGTCATTATTTCAGGTTTTTAAGACCTAAATTCATGAATTTAGACCGTTCCAGGACACCATAAAATTCAAAAAAATAGTATCTTTAAAAACGACATAAATTCATGAATTTGAACCCTTTTTCAGGTTTTTAAGACCTAAATACATGAATTTAGTCCATTCAAAAAGTACCATTTTTTCAAAAAATGGTATTTTTAAAAACGACATAAATTCATGAATTTGTACCCTTTTTCAGGTTATGAAGACCTAAATTCATAAATTTAGCCGTTTTTAAAAATACCCAATTTTTAAAATTTTTCAAAATCTCAAATTCATGAGTTTAGACGCTTTTCAGGTTTTTAAAATCATGACCGTTCAAGGACACCGAAAATCAGAAAAGTTAGTATTTTTAAAAACGTCTTTTGAATCCATTTTTCAGGTTTTTAAGATATGAGATAACTAAAATTATGTGTCTAATAATATTTCTTTAAGAATGTAACACAATCTCTCACAATGCCTGTTATTGTTACTGCTTTGCACTCTGATGAACCTCCCAATTGTAGGGAACAGCTGCTCCCGCATACATGATATAATTGCAGCTGCTTATCGCATTCCTGAGCCATTGAATTACAGAGCAAGCAGCTGTTACACGTATTAAAGATTAAAGATTAAAAATGACGTGTAATATATTGCAGCATGTAGGAAGTAAGACTTCATTTACAATTCCATTAATTATAACTAGTGACTGTTTTCTTTCTTCATTGCAAAATGCCAAAACGTACTGCCGCGGAAGCTTTTTCGTTTTACATGCCGATTTTACTAAACTTAATTAAAGAAGAGCACAAGGAAACTGCGAATAAATACTTTGAAGAGTGGAAGTTAGAAATTCAATCGAGAAAGAAGAACAAATTGGACTCTCGAAAACAAGTGGAGGATATTACAGTAAAAATAGAACAGTGTCTGACCACTACTACAATTCCTCAGTTCAATGTTACAAAAGAACATTTCATTACCATCAAGGATAGTGCTACTATGATTTCAAAACTGATTGCAAGTGATAAAGTACACCATGGGTCGTTGTTGAGAAGTGCTGCTTATCAAGGTTATGGATTTAAAAGAATTCTGGAATTGAGTGACAATAAAAAGAACAGATTTGTGACAAATTTGGAACTATTTAGAATTTCCTATAACGTAAGTTATTGTTATTTCTTGATGAACTTATCAGATCTAATTCTACCACACGTATTATTTTTTAATTCATCAATGCCCATTAGTTTTGTTAGAAAACATTTTAAAGAAATCAAAATTTATATAGAAAAATTGAATCAACCGACAACTATAGAAGAAATGAGGTTTGGTTCCCAAGATGAATGAACATTAACTGTGTTGTTTCACTTTTTAAGATATGTGCAATGTACATACATATTTGATGTATACATATTTATGAAGACTTCTTTATAAGTAGTAACGCATTTTGGATTATTTTGAAATGTAATTAAATTTCCTTTTGTTCTCCAGACTCATGGTAGTAGACTGCTATTGTATAGATCTATATTTCAGTATGTAACATAATCTTTGGTATTTAAGAATGATTCATGGAACTTAGTAGTATTGCATTTTGGATTATTTTGAAATGTAATTAAATTTCCTTTTGTTCTCCAGTCTACTGATAGTAGACTGACATTGTACAATTGTGTGATAAGATTGATTGTTGTATTATTATATTTGATGCAAATACACTGCCGTTGTTTTCATTTTTCTGTACAAGAAGTAGACATTATTGCAGTTATTGGAATTTATTTCATTTAAAATGAATGATGAAAATCCGTCAGTTATACTGAGTAATATAGGCGATATATGTCCTCAGGTTAATAACATGACTGAGTTTTTAAAATTATACAGCAAACAAACGACTACTAATTTCGATTTAAATAGAATTTCAGAAGATTGTATTCAAAATATTTATTCAAAATATTTCTTTAAAAATGGATGAAACAAAAGTGGAAGAAACCTCAACGGGGACGAAAATGGAAGAAACCTCAAGAATATATCCTTCGTTATCACAATTAGAAACAAGTGAAATGAACATTGAAAAACACAAAGATAGAGTACGTTATATGAAAGATAAGGAATCTCAATTATTATTAAGATTAGAGCATTATAAAAAATTAAGAAAGAGATGGACCAAAGTTAAGAATGTAACACAAGGAATTGGCATATTCTTAGCAATAAGTTTAGGTGCTTTAACAATTGTTATATCTTCAGGTGTTTTATTAACTCCAGTAGTTGCTACAGCTTTAACAGGTACGGGTGTTTTTGCAACTTCACTTGTTACAATTTTAGATAAATCTTTAATAACTAAGAAACAAGAATCATTAAAAACTAAGCATTTACATATTAAAGAAGTCTATGATAAACTACATTACTACTTTCAAAGAGTATGTGATGATAATGTTATTACGTTAGATGAGATTGAAAAATTTGATCAAATAGCTAATGAAGTAAATCAAATATCATTTCAATTACAGTCAGAAAAAGCTGATGATAAGAATAAACAAGATGGCAAAATTTCGAGTGATGGTAAAATTTCTAATGAAGAAAATGACAAAATTTTTTTAGAAGAGCTAAAAACTTTAAGCGAAAATTTAAGCAAAACTTTATTAAACAAAACTTAAAACGAGAAAACTTTAAACGAAAAGATGTCAGACAACAAAGCAATAAAAAAATAATTTGTTCAGTAAAATGTTTTTGTTGTATTCCAATGTTACCACAAAATTCAAATATTATATTTTAAAAATGGATAAAATTAGAGCTGATAATTTTAAAAGAATAAAACAATTAGAAGAGTTAATAAAACAAAGAAATATTATGAAAGAAAATCATCTTCAACATAGAATGATAAAAGCTGGTATTCAATCTGATATGTTTGAAAAAATGCAGCAAACCGAGCAAGTAAAAACTGATTTTGAAAAAACTATGAAACCATTTAAAACTCTTGAAAAAGAACTTACAAATAATGATAAACAAATTGATATAACAGATCCAGAGCACAAAACTATATTAGATGACTATGGATTACTATAATCAAACATTAATAAGAAATTACCAAAATCTATGCAATTTGAACATTCCATCTCATTTATAGATGGAAAAACAATACCTAGATTTTATCTCGAACAAAAAGAAATATTTCCACAACCTTTTCGAGGTTTAATTTTTTCACCAGATAAATCTCCTTTTAATTTAGATAGAAATTTTGTTGATCTTTTAAGAGGAGCAGATTTAAATAATTATGCTGTAGAAGATATCATAAAATATAAAGCTATGTTAGATAGAGTTGGTGCCGTAAAAATCTTAGACGTCATAAACAATTAGAAAATTTATTATCAACGGGAGTTAAAGTAGGAAAAGGTTTATCTGAAAAACAGAAAACTGAAACAACTGTATTCTTACCAGATGATCCACAAGAATTACTAAATAGATTAAATATTTTAATATCTGCAATAAAAGAAGGACATAATTCTAGTTTCAATGAAATTCATGCCATATTGAAAAGACTGCTGGAAAAGAAGATTCTAAATGAAGAGGATTATAAAAGTATAACGAACCGATGGTTCTAGGGCTTCGCCCGTAGCTGAAATATGTTGTTTCTAATTTTTATCTATGATTTTTATTTATGATTTTTATCTATGATTTCTATCTACGATTTTTATCTATAATATTTATTTAAATTTTTTAGTTAAAAATGTCTTCGAGAGAATTATTATCAGCAGATTTAGACAAAATTAATAATCATTTAGAAAATTTGACAGAGATTTTGGGTTCATCAAAATTTAGTACGACGTTAAAAATTATAACAACTACTTAATCACACACTTGTAATTTAGAACCCATTCTACATTTGGAACAAAATAAAAATTATCAAATTGCATTGACTAGTTTCTCTACATTTAACACTATTCAAATCGTTATCAAAGATGTGAATGATCAATTTAGATATTCTACTGATAAAGGCAAAACATGGAAAATACAAACTTTTCTTCCTGGTTCTTACGAAGTTGAATCAATATCAAATGAAATTAAGAGAAACTTAGGTATGCCATTTAAAGATAAGAAACAATTACATTTTGCAGTTGAACCGGCAGTTAATAAATTTTCTCTTACTTTAGACGAAAATCATCAAGTTGATTTTAATCATGATAGATCATTGTCAAAGCTATTAGGATTTAATAAACAAACCTATAGTCAAGGTTATCATTTAGGTGAGAAGATTCCAAAAATAACTGAAATAAATTCAATTGTTGTACATTGTGACATTATTGAAGGAGGATATATAAATGGTAAATTGTCAAATTTAATATTCAGTTTTCCAGCTTTTACTGTACCCATTGGTTATAGACTAAATGTAATTCCGCAAACATTAATATATTTCCCTATTACAAGAAAAACTATTAACAACATTAACATGAGAATCACTGATGAAAAAGGACAAGAAATAAATTTTGGAGGTGAAGAGATTATGATTGATCTTTTGGTTCGAGAGGTATAAATTCCCATTCGAGAGGTATAAACTCCCGTTCGAGAGGTATTAACTCCCGTTCGGGAGGTATAAACTCCCGTTCGGGAGGTATAAACTCCCGTTCGAGAGGTATAAACTCCCGTTCGAGAGGTATAAACTCCCACGCGAAGCTAGAGAAGTTTAATTTTCTTCTTCTTCTTTTAAAATAATAATAAAATTTTTTTATTAAAAAATGAGTGAAGTACTACCATTAAATAAAAAAAACTTAAATTTAATCATCATCCAAATTTATCTAATAAAGTTTTGTCAGTTATTTGCGGAAGATCAGGATGTGGTAAAACGTATCTATTATTTAAAATTTTAACGACTCCAAATTTTTTGGATTATAACAATCTTATAATTTATACAACAACAGCAGAACAACCCGTCTATCAATTTTTAAAATATGGATTTGAAAATAATCTTAAAAAAACAGCAATTGCTTCATTATTCAAAGAATATGAAAATTCTGAATATGAAGAAGAAATAAGTTCGTGGTGTGAAGAAGCAGCAAAAAATAGTCAGTTAGTAGAATCCAATAAAAATAAGCATATAAAGATACAATTAATAGATGATAGTGGTAATATGCAAGATCCTAGTAAACTAGATAAAACAATGAAACATTGTGTAATTTTTGATGATTGTGTTAATGATAGAAATCAGTCAGTTCAGAGAAATTATTTCACAAGAGGTAGACATAATAACTGTAGTGTATTTTATTTAACACAAAGTTTGTATTCATTAGACGGAAGTTTTATTAGAAAGAATGCAAATATATTTATACTATTTGAAATAAATGCAAGAAACTTAAGTGATTTGTTAAGAGATTTATGTGTAAGAAATAAAGATGAATTTAAACAATCGTGTAACAATGCTTGGTCAAAAGATTATGGATTTATCACAATTAATATTGATGAAAAAATTCATGATAGAGTTATCGAACAATTGTTCTCTGACTAGGCTTCGCCTCGAGGGGCTTCGCCCCGACTGAAAGTCGATAGAAGATTTGTTTACTGAGCAATAAATAATAAAATTTTTATACTGAGTAATAAAAAATTTTTATACTTAGTCATAAATAATAAAATTTTTTTTCTAGACTGATTTAAATAATAAAAATTTTTTTCTAGACGGATTTAAATAATAATAGATAAACTTTAAAAAGGTGAAGTAGTTATTCCATCAGGTAAAATTTTTCTTTTATCATCAGATGGATCTAATGCTAATTTATGTTCTTCTTTTAAATACATTTTATGTTTTTTTGAATTAAGTCTATAATTACATGCTGTTTTTATTTCATTATTAAATAATACATTTTTATAATCTTGAAATGTTATTTGATTAGCCACTGATGCCTTTGAAATTCCTTTTAATGTTTTATGTGTTTTAATATTATTAGTTGTATCATAACAGTAACATTTAGATTTTAAAATATAGCTTCTGTTATGAAATCTTCATTTCCTTCTAATTCATCTTTTACTTTACGTAAATCAGAAGGATGAATGATATCTTTTATTTTATCTATTTCTTTAACAAGTGTAGAATTATACGGTATTGTTAATTCTAAGAAAACGGAATCCGTATCTGTAAAGTGTAATTTATAGTTTTTGCCATAAGCAGGTGCTAAATAATCATATATAAATCTATACATAAATAGTTAAGCTAATTCTAACATAGTGAATCCTATAAAATTAAACTTATCATGTTTTACGCTAATTCGACGTAAATGTACAGCACATAGTTCATCACTAAATCTAGTAGTTCTTTTATATGTAGGTTTCCTTGTTAAATTTTGAAACCTATCTTTATCATAAACTATTTCAATATTTTGTCTATTACGCACATTTTCTAAAGTCTTACCATAAAATGCATTATTCATTAATTTGAAGAACACGTTTCCAAAATCATCTTTATTTCTTTTAGCTATTTTACGTTTTTCAATATTGAACTCTATATAATTTTTTAACCATTTAGATTTTTGATAAAATAGTTTTCGATGTATTTTGGTGAGAATCATTCCATGTTCTAAATACCAATCTAGCATTCTTCCTTCAACAACATACTTTCCTTTCTTACTTTGTGTTAACATAAGTCTTTTTGTTGGTCTGTATTTCTTAGGAATTATAGATTTTTGATAATCTGAAAAATCTTCT
The DNA here is from genome assembly GCA_907163375.1 of Prostheceraeus crozeri. Classification (NCBI taxonomy): domain Eukaryota; kingdom Metazoa; phylum Platyhelminthes; order Polycladida; family Euryleptidae; genus Prostheceraeus; species Prostheceraeus crozeri. Next base: position 491,630 of record CAJQUW010004989.1, read on the forward strand.
GTATTGGGAATTTTGTTTTCGGGACAGAAAGGAAAATATTTTGTTTTATCTTTTATTTCATCAGGATATACTAAATCAACTTCATATATATAACCATGATTATAATTTCTATCATATGTTTTTTGATAATCAAGAACGGGCGAAGCCCTAGTAGGCATCTCTGATGTCGTACGAATATTACACCATTCCATCTCACCTGTTGGTAATTCTTGTATCATGCAAGAAGAATATAAGCTATTAAAATCATAATATAACAAATAGTTTTCTCTCATGATGTCATCAACTGCTGCTTGACTCTCTTCATTTCATATAAGTCCTTCTATATTTTGATTAAACAATTTTATAAACTGATCGCTTTCTTCTGGAGATAAAGGTTTCATTATTCCATAATCATCAGGATTTACTTTTTTATTGTAACACTGTACATAACGATTACCTAAAACTGATGAAACTCCACCTCTAATTCCAGATTCAAAAAATAATAATTTATCATATGTATTTTCTTTATAATGTTTAAGTTTAACACCGGTGTGTTTCAATCCTGCTAACCATGGTAAACCTGGTGTAGAATAACAATAACATGGATCTATTCCGTAATATTCTAAACACATATCACGAAAGTTTTCAAAAAGATCAGCTAGTATTAATACATCTATCTGTAGATATTTCATTGTATAATCATACATTGTTCTACAATTTAACTCTCTACAATTCTTTTCAGCTTCTGCATAGTCTTCTTTAGATAATTGTGATTGTTTTAATGTTGATTTAAATTTATTTATTGGAGGAAGTTGTTTTTCTTCCATAATTTTATTCACAGAATTAAAATCTCCAGTTAAACCAGTCTTCGACTGTGAACCACAGGTTAAATATTCATACGGAAATATTCCTTTTAAAGGTTTTAAATTATATTTATTTAGTATTTTACATTGTTCAGATTTCAAAGTTTTTCCCATAACATCTAATGAATAAGGAGTAAAAAATCTAAATGCATCTAAAATTCTAATACAACCTAATTGCATTGAAAAATATTCTTCTTCTGTTTTACATAGTACATTTATTTGTTGTTGTTGTAATTTTTCAGATGAAAATAAATCTTTCATTACTAGATGGAAATCATATTTAGAACCATTTTAGAAATATAGAGGAACAAAGTTATATTTAAATTTATTAGCATTAAGATTACAAGAATTATGTGCTGCACCTCTATATAATCCATTTAGATGATCATGATCTTTTACTTTGACGGCAGAGCCGTCGCTTCGCTTGTCAAGATATCTACCTTTGCCATTTTTATAATTTTTTGTAAATTCTTTTCCACAGTAATAACAATTTGTTTCATTAGCAAAATTAATTTTTTCTTCATCCGTTAATGGAAGCATTGGTATATTTGTTTCAAGCAATTGTGAAAAACGTCCTTGTAATTCTTGTACTTTCTTTGTAAACATTTCTGAACTATCTTCACCATAGTATTGATAATATTCCGATTTAAATAATTCAGGATAATTTGAGTGAATGTACATTCCCCAACATAATGGTTTTTGTTCAAATAAATATTTTTCTTTACTTTGTTCAGGTGTACTTTTTTCATAATTATCATTTTCAGAATTATCATTTTCAGAATCGGGCGAAGCCCTAGAACCTTCGGTTTGATTTTGTGTCATATTAACATTATATGCTTCGAAATCACAATAAATAGTAAAGGGTACTTTATTTTTCAAATAATGTCTATTATATATTAAATAATCATCTTTAGGAAAAGTATTTTCAACTGCTTCATTTTGTTGGCAATTCTCCAAATGTCTATTCATTTCTTCTAAAGTTCTAAAACCTGTCATACATTGGAGACAAGGAAAATTAGCATTATCTGAAGTTTTTGTAAATATAGAAACATCTTTACACAATATAAAATGGTCCTGATAATATAATATATTCGCCTGTGCTGATTGTTTTGTTTGTTTTAATTTTTCAAATTTATCTTGATATATTTCATGTGTTAAATCGATATGTCTTTGAAAATCTTTTTCAGACTGTTGATAATTTTGTTTTAATATTTGTAGCTGTTGTTCATATTCCTTATTATATTGTTCTTTATATTGTTGTTGACATTTTTTTAAAGATTCTTTTAATTTTTGATTGGTTTCATTTTCTTCATTATTTAATTCTTTATTGTCTTCATTTAATTTTTGAATCGTTTCTATCTTATTTTGATAATTATGACCATATTCTTGTACTAATATTTTTGTTTGTTGTTGATAATCTGTTTTACATTTTTGTAAACTTTCATTTAAATTTTGTAATTTTTGTTGATATTCTAAAGATAAAGATAAATAATCGAAATCATAATCATAATTATAATTACGTCCTTTATAATTATTATGATTAATCATTATTGGTGATAGTGTTTTTATAATTTCAAATTTTTCAGTACATATTATATTTCCTTGGTAAAAAATATTATGATGCATGTAATTTCCTCTATCATTATCTAATATTTCTGATTGACATAAATTTTTATTATTCAAATGAAATTTTTTTGAATCTGAGTAAAATGGAGTAATATTACCAATAGAAACATGCTTCACATTTAATTAAAAAACATTTACTTCTATTAAATTTTTATTTTTTTTATGAAACTTTATTAACCTATTATAATCATATGGAAATTCATGTAAGCCATCAGAAAGATCAAATTCATTCATGTATTCTTTTTTGTCATTATGACTTAGTCTTTCTTTATGATATTCTGCAGGATGTAAATGTGCTATAATACTCCACAGAAAACAATAATCATCTTCATTTTTTATGTTGATTATTTGTGGTGAACTGAAAGGTAAAGGAACATAACTACCACCAGTATTATTTTTATATTTATCAATTACTATTTTCTTAGATAGTATTTTAACAAATCTCCAACCAGATTCACGTAACTGGGCTTCAATTATACAATTTTCTAATTTAAGTATCATCGATTCAAATATGGGTTGTATATCATTTATATTATGAATTTCTTGCGAATTCGTAAAATGTCCTTGTATTATTTGTTCAGGAATTCCATCAGGTCCAGTTTTTGTATAAAGTACTTCTACATTCATATAACATTTGAAAGATTTCTTAAATATTTTGAAAAAGTTTGTTAATACATTATAAAAAATTTCATCGGTTTCATTATATTCAACGGGTGAAGCCCTGCAAGACATCTTTGATGTCCCGTGTACAGACTGATTAAATAAATATTTTATATTTCCTAAGGCTTCATCTGTTTTTTTAATTTCGTTTAATTCATCTATTTCGTTAAATTCATCAGTACCGCTAAATCAATATCTCCCATCTGGTACGGGCCAAGCCCTAGAACCTTCGGTTTGTAGGGTCTCATCTTCACTATTGAAAACTTTTTTATATTCCGAATGTGAATAATCATCAAACATTTTTTTAACTTTTATATCAGTAGGTAATGTTTCTAGATAGTTTATATAATTATTTAATTTATTTATATTTCCTTCATCAACTCGAACTACATTTTGTAAATGCAATTTACTATTTAAATGAGATTGATACCTTCTTTTTGTTTGCAACTTTTTTTACATAAGACACAATAAAACTTGGTATTTTCCATTTTTTTATTTTTTAAAGAAAAAAATTGCGTTTTAATTTTAGATATAGACATTCTAATATCAAGGTCTTGAGAGTTATTTTATTATATATTTCACGTTCTTTAGTTATTTTATTTTCTTTGTCACATTCAGTTTTATCACATTAAGTTTTATCATATAACGTTTTATCACATTAAGTTTTATCATTTAACGTTTTATCAAAAGATAATTTAAATTTATTTTCACTAAATATTGATTCTTCATCATTATAAATTGATTCTTCATCATCATAAATTGATTCTTCATCATCATCATAAATTACATTTTTTGGGATTGGATAAAATTCTGTTATTGGAATATATAACTCTAAATTACATTTTTTATCTGATAATAATATAATAGAGAAAAATATTGGTCTTTGATCTCTTTTGGAAAATTTAATATCACCACCATAATCTGAATCACTTTTAGTTTTTTTTAAAGATGACAAAATTTTAAATTGATTAGATGTAAATCCTAATTTAAATTTTGTAGACCCGACACATAGCTGTTTAACAGTATCTTCAACTATACCATCATTATTATTTTCAATTGTAAGAAAATGAAATTTAGATAAATTTTGATTATATGTAGTATTAATATCATGTACATCAGTATGAGATATAAATTTTTCTTCACTTAAATTTTTATAATTACTAATATTTTTATAATCTTTATTACCATTTACACCTTTTTCAGATGTTTCAGAATCATCATTTATATTATCATCATCTATATTATTATCATTATTATTATTATAAGATTCTTTAAGATCGGGCAAAGCCCTAGAACCTTCGGTTCGTTTATTATGATTATGATTATGGTCATTGTTAATAGTATCAGGTGATGTCCACATATAAATTTTTTCTTGTTGAGCTAAGCCATTTATGTAAGATTTTAACAAATTAATATTTAAATTTGAATATAATCCTATATATGTATCATCATCATATCTTTGGGGCATTTCTAATATTTCTTGTTTATAAATTGTGTCTCTATAATAAACTTGACATAATAATTCTTCGTTATGCTTTTTACTCTCGATATGAATATTATATTGGTTTTGTTCATCAACAAATAATCTTATTTTTTCTTTGGAAAAAGATTTTAATTTTTAACTAATTCTTTAATATTGATATAATTAATAATTTTAGTTTCTATCCAATCAGTATTACTAATTGGTAAAACTGCTCTAATAAAACCATAAACGTCATTATGACCTATTATAACCATATTTTCTTTATTTAATTCTACATAAGCCACATCATTATATTTACTGACAATATCCATAAATTTTATAAATGGATCACCTGGAAAAATACAATAGTTAGTTTCTATAGAAGGTAAACCTTTTGTTTGTTCTTTAAATATTTCGGCTTGTAATTCAAATAAAATATTAACATCTATACATGGATTATTATTATTATTATTATCAAAACATTTATTTTCAAATCCCGTTGATCTCGTCGAATAAGAAGAACAGGATGATGCGGACGAATATAATTTTTTAAATTTGCTTTATCCATTTTTTTATTTTTATTAGAAAAAATTTTATTTTTTTTCATTATATAAAAAATTTTATTTTTTTCTCATTATATAAAAAATTTTATTTTTTTATTGTTAAAAAATGATGTTACCAAATGTTGGTGGAGGTGCATATATCCCGAATAATCGTGAATTAGAAATAGAAATAGAAAATTATATCATGAAAACTGGAGACGTTTTATCTGGTCCATTGCATCTTTCTATTCTTCCGCAACAAAATACAGAGTTGACAAATAAACAATATGTTGATACACAAATCAATGACTTAAAAGAAAAATATATAAACGATGTTTTGGTTCCACTGATGAACGAATTAAAGTTGCTTAAACTTAATGACAAATCATTAAACGAAAAATTATTAAAACTTGATAAAAAGGATAGAGAGCTAGAAGCAGATATAGCAAAACTTTTTAAAAAGATTTCAGAACAATCAAAAATTTTAATATTACTTTCTTTAAATTTAAAATCTGCTGTAATTAAAAATAAAAATCAGATAAAAATGTTAAAAGAACAATTAGAAGATGAAATAGAAAATCTACCTGAAAGAATTAAAAAAAAATCAAAACAGTTACAAACTACATTCCAAAAAAGTGTTGATGAATTAAGTTCTAAAATTACTCAACAAATGAAAAAGATGAATAGAATAATAAATGAAGTAAACTCACTTAACCAAAAGTTGATAAAATGAAAACTCTTAAAATCAATTTAGAAAATGAATTAAAGAAAAATTTACAAGAAAACTCTAAAGAAAATAAAAAACAGTTAGATTCTGTTAAAAGACAATTAGATGTTCTTAAAATTAAGTTAAATGCTCTTAAAGCGGCGTTGAAGATGAATCAGGAGAAAATGCAAGTTAATAGAAAAGAAATTAAAGTACATCACACGCTGCTTGACGCAATAGATAAAGTGCAACAGACAATTAATAAAGTTATCTCGAAGTTGTTGGACATTCACAAACGTAAATCTTGATCGGACCAAAGGTCCTCAGGTTACTAACCTATCGGAGCGAAGCTCCTCGAGGCTTTAGCCAATCATAAATGTAAATATTAACGTAAATATTTTTCCCAAAAGTCAAATTTATTCCTAAAAAATGCCTATAATTTATAAACACAATCTTAAACATTTTGCTTCAAATCAAAAAATTGCTCATGAACCATCTATGAAATCTGTTTACCATTATAACAATGTAGAAACAGTCGGAAAACAAAAGTTCCTAGGCACCGCAGGTGCCGTTCAAAAAGAAGGAGATGGTATATTTTCTGGTATTGGAAGTATCGTTAACTTAATTAAAAGTAATAAAGATTTGATTACATCTGCTGCAAAAGGAGCAGCTGCTATAGGTAGTACAGCTAGTGCCATATCAAATGCTGTTAAGTCTCAAAACGAATTAAAACAACTAGAAACTATTCGTAAACTTAAGAATGATTCTGAAGAACTAAAAAAATTAAAAAAACTTTCAGAGGAAACAAAAAACAAAATTGCTAACATAGCTGTGGGGGGTGATAGTAAAAAGGGGAAGAAAACAGGCGTAGCCATAGAACGTTCAATTGAAGAAATAAGAGGCAATGGTCTAGCAAAATTCTAAAATTATATTTTAGTAAAATTTTTTTTGTAAAATTTTTTAGTAAATTTTTTAGTAAAATTTTTCTGTCTGTGAGAAAAATGAAAAAGTCAAATTATTTTTTATAAGAATGTCTTTGCTCATCGAAAATAAATTTAGATTAGACGAACCTCCGCTCGTCAGTTATAATCAAAAAAAAGAATGACTATATAAGAATTGCTATGAATCCCGGATCTTCTAGTAGAGTAAATACTGGAAGAGATTTAATCTTTGAAGTTGATAATCAACAGAGTTATATATATCTACCTGATTCATTTTTGCACTGTGAATATTCTTTATATAGTGATGCCAATTTTACAACACTATTACCAGATACCGATAATAATGCATTAGAGTATAATTTTTTTCCAAGATTATTTACACAAATGCGTTTAGATGTTGCAACTCAAAATATAGAAACAATAAGTGATTCTCCAGGTGTAATTGATACAATGCTTAGATTTGTGACAATTGGTGAAAATAATAAAAAGCATGAAATCGAAGGTTGGTTTCCTGATACTAATGATGGTATAATTGTTGATGATTTAACTCACGCTGAAACAGATGCAGCAGGAATTGCGAAAGATGTAGAAAATATTGCAAATCATTTAAATAAAACAAACAATAGTGCATATAAAGAAAGACGTGAATTTAACAAGAAAAGTAAACAGACAGTAAATTGGTCATTGTCTCCATTATTCGGATATTTAGATTATGATAAAATATCATATCAATTAAAATTTAAGTTAATAATTCATCGTACAACAAATAATGAATCAATCTTTTTTGGTAAGACTGGAAAAAAGCATATTTAAAAATTGATAGACTTGAATGCTGGATAAATCATATTACTCCTAGTTTAGAGGTCGAATTAGCTATTGAAAAAAGATTAAATACTAACAAACCAATTCCAGTAAATTTTCTAAAGCGTACTGCTAGTTCAGTAACTTTTTCCGAACAAAGATTTAACTGGCATTTTACTAGGACTTCGAATACTCCAAGATATTTATTACTAACATTTCAAAAAATGATTCTCCAAGTTTTGATAAGGACAACAATCTTTTTCATATTAATACAATTCGAAGTTTACAAGTTTCATTAAATCAAACCCGATATCCAATTGATCCATTAAGATTCGATGATACCAATAATCAATTTATGGAAGGATATGATGCTTATAAAAATCTTTGTATAGAATTTGAAGTTAAACCACAATTAACTCCTGGAGATTGGAGACATTTATATCCTGTTTTCTGTTTCGATTTAAGTGCACAATCTGAAGATATTATTAAGACTGGTTGTGATGTAACAATTAATATTGAAAAGAAAGATTCCACAACTTCATTGATGGCTTATGGTTTATTGCTAGAAGATGTAAAATATTCTATTGAAATTCTTAATGGAAAGATGGCTAGGATCGGCTGAAGCCTCGAGGAGCTTCGCTCCGATAAGTTAATTAAAATTTTTGTTAACTTAAAATTTTTTTTTAGTAATTAGTAATAAAATTTTTGTTAACTTAAAATTTTTCATACTAGAATCGATTAAAATTTATTCATAACTAGAATAGATTAAAATTTTTCGTAACTTAAAATTTTTTTATTAAAAATGTCGCAAGCGAAAAGTAATAATAATAAAACTGTTGAATTAAAATTACGTAATATTGTTGACAAAAATACCGCTAAAACTATTACGATTAACAAAAAAAGTATTACATAAGTAAACCAATGATAGAGAATATTCAATTACAAGAAGAAAAGAATGGTGGAATTCTCCCATTAATTCCACTAATAATAGGAGGCATAGCAGCAGCAGGAAGTGTTGCAGGTGGGACAGCTGGTATTATCCAAGCAGTAAATAAAAATAAATCAGAGAAAGCAGCATTAGAAGAACTAAAACGTCATAATAGAGAGTTAGAGAAAGTTGCTAGTGGTGACGGAATAGTAGGTAATATTATTAGTAAATTGAAATTAGTTGATGAAGGAAAACGAGTTCTTAAAAATATTCTTCACAATGTTGATGATTTAATTGAAATAATAGGAAATTAAAGATGGTTCTGGAATATATCTAAGTCCTAGTATGATTCGGTAATAACCTCAGGACCTTTGGTTCTATAGGTTAGTAACCTGAGGACCATTGGTCCGATCGGCTAAAGCCTCAGAACCTTTGGTTTTATTAGGTAAAACATTTATTTTATCTTTTAAAATGAATTCTACAAATTCCGAAAATTTGATTAAATTAAAAATTGCTAATTTAGATTTATTAAATTATCTATTAAACAAAAAGAAAAACTCAAATTGTCAGCATATTGGAGGTGACATACAAAAAAAATTAGAAAACTTTCCTGGATTTATTTGGAGTAAATATTCGAAAGAAAAACATCTTCCTGGTCATTCATATACCGGTCCAGGAACTCGATTAGATATAAGACTAGATGAGAATAATAATCCGAAACCAGGTGAAGAACCAATAAATAGAGTAGATGCCGCAGCTTACAGGCATGATTTAGCTTATCGAAATCATGATCTTTAAATCTCGTCATGCAGCTGATAAGAAGATGATAGAAGAATTAGATAGTATTCAAAATCCTACATTTAGAGAAAGAATTGAAAGAATGTTTGTTAAGAAAGCTTTACAAGCTACAATATTATTCAGTCAGGGTTTAAATGAAACGACAGCAAAGCAGTCTGAGAGCAACGCTCGAACCTACGCGTCCGAAATTCATAAAGAATACAGAAGGCCTAAATATTTATTGAAAGTAAAAGTATTTAATAAAGATGATATTTGGAGTGCTGATCTTATTCATATGCCGAATGAAAAAGATTATAAATACGCATTGACCGTTATAGATTTATATACACGATACGCTTGGGTAAAGCCTTTAAAAAATAAAAGTGGTCTATCAGTTAAATATGCGTTTGAAGAAATCTTTAAAGAAAGTAAGAGAAAGCCAAAAAAATTGTTTGTTGATAAAGGGTCGGAATTTTACAACCGAAACGTTCAGCCACTATTTGAAGCTGTTTATTCAACTGAAAATGCAGGAAAAACTGTAGTGATAGAAAGATTTAATCGGACGTTAAAAAATAAATTATTCAAGAAATTTACTGAGCAAAGAAATCAGAAATGGTTGAAGATATTACCAGGAATTGTAGAAGAGTACAATAATAAAGTTCATTCTGGTATTGACGAAACCCCAAAGAATGCTTCTGACGACCCTGATTTAATACGAAAGAAAATATTCGAAAATAATTATTCGAATGAGAGTAATCCGAATTTGCAGAAACTTAAGCCGAAATTTAAAATTGGTGATAGAGTTAGAATATTTAAATATAAGAATAAATTTGAAAAAGGCTTTGTTGGATACTGGACGAAAGAGATATTTGAAGTTTGTAAAATAAACCAAACTTATCCGATTACTTACGAAATCAAAGATTTAGATGATGAAGATATCAGAGGCCGATTTTATCAAAATGAATTACAACGAACTGATTTTTAATTATCATTATTATTGGAACTAACGTTTCGAGAATGAAATTCCCTTGTTAGGCGTAGCCATAGAACCTACGGTTCGTTCAATTGCAACATAATATCAAGAAATGGTACTCCTTTTTGTAATTTCAATAAAACATAAAGACATAATTGCCCACAGTAAGTAGTTCCCGGTTTTTGAATTTGAAATGTATTATAAGTTCCATTGAGAAGTAATTTTTTGACTTCATTTGTTGGTGGAAGTCCATAAGAGTCGAAATAGTAATTAACCCCATTTTTATTTCTATGTCCCGCTGACTAATGTACTCCTTTTTGGTCTGACGTGTGAAGATTTGTTATGAAATTTATAGTTATAACTTTGTTCCGGGAACTGAAGGTTCCTGTTGGCTTATTTTTGATCAATTGTAATTCGTCTCTCATAAGAACATGAAAATTCTTTATTCCTAATTGATTTGCAATTTTCTTTAGATCAAAATTTGTAGTTGTTTGCGTTCCATATAATTTTAAAAACTCATTTATGTTGTTCATTTTATAATAAAAAAATTTCTTAAGGGACGCCGGAGTAGGATTTGCTGATTATATATTCCACGTCTTACCAATGTCTAAGTGGGTGTAGCAGCTGTTTGTTCTTTCATACATTGTTTCCTTTCAAATGTTTGAGTTGGAGGTCACAGCTCTTTACACTGAAATGCCTTTTCTTTGTAAATGCGAGAAGCAGATGTTCTCTACAATTGAGTGTTCATCTGAGTGCACAGCAGTAGCAACAACAGGAATTGTAAGAACGCCTGATGAAATGACAATTGTAAATACTCCTAAACTTATTGTTAAGAATATGCTAATTCCTTCAAATATTATTAGACACATGATATATTTTAAAAACCTGAAAAACGTCTAAACTCATGAATTTGAAATTCTCAACTTTTATGATTTTCGGTGTCCTGGAACGGTCATGATTTGAGCAATGAAAAATATAATTCTCAAATTTTGAGATTCTTAACTTTTCTGATTTTTTCGGTGTCCTGGAACGGTCATGATTTTGGGAGTAAAAATTGTAATTCTCAAATTTTGAGATTTTGAAAAATTTGAAAAATTGGGTATTTTTAAAAACGCCTAAATTTATGAATTTAGGTCTTCATAACCTGAAAAAGGGTTCAAATTCATGAATTTATGTCGTTTTTTAAAATACCATTTTTTGAAAAAATGGTACTTTTTGAATGGACTAAATTCATGTATTTAGGCCTTAAAATCCTGAAAAAGGGTTCAAATTCATGAATTTATGTCGTTTTTAAAAATACCATTTTTTGAAAAAATGGTACTTTTTGAATGGACTAAATTCATGTATTTAGGTCTTAAAAACCTGAAAAAGGGTTCAAATTCATGAATTTATGTCGTTTTTAAAGATACTATTTTTTTGAATTTTATGGTGTCCTGGAACGGTCTAAATTCATGCATTTAGGTCTTAAAAACCTGAAATAATGACATAAATTGATAAATTTAGTCGTTTTTAAAGATACTATTTTTTTTAATTTTATTGTGTCCTGGAACGGTCTAAATTCATGAATTTAGGTCTTAAAAACCTGAAATAATGACATAAATTGATAAATTTAGTCGTTTTTAAAGATACTATTTTTTTGAATTTTATGGTGTCCTGGAACGGTCTAAATTCATGAATTTAGGTCTTAAAAACCTGAAATAATGACATAAATTGATAAATTTAGTCATTTTTAAAGATACTATTTTTTTGAATTTTATGGTGTCCTGGAACGGTCTTTTGCCCATTACTATACAAATCCTGATCTCAATCTTATTATCTGTGGTGACTTCAATTTATTTGACTCAGTTTCGATTTTTGAGGAACAATTTTCCCTGACCAATACGGTGAAAGTCCCTACTCGTCAAAACGCTATATTGGACCAGATTTGGATAAGCGAATAATTGAAAGAACGTTTCTATGGTGATGCGTCAATCGTACCCCCATTGGGTACTTCAGACCACAATACTGTCGTTTTATTTGGGGAATCAAAAAGCATTAACGCGAAACGTATTGTTAAAGTATAGGACTTCATAAAGTCTAACATTGAGGATTTTCTATTTCTTCTTTCGATCACTGATTTCTCCTGTATCTCACATGCTGGCTCTGTGGATGACATGTGTGACATGTTCTACCATATTTTACACACTGCTATGAGTTTCATCCCGTCAACTTATGTCACATTATCTACCAGTGATAAACCCTGGATCACTCCTACACTCAAGGTTCTGATTAATGAGAGATGGCAAGCTTTTCGAAATAAACAGTGGGACAAATACGAGCATTATAAAAAGAAAGTGAAATGTGAAATTATCACTCCAAGAAAATATGGTCTCAGCGTCACATGGAAACAGCCAGGAATGTCTGGAAGATGGTGAATGAGATACGTGGCAAATCATCTACCAACGTCTTTCACAACCTTAAACAAATATACGGTAGTGATGAAAATGTTATCAAAGCAATACAGGATGAATTTTCGAAGAATTTTAATTAGGAAACCAGTATCCGTCAGCACTGTATCTCTGATGAAAATTGGTTTTGGAATTCAAGAGTGGCCGATGTGAGGATAGCGCTATCCCGTGTTTCTTTGAATAAATCAATGGGATGTGATGGCATTCCGAACCGACTTCTTAAAGATGGTGCCGATTGGATTTGTTATCCTTTGTATCACATCTACCAAAAATCCATTGAAACCAGAACCTACCCGGTATGTTGGAAGCGTGCGGATGTTGTACCAATCCGTAAGTGCCGTGATCCCAGTGTTAAAGATTTTCGTCCTATTTCGATCACCCCCGTGATTAGTAAGATATTTGAAAGACTCGTCCTAAATTCGGTGATTTCTGAAATTTCAAATTTATACGGTCCATCTCATCATGCTTCTCGTACATTTGGTTCAATAAGCAGTGCTTCGATCCACATCCACGTGGCCGTCACGTCTTATCTTGATTTGAGCGATACCAGGGCAGTGAGAATAACTTGTGTCGACTTTATGAAGGCTTTTGACAAGTTGAGTCATAACTGTCTTTTGAATCACCTTCTGGAAAGCAATGTTATCCGAGGCTTCCTATATTGGCTAAAAAGTTATTTGTGCGAAAGATCTCAGAGGCCAAAGATCAATGGTATGTTCGGACCGAGCTTTTGCGCGCCTTCTGGCGTGCCTCAAGGCTCAATACTTGGGCCTTCATTATTTGCAGCCTTCATGGGATCTCTCAGTGTGCCATCTGACGCATCCATAATTCTGTATGCTGATGATATGACTCTTGTAGAGCGCTTTACATATGCAAACAATCCTAATTATTTATCATATATTCATGACTGGATGTTGGAGCACACAATGACATTAAATTTACAAAAATCGAAACATTTACATTTTTAAAATTTTACATCGGGTGAGCCTTTTCACTCTGCTTATGATTGTATCGAGCATGTTAGAGGTGTCAGGATACTAGGTATTTATTGGGATTACGATTTAACTTGGAACACGCATTTCAACAAGATTTTAAAGGTTGCCTCACAACGATTATATGTGATCAGAACTTTGAAGCCTGTCATTCCTGTGAAACAACTTGTCACTGTGTATCATTCCTTAATTACTAACTTATTGCTTTACTGTGCCCCTTTATTTATTTTTCTACCGAGTAGCATTGAAGCTAAACTGCAAAGATTTCAGAATCGAGGCCACAGAACCATCTGCGGTAAATCGTGTGATTGTGACAATTTTCCTTTGCTTGCACAAGTTCGAAAGAAAAGTGCTATTAAATTTTTCAACAGCTGTGAAAGTCATACCGACCATCCACTTCATCTGTCAATTCCTCCTCGTTTACCAAGAAGTGGTCATTTGTGTATCCCAAATGTTAGAACATCTAGAAGACTTCATTCATTCATTCCTTGGATGTGTGTTCTCCTAAATGATTCGTCTTCTTTCAATTTGTAGTAAAATGTGTAAAGCAAGTTATGTGTTCATATGCACCGTTCAAGTATTTTTGATTTGGTCTAATGTTTTAGCTTTTCGCTGTTATCTTTCATTTCATGTCACTTTCATGTATTTTACGATTTTCATTAACTGAATAAACACTTACTTACTTACTTTTACTTACTTAACGTGGGCGAGTAATTTGTCATGGAAAGCCCATTTTGACAAAATCACAAGAATTTTTGTCCAAAGAACGCATTGCCTTCGAGTTCTAAAATCTTTTCTGTCTAAGGCAGAGCTTTTTACTGTGTACAAAGGTCTGCTGAGACCATTGCTCGAGTATTGCGCGCCTCTTTTCGTCTGTCTGCCTGCCAATCTGAGTGACAATATTGAGAAACTTCAGAGGCGGGCACATCGTATCATATGTGGAAAAGACTGTAATGAAGTGTGTCTTGAACCATTAGATGTAAGACGAACGAACATCTCTTTGTCTCTTTTCAAGAAGTTTGAGGACACTAATCACTGTCTCAATCGGTTTTTGCCTTCTCATAGTGCCCACTCCAAACGCTTATTGATCCCACCATTCAGAACAACTCGACGAAAGACTTCATTTTTTGTGTATATGTCATTGCTGAAGAACGACCTCCATGAATTCACTTGACTTTGTATATAACTTCCTTCATTTTGTGACTTCCCAATGTAATTTATTGATTTTCATTTGATCAAATAAACACTTATGAATGAATGGTACTGTTTCTAGGTGCATCGATCACATCCTCATCAGTGGACGTTGGAAGGTGACATCGGACTGCGGAGTTTTTCGTAGTTCTAAACTGGGGAGCACAGATCACCGTCGTGTTGCAGCTACCATCCATTTATGGCTTCTAGGGAAGACTCGCACTGGAAATGCAGCGCATCGACTCCTTGACAGAAAAAATCTCCAGTCCCGAATTCGCTGCGCATTATTCAATGGAACTCTACAACCCCTTCGCTGTGCTGGAGACCTCTCAGAATCTTGAGGAATCGTGGCAACAGATCCGCTCTGCTCTCACTCCTGTGGCTCTTTAAGTGCCATAAGAAGAAACTTTGGATCTAAGATGCCTCACTCGACCTGGTCGATAAATGTCGGAGAGCACGGGTCAGTGGCTCAATGGGCAACTATCGCGCCCTGAACAATCAGAGTAGACTGGGCCTTTGCTCTTGGTAGACATGCCTTCATCTCTTGGTTGCACAGGATCGCCGACTCCGCTGAAAGAGGATTTCGTTGCGGCAACCTTTGTCCAGCCTAAAAATCTATCAGTTAGCTAAGCTGGGCAGGAAAAGGACGTGAATCCTTCTCCCTTTTCTCACGTGATGGCAGTGTGATCATGGAGTTGTTAGGCAAACTACAACGATGGCGCGAGGACTATTCTGAGGCCCTTAACAAACCGCCTGTACCGTCTCAGCACCATCTTCGCTCCGGTCGTGAAGGCACCCCCAGATGGCACTATATCGCTAAAACCACCGATTCTAACAGGAGTGATTGATGCAATAAAGAAGGTCCCTTCTGGTCGTGCCCCAGGAGCAGATGAAATATCAAGTGAATTTCTCAAAGCTTCAATCGACTCCACGGCTTTGAAGTTGCAAGAGCTCTGCAGGCTCATCTGGAATAAAGAATGAATGCTCGCTGATTGGAAAGAAGGAGTGGTTTTACCTATTTACAAAAACATCGTCGTTGCACATCCTCCTACCGTCCCATCACATTGCTATCAGTGCGGTCAAAAATAGTCACAGCGATTATGCTTCGTCGCATTTAGCCTCTGCTGCTTTCAAAGCGACGCTGGTTTCACTCCGAAGCGGTCAACTTTCGATTGCATCTTAGCGCTCCGTCTCCTTGCCCAACACGAACAGAATAGCATCAACATCTTCTCGCTGCCTATATTGACCTCAAATTGGGACCGAAGTGTACTCTAGCTCCTGCTTGAAGGCATTGGTGTGTCACCCAAGTATATGTCCATCATTCGTGAGCTTATTCCAACACAACTTGCATAGTACGGTCTGATGGGGACCTTTCTGACTCTTTTGAGACCTTCTCAGGTGTTCGACAGGGTTGTGTAGCTTCGATTGACTTCTGGCTTTCGGATGCCACCTCAAAGTGTCCAAACCTTGGGGTCGACTATCCTTCGCATTTTACAGACCTCTGTTACGCCGGCGACGTAGTTCGCTTCCATGATTGACACCATTTAAGGTGCTCTGGAGGTCTGAGGAGAAGAAGTGTCAACCATTGGTCTGTCCATTAACTGGGTGAAAACGAAGGTGCAGTCCCTGTATGACTTTGTGCCTTCTCCGCCTCAACTCAATGTCATGGGAGTATAGGTCAACACAGTAGACGAGTTCAGCTACCTTGATATTAAGCGACTGCTCATTTACGGAAATTCATCACTGCTGCTCATCAGCGGAAATTGATCGCCGTCTTCTGCTCCCTCGTGCGACCGTCGGACGTCTCAACCGAGTATGGCGAAACGACAAAATAATAATTGTGACAAAGCTGCACATCCTCAGCATGGGAACTCACTGAGTCATCCTCTCGTTGCATTGATGCGCTCCACAGAAATTGTCTGCGCAGTGTACTTGGCATCAGCTGGTATCATCATCGCACTAACGCAGTGTTGTATGCCTGCGCAGGTGACCCTAGCCCACTATCAGTTACCATCAAGAAGGGAAGACTTTGGCTTGTTGGCCACGTAGTGCGCTTCGAAAATGAGGTTCCTTCCAAGAAGATCCTCAATGCTGTCTCCCAGTTACCACCCGTCGGATATTAACGTTCAAGGGGTCGGTCTCGTCTTACCTGGAGATCTGAAGGCGCAGCCCTCCGACCCGCAGCAAACTCATTGATGCTGAGGCAGATCTGGAAGACTACAGACGTCTGGTCTCCACGGTCACTCAATAGCGACCAAGAGAGAACAAGTAAAAGCAAGTAAAGTAAATAAAGTACAATTAAACATAAATAGTTGAATTCTATGCTGCATAGAGAACTATGATTCTAACCATGTGTAAATCAATTTCACACACTGATTTCTATAAACCGCAGGATGCAATTAATAACTTCAGCAAGGCTTATCAGATCCATTTCGTCATTTTATCCATCTAGACAAATGATGGTGGCATGAAATAGATCTAATAACCTGAAATTTGAGCATAGAAAAGAATAAGATCTCAACTTTTCTATTAAGACTTGCATTATAATACGGTTCATGACATTTCCTTCATAGTCAGCTTAATCTCCGTCTAATTGATAATAATAATAGTAATAATGATGTATGTTTATTTCCAAGAGAAAATGACAATCGAGAAAGGCAAGTAAATCAGGCACGGATGAAGTAAGTAAAACAGTAAATATACAGAGGTTTCACGATTATGAAGAGTTCGCAATTGAGCAAGCCCATGGGATGAACGAGTTTAAACGTCTATATATAGAACACTACGGCATGCGGAAGTGGTTGCTTCTGGGCAAGCGCTCTCGAACGATGTGATGTAACGGATAGAATTCACTTTCACATTTAAATAACAGTTTCAAAGCTAGTTTCCGTTGACACGAAGCAAAGGTTTTGATTGCTGTACGATTCGGTGAGAACGCCTAAGAAACCTGTTCACTTTATCCATGTCATGATGTCGCAAACAGTATAAAAACACTGAAAACACAATCGCATCGAAGACATGAAGTAGTTGTGTTTTGACACGAACGGCTTTAAAGATCGGATGGCAAACATACGTCGATTTCCAGTTCGAATAACATTAGAAAAATGCTCACTCCAAATGAGTCTATTGTTCCAAGTGACACCAAGAATAACATGGGACTCAATCAGCTCAATTCCGTCATAGAGAGGCATGGAGTCAGCAAACTTTTGACGTTGAAACACCATTTGTCGGCTCTTATTGCGATTTAAAATCAAATTATTCTTGGATATCCATTCTTCAACGAATTGCAGATAATGCTATTGTATGTAACTCTTGAGAAGTTTATGAATATTGCAATTATTGATCACTGTTAGTGACAGATAATGGAGAAATCTTCGATTGACTTTTATTGAAATCTATGAAAGTTTGCTCTCTCAATAGATTTTAATTCATGAAAAGTTTGTAAGTCTATGATTGTTTGCAAATGTGAATAGATCTGAAATTCAGATTTCTATCTAAAAATGATTTGAAATATGAATTTGCCAATTCATTCATCAATGGATTCTCAAGCTGGAGTGACGGACGACGGTTCATGGCTATCTGGTGCGGTAAGAATTCTATGTGAAATTGGTGGGCGTATAATGGTGCATTATATACCCTCCAATGCCGGGCAATAATGCATTTCAAACTCATTTCAATCATTTCTATGACCTCCAAAGCCATCGAGAGTGAAATACAATGTGGATTTGCGTTGCCCGTGAAACTTTCTATGAGAGTTATGTCGTCAGCAAATTTGATCTTTGCTGCCAAAAGGACCGTTTATTCCTTCTCCGACTTAGTTGAGTTTCTAGGATTACATGCACAGGATTCTTTATCATTTATTCTTTTACTGTCAATTTTAAGTTATTCAGCATTACTATTTACTTTCATTGATCAGTAACTAGATTGTACATGAATTTTTCATTTTAGAGTCCCGACAAGTCGCGTATTTTTCATATCTATGACTTTATTGTCTCTTGATGATTGAAGCTAACTTCCTATATAACGCATGACCCGTTGATGTACAGGGTGGCGCACGTAAACCGCCAGATTTTAAACTTTTATTACTCCTCAAATATTCATCCGATCGTCATGAAATTTCGACTTATACTAGTTTGGAGTATAGGATTTATGATGATTATACCTGTTGTACTGAGAATTGTCAGAAAATTCTGATTCTATTGACCGAATGACATGTACTCATTTTGTTGACATCGAAAATCTAGATCAAGTTAATAAAACTTAACATGAATCGTATTCTGCACAACGAATTGTGCGCAGTCTTGAAGTGAATATTGTTCAGTTACTTCCATGTCATATAAAATACCATAGAAATCAGATTGTTTTACTGTATAAGGCTAGAAGGGTCATCAGCTGATTTCAGTTGGTCATTAAAGCTGCTCGCAAACCCGAAATTTTGGCGCGAATTTAAAACGTCGGACTTGTATTTCTCAAGCACTAAGTCACGTGTAATAAATACCAATGAAGGAAATAATGCGCCTAGTTATTAGTTGAAGATATTTTTGATGATTTGTTGCATTATATTTATGTGTGAACATGATAAATACTTCAAATATCGATTCAATGATGCAAGGATTTCACATGACAAATGTATTTGCATGATGAAATATACTGGTATATAATTGACATAAGTGTAGTTTTGTAAATGATTTCTCTGAATGATGAAATTTTCTGTCTATTACTCTTAGTAAGGCGTATAATATTCTTCAATATCTGGTTACTGCAAAAGTTTCTCAGTCATAAAGAGACTCCTATTCACGAAGTACATCACGAAACATGTTAGAATGGGTCTTGACTCGTTGATTTGTCTTGCTTTGTATTACAAAACTTTTGAGTGATTTCAATGCAAGCTTTTTTCTGCCATAAGTGTTTCCAAAACATTCAATACAGCAAAGCCTTCATTAATTTGTTTCATGCACCACAGACAATTTCTAGTCTTAATCCTTAATTTCTAAACGTCTTAATTCTTAAGTCTTAATTTCTAGTATTGGAGATATAGCCGGTGCAATAACTACTGCCAAAAATTTACTGTATTCTGATTGCCACCGAAATCGAATGAACATGCAATAGTAATCAATGTCAAATTAATAGCAATAGTTAACCCCGGATGAACCAGCACAATTAGAGTCATGCGGCTATTACCATGGCTGAGCCGGCAGCAAGCACTAGAAGTGGCCGGTAACGGATCCAGGGGGAGGGGGTTCATTGTGTTTAAGTGGTTGAAGCCCATGCTGGTTCAGGTAGGTCCAAGCTTTGCTATTTTATAGAAGTCTGGAACTTAAGTTTGGAATCATGTTCAGCAAGGCTGGTTTCAAACAAGCAAAAGTCAGAATACAAAATTGATAAAGTACAAACAACTCTGGAAATACAGAAGGTAGTAGAACCAAACTTCACACAGCACTTAACCACACCCTATGATATAGCGCAATGTAAAATTGAGACCAGTCCTGCACAAAAAACACGCTCATGGGAAACATTCATTCTCATTAAAAATTAATTCAATTTCATGGGATCACCAAATACCAATCAAAAACAAGCAGTCATAGCAAGATAATCAGTCAAATCACGCAACCAATACCACAAACCAATGTTCATGATCCCAATGGATGCGCAATTCAGTCCCCACCTCCATGCCCTGCAACGGCCACAGCAAGCTCTCAAAGTTGACCTAATATCATGGATTTTACTAAATTTGACCATCTCCTCTACTAATTTCAAGCATTGCCATAGCGGCCAAGCAGTGGCGTAGCAGACCACCTCAGATGAGGTAATCTGAGTCCAATGAAAGAACCGGGAAAAGAACGTAGGCCTACATGTAAATTCCAAGTCAATTTTTAGTCCTTTAGGCGCATTGCTCAAAATATATTTTTTATTATTATAATTTAAAGAGCAAAATCAATTTTCATAACAACTCCATTTCCACTTATAGTCATTACCAAAAACAATACAGGTAAATCATAACACTATAACCTGATGTATTTACTTACGATATAACAACTTTACTTGACGATCTTTCATTGAAGCAAACTTGTCGATAATTGTGTCAACGAACGAACACTCTCCTGATAAGTGTTTGAGAAGAGAAGTTTCGATGCTTAAAAATACCAGTTGTTTCATGCGTTCTTGAGTCATGGTGGAACGCAGGTAGGTCTTGATTCGCCGAAGCACACTGAAGGTTCTTTCACATGTCACCGATGTTAGAGCAATTGTTTGTGAAGCCATTAATGCTTTAGAGACAAGAGGTAGAGCGTCACACAAATCCAAGGAATGCATTTGTTTAAGAAGGGTAGAAGGATCATTTGCTTCTCCAAGTGCCACTCGCAAATCTGAATCAGTGAATAGAATGTGTAATTCGTTGCGCAACTTCTCTTCTTCTTCTTGAACTAAATCTGGGTGATGTTTCTTCAGTTCATTCACAAGTCGTACAACTTCAAATGCATCAGCTTTCAGTACATCAAATCTCGATGGCTGAAATAGTTTTATCCACTGAAGACTTTCGATGTTTTCAAATCGTTGGTCTAACTGAAAAATTAGTGTATCGATGATTTCGTACATTAATCGCTTAAGTTTATCCTTCTCAAATTGGGATGACGAAGATGATGGCTTAGGCCTACTTGGAGTGTAACCGCTGTCAAGGAGATGTTGCTCGTTGATTTGTGGGACTCTCTTTTCATGATTAAAAAAGTAAGGCTCATATTGCTTCGCTTCCTCGACGAACGTTTGAAAGGAAACTTCTGAGCGTAGTTCACACAAGTTTGCACGATAGTCTGCTACCTTCGAAGATATTTCAGCTGGATCAATCATCACACCTTGAAGTTTCTTTGTCATCATGTCGGATAATGCGAAAACTTTACGAAAAAAGAATAAGAGAAACACATTCTCACAATTTCCCAATTGATATCGCAATCCTTTCGCTTCAGCGCGGGTGTAGCAATCAATTGAGCAAGCAGAGGACTCCGAAGAAATATTTTCTAAAACATTGAAAATTTCACAATACTTAGAAGAAATAGCACAGACAGATTTTCCTCTCGTCAACCAACGCGTAGTTGACGCAAGAGGCAATGGACTGGATAACATAGAAGCACGTTTTGGTGAAGCGCGAAAAAATGTTGTCAAATTTTGCAAAAATCCGAAAAATATTGATACCAACGGAATATTCTTACTGACACTTTGTGCTACTAATGCCCATTTGTGTGCATAACAATGAACGAAGTTTGCTGAGGGCCAAATCTCCTTGATCTTAGTTTGCACTGAATTGTGCTTACCCATCATGTTACTTGCACCGTCGTATGACTGGCCGATCACTGAAGTATTTTTGGTTACACCAACGGACTCAAGACTTTCACATATTACACAGGCAAGATTGTTAGCTGATCTGTCTGCTGACACATTGACAAGGTCAATCAGATGTTCGAAGACCGATCCATTGTGAACAAGTCGGACACTGACCAGGGTTGGTCAGCAAATAAACCCACCCGGGGTTTTATCGGGTTATATCCGGGCGGGTTTTTTCGGTTTTTTTATACCGCGTTTTTCGGGTTTAATCGGGTTTAATCTAGTTATTTCGATTTTCTTGAAATTAAGAGGTTATCTCTTATTTTAAAATTTATCATTTTATTGAAAAATCAAACTACATTGCACACATCAGTGTAATGTAAACCATGATTAAAATACAATATCAAGAGAAAATATCGGTGAGTACTTAGTATATAGGTTACTGTATTTTAGCCGTACCAAATATTCAGATAATTACAGGCTATCTAAATAAGGAATCATATGAAGTTATTCTCTCACCTACATTTACGAATAGTATACTTTACACAAGATTGGCTGTTATCTAAAATGTATAAGTTTTTTCTATTATTGATTATTAGAGAGAAAACACATGTGTAGAGGTCTATAAATTGAACTTTATATAAAAAATATGGTCAAAACGGGGAAGATCTAATGAGTCATCTAAACATCGATCACCAAATATCTGTTTGTTATAAGGGTATTCAAAAAGTAAGAAAATATAGACCTAGACAGAAATATAGGCCCAACTGTTAGCAGAATTACTGATACTAAAGCTAAATAATACGCAGATCGTTTCGTCGAACTTTCATATCATAATTTCGACACATTTTATTTATTTATTTTTTTGATTACCTGAGGATGGTCGTTTGGTGTGGTCGAAAGACCTCGTCCTAATATGTGAAATCGAGGACGCACGCTCTTTCTTATGGTCCGAAGTGTCCGTCGCAGACTTGCAGCCTACTGCGGTATCAGTAATGACGCGCGCGTACCACGCACGCGCCACCCCGAACTCCCCATCATTTCCGAGTGTCTTTTGTATGCGATAATAACATTAATGACCAGACTTGTGGGCAGTGGCATTAAATCATTGTTTGCCAATATCGATCTTATCTTACGCACTTTCGATTGCACCAGCCACCCAAAGACATGCGACCAGCAGCGTCAGGGATCCGACATGCGTGCGCTCTCCCGAATTCCCCATCATCTCACGAATGCATCACTACAGTCCGCTGTTGACAAAGCCAGGCTGGCTGATGTCCGACGAGTCAGGGATGGACAATGGGCATCATATCAGCATAGGCGTTAAGTTTCTTGCGCAATGAAAACATCGGACATTGACATATTATTCGGTTTTCCTTTTCAATATTTGGTGTTGTATAAAGAAACATGTAGATTACGGAATTGTATACATTCCATACGATGATTTTTGAGAAGAGGCAGAGTCAATAAATCAGAAAAATGAATTGGCATTACTGTATTTTAATTAGAAGCATCGAAAAAATGACATAATATGGAAAAATCTATTTCACCCGATTTCGCCCGATTTCACCCGATTTCACCCGCCCGATTTCGCCCGCCGGGCGGGTGAAATCGGGTTTTTTTCTGACCGGGTGGGTTTTGACCAACCCTGACGCTGACAGCCATTTGACTTGTATTTGAAATGTCCGTTGTATCGTCAGCAATTATAGATATAAAAGGAGCACCTTTGATTCGATTCTCGATTTCACCGCGAACCTGATCATACAAACACTTAATCAAGTCGTTTTGAATATCAGGTGATAATCCTGAAAATGGGAGACTGTGATCAGGAGAGACACAATTTTTAATCAGCGGATCAGAACTAAATTCACTGAGGAGCTTAATCAATTCAATGAAATTTCCACGATTTGGACTGTCAGTGCTCTCTGAATGACCTCTAAAAGAAAGGCCTTGGCAAACAAGGAAAAGAGCGGCTTTAATATGATGTCGCATCATTTCTCTGTTCTTCCTGACTTCCTCGTTGTGCATATTTCTCAAAGTTTTGAACTCCTCATTTAACATTTCATCGATCCTTACTTTGCCAATAAGTTTAAGAGAGGTGATCGCGGCCAGATGCGTAGGAGATTTTATATGTCTCTTCACATGATTAGAGAAATTCGCCAAGTCGAGTAATCCTCTCGTCGATGAAAACACTGTCGTTTTTGGTTTAAAGATAAGGCACGGAAAGCAGAAAAGTGTCTTTCTAATGGGGCAACCAGTCAGCCATTCGTATTTTTGATATTGCACACTAAGATTGCACTTTCTCCTTCCTTCAAAGGTGAAAATCGGCTTATCTCTTCCTTTAGTTTTTAGTTCTATTTTCTTTGCGTAGGATAAAGGAGAATTTTGTAAATTTATCAATTCCTCGACAGTTGCCATGAGTATTCTCCGTTATAAGTAGCGATGTAATTGAGTAATAGCGAAGACCGGAGAGGGTGGTTACACTCTGCTAGCAGATATTGATTCTAGAATATCAGACAGCAGACACATGGCAGGAGGGCGACGCAGAGAGGAGACGTATCATTACAATGTTTGCTGCATCCAGACCAATCAGAGGCGCGCTATTGATAACTCTACTGCTGTACAGGTGTGATTCTGTCGCGAGATAGAATACTCGTATCTCTCCGCCTGTGTTAAAGAAGTTTTGTGAATTGGAAAACGGAAACATCGAACAAGATTATATGACCTTCATGTTAATCAAAATCCTATCATCACATATTTGTAATTTCATTTTCGTTTGTAAATTCCGGTGTATTCTCAGATTATTAGAATACCATAGGCGCTACGCCCCTGCGGCCAAGATCAGGGTATCCGGGGCTTTTCCGTCAGAAAATTTCAGGACCATTTCAGAACATTTTCAACATTCCTATGAATTATCCTCAAAATTACTATTAATGATCTTTCTTAATCATGTGTTCGAAAATGTTCAGGTGTGCATTAGTGAAGGAATCGTCATCACATGAACATGAGTCCTTCTTTTCACTTCAAGCATACCCATCATTGGCATTTATTATTTGTGTTATAAATGTTTATCCAATATTTTTTGACCGTAAACGTGTGTGACTTATGAATGATCAAAACAATGTTAACGATGTTTCTTCTCTTAATGATAGCCGATTCAGCTCATGGATAATCAAGTCGAGTAATTGCTCTTGAACGCATTGTCATGGCTTAAAGCAATGATATCAATGCGAATTGGTTTAGTACATATGAAATGTTGAGGAAGATTGAGTGTGTTACCATTATAAAATCTTTATAAGCTAAATCAGCAGTTGAGCGTAATAAACACGCAAATGCTGTCTATGGTCATGATCCGGTTGAGTTCATCTAAAGCAACTGGCAGAAAGCTATTGGAATCGAGATTTTCTAACGCTAATTGCTATCGCTTGAGAAAATAAAAAGCTAGCCGAAGTTCTTCGAACCAAGGCACAAAATTTTAAATTAAAAAAATTTGAAATATTCGGCGTGCCTGCATCTTCTGTGATCGAAAGTTTATGTTTATAATGGAGCATCCGAGAGTTACATTTATAGTCGCACGCACGTGCGTGCATTCTATCTCCGGTCTTGATTAACTTTCAGATTCATATACGCCTACCTAGATATCACCTCTAGCTCTAACCTGTAGCTGAACCCATTTTTACGGTGCATGTCTTTTCCTTATACCGTGTATCGCATTATGTTTTGACATAGGGCCTATAGGCTAAAAGCGGTGGATTTCCTAAACCTCACTCTTCAAAGTTAGTGAATAACGCTTGTCTTCGCATTATGCAATTTCATGTACGCAAGGCATATATAGTACTCATTGCATTTCATTTAATCGCGGTGAATCGAACCTGCTTTTTCAACGCAGCTTTTTTTTGTACCGAATATATATTTGATGGTTCTATCTGCATAGTATCACACCATGGTATTAAGCTTCTCGCTTAATCATGAATATAAATTTGCCTTCGATATGTAAAGATTTGATATATTATTATACAAAACAAAACTGCTTTACAGATGAACTTTTGGCAGCATTAACACAGTAGACCTACTGTCACTTTACACGAGCTTTTACATAGTATTTGGAAAAAAATTTTACTTTACATTCTTTTCCAGAGAGCCAAGAGGTCTTCGTATAATACCAAAAGAAGATATTTTGCAGAACAGTTCATAATTCTAAGAAACATATCAGCGTCTGCATCATCAATCGTTTTTTAATAAGTCGAGCTGCTATTGCCGATAAAAGTAATGATATCTGTTAGGTCTAAATTTTCGCCTAATTAGTCTCATTTGGGAGCAAATCCTTTAGTCCCTAAAACTTGATATTAGAAGCTTTTGAAAATACATCATTTTCTAACAAACTTATGAACATTTTCACTATGAAATTGTTTTACTAAACCTTCATAATACTTCAGAAAATTGATTGTTTAGATGACATGAATATTGAACAGGAAAATGGATGTATTTATATCACGTCTGAAAATTTAGCAACTCAAATATAAAAACGTTTAATTAGGGAACAATAGTTAAAACGAGACAAAACTTTATGAAACATAGCCATGATATTTAATGAATGCCCGTCGAAATTTCAATAACTTACTAATTACAAATCTCAAATTGACCCGGGCATGACTGCAACTTTCAATAGGAAGTTCTGTCGATGTTGGGAGATGTGAACTAGGCCTGCTGATGATTCTTGATATTGGAGGAAATAGCTGCTATTCAGGTCTCTTCCCACTTTTCAACTGAGGATGCAACTCAATATTTAATTATCCTATTTACACAAACGTAGCCATTCTTGAAACAAAAAGGCCGTCATAGAAATTCTATACAAATGAATTTAGGATTTTCAGAATGTCATAAATAACACTTGATGATCATGTACCATCTGGTTCAGAATGACACCGTTTTGAAGAGGGCACTTTGGCTTTCCTATGCGCTCCACAACAAGGGCAGGTAGGAACTCCGTTCTCAAGCGTCCCCCCTCCGACGAAAGCCCTGGTTTGTACAAATAAAGTGATTTCAAAATTCAAACTCCTTCGACTTCAAAATACAAATTCAAATACTAAGATTTGGTGCAAGTATTGGTGTTACCTAGTTAGGGAATTTGTCTAGCAACTTCCAGCATTTTCTCTACACGAACAACCGGTAAAACCGGAATATACCGATTTCATCGAAAAATGAAGAGTTATCATAAAATGACGGTGCTACATGGATAATGAGTTTGTACAGTTCTACAACCGGTGAAATAGTATTCTACTAATCATATCTGAGTTTTAACACACACTTCCCCAACACGCCGGTAGATACAGGTTATTATGCAAGAATCCAGCCAGAGATATATGTGCACGTTAAGCCAGAGATGAACATGAATGCAAGGAAATATATCAAAATATTTCATCAATTTATCCAGAGCGAATACAAGGTTGGTTGATCGGTGGGCATAGCATTATTCTAGTGAAAATTACATAATTCCAGCGAAGAAAGATCATTTTCCGTTTTGGTATGCTACAGAAAATCAATGAATGCTATGCTTGTTTTTGATTGGTATTTGGTGATCCCATGAAATTGAATTAATTTTTAATGAGAATGAATGTTTCCCATGAGCGTGTTTTTTTGTGCAGGACTGGTCTCAATTTTGTATTGCGCTATATCATAGGGTGTGGTTAAGTGCTGTATGAAGTTTGGTTCTACTAACCTCTGTATTTCCAGAGTTATGGATGTGTTTGTACTTTATCAATTTTGTATTCTGACTTTGCTTGTTGTTTATAACCAGCCCGAAATGGCTTAGGGCTTCAGCAATTACATTTGCAATTTACTAGTATCGATTCTGCTGAATTATATTAAGAACAAGGCCTGCAGCTTCGTATTATGAAAGGAAAATCATGTCATGGCATTCACTTAAAGCCTGTAACAGTCACGTTTTTTCACAACCGCAACCTATCATCTTCGAAGTAGAAATCATTCGATGTCTTTGTCGAGTACTTAAATGGGATCAGGACAAATAAGTTGCTTACAAAGTTTAACATACTAAAATAAGCAAGTTTTGAAATCTTTGAATACCGGTATTACACAGTATTTCATGATGGTCGTTAATTACACAGAAGCGTTCAGTTTTCCAACCGAAATTTTTTATTGAGCGGCTCATGAGGGCAAATCCGAGACGGCTCGTCTGTCAATCGATGTCGCTTGAGTGATATCTGATAGGTGAGCCACCATAATCTACAAGCAACATTGTGGAAAAAGGAAAAGGATGCTTGCGGGGGATTTGAATTCAAGAATGGTTTTGCAGTTGGCATATAATTATTTTCAAGAAACTGAAGTTAGCAGTAGATCTGGCAATAGATTTTTAGAAATAATTTTTTCAATCCGGATTTTCCACATGCCTGATGAAAAATGATCTAGGAATTTGTTCATCACATCAGCTTTCAAAAATTCCTCTCGGATCAGGGCAAAATTTTAATCAAAAAATTCACTGAGAGATTAACTGATGCTTTCATGATCATATTCACGATTTTGTTCATACCAAAAAACCACGTATTCCTTTTCCAAGAGCCATTCGAGAATTTGTTCAACACACTTGGAGTCCGTCCCAGCCCTACAATACTCGCTACTGTAGCATAAACATAAAAGAAATCAACGACATTGTCATTTTTTCACTTATTGATACTTCCCGACGCCAAACAACACTTTGTTCACACCAAACAACCACGAATTCCCATTACAAGAATTATTCCAGAATTTGTTGGACTCCCTCACAGCCCTGCAAGCCCTAGTTACTTCTTGTTCGTAGTCAGGAAGTGTCAGTAAGTGAAAAATGACAATGTCGTCTTGCAGGGTTGTGAGGTAGTCAAAATGTGATGAACAAATTTTGGAATTGTTCTTAGAATAGGAATGCGTGGTTGTGTGGTGTGAACAAAATCGTAAATATGATCAGGAAAGCATCAGTTAATCTCTCCGTGCATTTTTTGATTAAAATTTTAAATTTTACTCATTCGAGAGGAACTTTAGAAAACTGATGTGATGAACAAATTATTTCAAAAAATCCACTGCCAGATCTAGTGCTTACTTCAGTGACTTTTATTTTCACATTTTTGTGTCAACGTGAGGCATGATGGGAAGGTATTAAAAAAATGAAGTTTTCGAAATGCAATGAAAGTGAAGAAACAATAGATCCAATATCAGGCTTTCTTGACACTTCATTTTGATTTTTATATTTTGATGTACTTGTGTAGGGAAGCAACTTGCACTCAATGTAGAGATGCGTCGTGACTTACACACGCACATGTACATTGTACATTGATCGCACTTTTTTTATTTTGTCAATCCCCTCCGCGCCGAAAAGCTGGATCCGCCTCTGACTAAGATGCGAGTTATTCTTTGACAACATATATTTCCTGTCATTTTTAGTGTTATTGAAGTCTCTTTTAGCTAGGAAACAAGTTTGCTTCGAACAAAATTTCTCCAGCTAAAACATTAAGGAGACGAAGAAAAGGAGAAAGTCCGAAAACATGACCAAGCAAGACGAAGCAAGAAAAAGGTGCGTGTCGATATATAGGCCTATTCTAATTTCTGATTCTTGTTATATTGAGTAATTGTTTTTGGAGCTGAAACAGGTGAGCCGTGGTAACATGGCCATCAGAAGAAAATTGCATCGGCTCAGTGTTGTCGCAGGATTTAGTGCGTTCTCACCTGAATGATGTTAGTCATCCTGTGTCCTACCTCTAATTGGTCGATTTCCTTTTCAAATACCTTCATGAGATCGAATAAGTTTCGAATGTCATCTCGGTCAGTCACTTGTCTCTCGGTCAATCTGGATGCTTTCACAGGGAAATGACTTCCAGCCTGCATAGCAGTCGGCTAGTTGCTCGCATTTCCTATTTTCGGGTAAATTCGAAGTTGAGTGGGTGTTCCCGAATAGCCGGCGATGGATTATTACTGTCCAAGATCAATTTGATATCGAGATGAAAGCGGCAATGAAATACATGTGAGAGATGCGGCGGAACCTGGAGATTACGGGTATCTAGAAGAAGTCATCTCATGACACATCCTGGAATCTTGTGAGACATACCATAGGCCTATCGTCCTGAAATTTATCATTTCAGTTCCCTTCCTTAAAATAGGCCCTACTACGTAATCTTCTACAGACATGATTTTTCGGGTCAAAGTATGTGGCTCCCTAGTTCCGAAAAATCATGCGATAAGTTCGCTGAGATTTTAATCGTTACTTCAAAAAATTCAGTGTGTATAACTCGGGAAAAATCAAGGAATTTTAAAATTGGGAGCAGTAAGGATTAAATATATCTATGACTGATGACAAAATAAACAAAATTGCCTACTGTACAACAAGAAAAAGTAGAAATTCCATGTTTTTGATATAAGCATCACTTTTTATATCGTTTGAAGATTTGATCAATAAGTGCAAATTCGCAAGAAAAGTATGGTCATTGGTTAAGCATTTATAATTTTAATTTTGAAACATTGTACGTCTGCTTCACTAATTTTCAGCAGTTTGTATAGACAAGGAGGCCAGTTTTGCTTTTATGTGCTTTCTTAGTTTGCTGCTGCGCTTTTCTCCAAAGCTGCGACCAGATTCACTCTGATGGGTGGGGAAAGCTGCTTTGAAAATGTCCTGACGGAATGTGCATACGCAGCCGTGGAAATCTGGATCCTTGGCATTAGGACGGATGCTTCGTTTTCTCATCCGACCCACCCGTTGATGTGAGCTTGATCAGATTGATCGGTCAATGGGCGAGTTGCCTCTGGAGATTATTCAGCAGGTTCAGGACTCCCACGCCTTGCGCGTTTATAAATAGTAGTTGGCTGATTAGGACTCTGATGACAGTCTGACATCTGAGATGCTACGAAGCTCATGTAAAAGTCATCGCGGATAAATGGATGTTCATTGTTCACAGAAGGTATTGAACTGAAGACAGGGCGATGACAAGATACCTGAATTCTAGATTTCTTGGTCATGCTGATACATCTGAGATGCACAAAGCTCTTGAGGGATTGGTCGATGACCTGGACAATTCTAAGCTCCTGCAGGTGGTAATGGATAGTCCAAATGTCGATATCGCAACTTTTGATAAGGCATCCACCTGTCACCGCTACCTAGCACCCGCACATATGCTTCTTTTACCAACCTTTTCAATTCGCATTTTTATTAGTCTACGTAGATAAGTCTACGTTACTTAACAACCAAAATAATTATCACCTAAAAAGTCAAATCCTACCTGCCTAACACTTTATTGCATTTCCAAATTCTACAGATGTTCCTTCTTCATCTGTGATTTCATATATATCGCATGTAGAGTATGGCAGTATATTTGGCATCAGGAGTTCGATTCTCCGCTCAAAGTGCTAAAGTGAGCCTGGGGGATGCTAATGCTGACCGTGCTAATATGTGTTTTTCATTGCTAGTGTGTTCAAAGTAGTGAGATAATCCAACATACTCGGAACTAAAGAAACATCTCATTGTTGAAATGCTTTTCTGTGGTTTTATCGATGTAGAAAGTGTTTGGGACTATCAGCTTCATCACATCATTCATCGGAAAATTTAGTTGAATTTTGATTCAAGTGGAGAACATCTTATAGCAGGATTTGGTAAGTGATGAACATTTATATCATGCGTCTTAATGAAAAGTACAGTGTACATGCAATGAAGGCTGAACTGCGTTGCGTGACAGAAACATGCACTGATGTTTCAATAAAACTACAATTGAGACTGAACTGTGATGCGTGACAGAAAACACTTATCTAATCAATAGCCGTTGTTAAATATTTAAGTCGATCTTGATCTCAAACAGATTTCTACGTGTATGTGCCTTTTCTTGCATGAACATATGAAGATACCGTTCATCCTTTTGCACAGGATCAACGTTCGTTTAAGTTTGGACATCGTAGAATTGCAAATTTTGCTGTCGTTTTGATATAAGTCGTAGCTGCATGATGAAGCACCAAGAAAAAATCATAAATTGTTGAAATGATTCGTTGTGGACGTAGCATGCGCAATGTTGTTAAAGAGTCAATGTTTGAATGTATCATGTAGGCTAGCTGATTGGAATTGGTGGGCGCGTTGGTGTGAAGAAGCAAAGTTGTAAGGATCTGGATGACCAAATTTCAGAAGACAAGTGATAGTCACCGATTGGGAGCTGATCATTCCAGCGAAGAGAAATCGGTTTCAGATAGTTTCACGTCTAGCAAAAGGCTGGAGATTTGCTGTTGTTATCAACTGTTTCTTTAGAGCTGCATATCGACGTCTGAAAGAAGCGGGATTTAAATCCTACAGACTGTACGCATACCTCTCAATAGCTTTTTGAATTTTAATGAATTTATGCGGAGACATTTTCTAGTCCGGGAGCTAGCGTGAGGATGAATGAACACATTTCAGGTCACACATCGGAGGATAGTCAGTTATCAACGATGAGGATCGATTTTCCTTCTCGTGTCATTTCTTTGTCAAATTTTTGCATATAGTCATCGAAGACATTGCTGATCATCCACGATCTTCTGTTCTTTGATGAAAAAATCCTCCGTTATTGCTCTTTTTTTGATTACGTGGAGAGAGTCGATTTTGGAGTTTTCGATACCAAACGGCTATCCTCTTCTACATATAATCAAAGAAAGATCTTCTGTTCGCTTTGTAAGTGACAGGCAACTTTCTGATCCTAGAGAAACATCGACGTTTTTCGAATAGGCTGATATCAAAGAGCCTCCTTTTATGAGAACCGTCCATGTTTGCCATTACCATTATGGTCATCTGCTGTTTGCTTTGTTTTCTTCCAATGCATTTGTTGCCTTTTGATGCTAACATCGAATCTGAAAGCAATTGCGAAAGACAAAGGAGTTTCGTCGATGTTATAGACGTCTTGTAAATGTCATTCTTTTACAATAGTCTGCATGTCATCTTTCCACGTCGCAACAGAAGCCAATGGAGCGGATCGACATTCTCCATTCACGGGTCGGCATTCGATGTCATGCAGTGACTTGAAGCGTTGGAATCATCCGTCGTTGTACGAGGGTGGTTAGAAAAGTTCCCGGACAGAGTACAGTAAAATGAAAACTCCCAATTCCAGTAACAGTGTAATTTCATGCAAACTAACATACAACATTACTCACTGTCATCACGCAATTTCTCAATATAGTCTCTGCCACTCGATACACACTTCCTCCACCGACTTACTAGGGAACGGAGTCCACCTTGATAGAACTCCACCGCTTCCTTCATCTCATCCAAAGAGGAGAATCTTCTTCCTCTCAGGGATTCCTTCAAGCGAGGAAAGAGATGGAAGTCTGAAGGGGCCAAGTCTGGCGAATAGGGGGGATGTGGCAACACATCCCAGCCTGACTTCTCCAGCAAATCCTTAGTTCGCGCAGCGGTATGCGGCGTGGCGTTGTCCATTTGGAAGATTGGCTTCATGGAAAGCTTCCCACGTCTTCAATTCTTGAGTTGGTGCCGCAGATCTTCGTTCACCAGCTTGCAGAAGTATTCAGAGTTGATGGTCGCGCCCCTCAGTAGGTAGTCCACCAAGATCAATCCATCTTCGTCCCAGAACACTGAAATCATCACCTTTTGACAGGATGGAACAGTCTTTGCCTTCAAAGGTGAAGGATCTCCCCGAGCACACCACATTCTTGACTGCATCTTCGTCTCTGGCATGAAATACGGCAGCCAGTTTTCGTCCATCGCTACGAGTCGCGACCAAAACATTTCTCCTTCACTTTCAGCTCTCGTCAACAAGGCACGGCTCATCTCAAGCCGCTTCCTCTTTTGTTCTTCATTAAGGAGTCTGGGAACCCATCAAGCCGTCAACTTCCGCATGTCCAGCTCATGATGAATGATCTGGTGAACAGTGAAAATGTTCAGTCCCACATATTCCGATATTTCACGTATTGTAACGCGTCGGTCTTGAAGGATGCAGTCTTTCACTTTGCCGATGTTCTCATGAGTACACGAAGACACTGGCCGGCCTGGTCGAGGGTTGTCTTCGAGAGAAGATCGTCCATCTTTGAACCTGGACACCCACTCATAGACAGTGGTTCGCTTCAAGGCTTTATCACCAAAGACAATTGAAAGTTGTTCAGCAATATTGGAGGATGCATTGCCTTCCTTCCACAAGAAAAAGATGATGGCTCTCTGTTGCGAGACGGCGTCTTCCATTGTACAAAACAATTTGAAAATCTTCTGCAGATTTGTGATTCTTAAATTGGCGGATAGCAAAGCTATCTGACAGACAATATAGACATCTATAAAAAAATTCACTTGCGCTAGAGATTTGAAATTTGAATACCCAATTGACAGAGCACTACCATAGATAAAATAAGTGCTGGCTTCGTCGCGGCGTCATTTCTCAATGTTAAAAATTCAAAATACGGATACTTTTCTATCGACCCTCGTACTTGAAATTGATCACGCCGATTTTTGAAGCAAATTAATTGGTTTTCTCTCGATGGGTCGATGGGGATGCTGCCTGTTATTGGGATTGCTTCTGATCTCTTCTGTCGAAGCCATTGCAATAAGCTCGATTCCACGTAAAAACTCCGGAAAATGAATTCTTTTGCGACTGGTCCCAAAAGTCGATCTTTCAATATGCGTGTTTATCTGATCGACCTCTGAAGGCCTGGAGTTGAATGCTTGTCGTTTCACTTCATATTTCCTTTCAACATCACTTTTCTGCAAATCGTTCTTACAAAAATCTGGAATGATTTCTGCTTTATTACGAATATTCACCGGTGAAGATTGTAGTAGTTTCATTGCCTTGAGTAATTTAAACGTGAAATTGATCGATTGTAATCGTTCTTTGAGTCATCAAGCAGCAACTTTCCATTGTACATTTTCCTATCATGGCTTCAATCCATAACAATGCTAAGATGTCGACAAAATGTTCACATGACAGCAAAGCCAAAGAACTCACCCTCAATATTTGAATACCACTCCACCCTCGCTCGCAGCTTCACACTTCTATCGAAGGCTCACCGATATCAACAAAGGAAACAAGTGACCCGGGAAGTAAACAGTAATAGCGGAGGAATACAAAAGATCCACTTACGGTTCATTCATCAGGTGTCCTACGTATTTTAAATTTAGACCTTTGCTCTCATCCTCATTCAATCAACGTTAGTTCTTTTGAATAACACCTCTTCAGCAGTTGCTTGAAAGCAGCATCAGTTTCCTTAGTCGGTTCGGTTCAGTGAAATGTTTGTGGGTAGGGTGGATCACAGTCGCTTCTACTGGTGCGTAATTGTGTCCGCAATATGCAGTGAAGACATCGGGAATGTCATCATTGGAGAATACGGAGCCAAAGAAATTATCTGACTTATCAACATGTTGTTCAGACTGATGATTTTTTAAAAAAAGGATTGTATTGAATTTTGGCGATGAATTACTAGTTAAGCGATTGTCTAATTCATTGAGATAGGAAACTGTCGGGAAATGAAGCAGCCGACTAGTTAAGTACATATGACAAGTTAAAAGTGGGTTGCTGAAACTTAACAAAAAGGGAGAACTGCATATATTTATGAGCACTGTATTTGTCTCGTAGTAGACCAATGACTCAGTGTAGAGCACCACTTTTCTGATTTAGGTGCTGGTTTGTCAGCTAAATTTGACAAAAATCAGACTAGCGTTCATTGCATCTTTCATAATTCCTGGAATAGTGATTCCAAGTTTTTGTTCTGCTTAACTACCGATGGAAGGTTCTTGCTTTCTACTTTCCCTGGAACTACTTTCATGACAGTTCCATCTTCTGTATCATTTATAACCGCCTGTTATGCAACATTCACGGATATTTCGTCCGCCTGCATTTCGCATTTCAACCAACGATGGACCAAACTTTGTGGAGATTATAACATGATGATATTGATGGCTTCAGCATGCCAGTTTTTAAATCTTCAGGCCATGCTTCGGGCAATAGCATGTCCATGCACAAAGCTTTATATATTGGAAACAGCTTCTGTCCAATATAGATCTTTACCTAGCCAAGCTCTAAAAAGTGCAAAATTTTCATCACAAGCATGTGAATGACTATTCCAATCACTAAGTTACGAGTTCTAGACATTAATTTCAGACGATTTTGTATCCTTACGCAAAGTTTCAAGTAGTGGAAATAGTTTCCATCCAAGATAGCCATGTCTTCCAAGTCAAATTCCACAAATGTGAAATTTTAATCATAAATCCTGTAAATGACTAGTCATATCACTTACTTTAACGTTTCAAAGAATCAGTTCATCATCTTAATGCTTAACCAGTTTTACGAATCTGTGCAGCAGTTCATGTAGCTGCTCACAGTCGAGTCGGCATTTGTATTCGAACTCCCATAGCACCGGAGTGGAGTTTTTCAACTCCAACACAAATACACTAACTTCCATAATTGGAGCAACACACAGCATGGATTAAATTTAAATCATTTGTAGATAATGCATGAATGAAATTGAAGTTGAGACTTAAGTTAATCTAAGTGAAGGCAATTGAATTGCAAAGCATGAATGCTGCTTGAAAAAATTGCACGAATCTAAACTGAAATATGAAAGTGTCCCGCCACTGATTTACTCAAATATTGCTAAACGAAAACAAGTTGTGCAGCCCCTGATCTAACGAGTTAACAGTGGCTTACCGTAACTTCACAAAAAAAGAGAACCTGTATGTATTTATGATCACTGCAGTTGTTTCGCAGCTGGCCTATGATTCAGTGTAGAGCACCACTTTTTACTGATTTAAGTCCTGCCTTGTCAGCTAAATTTGAAAAAAATCACAGTAGCGTTCATTCTATCTTTTGTAATTCTTGGAACTACCTTGATGACAGTTCCATCTTCTGTATCACTTATAACCGCCTGTTATGCAACATTCACTGAAATTTTGTCTGACTGTATTTCACATTTCAACCAACGATGGACTGAGCTTTGTGGAGATTGTGGAGGGCGCATTCGACTTGCCAGCTTGCTTGCCTCCTTGAAGTAATATTTCTATGTTTGCTTGACTTCTTATGACTTGTATTTTGGTTGCACTGTAATGCTAATTCCTATATTTTTGCTTATTTCTCTATGACTCATCCTAGTGCTTATGTCTAAATTTCAAATGTCTAGTTGTTGCTCTTCGAAGTAGTTTGCTTCTTGTCGCCTCCATAATAAGTTTGGTAAGCAAATTGGAATTGTAATGTGTTTTCAATGTGAATCTGTAAATAGGTTTGATTCTCTTGCAGATACCTCCAAATAGTAAAGTTGTTTTCGACACAAGTCGCTTTTTGTGGCGCGTTCATAGATTATAACATGATGATACTGACGATTTCAACGTGCATGGAATAAAATTCTAGGTCGCTTTCAGCAGCACAATCTGTGTGGAGTGGGTCATAGCTTCATGTGACTCCAGTTTCAAGTATTGTCAGCAATAATAGATAGTGACACCACTCGAATAGCGGTGACACTTCTCATAGGTGCAGCAGTTTGCTGAAAATTCCCCTGCAATTGCGGTGACGTAAATGGTAAATATGGACTGCACACACTATCTTGTCGATATAGTGCCGGAGACTCGGGCCATGAATGAAACTATTCTCAGAGCACTGGAAAAATGCGGATTTTCGCCAATTATCGAACTAGTTTGGAATGGACAATGGCGATGGGAAGCGGCCAGATGGAGTCAGTGTCTGATGTGGAACGTAACATGCAGAGATATTCGCTCTCGAAAAGGACTGCATGAATCAGCCACCAGAGCTGGTTCCACAGCCTCATCATGAGAGAAATCAAACTCGTTCACGTTTTCCCATATAGCTGATCCTTTTCTTTTTCAACTAATCATGGTGAAAACCTCGCTCGATGGCCTCATTGACGATGCATTTCTCCAGATCACTTTGGAGATGTCAACCATGCTGAGGGAATCTGTGTTGGTAATGCAGAAAAGGACATAACTACCTTTAGTTTTTTGCAAGCATTTTTACACTGTTTTGTCCTTGTTGGTAAATATATCAGCGACCATTCTTTCATCGTCAATATGTCAAAAACGTTTTAAATTCGTAGGTGTTCTGGAAGGGAGGTTTGAAGTCGTTGCACCTACATGAATCCGGAAGTTGAAAGCTACAAAAGCATGTAGCTATCTCAAAATCCCACTCATTCCGGTATGATATTCACACTCTACATCGGAATCACATTCCGAAGCTTAAACAGATGTCAAACTAACCTCATCGATTTGGGAAATTGGTGAGACAATTACATACCCGGTAGCAGATAGTACAGGAACATGCGGCTATCACATTGCGGAAAGCTATATTTTGTTCATAAGTGTTGCCCTATCCCGTTAATAGACACCAAAACTCACTCTTCTTCCAGGAAAATATATTCTTTAGACCTCAACTTCATGTTTTGATACTCAACTTTCTATGTACTCATTCAATGCAATTCTTCATCGCGCTACATTAATTTGAATTATTCACTGAACTTATTCATTGAACATGAAAAAGTCGACGCTGTTGTTACAATCAACAATTCGCAGCTTTCCGTTATTGGAAATAGCTAATTACAAAATCATCATCGGCATTTTCATCAATATGATTGTAAATTCTGTCATGGTGTATAAACGAACTTTCAAAATTGAACAACTACAACACAACAGTTACAACGCAAGTCTGGGTATGTCAGCATATATGCATGTGCAAATTTGGTTTTATGCGACTACATATCATTTTTGTCGATTAATAATAATATTTGTCAAGAACCAAGTGCATGAAAATTGTAGTCACAACAAGTAGAAACTGACAAATGTCAAACCCATGACAGGCTAATGAATGAAACTTCAAAGAACAGTTTACTAAGAATGGATAAAGGTGTTCATGTTTACCATAGGTCCAAGCGCCTGAAATGTTAACCCTTGTCTTGACTTAAGTTTGATAACCTAACCCGCTGACCCTTTGTATGCTGTAAGTTGATTGCAATGACGAACGGAGTCAACAGTGAAAACCATCGGTCTGTGTTGGTGATGTACTGGCATCAGCAATTTAAATGGATTCCCACCCTCGACTTTTGAAAAGATGACATATCTTGACAGTCATTAAATTGGAGGTTTTCATAAGTGTGTCTTTTGGTATTGAACATGTTAGAATTAGACTTGTGCTTCTCAGGAATGGACCTCCTTTGATCGGTATTCGGAAGTGCACGGTAGTAGAAACATAGAACACTCGTGATTTTTCCGATTGCAAACAAAAATTGGATTATCTACGTAAAGTAATTCCCCTAAAATTGTTTCTTTCATGTATTTAGTTACTTATTATCAAAGTGCATCTAGACATTTTTATTGGTGGTAGGCAACAACAGCATGCGGGTGTCTAATTGTCATCAAAATCTGTACCACATTGATTCATGACAGTATCTTTGCAATCGAAATCTGTCCCTAATTAATTCGCGTAAACATCTTTATTATCAATGTTGACTACGCAGAACATGTGTTACAAATCAACTGTTTCATCTGGTAATCTGGTTTCATCAGTTGCTAGGTTGCAGTAGGTACAATATGGGTTTTGCATGACCCGAAAGTAATAAATTATCAAAACCATAGTTCCTAAACATTCATTTAACATTATATATTTTGTCACTTCCCACATAAAATCGACAGCATTGGATATTATAACAGAAAGACCACGACCAATTCTATTGGTATTGGTGGATCTTACAAAGTCTCAGTCTAATCAACAAGGTTGTTCATGCTATTGACAGGGCTGAGATATATTTAAGATTAACGCGTGTCTAATTGATCTATTAAAAATTCACAAATTGCTTCAAGTCTAGGCTAAATTAAGATCATCAAGTTGAATTTTTGGATGCCTATAGATGTCTAAGTAGAGATAATCAATCTGACTTTTGCAACCTGTCATATCCATTGACACCTTCCGCTAATTATTATTTCAGAACATGTATGGGTGAATTAAAGTCAAACTATCACTAAAAATATGTGAATAGCGGTGCTCCTGCTACAATTATTATTGATAATTGTAAATGTCACATCACATACTTTCTTCTAGGCGGCTTGAGTTAGTAGTTATTGTAGCACTCATTCATGTAGCACTCAGATGCGGCGAAATACAAACCGGTGTGTGTCTATTTAAGCATAAAACAAGTCTAGTTGCTTATAAAAATTAATTATGCTTTCACCTCTACGGTTCAATGACAAAATAGAACGCTAACTCATGGAATTTACGGTCGCTAACCCATTTACCGCTGTAATTTTAACGGGCGCAATCATCTGCGAACAGCTGTAAAACACGTGGGTTATAATTTTAAAAATGAATTAAAGCTGCTCGGAGTCCCGAACAATTCCTGCCCACGTCGGGATAGGCGGTTTCAACACAATGACCCTTCTAGCCTTTATATAGTATAGTATCTGATTTCTATGTAAAATACCATTCGACGATTAAATCACTAACTGAAAAGAATCGAACATAGAAGAGTGGATGATTATTCGGTTGCAGAAAGAGCAAAATGCGCGGCTTGGTACGAATGGCTCAAGAGTCCAGTGGAGGTACTAAGACTTTACCATTCAGAGTACGGCAAGGACGCGAGAGCACCGGATGCCCGTACCATAAAGCGGTGGCACACAAACCTGTTGACCAGTAGTAGTGTGGTGACTGTCAAGCGGGACCGGTCATCTTCTGAACGAACGGAGCAGAATGTGGAACGAGTTGTGCAGCACTTCGAGGAGGACCCAAACACATCTACCCGTCGTGCATCTAATGCACTTCAAGTGAGTCGCCGCACTATCCAGCGCATCCTCCATGACTATGGGTGGCATCCGTACAAGGTCCAGGTGGTGCAGCGATTATACGAAGAAGATCTGGAAAACCGAATGGAGTTCGCAGAACAGGAGCTACAGCGCATCCAAGGCAACCCGACCCATTTAATGGGACTAACCTTGTCCGATGAAGCTCACTTCCATCTAGATGGTGGTGTGAATCGCCGCAATTGCCGTTATTGGGCCAACCAGAACCCTCACTGGATCAAGTAAGAGTCTATGCACTCGACACGCACCATCGTCTGGGCGGCAATCAGCCGATCAGGTATCTACGGACCGTTCTTCTTCGACACCTCCGTCAACAAGGACCGGTATCTCAAGATGCTACAGGAGGAATTTTGGCCAGCGGTGCATGACGGACAGAAGAGGCAGGAGCATCATATTCATGCAGGATGGTGCACCTCCATACTGGGGACTTCCTGTGCGTGAGTGGTTGAACAAGATGCCTAACAGATGGATGGGACGTGGATCTCCTAACATGCCCCGGCTGCCGCGTTCACCTGACCTAACGCCTTGCGATTTCTTTTTGTGGGGTTTTGTCAAGTCCAAGGTTTACCATACACTGCCAACATCCATGCAAGACCTGAAGGACCGCATCATACAAGCATTTCAAGAAGTGACAACTGAGATGTGTCGAGAAACTGCTCTGGCCTACCAAAAGTGACTCGAACCCGTCCTCGAGAATGGAGGAGGACACGTTGAAGTTCGAAGACTAGCATTTTTTTCTTATGTTTTTCATTTAATAAATGTTTTCTATGACATTTACCTTAATTCGTTTTGGTCATTATTGATAAAGACGTGGGGGAAATAAAGGGAAAAGTTTATCATTAAATTTTACATGTTGAGATACATTGTTGGTATGTCAATTTTACTACATGTCATTCGGTCAATGGAATCAGAATTTTCTGACAATTCTCAGTACAACAGGTATAATCATCATAAATCCTATACTCCAAACTAGTATGAGTCGAAATTTCATGACGATCGGATGAATATTTGAGGAGTAATAAAAGTTTAAAATCTGGCGGTTTACGTGCGCCACCCTGTACTTCACATTCTTGGTGTATTCTGCTTAGAGAACAAGCGTGGCCACAGATAATCGAAGTTTTCTCTTATTTCGATAAAAAATTTTACACAAATAATCTTCAAATAATTGAAAGGCAGATCAAAGGTCTATAGAGTACTCAAAATTAATTTAAAGCTTTTGTAAAAGTGGAAAGATTGGCAATTGGATCATCATACATTGTTGTAACTCCAAGCTTCACAGATTGCACAGAAGCATCTGATCATCAGACAAATCTCTCAAATCATCAGAAAATTCAATATTCCGTGATGTAATCAATATTTAGCTCTCCCTCAATTTAGACGATTTTTTATCTTACTAGATAAAGATCCCCGACGCGTTTTGTCACGGTGGACAGTATCAAGGGACAGTATCAAATTATCTCTAATTTGTTCATGCCTACTGCTTTGTTGCCTCTCTGCAATCCATGAAACTTGAAGTCACAAAAATAAATTCTGAACTCTTGCATTTATATCGAAACTTTTTGATTGTACACAATTGTATATCTTTCGGCAAATAAAACATTTTAAATTTTGCAGGTGGACAAATCATTGAAAAGAAAATGATTTCCACAACGACTCCAATTCCAATATTCTCGTGCGGGGAAGGCTACGATCCATATAGCATCATATTCAACGCAGGACCAAATCGAAACTTGCATCTCACCCATAAAAAATGCATTGGTTGTGGCGAAGGGTTGAGGAGTACCATAACCTTAACCACTGTACTTAATTTAATTGTTGTAACAAATAATCTATATTGTATAGCAGTCATTTTATACAAAAAACTATATAGTTCTCGGAATTTTGC
Source organism: Prostheceraeus crozeri (assembly GCA_907163375.1). Lineage (NCBI taxonomy): Eukaryota > Metazoa > Platyhelminthes > Polycladida > Euryleptidae > Prostheceraeus > Prostheceraeus crozeri. Next base: position 534,495 of record CAJQUW010004989.1, read on the forward strand.
TTTCACTATGTACTTAAGTTCTGCTTTTATTGTCCACGTATGTGGATATAATTTCCTGGTGTATTATCGTTTTTTCATTAAGCTATCTAGGATAACTTGTCTTCTAAGTTATCAAATATTTTCCGTCGGAGCTAATGTATACGCCGGTGCATTACTCACATTAAGTATGAATTGTGTTGGAGCAGTCTTCAAACCATTAACGTATCGTTTTATAATCACTATGAAACGAGTTATTCGTTTTAGTGTTGCTTACGGACTTATTGCAATATTTACTGACCTAGTCTATCCAATAATTGTGTATGGAAATAAATTGGAAGGAATGTTGCCTCACTCATGCTCTGTGAGAGTTCTATTTGATGACAATTATTTAATTTCAAAGGCAGTGTTTTCATCGACTGTTCTCATCATGATTGTAATTTCAAATTTGTGTATTACGGCCATCATACATTGGAAAGATGAAAATTGCATTCTTTTGGCTGACTGTTGGATTTTGGAATATGTTACTTTTGTCTTTATGTGATAAAAAAATTCGTAGGGCATTGCTCCTCCGTTGACTTATGTGTCGCATGAGTTTCTTGATGTAGCTGTTTAGATTGTTGGAACTTTTATTGACAAAATACAAAAGTGTCACAGCATCGGTTTTAAAATTCAAACCAGACGATAGAGAAGATCCTAGGCAACATGGATATGTGAAAAAGCTTGATAATTAGCAGGATTGGTCTAACCACAGAATTAGATTCATCTGCGCGCGCATCGGTTTCCTAGAAAGGAAGGGTTATATGTAGACTTAATATCGAGATGGCAACATCACAGAATTAGACAACTTGCTCCTTCTCGAATGGATAATTCGTGTATCGCTTGCTATTGGAAATGGCAAACAATAAGCTGTCAGCAGAGGACACCAGAGCCAGTGAGAGAGGCGTGCGTGCTGTGATATCACTTCGCACACACCAAAACACACATCGATGCCTGGCTCCGATTCAGTGTATGCACTATGCAGTAAGGAATGGTGAGAAGACGATGGTGAAATCATCAAGTGAACTAATTTTCGTACGCCTGCTACTTTTTTTAATAATGATCGGAAGGGCCAACATTATGGAGAAAACGTATGAGCAATGATCTGAAATCTTCGAATCTGAAGGAATTTTGGCAATCGAAGCACTTTGCTGGAACTCACATTATCCGCAAGCGACGCACGACTTTTTTCCTATCTCTGTAGGGTATCAGGAATTCCTTTTTGCCCACTTAATAGGTTCCTCGATGTGCCGTCGATTTCGTATTAATCACATTTCTAGCAAACCGAAGCAGATAAACAAAATATTTATTTCTGTGGGTCTAACAGAGTGACGATAAATCCACTAGCAGTTCGGCCGCCAGTGCGATTTCTACAAAGAGTGATGCCAAAAATGAAACTCACATAATAGCTCTGGCTGCAACGATCATGTTCGTCTGCCGAGCAGGGTTGTCCAGCTTCCACATTTTCAATAGTCAACCAATTTCACAAACAGTTGTCGAATAATGAATTACTTTATGCTCTTAAGGCCGGTTCATGCTTGTGCGCGTTCACGTCCGCGTGATGACGTATGCCTGTGGCGTACATGGAAACTTCCTTTTGTACTTCCTATACAACAGGGCGATAGCGGTCAAGGCGGAACCTTTCATGCGCTTTGAGAAATTGACAAAGTATGAACGCCTAGACAATGCGTATCCGCACAGGACAATATTTTGGGGAAGAAGCATAGCATCATGCGTCTATCGAGTTGATGCGAGTCGTCACGTGAATATGACGCTGAACGCGACGCGCACATCAATGCGGGCAAGTATGAACTAGTCTTTACACATGGATATTACTTTTATATTTCTGGTGATAATCCCGGATTTTTTGTACTTGATTAAAGTTTTTCTATTCTAAATATCATATGCCTAGTATGCGCTATATGTATATCGACTATATTTGTTGCTTAGTTACATTGTCATAGCCTGAACTTAAGCAAATGTAGATTAACCCATAATGTACGGTAGATGAGTTCAATCATTATATCTTATTGTCGATATGAAATGAGTCAAATGAGAAATACATTAGCAAGTTTGCAATCAGTCCGGGACAAGTCAAGTAGTTATTGCCTTTCCATCAGGAATAATTCGAGTATGAATGCCTTCTGGAGCACTAACTCTTTTGGGGAATTGCGCACAGTCGCATTGCAAATGCCTGCCTCTGGTATTCACAGACCTCCGGAAATTCCTAGATCCCCGCCACTGTGACTGATAAAATTACACTTCTCTTGCCACGGAAACAATCGTTGTAGATTGCATCCCAACATTTTTGAGCTATCTTTCAGCAGGTATAGTAGACATATCCGCTATCATAAACAAATGAGTTAATTCTGCTTTTTATCTGTTTGCTTTATTCATGGCCTGTCAAGTATGATATAATTACCTCCATAACACGCTTTGCGACATCGCTTTCACTTGTATGGGATTGTGCATGCATCCCAATTCCACATAAAAGTGGAAAATTGTAACTTGGCAACTCATCGACCATCTTTGGCGCTGTCAAATCAATGAGATGTCTGAAAATCTTTAGCATCAATTAAATTACTGGACAAGATCATGAAAAGTAAATTTTTTAGGGGCCACGTGTACCCAGTGCCCCCCCCCCCGGTTCCGCCATGTCTGACACCAAAATTTTGAAATGTTGCACTAAAGGATATGATAAGTTTGACCCTTTGGCGAAAATTGTCGCGCGAAAATCTGGAAGATCGCAGCAAAAGGGTCATTGTCCTTTGATTGACATTTTCTAGTAAATGAAAACTCAACAAAGTATAAGGAAAAGTCTAATGGGAACTAAAGAATTAGAAAGACTTGTACTGATATTGATTTTATTATACGATTCACTGCGAATGATTCGCATCTTACTTAAGCTGTGCGTCTCTATCATAGCTCTAATAGACTTCTTCAAACTTAAATCAAAACAGAATCTGTCTAAAAACGCGTCTTGTCAACAGCAAATGATGATAAAAAATGCAATGATTTAAAAATTAGGTATGCAGATGTTAGTTTATGCTATAGTCTCATTCTCATGGTTGGTAGAAATTAAAAGTCCGAAAAAAGCAAGAACCTAACCCAAAATTGAAAATTGTTGTCTTGGTTGGACTAATTATGCTGAGTGTTTAAAAGCCTCTTCTCGTCAACTAAATAAAGTAGAATTGAGTCTCAATCCAAATGAATTTAGTCATTGCACCACATGGAGTTGAGCATCTGTGGAGTTGGGTGTAGAAGAAAGTGATAAGATCTGAATTCTATTCCACTCGACTTAAGAAAAGTTTTTCACCCTTCATGTTTAATAGAAAATAATGTAATACAAGACTGTCGCTTAAAGATATGCAGTATATCAACCACTGTTAATTTATAAGTAGTAGAATATTAGCTAAATATGAGAAGTTCCCGTAAAATTCAGGACCGTGGATCTATCACATGATCAGGTGATTGTGCGAAATGAAGACAAAATAAATTAGATAGTAACCAATAAAATTCAAGGTGATTTGACAGCCGCTTTAACGCTTGGCAGCAAATTACCTACCAAACTGTCGGATTTCATCCAGGTGGCCGTTACCAGATAAACACGGTGTGGTAGCCAAGAATGCCATTTGGGAAGAAATGCTAGTTTCCTTTTGATGAGTTGGTTTAGCAGCGAAATATATTTCATTTGGTAGCTGACGGCTAACAGTGTATACATAGTCCGCAGACTGTACGTGTGTACAATGATTACGTCAATTTTTGGTGTAGTAAAGAATTCTACGCGCTTTAATCACATTTTAAACTATTTTATTGTGTTCTAGACACAGAAGTGGACATAATTTAAAAAATATTCAATTATAAAGAACGGAATTTTCAATTTTACACACTGGGTTATACTGTGCGTTTAAAATTATCTTCTCTTCAACTCAATAAAGTAGAATTGAGATCATGCATTGAAAAGGTGTAAAATAAATGTTAATTTTGAGCTGTTTTACCTCATTTACAGGCAAAGAAACAATTATCAAAACTATAAATAAGAGAGAAATTTTTCGGCAAAATTCAGGCACTCTTCTATGTCATTGGATGAAAGAAAGAAAAAAATAGATGAAAATTACAAACTTCTGTGCTAGTCATGGCACTTGACGGGAAGCAATAATTTATCAAAAATGAATTCTGCAAACCTGAATAAAATACATTATCAAAATATGAGAATAAGACTGCTTTATTGTAGAGAGTAGTAATGCAAAAGGCATCCCTGGTTACATTGAGTAACTCTTACGGGTAGCCTGTGACACTTAATGTACAATGGAAACATTTCACTCTAGAATACAAAATACATGGTGTAGGTGAATGAGAAAAATCATAAAAGAGAAAAAGTTTGCAAAAACTAGAAACATCAAATTCACGAATTTTACTTTTAAATGATGCTAAGGAAGACGCGTTCACGATGCTTTCCGGCAGGGAATTCCAAACATTAATTATACGGTAGTTGAAAAAATGGGCTCTAACATTGCAGTTGGCCCTTCCGGTTAGACAAACTTTGTAAGAATGGCCACACATAGAATGAGCTAGAATAGGCCTACTGAAAAAGTCAGTTATCGGTACATCAACTAGACCGTGAAACATCTTATACATAAAAGTCAGATCAAATATAAGTCGTCTGCGCTCCAAAGAGTTCAAGTTCAATTGATCGAGCCTCGATGAGTAATCAGAATAACTTATCTTGCATCGCTTGCACACTTTCTTGGTAAAATATTTTTGTACTCTTTCGATCAACAAAATGTCTTTTTTCTTTTGAGGATTCCATAATTGAGTTGAGAACTCCAAGAGGGGACGCACGTACACACAAAAGGCTTTGACAAGTACAGTATTGTGCAAATTGATATGAACAAAAGGACGTATTTCTTATGTTATCACTTAATGTTGTTTGACTTGTTTTATTCCATCTTGCATGAATAGAATGACTCGCGTACTTGCATAGATATTAACATTTGACCTTTTCATTGCCAGACGTAGGTGTTCAATGCAACATTGACGCAGATAATTGATTTTGAATTCAAAAGTTCAAATTCCACAAAATAGCAAATTTTGGCCTTTCTCACAAAACTTGGGTAGAATTTGAATTTTGAATTTGAACTTGCTACTTTTGTCACTAATCACATTTTATCTCTGTCAGTAAGCATGGACATCTCATCAGAGACGCGTAGCAAGATTGTGACACTCAGACAGTACACGAAAATGACTCAACGCGCTATCGCATCTGAATGCTCGGTTTCGCTTGGTGCAGTGAATAATATTTTGAAATTGCATCAAATACGGACAGCCTTCAACCGCGACGCATTGGTAGATGTGGAAGAAAAAGAAAACAACGCCACGAGATGATTCAAAGATTATCAGGATGAGCAGACTCAACCCAAGAATGACAAGTAATGAGCTTAAGGTCGAAATTGAACATGCCGGGGTATCTATTGACAACTCAACTGTGCGTCGACGGTTGCTCGCGGTTGGGAGGAAAGCTCGTCAACCACTTAAGAAATCCATATTAACAGTTAAAATGAGGAAAACCCGTTTGAAGTGGGCCAAACGTTATAAGAACTGGACAGTCGAAGATTGGCGTCGAGTTGTCTTTTCAGACAAGTGTCACTTTGAAGCAAAAGGATATCATTCTCAGTTTGTTCGACGAAGTGCCGGAGAGCCGGTTCGGACTGCACACATGAACCAGTCATTCAAACATCCACCAAAGCAAATGTTTTGGGAGTGCTTCTCATACAAGGGACCCGGATGTCTCATTCCAATCGAGGAGATGATGAATTCCGATCGATATGTTCATTTGATTGAAACTCGGATTGTCTCTGAGTTGGAACGAACGCCGAACGCAATTTTCCAACAAGATTTGGCACCGTGCCATACAAGCCGAAAAGCCAAAACTTGTCTTGAAGACAACAATATTTGCGTCCTCGATTGGCCGGGAAACTCCCCTGATGTATCTCCGATCGAAAATTTGTGGCATATCTGCAAAGCGCAACTGAGAAAGATTGATTGCTCATCGAAACAAAAGATGATAGCAGCTCTTATTAAGGTATGGTTCCAAGATGAAAAGATCTCATCAGTGTGTGAAAAATTGGTCGATTCAATGCCAAGTCGTGTCTCAGCATTGCTGAAGGCCAAGGGTGGCCACATTGTTGAAAGACAATATTTCATTTTACATTGAAAATAAAATTCAGTCATGCTGGAATTCATGTATTTTTACTTTTGTTCACATTAATTTTCACAATACTGTAGAATGGGATCAGTTGACACGAAGCTTTTCAAAACAAGGTAAGCTCTATCTTCTTGTAATGAGAAGCAGAGGATATTTTGTCATCGAGATGGATACCGAGATCTCGAACTTCGGAAACAGGACATGAAGCTTTATCGCTGAGTGTATAATGTTGTGCACTTGACGTAAGAGAAAAATTACAAGTACTGATCCGCATAAATTCACATTTTGAATGGGATATTGGAAGCTGCCATCTGTCAGACCATTCGGATAACTTTACAAGGGAATTTGCTAAAGATGTTGATGCACCAGGTGATTCGCATGCTTGATGCACTTTCACGTCATCAGCAAATAGCTTGAGAATGCAGTCTTCATGGACACAGGAATCAATGTCATTGATAAAAATGATGAATAAACATGGTCCAAGCACAGAGCCTTGAGGAACCCCGATTTGCACCGTTTGTGAACTTGAGAACGATTGCCTTATGCAAACACACTGGGATCTGTCTGATAGAAAAGCTTTAATCCAAGTTCACATTTCGAACCGAATACCATATGCCTCGAGCTTCAACAAAAGTTTATTGTGACATACCTTATCAAAGGCCTTACTGAAATCGATGTAAATGGAGTCGATGTGTTTCCTGTGATTGAGAGCATCAGACCAATCATTGAGCACTTTCAGTAGTTGAGACGAGATCGATCGCTTTTTCACAAAACCAAATTGTGATTCCGTGATCAAATGATAGTTCAGCATATATTCCTGGATGCCGTCCGCTACAATGGATTCCATGATTTTACAGCATACACAAGTCAAGGAAATTGGGCGATAGTTCTCAGGAGACGATAAATTTCCTTTCTTGTGAAATGGTACCACGATAGCAGTTTTCCAAACATCGGGAATCATACCAGTCTGAAAGGACATCTCGAACAGCAACTGTAGCGGAAAGGCAACTTGATGGGCAACGTTGCGAATGAATATAAGCGGAATGTGATCTGGAGTCCTGGAAAATTTGTTAGGCAATGCTAGCAGTTTCCTCAAGATTTTCTCGTAAGAAAAAGTAACATTTGTCAGAGATGTCTGATCGGGAACTCTTGCAGGAAAAGTAGGTTCATAACCATCATCGACAGGAGAAAAAACCTTGCCAAATATAGAACTGAATAACTCAGCCTTGCCAATATCGTCAGCGATAACTTCATCTCCATCAACAGTAAGATGAGGAATCACAAAATTTCGACGCAATTTGCAATTGACATACGAGTAGAACTTTTTCACATTGCCAGAAGAAACTAAGGATATTTCGGATTGACAATGAAATTCTTCAACAGCTTTATCATATTCAATACGGGCTGCCCTATATAGTTGAGCTTTGTGATCACTAGAATTGCGATGCACGTATAACTTTCTTTTCTTCTTCTGCAATTTTCGAATTTTACTCGGATATTTACAAGAACGACGAGATCTGGGAGATAGCTTTTTAGGCAGCAAATTCTCATTGTCTAAAATATCGCAAAAAATTGACGTAATTTTCCTCCAAAACACCTCGACCGAAGCACTTTCGTTGAAGAGATGGTACCAATTGAAGTGGGACAGGAAGGACTGAATCGATTCGTAGTCAGTGTGATAAAAATCACGGTAAACGATCGCATCATTACTATATCGCGTCATATGCTATGACAAAAAGTACTATCACAGATATCAGGACTTCATTGGTCATCATTTTGATAGTGCATTTTACTGATCTTATACAGAAATTATTTTTGTCACATTATTGCTTTCCATCAAGTTCTATGACAACCATTGAATTTTGCAATTTTTTGCAATTCTATGACAACCATTGAATTTTGCAATTTTTTATCTTTACTGTTCATTCCTTCAGCTAATGACATTGAATTTTGCCGAAAATATTTGTCTTATTTATGGTTTCAATAATTTTCTCTTTGCCTATAAATCAGGCAACAAGGAAATGAATAAGATATTTTGGATCAATTATGCTTCATGGCACGAAATTAAGGAAATTTCGTGTTTTGCAAGTGAAAGTGAAATTGATCGAAATTCACACATTTCTATGAACCGGCCAAATAATCGGTGCAATTAGAAAACATGATGCCGATGCACCGCTCACGTGCATCCTATACAAAATAAATGAACCATTTAAATTGCATTTAATAAACAGGGCGTTGTCAGCGTTGCATGAGTGACATGATGAGATATCCAGCTTTGATTAATATCAGGATTCAGTATTCAGAGCTATCAATTTGATGTACAACACAATAAATGATTGGGTTTCATGAACGTCCTATAAAGCACTATTCTCTACATGAACAGAATCAGCACGGCGGACATAAAATATTTATGTGATTCAATATTGAGACAATAACTCATTTTTGTTGAAATTCAACATGAGATCAAATAATTTCCCTGTGGAGTGTCTTTCAAAGTGGATAGTCATCACCTTTCTGTTATTTAGCAAACTTAGTTTATCACGTGGAGTGAGAAGTAAGAATTTTGTGGAAGTTGGTAACAGGCTACAAGTTATTGGGAATAATTTCTGTTAGTGATTTTATTGACCACCGATCTCAAAACTGAACATTTTAAAATAGAATGTATATTGTCGATCCCTAGGTGCTAATAGACTATTTAGGATGACTATAGGTTGTTTTTAACTTCATAGTGCATACATTTCTACCAACGTTGGACCTTGGGTTTTGGGTCGACCTTGGGTGAATGATACAAAACTTGGGTTTTTCTATACAAAAATTAGGTCTTATATTTATTAATACTACATATATACAGCACAATTCAAGCTATAGAAATTGATATTATGATTTGAATCTTATGAGAACTGTATGATAAGAACACGAAGTTCTGATTTTTGTCGAAATTCCACTCAATTCACAGAACATTTTAAATAGAATTACTTGTGGTTATTAGCTATTCTAATTTAGGGCTTGACAATATCGCGCATTGAAAGTATGCATACTGGTATTGCATTTGCTGTAAGCTTGCATGTGGATGTATTTTTCTACATTTGTGCATATTGAGTTTCTGCACATTTTATATATTTTATAACTTCGCAGTTATCTTCGCACCCCTAAACTGTCTGCGATAGTTTAAATTACAGTCATCTATTCTTTTTGGGATGATACTGTGCTTCAACCCATACTGTAGTGCTTCACTTTCAATAGTGGAAAGAGTGTAGCTACTGTTACTGACTATGGCATCAGGAACACTTCTCCTTTTATTTAACCACAGTTTTGAAAGTTTATTATTATGACGCATTTCTTGAGTTTTCATTTTTTTATTTACTTCACGCAGGATCAATAACCTTAGGATACTCATACGTAGCCACGGTAATCTATTGCTTATGCCATCATCATATGCTAATAATTTTGTTTGAGTTTTTTTTAATCAATTTATTGATATACTGTACATGCGAGTCGAGGGCTAGTTTGTTGTGCTCGTCGATGTTGTTACGTCCGGCATCTATTTTTGGCAACTTGAAAGATAAGAATCTTGGCAAGACATTAAAGTATTTGCATTGCTGGAAATACTCTAAGTCCAGTTTCAATTTGAGATGTTTTTCAGACAACTTTTCAAATTTTCGGCTGTCAGCTAGGGGAATTTTGTATAATTGCTTCAGTGCATAAAAACACGTAGGTAGTTTCAGCGTCCTGTAAAATCATAAGAATATAATGATAACAATGCTGTTCATCGATTACTTTATTGCTTCAATTTTTCCAGAATTTTATCAAAGCTTTTCGGCTTGCATCAGCCTTCATCAGGGTCTTTCTGGTGCTTGTAAACGTTATTTAAGCTAAATAAATAGAGTTAACACTATCTAAATGATATATACCATGTATGTAAAAACTAGAACTTGGGACAAGAAAACTACAAACACACCAAGCTAAAAACTTGGAAAAAAACAAATACTTACCAAGGTCAAATAGAGTAAAATCTCTTGAAATAATATACAGAAGTATTATTTGAAGATATAATACAGTTTGAAATGATACAGCTGACAGTTATCTAAAAGTGACTTGTGCACTCACTACGCAGCTGTAATATTTATAACTTATGTATTTCTGAATGATAAAATGAAAACAATTGCTTTGTTATGAGCAATGATTAACTCAATGGCAATTAAATCAAAGATCTTCAATTAGTCAGTATATCAACTTAGGTCAAATCAAAGGAAATCTTTATAATGTAATACGTGTACTTAGGCTACTTATTACAGTTGTTGCAATATAAAATCGTTTCCTACTAATACATACCACACTTCTCATGGGCCCAATAGGAATTTTGTTCTATAGAAGAATCTTTAGCACAAAATACAAAGAATGCACTTTGCTTACATACTTAGATTTTGGCCCAAAACTTGTTTCTCCTCTTATCTTTTGACTGCATTCCTCGTTTGCGCGCTTATGCAAGATCTGACTCGTCTGCTTTTCCTCTTTAGTGATGCTTCCTTAGGTTAACAGACGCCTTCATACTCATTCATTCGATTTAGTTTCAGGTCATTGATATTCTTGCATTTTCGTATTTGGATTATGAAAATGTTATTTATAATTTTCCCTCCGTCAGACGCCTTCGTTCTGTTGGATAAAGCATTTGCGTTATGCATCTTACTCTATACCAGTGTATGCATCTCAAAGTTCTTAGCATTCATTTTATTTTATGGGTTCTGAATTTTTAATAAATTGATTTATTCTAGGATCATTCATCAGGGCATTTGTTCAAAATTGCATTCCTTCCATTCCTGGATCTTCACATTCTTTATCTACTTCATGTTCTATTTTCCGATTCCGATTATACCAATCGCTGTGATCAATAAGAGACCTTTATTTATTACCTCCAAAAGGTAATGACATCCTTATTGATGACAGAGACTCGCATAATCGGAAAATAACAGAAATCTGAAATGAAAATGACCCCTGTAAATAATACAAAGTCGATAAACACTATAAAAACGAACCCTTTATATTTGAAGAAGATAGGTTTAATCGAAACATTCAAAATCTAAAATCAATATTTTGATTTCTATTACTTTATAATGAACATATTTCACTTCATTTCAAAGAAGCTGATAAATGATTCGATTTTAAATTGGTGAAAAAATCTCCGACGTAAACCTTTCAGAACATTAATGAGCTGCCATGAAGTGTCGACTACATAAGATATTGAATAAGAGAATTGTGTTGCTAATTATATAAAAGCAATAACGCAGCGTTATCATGTCTCAATGAAAATTTCTTATCTAAACGTCAAAGGTGCAAATCCCTTGCTGTAAGAATTAATTTCAAGCATACTTTAAAATGCATGCCATCGTTTTCAGGATCTTCTTTCTACTGTCATGTCAGATCAAGCAGTTTTTATGAGCGCTACATACGTTCTCCAATTAAGCGAGCGCCGGTTGGAAGATTTATGGTATTGTTTGAAGCTAACGTGAATACATGGTATTATCCAATATCGAAAAGGGATAGACGTAAGTTCATCGGAAATGTTTCAGATCAATTGTTTTATCACACCTAAATCGTGTAAAATAGTAATTGACAAAAGTGGTTGCTGTTGCAAGTCAGAATTTCGCTTTTTATTACTTAAGAGCACATGCCGAGCAAGTTTTCCATTCCTCTCCTGTTAGAATGCCTATTGGATCACGATGTGTTCCATGGTTCTCATTGAAAACATCGTACCATGAAAATATCGTAGCATCATACTTAAAAACATCGCAACATTATATCAGGAAATGCTATGGATGAATAGACATCCAATTAGTGCCAAGATTTTCATGATCTGAGTGTGGATAGGATGAATAGCTAAAATTGATCTGATTAGCTAAAATGACTGATATTCTTTGAATTTACAGAAACGTAAGCTAAATAGTAATTACGTTCCATGAAATGTCACAGCAAATGCCGTTTTGTGAATAATAGTCCACACTGCAAACTGCTGAGTACGAAAGCTGGGTGATTTTGACTACAAAAGCGATGTACAAAACAAGAATAACAAAATGTGCGAAAGCGCTATTGTTGGAGGTGATACACTATGAAAGCGATTGTCTTTCCAATTGGATTATCTTTATCATCCAATAGGAAAGCCAATCACTTTCGTAGTGTATGAGCACGAACAATAGCGCTTTCGCACGTTTTTTTATTCTCGTTTTGTACATTGCTTTCATAAGAAGCTTTGGTATTGCACAGTTTACAGTGCAGTCAATATATATTTCATCCCGCCACAAATTGCAATAGTTTCAAGAGTGGGTTTATCTAGTAGAGAAGAAATTCATTATCAACATATTAAAAATCTCGGAAAATCTAGTTAGTGGAACACCTTGAACATTCCACTTAAAGTCACGAGTCTTTTCAAAATATAAATGCACGCTTACTCCAATGAAATCGCAGGTAGGCTATAGATCTGCGACATCTGCAACAGCCAATCAAAATGAAGCGCTGTAGCTTTGTCTCACTTTGTCTGCACAAGGAAAGTTTGTGGTCAAAAGCGTGTGCTAGTTGGATGTCTGCGTCGTTCACCAAGCAGTTCTCAGATGGATGACGTAGCATTTGCTGCTGTTATCGATCATGCGATTCTTGACATAGAGTGGTCTGAAATGCGTGAACCTTCACGCAATGTTTTTTGATTGATACTTGTACCAGCAACTTTCTTAGTCAAATGGTTGTTTCTCCTACTCGCAATGACACTATTCTTGATGTTGTTTTAGTCAATGATGAATCTTTGTTGAATTCGTTGAAGCAATCGAGCCATTTCCTGGTAGTGATCCAAATGCTGTTCGGTGTCAAGTTATCTATTCTTCTGATCATGCTGATATTGACATGTTTGTCCCTGTTCATATGCTCTTCGATTTTTCTAAAGCTGAGTGGGATAAATTCCGTCTTCATTTAAGCACTTTAATTACAGACAGTTTCTTTGACTCGACGGACTCTGAGATGCTGTGGTCGACCCTAAGAGACATTATTCTTCACACAGCTACACGAGGAAGCGAGCTTATCGTGTGTGCAGTATGTCGACATCCTTATTCCGCGATCAATTACGAAAGGAAGCGGATGAGAAACTCAGAGAAGCAATTTCTAATTACACCACAACGCATGAACAATTAATTGTATGGAATTGTAATTGACATTCCAAAACTTTCTGGAGATACATAAACTCCTCACTTACTTTTAAGCCTTCTATAGTTCCTGTTTTGAAACCTCATGGTCATTTTGCTGCATGTGACACCGAAATTGCAGACACTTTTGATGATTATTTTGCTTCAGTTTTTTGTAATGACGATTTTACTCCTCCTTCATGTGACTACCCAGCTTCCCAGCAAACTCAAATGTTATTGTCACTGAAAATATTGTTTAAAGAACTTGGAAGATGCCCTGGCTAGTCATGATTTTGAGTTGGAAAGAGCCAGGAATTTTTGAGATGTTAATTATTATTTTATGTTAAGATGTACAATTTTTTTCGATTGCCATTCAGTAATCATCTTCAGATACTAAAGACTACGGTGTGATATGATAGGATGTAGATCTGATATAATAATATCATATCATTGTAAATATCATTTCCAAACTCCTTATATTTCTATCTTCTACTAACTCTGGTCTTTTGTAACAGAAGAAGGTCACTCAATGGTAATCAAAAAAATTTGTAGATCTTAACATGAAATTATTAATTGGCATCTCAAAAATTCCTGACTCTTTCCAACTCAAGAATATTATTGTTTAAAGAGTTTGAATCCATTTTCAACGCCTGGTCCTGACGGTATTTCAAGTAAAATGTTGATTGAAGGTGGTCCATTTCTAACAAGTGTTCTCAAACGCTTGCTTACTTTGTTCATGCAAAAAGGCTTTGTTCCTTCGGATTGGAAAATTGCCTACGTAATCCCTGTTTTTAAGAAGGATCACAACTGTTCTAATTATAGGCCTTACTGAATCAGCTTTTGAACTATTAGAGAGCGTGGTTCAGTGTGTTATTCTTGATCACACAGTAAGTCAGTAGAGATATCGATTCATTTTTGAAATGTATGATGTCGACTCACAGAGCAACATGTTTATGCGTTTTATCAAATAAATTTTATCATTATACTTCTGGTGATAGTGCTTCTTAGTTTATGTAAAATTTCACTGTCTTTTCTTTATATTTCAAATAGGTTCCAGATCCTTGAAATGTGGTGTTTTTGCTAAATTGTCACTTCTATAAGCCCCACAGCAGCATTGCAATCAATGATAAAATATGAATTCCGGCTGAAATTTCGTAGCACAGTTAAATCTAGAAGCGTTTGAAGAAAATGTAGCGTTAACGCAACGTTAGCTGTAAATGGCTGTTGATAATAATAGCCAATAAAACTCCCTGAATTTCTTCTCCTGTCACTCCTTGAAGATGATGTGCGGATCCTGATGAAAGACAGTGGAAAAATTCAAAGTTTAGATTACGAGTATTGATTTACGTAAGTTGTTATTATTCTTTTTTATTTGCTATCAATATTTATAGTAGAGGCTCTTTCTGATTGAACAATGCTTTCATTATTTCAGAATTCTATTCGACAACTAAAATGATTTGGGCTTTGGGTGTAGCTGCTAATGGTTCCAATGTTATCCAACGAAATGACTATGGACTGCGAGTATTTCGAGATGGAATCAAAGCTACGTACCTCAATAACTTAGTAAGAAAATTTATCCGTAAATCCTTATTAACGGACGTTGAATAAAACTTCCATTTCAAAAAGGTTCCGTGCATTCACCCAAGCGGCTTTTGTATTGAATCCTTCCGTATGAATTTATGTTAGAGGTTCAAAAAACAGTCTCCGGAACAGATTTTCTGAACAGATTTCTTTTTGAAGGCTTGGATTTTTATTTGAAAAAACGGAATTATCAAATTCATAACTTTGACATCAATTGATCGATGGTTTCTGCTATATTTCCTCACTGGTTTAGTTAAACAAAAGCTGTGTTGATGAAGAAACAATGCAAAAGCACTAAAAATCAAGACATTTGTTCTCATTATATTTGTCTTTTTGACTTCTAATGAAGTGTAGACCTATTGCACAAATATTCATCCAAGCATTAGCGTCCGTCAATTACTTTGAAGAAAGATTGAACCTCGAGAACTTTTTGAAATACATTCAAACATATACCAAATTATATATATATATATATATATATATATATCTATATATATATATATATGGATATATATATGGGAATATATATATATATATATATATATTTATCAAATCTCAACAGATGTAACCACCACGAGACATGTTTCGGCCTGTTGGGCCTCATCAGTCGTGGGTAGGTTTGAACCAGCGACGTTGGAGCTAGAGGAAGTGCAAGCATACCCTCTAACCACAAGGCCACCGGACCATCTGTTGATCCAAAAGGCCGAAACATGTCTCGTGGTGGTTACATCTGTTGAGATTTGATAAATTTATCAATTGCCAGGTTACTTGTCTAAACATGTAATGAGTAGCGCCTGCGTGAAGCGCCTCAATCTCGGATGCGGTATTAAGTGATTGCAGAATGCAGTCCACCCTCCACGTGCCTGCGTTAAAGCAGTGCCTTCCTGGCTAATTCACGCTCTCAACAGATGGTCCGGTGGCCTTGTGGTTAGAGGGTATGCTTGCACGTCCTCTAGCTGCAACGTCGCTGGTTCAAACCTACCCACGACTGATGAGGCCCAAAAGGCCGAAACATGTCTTGTGGTGGTTACATCTGTTGAGATTTGATAAATTTATCAATTGCCAGGTTACTTGTCTAAACATATATATGCATACATAATCTATAATAATGCATGCATAAGTTAAATATATATGCATTACATACTACTGTCAAATAACGTTATCAGTAATATTAGTCGTGCATATTTCTCTTTGATAGAGCAGTATTCAACTAGATGAGATTTATTGTGAATTTTATGCCATTTGTCGTCGTTGTACTTGCCTAGTATAACAGGACGACTTCTTAGCTCTACTTTATGAATGAAGTTGATTATCATCAATTCATTCAAGCGATGTCTTTTGTGCAAACACGTCGACTGATATATCTCAAACATACCTATTTTTGCTTTCATGAATTGCAATGTCTTTTTATTTCGGATTGATAATATGCTTAATTCCAAAATTACATGATGCATAATTGTTGATGGTTGAATACTTATTGATTATTTATGAAATAATTTGGACTTACATGCATTAAAATCGAATTCAGTGTTGTAAGTTTGACTCTTAAATGTCATTATCTCACAACTTGCAAAACAGTAGTAAGCACCATGGACATTAATGTGATATTTATTGACAAAAGGTCTTAAATCAACATATTTTAGACATCATTAATGCTTTCCTTTAACATTGTGCTGGTATGGCTTTAGTATGTAGAGCATGCCATACTTGAAATAGCATACGAAAAACATACAACTATATACCAAAAATATTTCGGCATGCATACTTCTTATGTGATAGGTATTCAGCGATTTACAATGTGCATTGATAATAGCATTGAATCTCTATCTCTGTGTACAGCAGCAGCCACGGCAACAGCATCTGCAGATGATAGGGACGCTATAAAATAATGGAGATGACAAAAATAAAGAAACAACATAAATAAAGACGTCTACGCACTTTTTATTCCAATTGTAGAAAATATGTGCTTTTTCCATCGTTTTCTGCATTTTCTGCGATTATCTGCACTTCACAAAATCCTAGGGTCCCTGTTCATCACGAAATCATGTGTGCCTTATTAGTATACTTTCGCAAAAGTGACGTCGCCACGTCTCCTCCGTGTGGCCAACAATAGGCTGGACAGAAATTAAGCTTTTATGTCGGGTACGAAATTGGGTCTCATCATACTGTCTCATTCCTACAAGCGACCAACTAATTGCTAGCATTTTAGTGTAGCTCTTCCTTCTCTTCAGGTATGCTTTAAAAGTCTAAGAATCCAAATCATCAGAGTGCTTCCGGCTTTTCATTCAAAAATTTTTATTAACTACGATGTTACAAAAGGTTGGTCAGCTTGGACTAAAGAAATACTCAAAATCAAGGACGATGGTTTGCATCTTCGAAAAAGAAGAGTATGTTGTGCAAAAAGGTGCAATGGATCTACAGTTCATGAAAGAAAGATTTTCAATGTGTTACATAGTAAGTTTTGTGGTATGTAAATCTATGCATTCATTGACATTATACAGAACCATACAAAACCTGTTGAGCTCGTCTCCTCTATTTTCATTCAATTGCCGAGTTGTGCAAAGTGCAGATGACGAATTGCGCCATTCCTTTGAAAAATGAGTCAGCAGAAGAGGTTGCAAACAATAAGATTTGGTGGTTTACAATGAATATATTTACGCACCACGTTGAAAAGTTGACGATGACCCCGTTAGCGCCAAAAGATGACATCGTAAACTTATTAAGCGATCAATAAAGAGACATATCTCCTCTTGTTCGTTTCATTATCATGCTCAAATGCTTTCTTATTGAAAATTTACGATTTACAAAACAAGCGAGTTTTACATCATAACCTTTGTCCAACCTACACAATTTTATGCGAGTGTGTAGCAGTTCATTTAGCAGCTGCTGAGAGCAGAAAATCTCGAGTCTTGATTGGTCTATGGTAAGTTAATGTGCAATGTGATTGAAACGTAGGAGAGTCGATTTACGTTTAACATGATTTAAGTGGTCGGATTTCTTAAACACCTTCGTAAAAATAGTTGAATTCTTTATCAATGTGACTCATACAAGGTTGGAAAGCGGAAGCATGAACAGCGCATAAACTGAGATGTACAATATATCTTCTTCGACGAAGAGTAAAGCAGCCGCTGTTCCAAATGACGTCAACGACACGCAGTAAGTATGTTTATCGACAACGGATGTCATCATTTCGGGAAAATTAATGTGCTCGTATCAACGACGAACTGCCAACGACTTATCAACGATGCAGTTCGCAGTTCACTGCAACGACATCCCCGTACTGCATCGTTGATTCAAGTCGTTGGCAGTTCGTCGTTGATACGTGTACATTAATTTCCCCTAAATGATGACGCATTAAGAAGGCGGAAGTCATTCATGCGTTTATTTTCACTGAGCTCTCGCTGCCTCTTTGTAGGGGGACGCGGCAGAAACTGAAGTGTACAATACAGCAATAAGAGGTATTCAACAGGTTAACTGACATTTCGTGAACGCATAGAGATGGCATTTGACACGCATTGATCGTTGTAGTTAAAAGATATGAAAACGCACTAACATAATAACGCACAAGACAAATTAAGAAAGAGTAAAGTCAAAATGAATGATATGTGGACAGAAATTGTACATCCAGCAAAGGACGGGAAACACTTAAACAAAATAATAATTAACTAATTAATAATAAATAACAATGAAAAAATATAACAGAATATGGAGTAATGAGTTAATAGACAAAAACGAGTAAAAAGGTAATACCAACAAGAAAATAATAAGAGGCTAAAAATAATCAAGTGAAAATACTAAACAAGAAAACAATAAAAGGCAAAGGACTATGCAAATATGCGTACACGACGGGAAAAGGAAGGAAAAGAAAGAAGGAATAAAAGGTATTACACTATTTGACAATCAAGAGAAATGCTTTTTGTAAACATAATACTGGATAGGTAACTGGCCAATGAAACTCCACGTGGGAATATGAAAATCGACTTCAATTGAATAGGTTAATACAGAAAACCTTGTAAACAATACTTCTTACAAAAAATATGATCTATCAATCACAAAGTTACTTGTCACAAAGTAATTACAAAGTTACAATATTAGTTTACCGGTCAATTGATTCGATCGAATGAATTACGATCGACTGGAATGGACACAATGATGAAATATGTGAATACCAGAATGAAGAATGGCGGATATTGTGATAGAACAACGATATGCTATTATTAGCAACGATAGTTGACACAATGAAGGCACCCCTATCAACAATGCGACGGCAATACCAAAAAATCTCCATGTTTCCAAATTTGGCGAGAGTCACAAACGGACGACAGTTAGGACCAAGTCACGGCGATTCAGAGGTAAAAAATTACAAAAATCGGCCACCAAAAAGCACCAAACCAGACAATTAACCAATGCAGAGGACAAAACAACAGGAGCACACACACGTTCATTTCGGCGTCAGAGAACCTAATATATATGCTTGATGATGTAATGTAGATTCTACTACTGCTATCTTTAAAGAAAACCCGAGCTCGAGCATAGGCTTTATGTTTGGACAGGTTGCATTGAATAGCACGCAGCTAGCATGGTATTTAAGAAGAGAATGCCCTGCATAATCCAGTCCGTTCCACCAGGTCTCGTGTCGCATTTTGATGTGGCTATTTCAAAACTAAACCGACCGAACTATGCTTTTGTGACTTTTGGATTTAGCCTCTATAAAGTTTCCACCAAATATCATCACGTTCAGCCCGATGGAAGATCAAGACCTCTTTTCAAAAGCACTTTCTTGGAATGTCTCGCATCTTGCCACTTTTTGCAAGCTTTGTGGTTTTCAGTTCCAATTCGTAACTTAATTTACTTGTACTTTAATTTCATCGATGAACAAAACCTGAGATTTTTTCTTGTTCTTTTCATGACTCATTGATTTTTTTCCAAACTTATTGTGTCGTCATGTGTTGTTGACGTTTTAGTCCATCCCTTCAGATTTTGTTTTTTTCAGATTGCAGACAGCCATTTCGGAAAATTGCCACTATCATTAAAGCTATGAATACCAAGAAATCATTTACAACTGATGCAGTGGCCAAAGTGAATGGAACATGTTTATATGCATTCTCAGGACCCGAAAGAGACGTAAGAAAAGTTGCTTCCTTAATACTGTTTTCAAGCGTTTTCTGAAATCTGAGATACTGGTATTATAGTTATCTAATCGATGACCTTATCCACGCTGTCAACAAAGCACATCATAGGTGGCAAACAAATCAACATTGACGACATTTATATGACGACATCAGACATCTCTGATTCACAAACAAAGAAGGAGATTTCCTGAATCAGATGTCAATTTGAAGCCGGTGTTACGAGATACCTTTCGGTCCCAGATTAAACCAACAAAAGATACAACGAAGACGAATTATCTCAGCACACATTTGCGAGTAGTATTTACATATTAAAGTCCTTATGATCCCATCTTATGATCTTATATCCCATTAGAACTAAGTTCTTGCACATGGCAGGATACGAGCACGGGTCGCAACCGAAGAAAGTTTGTATGCCACCCCTACACCATCGCCGCTTATGAAAAATAGTCTTCAGAAGATTACTCACTGTTCACGGGTGTTTTCTTCGTGAATTGCATTTTGATTGAAGTAAGCAGCAGCTGCGACTTTAGGTATTTAATTAAGTATTATTAAGTATTAATTAAGTAATTAAATTTTAATTAGATATTTGCTGCTAGTGACATTCATCAATGTTCATATTGAAATTTTACTTTTAAAATCAGGAAATCTGAATTATTCTCAGAAGTGCACTATCAGGCGAGCACCGGTCTTAGTCTATTCCATTTATTTTTCCTACTGCCACTGGTTTTGCTGAATGTCTAGCAGAATTGCAGAGTATACATATTCAGAAGTCATTTTAAACATTGTACCATAATGACTGAGCATCGGTGAAGCTCAAATCAGTCCATTTTCATTCCATAATTTCTCACTTGTGACTTGTTTTATTGAATGCAAGCAATTTCCATCAAGATGGAGTCATAAAAATTACTAAGACTTTTGAATACCTAAAATGCCGGTAATGGAAGGATCTAAGTTAATACAGGACTAAAACCTGCACAAACTGTGTTTCTCATGAAAGCACACTATCAGAGACCTGTAATTTCAACCGGTGAGCATGACATTGCATAAGAAATTTTACAGCGCCTAGAAATAGTCCGGCAGCCACAACGAGTTTCTGCAGGAAACGAGGCCGAAAGTGAGACTTTAACAGAATGATGCACACCCTATGCCTACTACGAATCTGCACGTCTGCCGAGTTCTAGTGAGTTCCTCTTCTTGTCAGACAAGTTCAAAAAAAAACACATGTAAATCCAATGGGACGCAGGTTAGTGTTTTTGGCTAAAATGAGATTTTCTATGTTTTCTCTGATTGAACAAAAAGTACGAAGCCTAGATCCATAATTTTGGGCATGGAATGTCTTCAGGTCATTTCCCATGATGTTCATGCACCCCTGTCTATAAAGGTAAACAATATTAGATTTTACGAGCCTCTGAATGTCGGCAAACACCAGCATGTTGGCCCACTTCATCCACATTCCACCGCATTCTCACATACATTGCCGATCAGAAGCATGATGATATAAGATACACATATTAGGAAATGACCTGAAGACATTCCATGCCAAAAATTATGGCTTTAGGCTTAGTACATTTCGTTTAATCGGAGAAAACATAGAACATTTCATTTAAACCAAAAACACTAACCTGCGTCCGATTGGATTTACATGTGATTTTCGTTGATCT
The DNA here is from genome assembly GCA_907163375.1 of Prostheceraeus crozeri. NCBI lineage: Eukaryota > Metazoa > Platyhelminthes > Polycladida > Euryleptidae > Prostheceraeus > Prostheceraeus crozeri. The sequence continues at coordinate 556,252 of CAJQUW010004989.1, forward strand.
TGTCTGACAAGAAGAGGAACTCACTAGAACTCGGCAGACGTGCCGATTTGTAGCAGTCATAGGGTGTACATCATTCTGTGAAAGTTTCACTTTCGGCCTTGTTCTCTGCAGAAACTCGTTGTGGCTGCCGGACTACAAGCGTGAACCAACAGTCTGTATTGTCGCACACAAACCTTTTCAAATGACTTAAGCTCGAAAATCGACTTCTGAAGAAATTTTGCCACATTGAGAACTAAATGTCATATCTTTTGAAATTATAATGCTGACCTCAGTTGCACAATTAACATTTTCTAGTTGTATTTGTAAAAGGTCAACGTCTCCTCAAATCTATTTAATGATAGTTATAAAAGGTCCTCAACCGGTTTCAATTACTTCTTTAACCTCAGCTGAAACCGGTTGATGACCTTTCATAACTATCATTGAAATCATTTGAGAAGACATTGACCTTTTACAACTACAACAATTATTTGAATCGAATGTCGATCCGTCTTTGATAGCTGCTTTAAATTTGATATTAAACATAACATTTTCTGGAGGAGCATCATTTAGTCTATGAGTTTTGTCACTATCGCACACTCTGCTAATGGGCAAGTTAAGAAAACAGAAGTTTCAATGGAATCGAATGCAAAATGAGATGGACTCTGCCTGTCGGAAAGTTTTCGAAAGTTTGAAATGCCGCATAGATCTATGGCATGTTTATGGCATGACATGGCTGTCACAAGTGCTTTCAGGTCTGGCAGTGAGTTCCAACTCTTTCAAATGTTGCTATCATAGAGTAAGTTTATTAGGTAGAGTAGCAGTATTTTATGAAATCCTCAATGTGCATACTGCTCTCATTCTATTCAATGAACTCGTGTTGAATGCAATTGGGAATTGATGCCAAATGTGAGATATGCAAACATTTATACTTTTGGAGAAATCTGCACGGATTTGAAGTCAAAGTCAAAGTCAAAGTCAAAAATGTTTATTTCCAAGAACATTGGAGAACAGGAGCATGTTTGCTCACATACATAAAAAACATAGTTTGATGGCAGAAAACAGCGTGCGGTCGGTGTTGTTAAAATATATTCTGAACAGGAAGGAGAGGAGAATTGACGAAAATAAATTTCCAGATTTCATATTTATTGATTAGTGATTTCCTTAGTTATCGTTCGCAAGTCGTTTGCTTTTTTGAGAAACCTCGCGATGGATTTTACCAGTTTTGGAGTTAAAATATTCATCAATTTATTGAATTCTGTTGTATTGCTACAGTTGCATAACAAAGGCGCTGTTTCTTGTCGTAAATTTTGATATAGTGAGCATTCTATCATGAAATGATACAGAGTCTCCACTTTCGAATTATCACAGAATTCGACTGAATTTGACTGATCATTATAGCAATACAGTAGAAACAAAATGGTATTTTACAGATTCTACGTGTCATGAGAGTCTTGGAGAGAAAATGTTTGTTGCATTAGCAATTCGAAGGCTACTATTACTTTAATTAATGCTCAAAGTTAATCCTGTCAATATGAGTATTTTCTTGAGCGTGATCATGTCACAAGCTACCAGCCACAGGAAGATCACAGTAACACAATCAAAGACAATGATCACAATAAACTTTAAAAGATGCAAATGGGTCCGCATTACTCTTCTGATTCCATAAAAGAAACATAGATTTAGTGAATCATGAAATCATGCCGATGAAAATGGAATTAAAAAATTGAAATTTCAGCCTTTAAGCATAATGAGATCTCATGCTTTTCATGAAGACTTGCACTATAATGCGGTTTATGAATTTCTGTTGATAATCAGCTTAAGTTCCGCTTGCTAGCACATATTCATTCCTTTTGTTTCCCCTTGTTTCATACTACTCATAAAGTGACTTCATGTCGGTAGTATATAAACCCAGGGATAATTTGAAAAAGTTTAGCTTTTTGGAAACAGCTCAAATAATTTTTTGGATCAAATCTCTGCAAAAAATTGAATATTTTGATATAAAGAAATTCACTGTATATAAAACTATTTTTGAGTCGACACTCTACCTAATAGGCTTATACTTACTGCATGGTTTCTATCTTCAAAATGACTATTGTGACATGAAATCTTTTTCAGTTTTCAGAAATGGATCAATTTTGCAAACAGTTGGGTCTTCTGCTATATTCTGTGGCGAATCCTGAATTCACAAAAGGTAATATATCATGATTTCAATACATTTTCTATGTGCAGGTGCATCTCAGGTATTTCTAAATTGATTTTAGATTTTTCCAGATAAATTATAAATTTATCCAATTGAATTTCAGATGTCTTCAAAGTTGAGATTGTTAATAGGCACATTTGAAATTCATTTGGAAAAGGCTGATATCTATCTGGAGATGTCTGATGTCCATTTGCAAGTGTCTAAAGAAGATGCGGAAAATGTCTAGTACATTCTGAAGCTATACATGTATTTTACTTCAATTTTATGAAGAAATATGGGGAATATAGATGCGCTAGGTTTATGATTTGACTTATTCATACTACCGGTAGTTGTAATAGCAGGATGTTGACGCAAACATCCTGGCAATCGTTCCAAAAGACAATCATTAGCTCTATTGAAAAGACATGACTGGAAAAGGAGCAGAGGACAAAGCTTTGGATATATGACAAATACTGGAGACTCATTGAAAGGAGAAAGGTTGCATGTAGGCAAAGAAAGCTTTAAGAACAGTAAAAGGAAGGTGGCAAAAAGAAAAGGCGATGGAAGCAGTGGAGGCTGTGGGGAAAGGAGACACGCACACGATATACAAGGTAGTGAAACAAATGAGGGAAAAGAAGACAGCAAAGCCTGGCATCGGGATTAGAGATGGATCCGAAGAGATGCCATATAATTTAGATGATGTCCTCGGAAGATGGAGTAGCCACTGTGTGCTCATGACGCAACAAGCAACAGTGAAGTAGGAGAAGAGATTCGAAAAGGAGATGAGGAGCCGGAAGTTCTCGAAAGTGAAATTCGACATGGGATCAGGAAATTGAAGATTGAGAAGGCAGTTGGCATAGCCGCAATCCCTGCGGAAAGATCAACGACAGTGAAAATGATGAAGAAGATAATCGGCGAAAGCTGGCAGACAGGCGGTTGGCCTGACGCATGGACAATATCAGAAGTTATCACATTGCCAAAAGTATGAAGAACGCAAGATTGCTCTAAGTTCACGACAATAAGCCTTATAAGCCACGCATCGAAGATTTTGCTAGAAATCCTCAGACAAAGGCTTCAGTATTTACATCGGACCTCAAATAGCATAAGAACAGTTTGGTTTTGCAGCTGGGAAAGGAACGACAGCCATCCTAATAGTGAGAGACGTATCGCAGAAAATTGTGAAAAGACAAGATAATGAGGAATTATGGGGTCTGTTCGTTGATTACAGCAAGGCTCTCGATTTCGTTCTCCACGCGGCATTGTAGAAGGTACTTGACGATTTCGGGGTACCAAAACATCTAATATGGTTATTAAGGAAATTGTATGAAAATGCCGGCGGCGTGGTGAGTGTTCATAATCGACTATCAGAACCATTCAAGTTTGGGAAGGGAGTCAGACAAGGCTGTCTCATATCACCACTCCTCTTCAATGCAACCGTCGAGAAGATCATGAGAGATATTGGGAGAGACCTTTCAGAAAGAGCGGATAAAGTTGTTGGAGGGAAATCCATTTGGAACATCAAATACGCCGACGACACAACTTTGATATCGAATATGAAGGAGGAATTGGAAGGCATGGCAGAATATCTTATGGCTGTGAGTGAAGTGTACGGATTAGCGTTTCATACCAAGAAAGCGAGCTCCATGACAGTACACGGTAAAGGAAACATTGGAATTGGAGAAGATAAGATCGACAATGTCAGTAAATTTAAGTTTCTGGGATCCTACATCACCCCCGATGGAAGCAACAAGGCAGATGTAAACATCAGACTGAGTGTAGCCAGAAGAGCGACAGTAATTCTAGTCGAAGTATGGAAAGCAAGTGACCTGAGCCTCAAGATGAAAGTCAGATTAGCGAAAGTTCTGGTCTGGATAATAGCGTCCTACGGCTCAGAAAGCTGGACACTCAAGAAGAAAGAAAAAAGAATGATCGAAGTTTTTGAGCCATTGCTTACGATTGAGCTGGATGCAGAAGAAAGCAAATGAATATGTGAGACAGGTGGTAGGCGTATCAGAGGGAGAAGGACTCCTCGCGATAATAAAAGAAAGAAAAATATAGAAATATGACCACTAGAGGAGAAGATGAGGGAGTCTGGTGAATGCATCAACGGAAGCAAAAGTATGTGCATGGCTTAGAACAGGAAGAAGAAACGGTAATGGAGGGGAGGCATGGCAAATGCAAGATCGATTGCCATCACGAGGAGCGCCCAAGGCTCTACACACGGCTAATGCTTGCTGAACGGAACTGAACAACGTAGAGAATGACAGTCGCTGAAATTTGAATGGGCTACCCGATTTGGGTTTTCTAACCAGTCAATTTACTGTTTGCTAGAAAGTTCATTTGTATGTTTTATCTTATAAACAATGACTCTACTTTGAGTTAGGGAGCTTTATAGTGCTTTCGGAAGCGATAACAGCATCATAATGGCAAGAAATGCGATAATGCAAGAAATGCTTGCATCGTGCGTAGAGTAAAAAGCAATCCACTGCTAATTGTAGTTACATGTGCAACTAGTTGGTTCTCACAAACTGGTTTAGACTTTTAAAGAGTCCTACTTTTCTGATTGGAACTAAACTGTCTAATTTTCTCATATGATATCTATCGATGTAAACGCAATTAATAGCTGCTACTGCTAACGATGTGCTGTTCTAAGATGCTGTCGGAGATATTTCTGATTGATTTTGAATTTAGTCACATTCTACAGTGGTATAACATTGAAGATTTCTACACAAAACTAATCATTCTCAAATTCTGCAAAATGAATAAACAAAGACTAGTTTGATAGTAAATAGTAACAATTCACATGCTATCACACATTCTGTTGACTTGTGTTATAGCTTCAAGCAGCAACATCATCGAATATTAGCCGCAATTTTTTTGCATGTCTATTGATCCATACTTTATCTCTTTTTATTCATGATTAATTGCAGATGCTTTGTAGATGTGATTGCAGATGCTATGGTGGACATCGATTCCCCTCTACTGGTCATAACATCGACAGTTACTAACACTCAGAGACATGAACTTTTTCAGAGTGAACCCCTTTTACAAATTCCTTGTTTACCTACTGAAATAGATTTCAAATCATTAGAAAAGTTGATTTTAAGTCAAACAATGATGCTTGCGTGTAGCAAGTCGATATAACTAATCCTTTGAGTGTCTTTCATCCTTCTCAGTAAACATATTCAAAAATGTGGTGTTTTTGTGATTCAACGCCATTTAGCACAGTATCGGTTGTACGAAGAGTCGATTTTACGATGTTTGCTGTTGATTTTAATGAAATTGAGTTATTCCATGCAGGATAAACCCCTACAATTATCCATTTTTCAAATTTGTCCATGCCAATCGGAAATAGGCCTAAACTGAGCCATAATTGCTGCATTATAAGACCCTCAAAACACTTGTGGATATCTCAAACTCATCAATTATTGCTATGAACACGTTGCCAAGAATCTCTTTTTAGTGTTTGTCATGTAGTCCAACCAGTCATGCACGATCATGTACGGAAACAAAATATTCACATTTTGCGATCTTCTAACGTAACGCACATAAACGAACATGATGTAAACATTGAATAAATGAATTTCACTCATTATGGGCCATCGTGGACATGCACAAAATCATTTTTCATCTGATAGTAAAAATTTTGTTATGGGAATTTCTACACCCTCTGAGACCTGAGGGCCTATCTACCATACTCCTACTGATCCAATTGAAATGAAATAGCACATGCAGATTCATTGTCAAAATGATGATTTTACATGATCATGAGCGGTTGATATATCCTCAGCACAAAAAGTGAAATAAAAAATATGGCTCCGGGGTCTCTGAGGGCTAATTGTGACGAACTACTTTTTCACTGATCATAACTACTATGACAACTGATGTGTGAGGATGTAGAGTTGAACTTGAGAATTGACATTGGTCACACGCAAGGCGGTCGTGGCTCAGTTTGCAAAGAATAGATCAAGACAATCTGGGATGGTAGGTTCGATTCCTACCAGCCGCACATCTTCTGCAGCTGCATCGCAGTTTGACCTATCGCTGATCTCATTTCAGAAATTGTCAAACTTGTGATGACTGCACTGTGCATCGACTTTTAGATGGACGTTTTGGATCGATTTCTTTGTGAGCCTCCTGACTGATCTGTGATAATAAGTTGGGAAGAGAAGTGATTCGAAGCAGGAATAATCAATGACAGAAGAACAAGTACTACGGCTAGAGTGATAAGTTTTAGAATGGAATGTCTTCAGGTCATTTCCTTTCATTTTCATGCATCCCTGTCTATAAAGCCAAACACATCTAGATTTCGTGAGCCTCTTAATGTCGGCAAACACCAGCATGTTGGCCCACTTCATCCACATTCCACCGCATTCTCACATACATTGCCGATCAGAAGCATGATGATGCAACATACACATATTAGGAAATGACCTGAAGACATTCCATGCCAAAAATTATGGCTTTAGGCTTAGTACTTTTTGTTTAATCAGAGAAAACATAGAACATTTCATTTAAACCAAAAACACTAATCTGCGTCCCATTGGATTTACATGTGTTTTTCTTTGATCTTGTCTGACAAGAAGAGGAACTCACTAGAACTCGGCAGACGTGCCGATTTGTAGCAGTCATAGGGTGTACATCATTCTGTGAAAGTCTCATTTTCGTCCTCGTTCTCTGCAGAAACTCGTTGTGGCTGCTGGACTATAGAGGAGATAGCATACACCATGCTGAAGTTGTGATAAAGTGGATTGAAGTAAAAGAAAGATCAATTTCTCAAGTTTTTTTGCACACTTGCTCAATAGGCCTACTTGACAGAATAATATCATCAGATGCATGCGGAATGCTGAATGCTGCATTGCTACTCGCGAGAAGCATCAATCTGCATGAATGAGAAATAAATGGCTTTTCTAAGATGAATGCACAATTTATGAAAAATTGATAGATAGGAATATTGTTTTGTGAACAAATGAGAATCGTCATTTCTGAGCAGATGTTCACCAACATCCCAGGACGCTATGGACAGGATAGGATGTCTGAGGAAAATGAAATCGGTTCAAGCTTTACTGAAAGCCGTTTGGACTCCAGTATATATAGCCATGGCCAAAAGTCACCGGACATTGACACTTTTAGAGATCTTAGTTGAAATATTCAATGCGTCTTTTTGATATTCACGAATGAAATGCTTGTATCACTGCGTTATCTAGCAACCATATTGAAATTTAAAATATGTTTCATCAAGCTAACCTTTTGATCAAATTTACGTTTTGGCCATAAGTCACGGGACAACCATAATTTACACGCTCATTATTTTAATTATCCATCGTTTCTAATATAGGAACTCAATTGTTCCGTTGCTCACTGTTTTCTACTCTGCTAGCACATTACTTTCAATAACTGAAATAGTAAAAATTCAAATTTCAAATTTTGACCAACGGACCAGAGGCTTGGCGAAAAGTCACCGGATATCACACTTCCATCCTATCAACGGAGTGTCCAGGTCTTGGCATTATGGAGGTGTCTTCTAACTGGCACGCAAATCAATTGAGATGCTGGTTTTCTATGGTCTATTGTGCATCCAATTTGCTTTGTGAGAATTCTGTCAAACAGCAATAATGCATTCAAAATCACTTCAAGGATTGGCTTTCTGTGGACTGTGTGATTTGAATTTTGAAGTTTGCTTGTGTAAAGTTTGACAAGCAATAATATTTCTATTTTGCTTCTCGAATTCAAATCTAAACTTGATGTCACAAATCTGAATCGTTTCATTCTTAAAAATTGACTGAACTGTGCACGTGAATAGACTGCCTGATCAAAGTGATGCCGATACGAAAGCAAGTGTCGACGAAGAAGAGATCTGAGATTGCGACTCTCTTGAAAGAAGGCTATGCCATTCGCAAGATCTCTAACAAAGTGGGTATCCCAAAATCTACAGTCTCTGACATACGATGCCGTTAGCTTACTAATCGTTCTGGTCATGGTTCTCCAGCAAAGGAACGGACGGGTCGCCCTCTGCCTTCTACTGAAAGACTCAACAGAGTGATTATTCAACGCTGTGAACAAAACCGATTTTTGTCTTCAAGGCAAATCAAGGCGAGTCTCGGAGACTTCAGAGCTTCAATAAGTGAGCGAACAATCAGAAGGCAATTACAGCGCGCAGGCTCAAGGCGTCGAGCAAGAAAACCTTTCGTTAATGTTTTTCAGAGGTACAGAAGGGTTTTGTTTGCTCAAAAATATTCTCAAAAAGGCCCTGACTACTGGCATAGAACGATATTATCAGATGAATCGTCCTTTGATCTGCATGGTAATCGAGGGTCGCTCAGAGTCAGACGAGGAATCGGATAACGCTACCTTCCAAAATGCACTATCGCGACGGCAAGGCATCCTGTTAGTGTGATGGTGTGGGGATGCTTCTCCAACAAAGGTGTTGGCAGGCTGAGAATATTTGAAAATGGTGAGAGAGTGTACCAGAAAGTTTACCTTGATGCTCTGAAGAATAAATTGCTATATACTCGACAAGAACATTATCTCGAAGAAAAATCAGTTTTCCAGGATGACAATGCCTCATGCTGTCGGGCGAAAAACATTAAGAAGTGGCTCTCAAGGAATGAGTTGGAGTTCATCCAAGAATAAGTTCAAGGACTAACTAATCTAAATTCATATTTAATTTAATAACTAACATTTAATGTTAACTGACATCTACCATGAATAGCGATATTTTTGTTCGTATAGATAGGCTTTTCCATTAGATTAGGCACAACAACCTGCAACAGAAACAGTCTAAAGAACATGTTTTTCATTAGACTGATAAAATTGACTGCGTCCGGTGACTTTTGGCCAAGCCGCTAGTTCGTTCAAAATTTGAAATTTGAATTTTTACTATTTTAGTTATTGAAAGTAATGTGTTAGCAGAGTAGAATACAGTGAGCAACGGAACAATTGAGTTCCTATATTAGAAACGATGGATAATTAAAATAATGAACGTGTAAATTATGGTTGTCCGGTGACTTATGGCCAAAACGTAAATTTTATCAAAAGGTTAGCTTGATGAAACATATTTTAAATTTCAATATGGTTGCTAGATAACGCAGTGACACAAGCATTTCATTCGTGAAAATCAAAACGATGCATTCTCAGCCTTGAAGCTTTCGGTGTCGATCTTTCTGTCCCGACGCAAACTGCAAATGATCGCATAAAACTTCTATATTGATTTATTTCAGCTGCTTTTGAAGCCTTGTTTGGAGTTGAAAATTCGACTAAAATTCATCGATATGCGACAGGGTTCCTGAGAACTGAAGATGGATTCTGGGCTGTGATGGACAGCAAGGTAATGTGCTGATCGTTTGATTCGGGTATTATCTATGAATGTTCATACAATATGCACTATGCATGTACAAAAATCTACACAGTGTTGTACATAATAGCAGAGAAGAAAGGCAGTGTGTAAAACAAAGAAATTCATTGTTAAAATGGATGCATGATTTGATCCTATTCACACCGTGGAACAGCTGATTCAGTCCCCATGTCAATTTTTTGTGTTGGACATCTAGCCATCAGTTTTATTTCTTATAATAATTAAACGAAGCATCTTTGTCAAACATCCTTCAGTTCATATTCATCGTTTCTCAGCTCCTAGATTAGCTTTGATGGTGTTGTATCAGTTTCTATACTACGGCCATTCACAAACTGCTAATGCAGAGAATTTTTCTGACGTTTTTTTGTTGTCATTTGGTCTTCCAAGTTCTCGAAATTATATTTCATCAGACAATAACAGCATCTTAAGGATCATTTGGCGCAAAGTTACTAGGGACAAAGTCCCATTTACGGATAAATGAAAAGAAAATGAACATGCCCTCTTTTGAAGATCGAATGTCTATGCGATGCTGGATGTCTACGCTATTTATATGCGCTTTTCTTTACAAGGTAGAGACATAATTCGAGCAGTCAATAGCATTTTGTCGGACTTGACTAATATACCAAAAAATATTGAATGAAAAATGAAATATGTAAGATATGATTCTTAATGCTGCAACCTCCTCATTGCTTTGATATGCCTATGAACTGCTTTCAGACTTTCCACCTTGTTTTCGGATCCATCTATTGCTTGTGGTAACAGATTAGGACGGTTTCTAATGTAAACTGACTTTGAATTTTTAGCCTGATGATGCCCAACATTTTTCGATAGGGTTCAAGTCGAGAATTTCCAGGCAGTCAAACAATTAAAGAGCTTGAATGCTCATGATATTGGAGACTGCCCTTCTTGCCGTATGACATGTCCCTTTGTCTTTCATGAAGCCACCATCATCGTTCAAACTTCTTGCCATTGACATGGGACTTGCTTTGAGTAGGCAATGTGTGGGCCTACCAGTACAGGTCCTGTACTGATGCTCTCTTACACAACATCCTCTCGGAGATCTCAAGCTGAGAAGACTGTGATTTTCTACATCTTGTTTAGTTTTACTAACAGCTAGTTTACTCTCACTGGGCATTGATGCAATTTCGTGGACAGTGTGTTGATTTTCGTTTAGGTGCTAGTGACGATTCCCTGCCTCCTTCAACCGTCAAAGATGTATCTGACATGCTGTCGTGTATGACAGCACCAATTCTATAAAGGACATCATATGGGTGAGCATGTACAATCATCGCCTGCTTCATGAACAAGCCGCTGTTCATCATATCCAATCATACATTATTTCGTCAGTCACTAACGATCACATACTTCGTAATGAATCATCAGCCAAATTGATTATTCAGAACAATCAATACTTAACAGCAGACAGCTTATGGATTCTAGAACCGTAGGCAATCGATCCAATGCAATTAAAAGCTGATTAATTATGTTGAATCAGTTTCAGCCTTCATCAAAATATTTCGGTGCAGGAGCTAGCTATGAGCAACTGTGTTGACTAGCTGATTGACATTGTCCTTTCTCACACTCTCCATTCACATCGTCGACAATGCGCTATCAGTTCCGAGTGATCATTTTCTACGGAGATCCCTTAAAATTTGGCAGTAGAATTATCGCGCATTGTCTACTGCCAAAAACATCCTACAGACATAAATTGTCCACTGCCGAAAATACCTACTGACATAAATTGTCTTCTGCCAAAAAAGGCATGAAGACATCAATTTATGTGCGCACTCAGACAAGCACCAACATTAATGACATTCATTTTACATTTTATGAGGAATAATAATATATATGCCGATCGAACCTCACGAAAGCGTAATTTTAAGTCCTGTGGATACATTAAAGCATCCATCAGGATTCAAAAGTACATAATTTGAGGTATTGAACAGTGCCTAAAAATGAAAGCAATAATCAAACTCACATTGTATTTTCCATGATCTCCAATCCTCCTTCAATGATTCATCTTGTATTATTTGATCGACTGTAACCGTATGCGGATATGATATTTGATAACAATGTAATTTCACTTCAAATGACTTTTCAGCAATATAATCAATCGATAGAATTTTGTAATTGTGCATAAAATTGCATTACATGTATATTCCTATGATATATATATATATATATATATATATATTATATATATAGAGAGAGAGAGAGAGAGAGAGAGAGAGAGAGATACATAGTAATAATGCAAATATTATATACAAATATGTTATTTTTGTATATCACGGCAAAAGAATGCTGTATAATACAGCAATGTTCGAGATCAACGTTTTAGCAGGGGTTATGTCTGTAGCCGATAAATGTTTAAAGATACGTGTCTCTAGGAGACATAAACATATTTTTTGTTCTACAGACATTATATGGATACCATGAAAGGGAGTAACAATTCTCTAGAATGGCAGTAGCCAATGTTGGCTCATGTAAATGCCCCTAAAAACCATAAAATGTTTACTGCCAAATCAAATTTCTGTAGCGATTTTGAAAGGCAGTAGAAAATCGTAAATTCTTTAGAAAATGATCACTCAGGTTGGGAACAAAAAGACTTATTAGATAGCGTACGCCGTCACAGCTGCAAACTGACTAACTGAATTTGGCCTCGTGTGTTGCGTCATTTTATTGATATTGATGTTTCATTACAATAGTACTCAACAAACATTTTAGTACTTATGTGAATTTAAATTCGGTAATTCTAGTACTCTTCTGTTTAGTACTCAGATTCATACTTTGATAGGGCTTAATGAACTTTCTTCTATTTTAGATTTATGCACTGTCAGACTTGGTCGACGGTCGTAATGTTGGATACTTTGGAAGGGAGGATCTCTTAAGTTTACGAGAAGAGAATTTCGTATTCTATAATGAACTTGGAAATTGTGTTTTCCTACATTATGAACGTCCTCCGTGGGATAACAATTATAGCAATGGAATAGTTTTCAAAAATCTTGGGCTGGTCGTCAGCTCATGTCATTTTAGAAATTTTATTTGTCAAGGTAAGAATTCAACTAATTTTCAAATATTCGAATGTCTACTTGTATGACCGCGTTTGAAGTATTGACATGTGATGCATCGCTTACTTGCACATTGGGATTTGCTTTGTGTTGTATACACCGATCAGAGGTTGGTTGATAGGCATGCTGCGTGGAGATGCAAAACGCATACCTAATTGACTTGTGTGTTGCACAATCGAAGGATTAAAAGAATTAAAAGATCGAAAGATTAAAGGAAAAAATTATTGTACATGTTGGGTGGGGACTAAAACGTAGAGGTTAAAAGTATTCTCAGTCAAAAACATTCGGAATCAATCCCAGATCAAATTTCAGCGAAGAAATTGAAGACCAGCAGCATTTTAACAATGTTACTGATTAAAGTAAACGACAACAATGAACCAAATTTGACAATTCGTTATCTACTCCATTACTCTTACTTGCTACATTACTTCAAAATCCAATCTTCCGTTCTTTCTGAAAGCATTACCATCAACAGACAACAGCTGCTGTTATCCATCGAATTCTATGTATCCAACGTTACTTGCCAGGCATGCTTATGTGCCGCATGTGTGTGACAACACAAATGCAATACAATCTTGAATTGCAATTGAGGTAATTCATGCAAGGTTTCATTATTGCAGTTAGATAACTTCATTCAGCCTTCTATATTATCGTCTTTTATCCTGCTTACTTCAGATAGTCATAAAAGATAAGAAGATCGGGGAAGAGATATTTCTCGACACAGGATTGCCTCAATCTCGTAAAAGCCGCTGCAGACGGATATCTGAACCATCACATTTCATCAACTATCATAACTGAATTGAGATTCAAGAAGTTGCCACACTCTGTCTCTCACCAATGGAGCACTGGTCCGATCTTTGCACTTGACCCACCAGTAGACATTAAACGGCAATTGAGTCGCTCCTTACTCCATTACTACAAAACCTGACCTATGAACATAGAGCTGGATTAGTGTCCGTTTGACTTCGCTGTTGATACTGGTGATGAGGACACATGGAATAGGCCTACTACAACAGGTACCCCAGATAGTTTTCAGGAATACGCTTCATGCATTAATCACAATGGTTGCAGTTCGCATTTTTAAGTGACTGATTTCTGTACTTTATGCTGGAAATTTCAATGAAGTTTTGTGTGCCATCTTATTTTTTAATCTTACTAATTATTGAATTGGAATTTAATCGAATGAGACTGAGCAGGCGATCAGCGCCCTCTCCTTCTGGTCGGCTCTATTCATTATTTATATAATTACAGGAAGTGACTTCACATCAGTTCCCTACTTCATTCGCCTGTGCAATCGATCAAGCTCAATTAATAACATCGACAACATGAAAGTCATTGACAAGTCAAAGATTTTAGGCATCACTATCGACCGTAATTTGTGTTTTTCTCTCCAAATCAACTCCATGGGGGCGAAGGCTAGCTCAAGCCTCCATTCTTTCAGACTGTTGACGCCTCCATTTTCTCCAAAAACGCAGCATTCAATATACACGGGATATGCACGTTCAGTTTTAGATTTTATATTATTTTTTCGGCGGAATCTATGACTCTTGTCAGTGTTCGTCAAATAGTATATCCTCCAGGAGACTATCCATTTCGAAGACATTGTTTCACACACAGAGATAGATTCGGCTGTCGCGGTTCCTCTAGAGGTGACGTGATTCTATTTCAGCCACTGTATGCAATACTAGAGAGATGGAGAGATATGTCTCCCTTTGCCTTACGTGGTTGTCCAGCAATTCGTATGAAAAGTTGTATTGGGGATCACTTGATCTACCGTTTTCTCAAGTGCACTGGCGCGATCCCAACATTACCACGCATTCTTATCTGCAACTCACTTTCAATTTTTCTTCACATTACTTGAAAAGTGAACCGTGATGAATTTTAATCTACGTTTTTTTCTTGTATTTATTGCTATTTCATCCACTGTTCGATTTATTCATTTTGAGTATGTATCACTACTTTTACTAGCCTACCATATTCTTATATTTGCAGATGTTTTCGACGGTTTCAATAACCTGACTCTGAAGATTCCTAAAGAAATTGAAGAAGGTAAGAATAAGGAAAAGTGAGCTCTCAGGGATCAATATTTATAACAGAAAACCAATCACACTAGAACACATGTGAGGTTGACTACTTATTTCAAATTGCCATTCAATTTTTTCTAAAATTTCAAAGCATATCGGGCATCAATGCTTCTGTCTTATAGCTTATAAGGCATTGTTGTATGCAATGAAGCGTGTTTGTGGAATCGCGGATCATACTACTTGTCAAAGCAACGATCATGGTGAAGCAGTCGAGAAAGTCACGTGATGCAACGGCTACATCTGAAATGATTTTCCGTATGTTAGATGGAGAGTACTCATAGAAATCCGACATTTCGCTTTGTTTAAATTATTGAGATTAGAATAGAAAATAGCGGTTTGTTGATTTCATTTCAGCCGATCATCTAATCTAGGCATCGATCTGGATCAATGTTGCTAAATCTGAAGAAGAATAAAATTACTGAAACATGCAACAACTGCAAATTCTTGCCACAAGGCGACTTATTGTAAGTAGATTTGCCAAAATGCTTACATACACATTGAGAATGACAATAGCCGTAAATGTAACAAAGAAGAAGAAATGAATATGTGCATGCACAGTATGGCTGAGAAAGTTTGCATCAAGCTGAAACTTGCGAATTTTGAGTCTATGTATAACCATTATTGCAGGGGGTGAGAAAATATGAAAGTTGAACATGAAGCTTTCTAAGTTGCTAATATTTGGTGTGTGCACCACAGTAGCATCACTGAAGCTACTCGTCTTAGTGTAATTTCGATCAAAGGTTCGCACGATTCTGGAATATTTCCATCTTGATTCCATATTTTCACAAACAAAGATGTTATTTTTCTGCGAGAATGAGCTTTGCAATCTTCGAGTCTGTGTTTCACGATGCCACATAATTTCTCCTTTGGACTGGTGAATCGGGGGAATGGGCAGGACAGCTCATGATATTGACGTTATGCATATCGAAACTAACTTTGGTTTTTCATGAGTTACGAGAGGGGGTATTGTCCTGCTGAAAAACACCTGAGCCATCTGGAGCCATCTGGAAACCATTCAAGCATTTGTTGAGTCACTCGTCCATCAGTAAAGTGTTTGATGTGATAGGCTACGTGCCGTCAACATATCACCTTCAACAACGTACATTCGTCCGGTTCCGTACCAAGAAAAACACGACCAAAACACGACTTTAGTCGGAAATTTTGCTGTCAACTCGCAGTGTTTGTCAGTAAGGGGATGATCATCAACAACGCGAAGAGTAGCGGTATTTCCCATCGCCTGCGCACACCATGGTATCTTCACTCCATAATACCTTCTTCCAATCTTCCGTAGTCTATCCGCGATGATCGATTGCCCACTTCAATCGACCTTCCTTGTGTTTGTCGGATAAGAATGGTAGCCTTGCTGTAGCTTGAGCAATGCAACTAACCTTGTTCATCGCCTCCTTCATAGATGAGATCCTCACATCGTCACCCTTATCTCAAAGCTAAACACAATGTCTCTCGCGATCGCTTTCGAATTTTTTACAGACTATTGACGAGTATGGCGAATGTCTCCACCGTCGAATTTCTTGTTCTGTCCTCCGCAATTGTAACAATTTGCGGTGAAGTCACCAGTTGCACGCTGCTGTTTGATGACTCGTTGAACGGTTGCCTGGTTGTTCCTACAACGTCGGCAATTTCTCTTTGTGTTTTAGAAGTACGGTCAGTCAGGATAGCGATCTGAACTCGTACCAGTTACGGTCCGTCATCACGCCGCTATGTCAGAATACCCATTTCAAATTCTATTGTTCTAGCATCTACTATGTGACTCAATGAAAGTAAACATTCCGAGCAGCATATTAGATCTACGGAGTCATAGCGCGTTTACATTCAACTAATAACGAAAACGATAAGAACATGACTGTTTAGGATTGCTATAAAAGTGCGGTTGTTAAATTTGTCACTTTTATAAGCCTATAATTGGCCCGTGAGATTTTCAGGGACAATATGCAAGGTTGACTCAAACCGCCTCTACATATAATCCACTATAATCCATCCATATTTCCTTCTTTGAGCTATCTTTTCCATTGTTTTCATTTCTCTTTGACAGATTGTAATTAACCCTCAGAGACTTGAGGGGGTCCAGTGGACCCCGGAGCCACATTTTTCTATTTCATTTTTTAGCATAATGCATGCATAGAAGCAGGAATACTGATGAAAGATTAAAAAGATAGTGCTAAAGTCAAAACACAATCCTTCTGCGAGCAGAGCACTGGCTTCTCTCTTTGAATGTGTAGGGCTTCCATGATCTTGAGCTCTTTGAAGGTCTTGACTTTCCGGAGGATCCTGAAAGCCTCTTTGGGATCCGGAGGTGTCTTGGAGCACTTCACAAGATGCTTGGTGATGGAGAAGCCAGTATCTTTCTTCTTTCCATCTATGAGCCACTTCGGGATATCCTCTTTCATCCTGTCTCCAAGACGCCTTTGCGCCTATCTTTTTAATCTTTCATCAGTATTCCTGCTTCTATGCATGCATTACCTTTTGTATTGACTTCGATTATTTGACTTCTTGTCTGACATTACTTATTAATTTAACAGTAGTAGTAACTTGTAAAATATTTGGTAGGGTAGAGGTAGTATTGATTGATGTGTTGAACACTGTCTTATCATGCGCTCGCACTTCGTGACTTGTCATTGCCATGTAACTCCCTGAAAAGAATGGCCGAAAACGTTCGGAGAATTAACCTACTTGCTTTCAATTTCATATATAGAATTGTACCGGGAACAGAGTGCTTCAAATAAATATAATTGCAATTATAGAATCTAGTTTACGAATTTTCAAGCAAAATTTGTCAAATAGAGTACATTGTCCGAAGTAGTGGACTTTTCCGATCTCGGGATGTTGAACACGGAAGTAATGTCAGAAATAGAGTCAAGAAAAGTTCCCTGAGTGATCATTATCTAGAACACCTTTCCGCTGAAATGATGGACATTGACCCTCAGAGACCTGAGGGGGTGTCCAGTGGACCCCGGAGCCACATTTTTCTATACTCAGTGACAAAAAGAATGAAACAAGTCCTGATATGAATACTTATGACTTAAACTAGGTTGTACTGTACGTTTGTTTGTTGTTTGTAAAAGAGTAGTATATAGTGTGACATCCGGCGCGATGCTTCGCTTCGCTTTGCTTCGCTTTGCTTCGCTTTGCTTCGCTTCGCTTGCGCCGGATGTCACACTTTTGCGGGTTTTTTCAAAATTTTAAAAATTTAGGTAGACTTCAAATTTCACGTGACCGAAGGCCGAAGGGCGAAAATTTAGGTAGTGACAAATTTTCAAAAAAATCAAAATTTCAAAAATTTAGGCGGTCTCAAAATATCACGTAATCGAAAATTTAGGCGGTCTCAAAATATCACGTGGACGAAAATTTAGGCGGTCTTAAAATATCACGTAATCTAAAAAATATCACGTA
Organism: Prostheceraeus crozeri; assembly: GCA_907163375.1. Classification (NCBI taxonomy): domain Eukaryota; kingdom Metazoa; phylum Platyhelminthes; order Polycladida; family Euryleptidae; genus Prostheceraeus; species Prostheceraeus crozeri. The sequence goes on from CAJQUW010004989.1 coordinate 574,324, forward strand.
GTCGAAAAATGTCACGTAGCCGAAGATCGAAAATGTAGGCAGATGAAAATCTAGGTAGCCCAAAAAATATCACGTTGTCCTAATATACCAGAAGATTGTATTCAAAATATTTCTTTAAAAATGGAAACCTCAACAGGGAAAGCCTCAGAAATGGAAGGAATAAAAGTGGAAGAAACCGCAAGAATATATCCTTCGTTATCATATGAACGTAGTTCTACTTTAATGAACATTGAAAAGATAAACATCGAAAAGATGAACAAAGAAAAAAACAAAGATAGAGTTAGGTATATGAAAGATAAGGAATCTCAATTATTATTAAGATTAGAGCATTATAAAAAATTAAGAAAGAGATGGAGTAAAGTTAAGAATGTAACACAAGGAATTGGCATATTCTTAACAATAAGTTTAGGTGCTTTAACAATTGTTATATCTTCAGGTGTTTTAGTAATTCCAGTAGTTGCTACAGCTTTAACAGGTACGGGTGTTTTTGCAACTTCACTTGTTACAATGTTAGATAAATCTTTAATAACTAAGAAACGAAAATCATTAAAAACTAAGCATTTACATATTAAAGAAGTCTATGATAAACTACATTACTACTTTCAAAGAGTATGTGATGATAATGTTATTACGTTAGATGAGATTGAAAAATTTGATCAAATAGCTAATGAAGTAAATCAAACCTTTCAATTACAGTCCGAAAAAGTTGATGATAAGAATAAACAGGATGGCAAAATTTCTAGTGATGGTAAAACTTTTACTGATGGTAAAATTTCTAATGAAGAAAATGATAAACATTTTTTAGAAGAGCTAAAAACTTTAAGCGAAAATTTAAGCAAAACTTTATTAAACAAAACTTAAAACGAGAAAACTTTAAACGAAAAGATGTCAGACAACAAAGCAATAAAAAAATAATTTGTTCAGTAAAATGTTTTTGTTGTATTCCAATGTTACCACAAAATTCAAATATTATATTTTAAAAATGGATAAAATTAGAGCTGATAATTTTAAAAGAATAAAACAATTAGAAGAGTTAATAAAACAAAGAAATATTATGAAAGAAAATCATCTTCAACATAGAATGATAAAAGCTGGTATTCAATCTGATATGTTTGAAAAAATGCGGCAAACCGAGCAAGTAAAAACTGATTTTGAAAAAACTATGAAACCATTTAAAACTCTTGAAAAAGAACTTACAAATAATGATAAACAAATTGATATAACAGATCCAGAGCACAAAACTATATTAGATGACTATGGATTACTAGAATCAAACATTAATAAGAAATTACCAAAATCTATGCAATTTGAACATTCTATTTCATTTATAGATGGAAAAACAATACCTAGATTTTATCTCGGACAGAAAGAAATGTTTCCACAACCTTTTCGAGGTTTAATTTTTTCACCAGATAAATCTCCTTTTAATTTAGATAGAAATTTTGTTGATCTTTTAAGAGGAGCAGATTTAAATAATTATGCTGTAGAAGATCTCATAAAATATAAAGCTATGTTAGAAAGAGTTGGTGCAGTAAAGTCTCTTAGACGTTATAAACAATTAGAAAATTTATTATCAACGGGAGTTAAAGTAGGAAAAGGTTTATCTGAAAAACAGAAAACAGAAACAACTGTATTTTTACCAGATGATCCACAAGAATTACTAAATAGATTAAATATTTTAATATCGGCAATAAAAGAAGGACATAATTCTAGTTTCAATGAAATTCATGCTATATTGAAAAGACTGTTAGAAAAGAAGATTCTAAATGAAGAGGATTATAAAAGTATAACGGGACATCTGGGATGTCTTCCAGGGCTTCACCCGTAGTTGAAATATGTTGTTTCTAATTTTTATCTATGATTTTTATCTATGATTTTTATCTATGATTTTTATTTATGATTTTTATCTATGATTTTTATCTATGATTTTTATCTATAATATTTATTCAAAATTTTGACTAAAAAATGTGTTCAGCAGATTTAGACAAAATTAATAATCATTTAGAAAATCTAACAGAGATTTTGGGTTCATCAAAATTTAGTACGACGTTAAAAATTATAACAACTACTTCATCACACACTTGTAATTTAGAACCCGTTCTACATTTGGCACAAAATAAAAATTATCAAATTGCATTGACTAGTTTCTCCACATTTAACACTATTCAAAACGTTATCAAAGATGTGAATGATCAATTTAGATATTCTACTGATAAGGCAAAACGTGGAAAATACTAACTTTTCTTCCTGATTCTTACGAAGTTGAATCAATATCAAATGAAATTAAGAGACATTTAGGTATACCATTTAAAGATAAGAAACAATTACATTTTGCAGTTGAACCGGCAGTTAATAAATTTTCTCTTACTTTAGACGAAAATCATCAAGTTGATTTTAATCATGATAGATCATTGTCAAAGCTATTAGGATTTAATAAACAAACCTATAGTCAAGGTTATCATTTAGGTGAGAAGATTCCAAAAATAACTGAAATAAATTCAATTGTTGTACATTGTGACATTATTGAAGGAGGATATATAAATGGTAAATTGTCAAATTTGATATTCAGTTTTCCAGCTTTTACTGTACCCATTGGTTATAGACTAAATGTAATTCCACAAACATTAATATATTTCCCTATTACAAGAAAAACTATGAACAACATTAACATTAGAATCACTGATGAGAAAGGACAAGAAATAAATTTTGGAGGTGAAGCGATTATGATAGATCTTTTGGTTCGGGAGGTATAAACTCCCACGCGAGGCTAGTTTAATTTTCTTCTTCTTCTTTTAAAATAAAAATAAAATTTTTTATTAAAAAATGAGTGAAGTGCCCCCATTAAATTAAAAAAACTCAAATTTAATCATCATCCAAATTTATCTAATAAAGTTTTGTCAGTTATTTGTGGAAGATCAGGATGTGGAAAAACGGATCTATTATTTAAAATTTTAACGACTCCAAATTTTTTGGATTATAACAATCTTATAATTTATACAACAACAGCAGAACAACCCGTCTATCAATTTTTAAAATATGGATTTGAAAATAATCTTAAAAAAACAGCAATTGCTTCATTATTCAAAGAATATGAAAATTCTGAATATGAAGAAGAAATAAGTTCGTGGTGTGAAGAAGCAGCAAAAAATAATCAGTTAGTGGAATCCAATAAAAATAAGCATATAAAGATACAATTAATAGATGATAGTGGTAATATGCAAGATCCTAGTAAACTAGATAAAACAATGAAACATTGTGTAATTTTTGATGATTGTGTTAATGATAGAAATCAGTCAGTTCAGAGAAATTATTTCACAAGAGGTAGACATAATAATTGTAGTGTTTTTTATTTAACACAAAGTATGTATTCATTAGACGGAAGTACTATTAGAAAGAATGCAAATGTATTTATACTATTTGAAATAAATGCAAGAAACTTAAGTGATTTGTTAAGAGATTTATGTGTAAGAAATAAAGATGAATTTAAACAATCGTGTAACAATGCTTGGTCAAAATATTATGGCTTCATTACAATTAATATTGATAAAAAAATTCATGATAGAGTTATAGAAGATTTGTTCTCTGACTAAGCTTCGCCCCGACTGAAAGTCGATAGAAAATATTTTTGGGGAGTGATCGAACGGAGTGATCAAACGGAGTGACCGAATAATTTTTTCTTATAAATTTTTTGTCAATAAAAATTAAAAAAAATATGTTGGATGTTTACAAGATAGAACATGTACCAGTTTTAAAAAATTATCGTCATCCTACAAATCCTGTAAATTCGAAGAAAGAAGTTAGATTTTATTATCATCATAAATACGTAGCGCTCGTTACAGATTATAAAACAAAACATGGTATTAAACCGTGTGTTAAAACAAAGGACTATCCACTTTGTTTAAGAAGTTTCCGAGTATTTTTGGCGTATAATAATTTTTGGTGGTTGGTTAAGAAATAACATTTAACAACACATGAATTAGAAACATTACATCAATTACATATTCCTGTGTATATCTAAAACGGAACCGAGGTTCTATGTAAAAATTCATTTTTTCTTTTAAAAAATATGAATCGTGAAATGTCTCTCGGACAAACGTCTAGGATTGATGAATTAATCAAGAAACAAACTGCTGAGTTTGATGCGCAAATTAAACATAGTAAACGTAGTAAACGTATTAAAAAACAGAAACGTACTAGGCGTAGTATTAGATGTAATACTAAAAAACAGAAAAGTGGAACAAAAGAAATATTAGAAACTCCTATTACTGATATCTTTTTTGATGATAGAATTAAGGATGAACTTGGTGATGATTTATGTAATTTATTTAATCCAAATGAATTTAAATATGAAAATGTATCTTTTATTAATGTAGTAAATGATATGCGGAAACTTTTAGTAAAGGGTAAAATTATTAATTTACTTGGAAAAGTTGTTAAAGATCAGGAAAATATAATTCAAAATTTTTACGTAACCTTCTATAATAAAAATTCATTTGAAATATGGTTTCGAATCTGGATGAGAAATCCGATGCTAACGAATGGATCTTTACAGGTAATATTAAATATGAAGATTTTGGAATGAAGTTAGTACAAAGATCGCATAGAGGGGCAGGGATTAATATGAAATATGGAATCAAAGAATATTTCGGTGAATATTGTTATATTCCTTCTGAAGATTTTTGTTTTATTAAATGTTATAATGTTTTACGAGGTTTTAATGAAAAACAAGGAGAAATGATGAAAGAAATGTTTAATAATTTTTTATATAAAGAGAAAGCCACATCTAGAACAGGAGTAATGTCAAACTGCAAACTTTCTCTATTCAATACATATTTTGGAGAATGTGTTCAATATTGTAGTCCTGCCAATCGTCATTTAAATCCTAGAGGAATTGAAACGTTTCATAATTATGTTTATTACAATTATTTTCACGAAGGTTCAACCATTGGTCACTATTGTTTAATTAATAAATCTCATAAATTAAAAGCTATTTGAGAAATTGAAAATAATTTCAAACCCATATATAAAACAGTTACTGATGAAAATCTAACAACGCGTCCATATAAAATCATAACAAAGAAAAAAATTGACTATAGTTCAACATATATTTGGGATCTCGAAACTTTTCCTGATCCTAACTGTTCAACAGCTCATCCTATTCCTTATGCTGTAGGAGCTATTAATTTTAATAAATTTATATGTTGCTTACCGAAACAAAGATTGAAAGAATTAGAAACACGTTTGTTAAGTGATGTGATTAAAATTAAACGATCAAAAGATGAAGATGAAATTAAAAAACTTAAAAAACAGATTAGTGAGTATAATAATTCAACTGAATTAGAATTTAATAAACTTCAAAATTTTGTGAAAATATTTACGAGAACTGAGGATGATGAATGTCCGATCGGGGGAAACCCAGAGGACGCATGTCCGATCAATCAATTTTTTAAAACTCTTGGAAAATTTAATTATTCGAGAGTAACTTTAATAGCTTACAATTCATCAGGTTTTGATTCCTATTTTCCGATAAAAGCTAATTTTAAATTATCTAAACCGCCTCTTAAAACTTCAAGAGGAATATTGACTGCTTCATTACAAAATCCTTATACAACTGAATGTGTTAGTAGATACATTCAAAAATCTTTTAGATTTAAAAACAATATGAAAAAAGATTCACCATCAGGTAAATTAGCACTTCAGACTATTATAATGAAATGTAGCTATCAACATGTAAAAACAAGTCTTTCTAAATGGTGTGAGAATTTTAAAATTCCTACGAATGTGTGTAAATTAAATTATGAAATTGGAGACATAACACATGAAAATTATAAAGAAAAAGAAATTGAATGAGACCATATTTAGTTAACGATATTCTTTCTTTAGCTTTTTGTATCTACAAATATAATAATGTTATGCAAGATTTAGTTGGTGAAGATATAACTACTAATTTGACATCCTCTGCTTTAACATTTAACGGTTGGATGAAAAGCGTACAAAATGACAATATAAATATTCATTCTCATATAGATTTATGGGCTAGAAATTATATTAGAAAATCTGTTAAAGGTGGAAGAGTTTCAGCAAATATAAGAAAATACATATCACCATTTTGTAGCATCTTGTTACCAATATTGAAACAGTATTTACCTGGTCGCTACGCTGGTGGGGCTTTGTCCCCTGGTCGCTACGCTGGTGGGGCTTTGTCCCTTGGAAGTAATTTAATAGATTTAATGAAACAGTATCGAGATTTAGGAGATAAAACTGAAATTTGTAAGAAAATTTCAAATCAACTACTTGAACAAAAAAATGAATTTCTAATGGCTTTTGATGCAACATCTTTATATCCATCAGCTATGTATGATGAAAATTCAGAATATCCTAAAGCTGAATCAGCTAGAAAATTTCGTCAAGAAGAAGAGCGGGAAATAGTATATAAATTTAATACTCAAACATTTAGACCTAAAACTGGAATATTTACAGTTGTGTTTCAATATCCCAATGATATGTTTTTTCAACCAGTTCTTATAAAAGATAAAGTTAAAAATCAAAATAATAATTCTCATGTAAAAGTAATCAGGTTTAGAAATGGTATATGTTATGATGTATTAACTTCTGTAGACATACAAGAAATTGTTAGATGCGGGGGGAAAATCTTACATATTACTGATGGTATAATTTATGAAAAAAATTATCAAGTTTCACCATTTCGAAATTATATTGAAAAACTTTTTAATTTGAGAAAAAGATATAAAGCAGAAGGAAATACTGTAGGTGATGAGTTAATTAAATTATTGATGAATTCACTATATGGAAAAACCGTACAAAAAGATATAACCACTAAATATCATTTATGGAATGAGAATACATTGAGAAAAAATTTCACTCAAGAAGTAAAAGATTATGAAAAATTAAATGATGAACAATATTTAGCGAAAGTAGAAATGGAAGATGATGAATTTCTTAAAACTAATATTGTAAAAGATGGGAAGACGTCATTCATGCCATCACACTTAGGTTCTTTCATTCTTTCTCACTCTAGAAGAATCATGAATAACTTTATTTTAGAAATTAATGGTTTCAGCGAAAAATACATTCATTATACAGATTCAGTAACAGCTGACACGCCTGTAATATTGAGAAAGAATAATTTATTATTTATTTCTAGAATAGATAGTATTGTAAACAACTATAAAATTAATCCATTTGAAATTAATGGTGATATGAAAGAAATTTCATTTGTTGATAATTTAGAAATTTATACTCATAATGGATGGAGTAAAGTAAAAAAAATTATTAGACATCTTACAAATAAACGTATTTATCGAATAAGAACAAAAATGGGAATAGTAGATGTTACTGAAGATCATTCATTGTTAGATGAAACAGGTAATGAAATAAAGCCACAAGAATTGAATATAGGAACAAATTTACTACATAATAAATTATTTTTACACGGCAATACAATCACATTGAAACAAATTTTATATGATATTTATGTTAATCCTCCACCTAATTTAATATGTAGGCGAGCATTTGTAGAAGGGTTCTTTTTAGGAGATGGTTCTGCTGGAATCTATAATTATGAATCAGGAGTCAGATATTGTTGTACTTTAAATAACCAAGACCTTAACCTCTTAATGAAATTAAAAACATATATTAATCAAGCTTATAACAATGATTGTAAAATATATGATACAATGAGATCATCTAGGGTATACAAACTTAATTTTGAAAATCCAAAACAATATGCCACATACTTTAGTGAAAATTATTATAATCAGTTTAGAGAAAAGCGTGTTCCTTGGAATGTTCTAAATGCTGAATATAATATTAGATATTGGTTCTTTGTTGGGTTTTATGCAGCAGATGGGAGCAAGAAATCTTTTTTTACAAGTAAATATGCAACTATTTGTTTTACACAGAAAAATAAAGAAACCTTTAGTGGTTTATACAATTTGGCATCATCTCTAGGTATTAATTTGGTAGTAAGCGAAAGACAAGATAAACCATTGTGTTTTACTGCGTGTCAAGTTAAAAATGATATTACCAAAGATGTCACCACTGTAAGATACTTAAATAATAAACCACAATATGTTTATGATATTGAAACAGAAGATGCCGCATTTAATTGTGGTTTTCCATTAATTGTAAAAAACACTGATTCAATATACATTTCTAATGAGCTCTTCAATAAATTAGATGCTGCTGGATATGTTGGTGAGGAATTGTGTCAAGGAAAAAATGATTATGGAAATGGTGGAATTATTTTTGCAATGTTTATTTGTATTGTAAAATATTGTAATAAAAAATAAAATATTGTATTACTGTAGATGAACAAGGGAGACTTAGTGAAAAGAAAACATTCAAAGGATATTCACAAGATAAAGTAAAAGTAGAAGATTTTATAAAATTATATTCGGGTAAAACATTATCGACTACAGTTAATAAACCATGGAAAAGAAACTGGAATTAGTATTCCTGATAAAAATAATAATACTGAAGAAAAAAAATTTTCTGGTCAAATAAATATTCTTAAACGTCAAGCTCCTGATGAAAATGAAATTATGTTACCTTATAACGGAGAAGATATTCAAGCTGAAATATTTCAAACAACCGTCAGTGAGAGTAATTTAAGTGATGATGATGACACGTGGGAATAATATTTTTTATTACATCCAAAAACTTATTACATCCAAAAACTTATTACATCTAAAAACTTATTACATCCAAAAACTGATTACATCTAAAAACTTATTACATCTAAAAACTTATCACATCTAAAAACTTATTACATCTAAAAACTTATTACATCCAAAAACTTATTACATCCAAAAACTTATTACATCCAAAAACTTATTACATCCAAAAACTTATTACATCCAAAAACTTATTACATCTAAAAACTTATTACATCCAAAAACTTATTACATCCAAAAACTTATTACATCCAAAAACTTATTACATCCAAAAACTTATTACATCTAAAAACTTATTACATCCAAAAACTTATTACATCTAAAAACTTATTACATCCAAAAACTTATTACATCCAAAAACTTATTACATCCAAAAACTAATTACATCTAAAAACTTATTACATCCAAAAACCAATTACATCCAAAAACTTATTACATCCAAAAACTTATTACATCCGAAAACTTATTACATCCAAAAACTTATTACATCCAAAAACTTATTACATCCAAAAACTTATTACATCCAAAAACTTATTACATCCAAAAACTTATTACATCCAAAAACTTATTACATCCAAAAACTTATTACATCTAAAAACTTATTACATCCAAAAACTTATTACATCTAAAAACTTATTACATCCAAAAACTTATTATATCCAAAAACTTATTACATCCAAAAACTTATTACATCTAAAAACTTATTACATCCAAAAACTTTTTACAACCAAAAATATAATTAATTAATTATAGCACTCACAGCGTTTATATGAAGGTTTTTCTCTTCAAATTGTTTGTTTGTTTTGCGCCAGCTAATCTAGATTTGACATAGATTGAATATTTAACATAGATTGAATATTTGTCATAGATTGAATATTTAACATAGATTGAATTTCTTGAATAGGCTGCATATTTGTCATAGATTGAATATTTAACATAGATTGAATTTCTTGAATAGGCTGCATATTTGTCATAGATTGAATATTTAACATAGATTGAATTTCTTGAATAGGCTGCATATTTGACATAGATTGAATATTTAACATAGATTGAATTACTTGAATAGATTGAATATTTGACATAGATTGAATTTCTTGAATAGATTGAATTTCTTGAATAGATTGAATATTTAACATAGATTGAATATTTGTCATAGATTGAATTTCTTGAATAAGCTGCATATTTGACATAGATTGAATATTTGTCATAGATTGAATATTTGTCATAGATTGAATTTCTTGAATAGATTGAATTTCTTGAATAGATTGAATTTCTTGAATAGATTGAATATTTTGAATAGGCAGCATATTTTGAATAGGTTGCATATTTGACATAGATTGAATATTTTGAATAGGCTGCATATTTTGAAAAGGTTGCATATTTTGAATAGGTTGCATATTTGACATAGATTGAATATTTTGTTGAGATTTTCTATAAGTTGGCGGCCCTGTTGTATCGATGTTGTTCGATGATATTGTTGATTGTTCAATAATTTGTTCGTCCCGTTCTTGTGATAAGGTTCTATGGCTACGCGCTACGCGCTGCGCCTTAAATTAATATTTTCTACATCTTGCGAGTCTCCGATGTATTCAAAAATTCTTCTCATATCCAAGTGTAAGAATATTTTACTTTGTGCTTGCAGATGTATGATTTCCCTTGTTAACTTCTGAATTCTTCTCCGCTTTGTCTCCAATCGAACAGATCTTTCAGTAGATCCAACCATTGTGATGATAAGATTTAAACTAAGATTGTAATGTGTCACGTTTTATGAATTGTGCGTGTTTAAATAGCAAGTGAAAATTATGAATGGTGATCTAAGCAAAGCGGCATTGTAGGTGTATGAAGTTTGCTTGACAACATACGGGTATGACATGACGCGTATGATTAAATGTACTTGAATGACAATGAGGAAATTGCACCGCATTGTAAATCATTTCATCGACCATAACGCGAGGCAGATCCAAAACCAAACTACCGACCAAAACCAGAAAAGTTGCGGTTTTGGTTCGACAGTCGGTCTCGACTATCGATACTGCGATATTGTATTGAATGCTTGCTATAACAACAGAATATTCCCTAAAACAAAGCAGAGAATGAATTAATAGATTGCTTTTATGTTCTTAACGCCATGTTATGAGTGCATAACCCGTATGATCCCCTAAAACAATCATGCGGTTTGAGAAATGTGCTAACAGATGTTGTTATTGTCTTAATACAGATAAAACAAACAATATCCTCTTAATGGGAGTTCAAAAAAATAAAATGGAACATTGTTAAACAAGACATTTTATTCCATTTAAAATGAGCAACATAAAGGAGTTTTTTAAATTATATGGAACGCAAACCACGACAAATTTCGACCTAAAGAAAATCGCAAATGAATTAGGAATAAAGAATTTTCATGTTGTAATGAGAGACGAATTACAATTCCTAAAAAATAAGCCAACAGGAACCTTCAGTTCCCGGAACAAAGTTCCATCAATAACTATAAATTTCATAACAAATCTTCATACGTCAGATGAAAAAGGAATACATTGGTCTGCAGGTATCTTTAATAAAAATCGAGATAATTACTATTTCGACCACCCAGAGGCTGAGAACTATTGGTTCGACTCTAATGGACTTCCACCTACAAACGAAGTCGAAAAATTACTTGGCAATGGAATTTATAATACATTTCAAATTCAAAAACCGGGAACTACTTATTGTGGTCAATTATGTCTTTATGTTTTATTTAAATTACAAAAAGGAGTGCCATTTCTTGATATTATGTTAGAATTGAACGAACCCTAGGTTCTATGGCTACGCCTAACAAGGGAATCTCATTCCCGAAACTTTAGTTCCAATAATAATGATAATGATAATTAAAAATCACTTCGCTGTAATTCATTTTGATAAAATCGGCCTCTGATATTTTCATCATCTAAATCTTTGATTTCGTAAGTAATCGGATAAGTTTGGTTTATTTTACAAACTTCAAATATCTCTTTCGTCCAGTATCCGACGAAGCCTTTTTCAAATTTATTCTTATATTTAAATATTCTAACTCTATCTCCAATTTTAAATTTCGGCTTAAGTTTCTGCAAATTCGGATTACTCTCATTCGAATAAATATTCTCGAATATTTTTTTCTTATCAAATCAGGGTCGTCAGAAGCATTCTTTGGAGTTTCTTCAATACCAGAATGAACTTTATTATTGTACTCTTCTACAACTCCTGGTAATATCTTCAACCATTTCTGATTTCTTTGCTCAGTAAATTTCTTGAATAATTTATTTTTTAACGTCCGATTGAATCTTTCTATCACTACAGTTTTTCCTGAATTTTCAGTTGAATAAACAGCTTCAAATAGTGGCTGAACGTTTCGGTTATAAAATTCCGACCCTTTATCAACAAACAATTTTTTTGGCTTTCTCTTACTTTCTTTAAAGATTTCTTCAAACGCATATTTAACTGATAGACCACTTTTATTTTTTAAAGGCTTTACCCAAGCGTATCGTGTATATAAATCTATAACGGTCAATGCGTATTTATAATCTTTTTCATTCGGCATATGAATAAGATCAGCACTCCGAATATCATCTTTATTAAATACTTTTACTTTCAATAAATATTTAGGCCTTCTGTATTCTTTATGAATTTCAGACGCGTAGCGGCTTGGGTCATTCGACATTTCGGACGCGTAGGTTCGAGCGTTGCTCTCAGACAGCTTTGCTGTCGTTTCATTTAAACCCTGTCCGAATAATATTTTAGCTTGTAAAGCTTTCTTAACAAACATTCTTTCAATTCTTTCTCTAAAGGAAGGATTTTGAATACTATCTAATTCTTGAATCATCTTCTTATCAGCTGCATGTCGAGAACTTAGATCATGATTTCGATAAGCTAAATCATGCCTGTATGCTGCGGCATCTACTCTATTTATTGGTTCCTCACCTGGTTTTGGATTATTATTCTCATCTAGTCTTATATCTAATCGAGTTCCTGGACCGGTATATGAATGACCAGGAAGATGTTTTTCTTTTGAATATTTACTCCAAATAAATCCAGGAAAGTTTTCTGATGTTTTTTGTATATCCCCTCCAGTGTGCAGCCGACCGCTGTGCAGCCGACCGCTGTGCTGGCAATTTGAGGTTTTATGTACTTTTAAGAGATAATCCATTAGATCTAGATTTGAAATTTTTAATCTAATTAAATTTTCGGAATTTGTAGAATTCATTTTAAAAGATAAAATAAATGTTTTACCTAATAGAACCAAAGGTTCTGAGGCTTTAGCCGATCGGACCAAAGGTTCTGAGGTTATTACCGAATCATACTAGGACTTAGATGTATTCCAGAACCATCTTTAGTCCCTTTTATTTCAATCAAATCATCAACATTGTGAAGAATATTTTTAAGAACACGTTTTCCTTCATCAACTAAATTTAATTTACTAATAAAATTATCTACTATTCCTTCTCCCCTAGCAACTTTCTCTAGCTCTCTATTATGACGTTTTTGTTCTTCTAATGCTGCTTTCTCTGATTTATTTTTTTACTGCTTGGACAATACCAGCTGTCCCACCTGCAACACTTCCTGCTGCTGCTATGCCTCCTATTATTAGTGGAATTAATGGGAGAATTCCACCATTCTTTTCTTCTTGTAATTGAATATTCTCTATCATTGGTTTACTTATGTAATACTTTTTTTTGTTAATCGTTATAGTCTTAGGGGTATTTTTGTCAACAATATTACGTAATTTTAATTCAACAGTTTTATTATTATTACTTTTCGCTTCCGACATTTTTAATAAAAAATTTTTAAGTTAGGAAAAATTTTAAGTTAAGAATTTTTAATTAACCAATAGACCTTTGTTCAGAGGCTTCAGCCGATCGGACCAAAGGTCCTCAGGTTACTAACCGATCGGAGCGAAGCTCCTCTCGCTTTAGCCTATCGGACCAAAGGTCCTCAGGTTATTAACCGATCCTAGCCATCTTTCCATTAAGAATTTCAATAGAATATTTTACATCTTCTAGCAATAAACCATAAGCCATCAATGAAGTTGTGGAATTTTTTTTTTCAATATTAATTGTTACATCACAACCATTTTTAATAATATCTTCTGATTGTGCACTTAAATCGAAACAGAAAATTGGATCTAAATGTCTCCTATCTCCAGGAGTTAATTGTGGTTCAACTCCAAATTCTATACAAAGATTTCTATAAGCATCATATCCTTCCATAAATTGATTATTGGTATCATCGAATCTTAATGGATCAATTGGATATCGGGTTTGATTTAAAGCAACTTGTAAACTTCGAATTGTATTAATATGAAAAAGATTGTTGTTCTTATCAAAACTTGGAGAATTATTTCTTTGAAATGTTAGTAATAAATATCTTGGAGTATTCGAAGTTCTAGTAAAATGCCAGTTAAATCTTTGCTCTGAAAAAGTTACTGAACTAGCAGTACGCTTTAGAAAATTTACTGGAATTGGTTTGTTAGTATTTAATCTTTTTGCAATAGCTAATTCGACCTCTAAACTAGGAGTAATATGCTTAATCCACAATTCAAGTCTATCAATTTTTAAACATGCTTTTTTTCCAGTCTTACCAAAAAAGATTGATTCATTATTTGTTGTACGGTGAATTATTAACTGAAATTTTAATTGATATGATATTTTGTCATAATCTAAATATCCGAATAATGGAGACAATGACCAACTAACTGTCTGTTTACTTTTCTTGTTAAATTCACGTCTTTCTTTATATGCAGTATTGTTTGTTTTATTTAAATGTTTTGCAATATTTTCTACATCTTTCGCAATTCCTGCTGCATCTGTTCCAGCGTGAGATAAATAATCAACAATTATACCATCATTAGTATCAGGAAACCAACCTTCGATTTCATGCTTTTTATTATTTTCACCAATTGTTACAAATCTAAGCATTGTATCAATTACACCTGGAGAATCACTTATTGTTTCTATATTTTGAGTTGCAACATCTAAACGCATCTGTGTAAATAATCTTGGAAAAAAATTATTCTCTAATGCAATATTATCGTAATGGTCTGTAATCTGGTAATGGTCTTGTAAAATTGGCATCACTATATAAAGAATATTCACAGTGTAAAAAGGAACCAGGTAAATATAAATAACTCTGCTGATTATCAACTTCAAAAATTAAATCTCCTCCAGTATTTACTCTACTGGAAGATCCGGGATTCATAGCAACTCTTATATAGTCATTCTTTTTTTGATTATTACTGACGAACGGAGGATCGTCTAATCTAAATTTATTTTCGATAAGAGAAGACATTTTTATAAAAAATAATTTGACTTTTTTGTTTTTTCTCACACACAGAAAAAATTTTACTAAAATATAATTTTAGAATTTTGCTAGACCAGCTCCGCTACAGCTTTGCTGGTTAGACCGAAGGTTGCTGTTAACACCATTACCTCTTATTTCTTCAATTGAACATTCTATGGCTACGCCTGATTTCTTCTTATGCTTACTATCAGACGGAGCTCCGCTCCTCAAGGTTTCACCCCCCACAGCTATGTTAGCAATTTTGTTTTTTGTTTCCTCTGAAAATTTTTTTAATTTTTTTAGTTCTTCAGAATCATTCTTAAGTTTACGAATAGTTTCTAATTGTTTTAATTCGTTTTGAGACTTAACAGCATTTGATATTGCACTAGCTGTACTACCTATAGCGGCTGCTCCTTTTGCAGCAGATGTAATCAAATCTTTATTACTTTTAATTAAGTTAACGATACTTCCAATACCAGAAAAGATGCCAGCCCCTTCTTTTTGAACGGCACCTGCGGTGCCTAGGAACTTTTGTGTTCCGATTGTTTCTACACTGTCATAATGGTAAACAGATTTCATAGATGGTTCATGAGCAATTTTTTTATTTGAAGCAAAATGTTTAAGATTGTGTTTATAAATTATAGGCATTTTTCAGGATTAAATTTGACTTTTGGGAAAAAATATTTACGTTAATATTTGCGCTAAGATTTACGTTTATGATAAGGTAATAACCTCAGGACCTTTGGTCCGATCGGCTAAAGCCTCGAGGAGCTTCGCTCCGATCAAGATTTACGTTTGTGAATAGGCAACAACTTCGAGATAACTTTATTAATTTTCTGTTGCACTTTATCTATTGCGTCAAGTAACGTGTGATGTACTTTACTTTCTTTTCTATTAACTTGCATTTTCTGCTGATTAATCTTCAACGCCGATTTAAGAGAATTTAGCTTAATTTTAAGAACATCTTATTGTCTTTTAACAGAATCTAACTGTTCTTTATTTTCTTTAGAGTTTTCTTGTAAATTATTCTTTAATTCATTTTCTAGATTGATTTTAAGATTTTTCATTTCATCAACTTTTTGATTAAGTGAGTTTACTTCATTTATTATTCTATTCATCTTTTTCATTTGTTGAGTAATTTTAGAACTCAATTCATCAACAGTTTTTTGGAATGTAGTTTGTAACCGCTTTAAATTTTTTTTAATTCTTTCAGGTAGTTTTTCTATTTCATCTTCTAATTGTTCTTTCAATAGTTGTATCTGATGTTTATTTTTAATGACTGCAGATTTTAACTTTATAGAAAGTAATATTAAAATTTTTGATTGTTCTGAAATATTTTTAAAAAGTTTTGCTATATCTGCTTCTAGCTCTCTATCCTTTTTATCAAGTTTTGATAATTTTTCGTTTAATGATTTGTCATTAAGTTTAAGCAACTTTAATTCATTCATCAGTGGAACCAAAACATCGTTTATATATTTTTCTTTTAAGTCATTGATTTGTGTATCAACATATTGTTTATTTGTTAACTCTGTATTTTGTTGCGGAAGAATAGGAAGATGCAATGGACCAGATAAAACGTCTCCAGTTTTCATGATATAATTTTCTATTTCTATTTCTGATTCACGATTATTCGGGATATATGCACCTCCACCAACATTTGGTAACATCATTTTTTTAACAATAAAAGATATATATGTCATGGAAATAAAAAATAAAATTTTTTCACGGATCAACAAAGACAATGAATGGACATCAGATCACTCAGATTGCTTCTATTTCTGAGGCTTCTTCAATTTTCGTCGTCGCCGAAGTCCCTTCCATTTCTGAGGCTTCCCCTGTTGAGGTTTCCATTTTTAAAGAAATATTTTGAATACTATCTTCTGGTATATTAGGACAACGTGATATTTTTTGGGCTACCTAGATTTTCATCTGCCTACACATAGACATCGGATAACATTATTAGGACTAGACCGGACAGCGCCTATTTAATACACTATCAGCTGATGGCCACAAGCGGATGTCGCTACCGAGTGGCTTTAATTCTGAAAAATTGTTTTACTATGCTATTTGTGTAAACAAATAGTAGCGCAATTTTTAAATAAGCGAAATTTTTATTAAATTTCTTCTGGCTGTAGAATGCTTTCTTTTGAAAATCCAAGATAATGTGCCTTGAAATTACTCCAATCTTGAAAAGATAGATCGAAAATGAAATCGAGAAAAGTGTGACACTACCAAACCTTTTGCTTGTGTTTGTACGAGTGAATTGTAAGAGGATAAATTCATTACCAACCTTAAAGATTCCAGCAAAAATTTTTTATAGATGTTCTTAAGCCGAACTAAGAAATAAGCAGAAAGACATTAACATGGCAGTAAGATAAATGAAACATTTTCAGAAATGGACTTCATAATCGGTTTGGTATTACTCCTGACTCTATCACTTATACAGATTATTCACCAGAACTGAGATATGGCGTCTCATTAATCATTTTGTGAACTTCGAGCGTCCCGGCTAAAGATAAGCAGCACCCGGAATAACTGGGATTTTTCCTGGCCACTTCGGGCAAAAAGCACTATTTTACACCATTTCTTGTGAGCGCGAAGGGCGAGTTTTCCCGAGTACAATGAAAAAAGATTTATTACAACAGTGTGTACGTAAAAAATTTTATTATCAAGAGATTAAAGATAGGCTGTTCATTTGCAATTACCTGTGAAATGAAATGTCTTCTGCTGTTGGCAATTCGGAGTATTTAAGTCTGCAATTATGGACGATGCAATATCTCCTCATCTCTACTCTCTCTCAGCTGATAAGAGACACGTGGTTATCGAAATTTTAAATTCTCTCGTTGTCATAATTGTTTTATACAAACAATATTTCCATGTCGCTACCGAACGGCTTTAAAGGCCACGGGAAATCAGCTGTGTCCAGTCTAGTCCTAATAATGTTATCCGATGTCTATGTGCCTACATTTTCGATCTTCGGCTACATTTTCGATCTTCGGCTACGTGATATTTTTCGACCACGTGATATTTTTTAGATTACGTGATATTTTAAGACCGCCTAAATTTTCGATTACGTGATATTTTGAGACCGCCTAAATTTTTGAAATTTCGATTTTTTGAAAATTTTGAAAAAACCCGCAAAAGTGTGACATCCGGCGCAAGTGAAGCGAAGCAAAGCGAAGCAAAGCGAAGCGAAGCGTCGCGCCGGATGTCACACTATATACTACTTAAAAGGAGAACTCGAATGCTTTACTCAAAAACATTTAATTTGATACTCATGATTTTATCAACTTAAGTTAGAAACGGGTGTGACCACCGCGAGCATCCAAACAGGCATCGATGCGTGAGGGCATGGATGAGCACAGTCGCTGGATGAATGCCAGGTCTAAGAGGTTCCACTGCTCGATCAGTCTGTCGGCCAACATCTTCAAAGACACTGGTGTGTGGTTGTACCTCTCCCTCACTCTGCGACCAAGTTCATCCCAGCAGTTCTCGATGGGGGAGAGGTCGGTAGAACGTGAGGGCCATTCCAAAGTTGGGATTCCACTGCTTGCTATCCTGTTAGAGACCACTGAAGCGCGATGGGGCCTTGCGTTGTCATCCTGAAAAATCAATTGATTCGATGTCACTGCTGGAACCACGACCGGTGTCACGATCTCGTCGGCATATCGCTGTCCTGTCAATGTTCCTTTCACTACGATTGCTGATGTTTTTCCATTGTGCCAGATACCGGCCCAAACCATGACACTACCGCCGCCGTACCGGTCGTGTTCTTTGACGCAACATGGAGCAAATCGTTCACTTGGCAAGCGATGAACACGAATCCGACCATCGTCGAAATCGAGAGTAAACCTCGATTCATCAGTCCAGAGCACACGTTCCCACTGACTGTCACTCCACGACTAATGACCTTGACACCACGTCACTCGTCTCCTTCGATGTTCCAGGCTCAACGGAATTCTCACAGCGGGTCGTCGAGACTGTATACCAGCTTCTCGCAATCTTCGATATGCAGTTCGAACGCTACAGGCAACGTTCCCAGCAACCTTCCAGTACACAATTAGCTTCGGGACGGACACAAATCTGTTTCTTTTAGAAGCTAAAACTAAGCGTGCATCTGTCCGCTTGGATGATACCCTTGGTCTTCCTGATCCGTTCATCTTTTCCACATTTCCTTCTGCTGTCCAACGACACCACCACCTCCATACAACGACCCTTGAAATTTTCAATTCTTTCGCAACAGTTGTAGAACTTTGCCCACAACGCATCATCCCAATTGCCATTCCTCTGGTAAAGTTATCGTGCGCCATTTCATAAGTCAAATCTGGTCAGCAGTAGGTGGTGATTCTGTTCAACTTCTAGCTGTTACTGTGATCAACATCAAATTTTGAAATTTGATGGTCCTATATCATTCCCCTTATCATTATGGAGTTTAATGGTGATACATAGAAAGCGAGATATCATCTCAAACCATAGAAAAAATGAAACAAACTTCTATTCAAGTCACACGGTGCGCCTGAATCAAGTTTTGGATTAAAAAAATATACCATGAGCGAAACCAATTTTTTCACGATCTATGACCTCTTGGGACAAAATAATCGCAAAAATAAAAATATTTCAATGTACAGATTTTTTACAAATGAGCTTTTTCAAAATGGCCGCCCTTTTTGCTATAAAATCGTCAAGTTGTACATTAGAATGACTTTTCTGACTTGTTAACTCACTCCAGCTGCTCAAATATCTCAAAAAATATTATCCAGCAAATGGCATAGCGTTTAGCTCGTAACGGAATATCTATTTTTCATTCATAAGTAGCATATTATCGACATGATGCTATTTTCATAAAAAGGAAAATATTTTTTTATTTTTTAATGAAACAAAAAGTCATTCAGTTATTAGCGTTCCATGAAGGCATTAGATCACATGTTGTCATTGAATTGATGGATTTAAAAGGAAAACCATGTCTTCAGCTAGCAATTATCAACTTAAATTTGACTGCAGGAACATTTATGAAAATAATTATAGTAGTATTTATCTCAACTGTAACTTAACTTCATACATGACTGTGACGGCGGTTTTTTGATATTCACCCTTGAAACTGTCGTTAATCAACTAATAAGGATATCTTGTTTGAATCATCAAATATTTCTGTGCATTATCAGTGTGTTACATGTCATTCACAATCAAAAATATCTGGCATGGAAGACACAGGTTTGCAATGTTTTTCCTATATCATGGTCAGTATTTGACCAGCGCCATCATGTGATAGCTCGCTTACTATGACTTATACTTGCATTCAGGCATGATTTGAATTTGAACTATGTGGCAGCGATATCTAACGAATTTGAAATTAGTCTCACATTAATGCTTGGAATGGCTTCCGCTGGTGATGATCTTGTCTGTGCCGAGAAAAATCATAATGAAAATCGCAAGAAAGTCTGCACGGTATGCTACCGTAAAGGAAGGCGGGGTATTTCTGAAAGTGACATGAAAAGCATCCAGGAGTTTGTTATTGACGGTTATACGACGGAAGATGCTAATTTTCCAGAGGCATTGTGCAATGGCTGCAATATGTTGCTTTCTAAGAAACGACGTGAATATGATGTGACTTTTCCGTTGATTTCTGACTACAACCCTAATCGACCCATAATACTTCGATCAACCACAATTTGCACCTTTCGTATTTGTTCGGTTGCTCGCGCCGATTTGCAGGAAGCCAATAAGATGAAGAAAAAAACTGGTCGTCCTCAACAACATTTCAGTGCCACATCCGAGACTCCACCTAGTTTTAAGGTATGTAGCCTTTGTTTTTCAAAATTATGTCCAGGATGTTCCCACTCGAGAGATTCTTGTCGATCAAAGCGTCAAAGAATTCACAATATTGATAAATTATTAGATTCCCCCACAAAAATCACTAAACAGCGGGTTGCATCGCGCATTATTGATGATGTAGGAACTTCACTGTCTACATTGAGTGGTAAGAATAAAAATATTTCATTGAAAAACCCTAACGATAGTCTCTAGCTTTCGGTTGATGATATATTTCATATTCAAGATGACTTGAATCTTAGTTTTCGACAACTGTTTAAAATGAGCAGAGATATTCGTTATGCTTCCCAATCTCGATTTGTTATTGAGCCAGGTCTTAAAGAGCGAATTGTTAATACTTCACACGAAATTGATGACTTATTCACCGTCGAAAAATTGGATTTCATTTCAATGGTCAAAGATGAGGTTGTCGACCGGCATTCAAAGTATGTAGTCTTCTGCAACGATGTAGATCAACTGATAAGTAGAATAAAATCAAAAAGGGGACTAAACAGTGACAATATGCTTATTCGAATCGGAATTGACGGAGGAGGCGGATTTTTAAAAATTGGACTGTCTGTCTTTTCAGTTAATGAACAAGACACTACTCCACATTCTTCACGCCGCGCCGTAATTTCGTGTCAGGTTTGACATCCCAGTTCAAAGACTCCGGGGTTAAGCGCACTTTTATTCTTGCTTTAGTACCCGACGTAATAAATAATTAATAAAATTATAATAATGTGAAGCTTCTTTTGGTGAAAACTGGTCTGCACACTGTGGCAGAATCCTTCGTTGTTGCATGTGACTTGAAACTTTGCAATATACTCCTTGGCCTTATGCCACATGGCAGCAAGCATCCGTGCAGCTGGTGTATTGCTGAGAAGGGAAAACTAGAGACTGAGGGTCCGCCGAGGACACTTTCATCATTAAATAACCAATTTTGGAAGTATTTTGAGACCAGTAAAGATAAACGTAGAGCCATGCAATTTTACAATATTATTCACCCCACAATCATCAAATTTACATCAGATCCTTCAACTCCCATCATTGAGCTGATTCCCCCTCCTGAACTTCATTTGCTTCTCGGACCAACTGCCACTCTTAATTCGGCTTTGGAAAAAGAGTGGGACCAGGCGCATCTTTGGCTTCGTGCTTGCAATGTCCAGAGAAGCCCAGTACATGGAGGTAGTTTTCTGGCAACAGTTCAAGACAACTCTTGCAGAATGTTGACCGACTTGAGAGCATCTGCCCAAGAGAATCAGTGATTCTGGAATACGTCAATGCGTTTCGTTGTTTCAACTAAGTCGTCAGTTCGTGTTATGGTCTAGTGTTAGACCCCGATTTCAAAATAAAAGTATTGGCTTTCAAGGATGCATGTAGCAAGCTATCGTTAAATATTACCTCTAAACTACATGCAATTTTTTTCCACATTCCAACTTTCTGTGAAATGACTGGACGAGGGCTGGGACATTATAGCGAACAAGTGATAGAATCATTGCATCACAGTTTCAATGATGTATGGAAAACCTTCAAAATTCAAGACCAGCATCCTCAATTTCAATCATCCTCAACATCGATCAGTCTGTGTATTCAATGCTAGACATTTTTGATTACGAATTAGTACACTACGATTTCATGATTCGAACAAGTTGTTACTTGATTAACGATCGTGTTTTTACTTTTCCTCATGTACATAGGCCAACATACTATTGATACATAGTACTTGAGGGGTGAATATCAAAAAACCGCCGTCACAGTCATGTATGAAGTTAAGTTACAGTTGAGATAAATACTACTATAATTATTTTCATAAATGTTCCTGCAGTCAAATTTAAGTTGATAATTGCTAGCTGAAGACATGGTTTTCCTTTTAAATCCATCAATTCAATGACAACATGTGATCTAATGCCTTCATGGAACGCTAATAACTGAATGACTTTTTGTTTCATTAAAAAATAAAAAAATATTTTCCTTTTTATGAAAATAGCATCATGTCGATAATATGCTACTTATGAATGAAAAATAGATATTCCGTTACGAGCTAAACGCTATGCCATTTGCTGGATAATATTTTTTGAGATATTTGAGCAGCTGGAGTGAGTTAACAAGTCAGAAAAGTCATTCTAATGTACAACTTGACGATTTTATAGCAAAAAGGGCGGCCATTTTGAAAAAGCTCATTTGTAAAAAATCTGTACATTGAAATATTTTTATTTTTGCGATTATTTTGTCCCAAGAGGTCATAGATCGTGAAAAAATTGGTTTCGCTCATGGTATATTTTTTTAATCCAAAACTTGATTCAGGCGCACCGTGGTCAATGATAGTTGGTTTCATTATTTATGTCAGTGAGTAAATTTCATTTTTTACGCTGACGATATGTTAACCACTCAAGCCCATACAAAATCATCATTTCTGACAGTGAATCTGCATGTGTTATTTCATTTCAATTGAATCAGTAGAAGTATGAGAGATAGGACAGGACCCCCCTCTGGTCTCAGAGGCTGTAGAAATTCCATCACAAAATTTTTGTAATTAGATGAAAAATGATTTCGAACATGTCCACGATGGTGTATAAAGAGTGAAAGTCATCTATTCATTGTTTGCATCATGCTCGTAGATGTGCAATGTGTTGGAAGATCGCAAAATGTGAATATTTTGATTTCGCACATGATCTCGCTTGACTGGTTGGCCTATTTGAACAACTCGACATAAATCGATGTCCGAAATGAAAGCTATCATTATATTCATAGTTGAGCACCAGAAACTGATTGATGACAAACTTTTCACAGCAGTAATGATAAGTTTGAGATCTCCACAGCTGTTTTTGGTTCTAGAAGTACAGCAATTTTGACTCATTTTAGGTCTATTTCTGATAGCTTTGGATAAATTTGAAGGAATGTACAAATGGAAAGGATTAGCTGCATGAATTAAATCAATTTCATCAAAATCAACTATATGAGGCTTTATGGTGACACAATATCGTAAAGCCGCCTCCTAGTACAAATTATGCTGTACTAAATGTGGTTGACTTACAAAAACACCATATTTTCGCACGTGTTTACTGAGAAGGCTGAAAGTCACTCAAGGGATTCGTTATACCGACCTGCTACACGCAAACATCATTGTTTTACTTAAAATCAACTTTCCTAATGTTTTAATATCGATTTAGGCAGGTAAACTAAGAATATGTTAAAGGGGTCCACTGGACCCCCCTCAGGTCTCAGAGGGTTTGAAAAAGTTCAGGTCTCTGAGGGTTAAATGCGCACTTCCAATCAGAAGTTAATAAAATGTACTAAAATGCGCCCTTAATGCTAAATTGCATCGACAAAAGTGAGAAAATTGAGACATTGGAAAAATACACTTTATCATAGGTTATGAATGTGAGCTTCCAGTCGGCTAAGTCCAGCGGGTAAGATTTAAAAATGCTCTCAAACTAAAAGTAAGACAAACGTCGGTCAGGCACCTACCAAATCAATTATTTTGAACACTGTAATCAAACCAGCTTTGAAAGTGTAGTCAGTTTCAAATTAAAATATTTCATTTAATTATAATTATTGTTAATTCACTTGACCGACTATTCATTGGCATCACAGTATTTAATGTTTGAAGTTCAACGAATTGACCATATAGCTAGTCATTGAGGTCACCCTGCTCAATTCAAGTTTGCTACTTTCTTCTGTCAGGTTGTCAAAGTGATGCAATGGGATATTCCTACAAGGGTGCGGTAAATACATCGGCATCGGGAAAGAAGTGTCTACCTTGGAATGAAGTCAAAAGTCTGCTTTTTGAAAACGTTGTGCGTGCTCACGGATTTCTGCGTCGCTATTATTCGAATTTTGCATTAATTTCATGGAATAGTAGTCAAATCGAGACAAGCGGTAAGTACAAATTGGTTAAGTACATAGAAGGCGGATTGCTAGATAATTATCTGACAATTGAGATAATTGATAAGATATCTGATAATTGAGCTGACAATTTGTTCACATAGCATCCAGGAAAGTATGATATTGCTAGCCGCTACTATAGTGCATCGTAACGCTGATGAAATGAACGAATGTATGTTGTCACCGAATGACATAATGTGTAAAAACAACCATATTTCCGCCCTTGGTTTCCTGCCGCATGCACGTCGATCGCATGAGGACACAGTTTTGCATTCTGCTGCATCCACAGTCATGAATCATCGCGAGATCAGGATTCTCAATTGTCGTCTTAATTGCTTATCTGTCCTTTTTAAACTAGGCCTAAACGCTGCCAAAAATGACCCAAATCATCTAAAGTTGCAAATTCAGCCAAGGAAGTCGCATAATTCAGCCTATCACCCAAAAATGACAAGCTCAAGCTTTTTACACCCTTACATCCTCTCAAAACAAAACCATCGCACTCCTCCAAAACAGTTCAAATCCCCTAAAAGTCAATCCTTTAGCGACTAACATGTAAAAGTACCTAAGATCCTTCTGCCCACTTGAACTTCCTGCATCATTCCTCACCTACACTGTAAACTTTGCAATACCAAAGGTACTCACGAAACCGATGTACAAAACGAGAATAACAAAATGTACGGAAACACTATAGTTCGTGTTCATACACTACGAAAGCGGCTAGCTTTCCTATTGGATTTCTTAATCATCCAACAGGAGAGCCAATCGCTTCCCTAGTGTATCAGCGTGAACAATGGTGCTTTCGAACATTTTGTTGTTCTCGTATTGTACATCAGCATCGTAATCAAAATCAGCCAGCTTTCGTACTCTATCTATCGTTTACAGTGTACACTGTCACCATCATTACCAACAATCAAGGACACTCACAAGTTCACTTTTTAGATGTCCTGCTCAATAGCGGTTGTAACCCAAGCAACCCGTGAAATTTGAATTTGGTGCAATTATATCAATGTCCGGTTCTTTACATTTTAATTTCATTATCTTCGGCAGCATAATTCCGAAGTACGAATGGATTGAAACTGCCAAATTAAGATCGCGCCCGAAACATGCAAAACACAGCACACTTTTTAATACAAAGATGACATCCTATTTGAAGAGCACTCTTTTGCGAAAACGGCTCTGAACATTGTCAAGAATGTTACATCGTAGAGACTCTACATCTAAGATGCCGACACACATGCAAAAAGAAATGCATAATACATACCTTCTTCAGAATCATCATTATTCATTCCTCCATCAGCAGAATATAACGTTGAAAATCACCAATTCATAAAATATCATAGCACTTCTCATCAAATATAATCGCATCAACTTTTTATGATTGTTTTTTATGATCTCCGTCTATCAAATATCCTTGCGTTTGAGCAATCTTTTTTGCGAAGTGATTTAGCCTCTTTTTTTCAGAAACGGACATTAATAAGAAGTGTCAATTATTTTATGACATTATCAATAGCGCCATGAACGTTATTCCTCGTGATAAAGTATTCCTTACCAATTCAGATGCTACATGGATGACGCTATACGTCAATATCTTGATCAATAAGAGGTGGGAGGCATTCCGGAGTCGCAATTGGAGCATGCATGGTACTCTAAAGGAGAAGGTGAGAAAAGAGATATTCAAAGAAAAGCAGAAGTACTTTGAAAAGAAGTCAACATCTGTCAAAGGCCTGTGGTCATTCATCAAGTTGGATTGCGGAAATTCCAACAACGATCTCGGAAACATTGTTGATGGCTCCATGTCAGCAATGGATGGTCTTAATAAGATGAATGACTTTTATTGTGACCAGATGAATCCACAATCGGTGCTTCCAGAATACGAAACTCTTAGTGATGATGGATGGATGTCAGAATTTGGGGCTGAAGACGTTTGGAATATCCTCTCGCACCTGAAAGTCAAATCAACTGGCAGCGATGGTGTTCCTACCATTTTGTATAAGAAAAGTGCATTGATACTAGCCGAACCGATATATGCAATATTGTTGCAATGCTTTGAACAGCGAAAACTTCCATCACACTGGAAATTAGCGGATGTTGTTCCGGTTGCAAAAGCATCGAAAGAATCCTCCATTGCAAACACTCGACCCATCAGTCTTCTCCCTATTCCGGCTAAGGTTGCCGAAAGGGTCATCGTCGATGATCAACTGGCTAATTTTAACAGGTGCTTGGGCGAATGCCAATATGGCATCAGGAGGCATTCCAGTACTACTCACGCAATTATCAGAGTTCATGACTACCTGACTTCTTTAGCAGATTACCCTATTTACGGAGCGGCAGTTTTTATTGGCTTTGACTTCACTAAGGCCTTTGACCGTGTGTCTCATGCTCTCATTATGTGCAAATTGTACAATCTTGGATTTCCAAGCGGGTTTCTTCGTTTAATGGCGAACTACCTATCCAATAGATATCAAAGAGTTCGTCTGAACAATAATAAAAGTGACATTAGACTCATCACAAGTGGCGTTCCGCAGGGATCACTAATAGGTCCGTATCTTTTCGGAATTTACATGGCTTCTTTAGTGCCTCTTCATGGTCCTACATGCCTTGTCAAGTATGTTGACGACGTGTGTATTGCAGCCGGCATCCGAAAGACCTGTCCTCAGAATGACGCATCATTAATTCTTTCTGAGATAAGGAATATATAGGAACGGGCAGAAACCTTTGAAATCTCCCTGAATTCATCAAAATCAACTGATCTTATTCATTACAGAGGAAGATTCCAAGAATGCTGTGATGTTCTACTGTCGATCCCGGGAGTACAACTATGTAAAAGCGTAAAGTTTCTTGGTGTTATAATGGGTGACTCTCTTGGCTGGAAACTTCATGTCGACTACATCGAGAAGAAGTGCGCTCAGAGATTGTATATTCTACGTCGCATGTGATCATTCACAAATCCTGAGCAATTTATCATGATTTATAACGTGCTTGTTCGTTCATTAATAGAGTATGCATCACCAGCATTCATCGGCTTATCTAAGGGAGATTCAAGCAGACTTCATTGAATTCAGAATCGTTGCTTGAAGATCAATGGTTGTCGAGAAGTTTCGGATCTTAACTCTCGGAGGTACTCAGCAGCTTTGAGGTTACTCGAACAGATTCGATCTTCTGACACATCTATTCGACAACTGCTTCCACATAAACTGTCCAGTGGCCGAATTTCGGTTCCATACTGTAGAACTTCAATGCGACGCAATTCCTTTTTCCCGACACAATGAGTATATTGAAGTCAGTGACCTTTTGTGACTAGTTAAAATTCTTTTGATTTGCATTGTTTGCATTTTTTATGCATTTTTAGTAAATACCTCGTTCTTTTTAACCATATCTGTAACCTGTGCGTAATCATATTTGCTGTATTTACTTTCTGATTCTCAATTTGGATCTCAATAAACATCTCTCTCTCTCAACTGTACTAAGAAACTAATGAACAACGATTTGAATTTAGAAGACTACTAAGGATATCTATTAAGGATATTGTCACTTTGTTAATTTGTTGCATCATAGTTTTATCATCATGCATTCAAATAATACATTCCAGCGCATAATTCACGAATTCTAGTTCCTTGAAAGAGTCAATGATGATAGTAGGCCTACGCGTAACGTACTAACACCAATATGAAGAGGATAAATGATCAAATTGCAATTGATTCTTCTCTTGCGAACATGCCTTTGATAATTTGGAACTGTGATATTTGACAGAACCGTGGAATTGTATTGAGATGTTCATAGACATGAGCATTGTGCAAGTATTCGTTGGAAACTCCTTTGGCATTGCACATGTATATGCTTGGGCCTCAGGGTTGGAACCTGCCGGTTTTGGCGGTCGGGGTCGGACCGGAGTGATCAAAACCGGCCGGCCGACAGCCAGAAGCAGATGGCCGTGGCGGCTGATGTCCAAACGGCCGGGGTTAGGCCGGTGCTTCGGTAACCAAGGGCGACCACACAGAAACAGTTAGATAATGAGTTGTTAGTGACAATGCAAATTTCAATGGGTGAGTGATACGCTATTGATTTGTTAGCCTAACAGTGTTTCTGGCAGCAGGTCAACATAGACCGTCAGACATCATTTAATTTCTTGATTTCTACGTAGCATGCATGTGACAGATCTGTCGGTGCTTGGACATGCAAGAGTTTCCGATGAATCGCAGAGATACTGATTCTGTCCAATTTGATCCTCAATCAGGTAGATATGTACCTAATTATCCGTACTTAGATAATATATTTTGTACGCGTATGAAAAGGATTGATCGGAAGTATGTGTGATAACTTGTTCAAGATATGGAATAATTTTGCGATCTTCCGAAATTCATCTAGGCTAGAAAATGCTATTCCAGAAACTAATTTGACAAATAGTAGGATTTCAAAACCTGCACGCAAATTAGAAATTAGTTTCGATGTGCTCTCACTGCTGCCAAGCCAACCATGACAGCTTCGTAGTGCACATTATAATGAACATACTTCAGAATCCGCGCACAAAAATAGCCTAAAAATATAGCAGTATACTGTAAACTGAACGATACCAAAGCTACTTAAAAAATGTACGAAAGCACTATTGTTCGTGTTCACAAACTACAAAAGCGATTGCATTTCCTATTGAATTATCTTTATCCTCCAATACGAAAGCCAATCACTTTCGTAAAGTATGAAGACGGACAATAGTGCTTTCGTACATTTTGTTATTCTGCTTTTCTACATCTGTCTCGTACTCTAATCTCGTACTCCTAATCAGCCAGCTTTCGTATTCTACAGCTTACAGTGTACACTGCAAATCGCTGGATGCGAAAATTGCATACAAACATATACCAAAATTACATACAATTTGAAACTAGCATCTGATACGAGATTCTCGCTTGCTTACAAAGATCTGGTATGTTTTTCATACGAAGCCTCACTTACTTTCGTATGTGATTGATATGTAGCGATACAAACTATTCTATCTGTGATTGGCTGCTTTACACTGAAATACGTGTTGTTGGTATGTTTTATATACGAGACCCGATGCAAATTCATCCTCATTCGTATACCTCTGGCATGAAGAGCTTTAAATACATTACAAACTACTGTCAAATAGCATTTTTCAGTAGTAATAGTCGTGAATATTTTATGATTGATAGAGTGATACTTAACTAGATAAGATATATTGTGATTTTTATCCTCCATGAGATTGTCGTCGTTGCTACTTGTCTAGCAGCATGAACAGGACGTTTGGTTAGCCCTACTCTGTGAACCAAGCTGATAAACATCAATTCATTCAAACGATATTTTTCGTGCAATCATGTTGATTTATATATCTCAAGCATAGCTATTTTTGCGTTGATGAATTACCATAGTGGCCAAAATATTAGCCCACCCACTGAAATATCATGTTTTTGGTTTCCGTCTCATTTGGAACTAAAACTCAAAAAATATCCATCACTATCATTTATTGAATTCGAAAACAATCTATTTCATAGAAACATGATGTAAGAAGATCACTAGAATCAATATTTGGTAGGATAACCTCTGTTATCAAGGACAGCTTGGATGCGCGATGGCATGGATCTTACCAATCGCCGACAGTATTCCGGAGATATTTCGGAGATCCAAACAGATTTCAAAATCCGAAGAAGATCACTTTCGGAAGAAGGACAATGAAGATTGACTTTTGACTTCATTACAGACCAGCAATTCTCGATGACATTGAGATCCGGGGAATTCGCCGGCCAGTTTTCCAGTAGCGCATGATTATCTTAGCGGAGAATGTCTGCAATTTGGCAAGATTTTGGACGACTCCGAAGTCTTGAACGATGCTCTTCAATGTACTGCATGCTCTAATGTATAGGTTAAGGTAGTCTGAGGTAACTGTGGCTCTTGGGGAAGATCTGGTGACAGTGGAGAACATTTCTATTGACAACTAGCAAAGACCGCACAATGGGATTCCTTCTGGGATCACGAGATCACTAACTTATGACTGTGTCTTGGGTGGGAATAATTTGGTCCTCTTATTTGACGTCACGATTGGTTCCTGGCCCCTACGAGCTAGTTAG
This sequence comes from Prostheceraeus crozeri, assembly GCA_907163375.1. NCBI lineage: Eukaryota > Metazoa > Platyhelminthes > Polycladida > Euryleptidae > Prostheceraeus > Prostheceraeus crozeri. The sequence goes on from CAJQUW010004989.1 coordinate 605,078, forward strand.
TGCCTATGACTGGGGGCACCCGTGTAACTGCCAATGTGTTCCTGAGACGTCAGAGTCAGCTCATCGCTAGATAATGTGGAGGATAAGGAGAGCCAGAAAAAAGGTAGGGGTGATGCTTGTAGGATATTCTAAAAGACCTTCAGCGCTTATTTGCGGTGGTGGTAAACAGTAGTACATAAATTCTTCTTGTTCTTTTTAATGCAGCAACTAATTATCGCTCCTCTCATTTTCCTTTATGGTGCAGGTGTAAAGGGCCAGAAAACTAGTACGACTTCACATTTCAATCTTCATGGAAATATGATTCCTCACAATACAGGAGAATTCGGAAATCAGTGTCGCAATGACGGCAATTGGATTATCAAAGCTTCGGATCCCGTTTGTGTAGTGTTTGATGAAAAGAATGAAGACCTAACCCTCGACATCTGCATTGTTCCCTACTGCAGTAAGCAGCGTAAGTACAATGTATTTTTCTATTTCATCATTGAATACCAGGTATGATCTTCGGGAGGCATTATCGGAGGATCGGTCCGTAGGTTGGTCATCAACAAATTGAATAACACGATGAAATCGACACGAAGTCAACAGTCAATTGCATCGATAGCGAAGTGGCTACCTTCTTGGGCAGCTGACATTGAAATCGTTGGTTTGAGTTCAATCAAATTCAGTTTTCAGATGATACTTATTTGGTCGCTAAAATTCGAGTATGATGAATGATATTGAAGTTTTCGATGCCAAAGCAATGATTGATATTTTGAATAACAATAGAATTAAATGAAATAAAAGACAAATTAAATTGTCCTAATAACCTTCGAACCAGGCACAGAAATTGACAACAATAAGATCTCTAGAATTGGAAGTTAGGTTTCATGCAATACAATAGTTGCACATAAATTGCATGCATTTAAACGTAGATACGCCAGTTAACGTCTTTTTCATTGGGTTAGAATCAGTCACATGCGTAAATCTAAGCTTCATACCCCAATTTAGTTCCCTGGATTTGCCGCGACCTTGAGTCAATTTGCATGGTACGTAATACATATGGATGGACAAGCTACCCACACCAAAATATCAGGAAAAGTGAAACTTTCAGGAAAATTAATGTTTTTTTATTTTTTAGTCCAAAGACGAAAATACAAGCCAAATACCAACGACGAGATGCTAGCCATATATTATTAATTAGGATGCACAAAACTGAAGAAAGTTGAATTTGCAGATTACAATGCATGGAGATGCAAACTCCTAGGTATGCAAGTAGTCAAGGAGTTAGGGAGGAACCATGTGACTTCAAAAAGAAGGACATCGGCTCTCAATCTCCAACTCGGACCACATGGCGGGGCCAAATCGACCAAATCGAATGAACTATTAGGCAGTACTCTCCATTGCCTGAAGAAGCGTAGCTGAATAATAAAGTGATTCCATCATTACCAAAGGCAAGATGGAATTTCATGGGACTAGTCCGGCAGCCAGAACGAGTTTCTGCAGGGAACGAGGCCGAAAATGAGATTTTCACAGAATGAGGTACACCCTATGCCTACAACGAATCGGCACGTCTGCCGAGTTCTAGTGAGTTCCTCTTCTTGCCAGACAGAATCGAAGAAAAACACATGTAAATCCAATGGGACGCAGATTGTAGTTTTTTGACTAAAATGAAATTTTCTATGTTTTCTCTGATTAAACAAAAAGCAATAAGCCCAGAGTCATAATTTTTAGCATGGAATGTCTTTAGGTAATTTCCTATCATTTTCATGCACCCCTGTCTATATAGCTAAACGCATTTAGATTTGGCGATCCTCTGAATGTCGGCAAACACAAACATTTTGAACTATTTTATCCACATTCAACCACATTCTCGCATATAACGCTGATTAGATGCATGAGAAAAGCACATGTGCATCATAGGAAATGACCTGAAAACATTCCATGCCAAAAATCATGACTCCAGATTAAGTACTTTTCGTTTAATCAGAGAAAACTTAGAAAATTTCATTTTAGCCAAAAGTTACGATCTGCGTTCCATGGGATTTGCATGTGTTTTTCTTTGATCTTGTCTGACAAGAAGAGGAATTCACTAGAACTCGGCAGACGTGAGAATTCGATGTGGGCATGGGGTGTACATCATTCTGTGAAAGTCTCTCTTTCGGCCTCGTTCCCTGCAGAAACTCGTTCTGGCTGCCGGACTAGACTTCTTTCTTTAGAATTGTTGATGAGACTACATGTAATTTGACAACCTCGAGAGATCGAAGTATCCATGGATGCTGTGAAACCTTCCGCAAAATCCTTGTTTACTATGCAAATGTGAGTATCCCACACAGCTTCAAAAAGCACCGTGTCCCAAGCTGGCATGCAATCTGTTCCCAACTTAACAGTGAAACACGCGACGACCACACAGAAGAACGATAAGAAATGTCAAACAAGCAGTTGAAGCACCTAGATAAAGTGCGAAAGGAAAAATGGATGCAAACGATAGAGATAATAGATATCAAGCTTTCGAATAGGACAACCTGGAAAGCCTTGACCAGATTCACCTGATCAGTGAAAACCGGCCCTACCTGCCTCTCCAAGCAACCAAATGAATTGCCTCCAGCCTCCTACTGAATGGAAAGTTGAATAATCTTGGTGATAGGTTTACACAAGTCGATTCTGAACAAAAAAGCAGCACGGAACAAATCTGACACTGCCGACGACCAGTGCAAAGACATCACATCAGTTGGAGTGAAAAAATCATTGAATACTCTGAAACACAGGAAAACACCAGATTCTGACCGCAATCACCCAGAGCTCCATGCAAAGTCCATCGCAACTCTGTTCGATGGTTAGCGGTTTTTCTCTACAAGAGTAAGCATGCAGCGAATACCTGCAACGCAAATTATTAATACGAAATATCTAAATGCTCAACCATATTTTGATAAATTCAAGAAATGCTAAACACATCTCTTCTGCTCATTTATTGAAATTTATTGTCACAGTGGATGGACCTCAATATGTCCTCATCTTCATTATGAAGTATTATCTTTGAAGCGCTATCATATCGTTGCGTCTGACAAAATATCAGATGTCTGAACACAACCTCACTATAAGAAGCATGGTTCTATAGTGAAGTAAAATATCATCTTCTGACATGCAGGTCTAGTCAGAAACGCAGACATGTTTTCTTACAGCACTAACTTGAGTTATTGTCGCCTCATGTTTCGGTGGTCGGACGATGCATCATGACGATTCCGATGTGAGCGGATAGCACATGTAGCGTCTCTCACAAGACTACTCATGTCATCGGCATTCGCTGTACATGTCTCTGAGACACATACACTGTAAATCGCTCGCTACCAATCACACACGAATGATGCACACCAAAATATCTTTTTGTGTCGATTTGTATGCTTTTCGCATGCTATTTCAACTGTGGTATGATTTACATACTAGAGTTATACCAGCACATTGATAAAGGAAAGCATGAATGATGTATATATTTCTCTCATTGTTAGATTGGATTTCTCTTCATAAACCAACGACATCTAATAATACGTCCAATCTGAAATGCAGCTATTGATCTTTCCATCCATCTTTGCATCTATGAATCAAATAAGTGGCAATGTGATGCTATCAACAATTCTTCATCCGATTGTCATCTGAATTCTCAATGATCGGTTTCAATTCAACCTCATTTCAAGTTTAGCTATGTTGATGTCATGTGGTTGATATTTGCGGTTGTTCTCAGAATGTTAGTCCGGCAGCCACAACGAGTTTCTGCAGGGAACGAGGCCGAAAATGAGACTTTCACAGAATGATTTACACTCCATGCCTACTGCGAATCAGTGCGTCTGCCGATTTCTAGTGAGTTCCTCTTCTTGTCAGACAGGGTCAAAGAAAAACACATGTAAATACAATGGGACGCAGATTACAGTTTTTGGTTAAAATGAAATTTCCTAAGTTTCCTCTGATTAAACGAAAAGTACTAAGGCTGCAGTCATAATGTTTGACATGGAATGTCTTCAGGTCATTTCCTATGATGTGCATGCGATATTATCATGCCTCTGATCGGCAATGTATGTGAGAATGTGGTTGAATGTGGATAAAGTTGCTCAAAATGTTTGTGTTTGCCGACATTCAGAGGCCCGCCAAATCGAAGTGTGTTTAGCTTTATAGACAGGGGTGCATGAACATGAAAGAAAGTGACCTGAAGACATTGCATGCCAAAAATTAGTACTATGGGCTTAGTACTTTTCGTTTAATCAGAGGAAACTTAGGAAATTTCATTTTAGCCAAAAACTGCAATCTGCGTCCCATTGGATTTACACGTGTTTTTCTTCGATTCTGTCTGACAAGAAGAGGAACTCACTAGAAATCGGCAGACGCACTGATTCGCAGTAGGCATAGGCTGTACATCATTCTGTGAAAGTCTCATTTTCGGCCTCGTTCCCTGCAGAAACTCGTTTTGGCTGCCGGTCTATGTGGTGGATTCCTCTCTGCCCGAGAAAAATATGAATGTTTACTTTTGAAATTGTCACAGAATAGATGTACATTGACTTTGGCAATTTTCAATGCCAGGATTTGTGAGGTTTGGATTGGAATATTTCATAGTATATTTCAAATTTAGACTTTGCCTTCTTGTAATTTTCATTATTTATTTTCATGACGATTCAACAGCCTTAATGACTTTAAAAGTTTTAAGTTTTTCATGCTATAAATTCGAGCAAATTTTTGAAATACCTTTCTCTGTTACTTCGAAAATCTGGTTGTGATTTGTCATGACACACATGACAATTTACGAAGCACACATTACGAATTATTTGATGTCCTTTGACTGGTTATAGACCTACTTACATCACAAATGTGACAGTCTCGAAAATGGTGTTTCCTATCGACGGATGCATGCATAATATACAGATAGGCATTCCAAAATAAAAAGGTTGCAACGGGAGATTGTGTGATAAATTAATGAGTGGCTACTCAACAGCCTAGTGAGCTGTACCGACGCGCTCTGATATCTTGATTGTATATATGATTATGTATATAATATCATTCAAATAACTGATAATACAAGATTGACAAAATCTCAGAGGTGCTGGCAACAACGAAAAGCAAACTGCATATTTTTGACCATTCCAGAAAAAAACCGAAAATCTTTTCAGCATGTAAAAGATATCGAGGAAATTCACACTGTTGCCCAATTTTCATCAAACAATTCTGGCGTGTTGGTATTGAAATTCTGCATCACGTTCAATATTACTTCGGGAGGACTACTGGTCAAAACTGCCCACTTAACAAAGTGGCATGTATATCAAGATGGCCTATGAAACTTCAGGATTCTCTTGGTACAATGTCTACAAGAATTGAATTACAACTTCCGAATTTTGCATTCAAAATGTGCTGATTCAAGGCATTTTGTCAATAAAGATCACGCAAAAGTTTATAGCACTTGCTACTGTTTTGCAAGTAGTGTGATAATGACATCTAAGAGTTAAACTTACGATACTTGGAATACTGAATTCGATTTTAGTGCACGCATGTCTAAGGCATTTCATAAATAATCATTAGGTATTCAACCAACAACAATTACATCTTATGTCATTTTGAAATTAAGCATATTATCAATCCGAAATAAAAGCACATCATAATTCATGAAAACAAATATAGTTATGTGTGAGATATATAAGTCAACATGGCTTCACAAACAATATCGTTGAATGAAATTATGCTTATCAACTGAATCATGAAGTGAGGGTAAATAATAGTCGTGTTTATGTTACTAGGCAAGTAGCAAGGACGACATAAATCATTACCCAATAGTTCTTATGTAGCTGATGTACTCTAAAATACCACGCTATCCATAAGAATGCACATGCTTGGTGTTACTGACAGAAGCTATTTGAAAGTAGTATGTAATACATACAATTTTTCTGGTGGGTGACTTAAAACTCTACATACGAAAGCTATACAAATGAGGACCAATTTGCATTGGGCGGCGTAAATAAAGCATACCAACAACTCGCATTTCATCGTAAAGCAGCCTATCGCAGACAGAGTAGTTCGTATCGCTACATCTCAATCACATACGGAAGTAAGCCCGCTTTCATTTGAAAACATACCTGATCTCTGTAAACATACGAGAATCTCATATCAAATGCTAGCTTCAAATTGTATGTAAATTTGCTATATGTTAGTGCGTAACTTTCGTATCCAGCAATTTACAATGCAGTTGTACACTTTTAACACACGTGGAGCAATGCCGCTATTAGTGAGTAGTATGTAGTGGTTCCTGAAGATCTTTTATGCGTGTGATACAGAGCTGATCATAAAAAAAGGAGCACCTAAATTTCGCTGAAATTCAATCGATTCCCATGCCTTCCAATCCCGTCGCACATCAACGTGTCATACATCATTCGAGAGCTTGAATTCTCTGCTTTAAAATGAGCTATGACAGACTTGTATCCGTTATTGTATTTCCTGACCAGTGCTCAAAATGCTACATCTGAGTGTGATAATGAATCAGGCACGGAAAGAACGAGTATTTTCTGAGCTCTCTTTGACATACTGTTCATCAAAATCGGTGAGCTTATAAAAAATTGGTTACATCGTGAAGTTATCACAAAATTATGACGCTTTTGGTTGAAAATGTTGTGATCTCACTTTTCATCAAAATTTTCATGTTTGGTATCCTCTGAATCCTTGCGATGTGAAGAGTGCTAACATGTAAGTTTTGCTTATATAAGTTCAATAGTTCTTTTTCAAACTTCTAAAATGTTTTTTCTCATTTCCGCAAAAGTACACAAACAATCGGCTGCTGCTATGAGAGAACAAATTGTCACAAATTGTCTCACAAGAAAATCTCTCCTCCGTTCACCTTACATGCTGTTTGTGTACTTTTGCTGAGACTTTTGAACTTATATGAACATAACTTGCATATTTGTACTGTTCATCACATCGCAAGGATTCCGAAGATGCCAAACATAAACACCTTTGACGAGAAAGTGAGAATATAACATTTTCAACCAAAAAGGTCATGACGGTTTTATGACCTGTATGTCAAAAGAGAGCTCAGAAAATACTCGTTCTCCCCGTGCCTGATTCATTATCATGCTCACACGTTTTCTTATTGAAAAATTCAGCGATCTTCATATTACAAGCACTGGTCAGCAAATACAATGACGGATACAAGTCTATCATAGCTCATTTTAAAGCCAAGAATGCAAGCTCTTGAATGATATGTGGCACGTTGATGTGCGACACGATTGGAAGGCATGAAAATCGATTGAATTCCAGCGGAATTGAGGTGATCCGTTTTCATGATCAGCTCTGTAGTGGCGACGAAACAACCGCCAGTCTCATCGATCACATCATCAGAGAATCTTAGACATCTTCATCAACAGTAATTTTTCAGGTAAGACAGCTGGGCTACTTATGATGCTTTTACACTACAATCTGAAGCTGGGATCAACTCTAGAGTTTGTGCAACGGATTGTGTGTACAACGGTGCAATAGTGGATCCAACAACTGCAGTAAAATCAAAAATTTGAGCTCCTGCCTCCTCCGTTTCCGTAGACATCTAAAGGAGGTCCCCGAACTTGTGTTGTGTATCAGCCTGACCTTCCTACACAGCAAGAAAACAGCAGTTATTTTCTATGAATAGCCGCACATCGTCTCATAAATTGATTGGAGACGCAAATGGGCCTATGCGTAGCGCATAATTGGAATGAACCATTTATGAGGCACCAACGTGCAAATTTGAACAATTTCTCGCCTAATTATATAAAGATCCTCTTGCACATTCAACAATAGCAAGTATATAGACCATAAGTTCAGAAAATTTACAGTTATATTTCTTTCAGGTGGACTATTCATTGACAGGCGAATGATTTCTATGAAGACACCAATTTCAATGTTTTCTTGTGCTGGAGACAATGATCATTATGCTATGATATTCAACGCGGGACCAAATAGACATTTACATTTCGGTAGTGAAAAAACTACTGGTTGTCATGGTGAAATCAAAAATTCTGTAATCCTCAATTTTGTGATTAATGGCATTGTTGTAATAATTAATTTGTATTGTATAGTAGTCATTTCATATAGAAGATTATACAAGTCTCGAAATTTTGCGTCCATCTTGTACCTGAGTTTTGCATTTGTTGCTTATGTTTGTGGATATAGCTATCTTATATTTTATCGTTATTTCATCAAGCTTTCTCGAATATCTTGTATTCTTAGTTATCAAGTATTTTCTATCGGAGCTCATGTGTACGTCGGTGCGCTACTCACTTTAAGCATGAACTGTGTTGGAGCAGTCTTCAAGCCGCTTACCTATCGTTTTATAATCACTATGAAACGAGTTTTGTATTCCAATATTGTTTACGTACTTTCTTTGATAATTGTGTATCTGATCTATCCGTTAATTGCTTACGGAAATGTTATGGATGGAGTTTTACCTTACCACTGCACCCTGCAAGCTGCAATTGATGATCAGCACAATATCGCTATGGCGGCATTTACCTTGATTCTAATTTTCCTAATAGGGATTGCAAATGTTATCACTACAATTGGTGTTGTCAAAGTGATATTATTCAGTAATAGCCTTAGAGCAAAAGAAAAATCCGTAATGAAGGGAACTATAAAATTGTGCATCAAGCAGGGATTGATCGTCATCGCTAACATTCTCTGCAACATGCCGCTGGTGTTGTCATCCATGAGACTCATTAATTGGGGAGCGGAAAATTGTATTTTATTGGCTATGAGTGTTGGATTTTGGAATGTGCTGCTCCTGTCTTTATGCGACAAAAGAATCTTTATGGCATTGTCCTGTCGTTGACTGATACATCTCGTAATTTGCTGTGTGTTGGCCTAAACTGTATGTATGTGAGTCATTCCACAGTTGCGGTCGTTTCACTCTGAGTAGCTAGCTACTTTTCAACAAAAATTGTCATATTAGAGACGTAATTCTTCTCGAAATCTGACTACACCTAAGATAGTGTCATGCACAGATAGATATCGCTCCACAATGGTTTACATACAATTTCGTGCATTTTTCCATCTGTAGCACTAAATGTACCCGACAGCGGTCGTTTTAAAACACGCTTTTCAATTACTTGTGCTCAAAGAAATTTTTCATAGGAACTGCTACACATGAAGCTATGAAATCTTCACAGTATACTTTTTATTCACTTCACTTGCTATCTCCAGCAAAGAACAATTAAACAAATAGCAGAAGTCTCTGGAATTCATAGGCGGACAGAATCGCACTCTCTTTCATGACATTGATTCTAATTAAATGTCTTTAGTAAGTAGGACACACCGTCATACTCTGCTGTATGATTGAGCTTCAGTTGTTTCAATTTTATCATAATTGCTTCTCCAATGCTGATTTCATAATGTGTTTCCTTTGTATTTGATGCGAAATTGATTAGTTGTGTCCTGCGTACAGTAGTTACAGTTATTTATGTGTTCTTTTGTTGCTGTGTTGGTTCTTTTATGTTCATCAATCCTCTGGTGAAGTCTTCGTTTTGTTTTGCCAATGTATGTTTGGCTACCTGGATCACCCGGGCATGAGAATTCATATACAACGCAAGACTTCAACAGAGGATTCGATTTACTCTTTAAAGAAAATATGATTTTACCTTATCAAAACTACTCAGCATCAATACCATATCTATGATAAATTTTAACAGTCAGATAGCAAGTGAAACCAAGCGCTCTTACTACTCTAACGTCATTTTCATTCACTCTTGCACCAACTCATAGGTAATTAAGTTATTATATTTAGTATGTAGATCTCAAAATGCTTCAAATTGCTTCTTGAATGCATGGCGAAATTTTGAAACTGAAAAAACATATTATGACGAGCAGCCAATTTACGAATTGCTATGATTGCACTTTATTGCTTGCGCATGGAAAGTAGACAGAAATTCTATTCAAATATAATTTAGGCAATAATCAGATGATTCTCTTATTATTGGTACATGTAATATTCACTAAGTCAGTGATTAATATAACTGAAAAGCAACTTGGGCTTTCTCATCTTCAGGCACTATAATTCCTGCAGATAGATTGGGGAAACAGGGAGGTCTCTTAGGGAGAGGATAACTGGATATCGCTTTGACATCAAACATAATGATGAAGGCAAAGTATTGTCATTTTATTGTGTAGAACATGGTCATCAACAACATAACGCTAAAGTTTCTATATTGGATGAGATCAAAGGAAATGAAATTGAACGAAATAACAAATAAGACAGTAAATAACGAAATGACAAGAAATAACAATATATAGCAAATCAGAAGATCTTATTGATATCCTATTTATGCTGTATATATTTGAAATGTCGATGCTTCCACTTTTCGCCGCTTCCGAAGACAGAGGAAAAGAATTCTGCGTGCATGTACCGGTAACGATGCATAAATAAGCTGCTGGAGGAGCATCGTTTTGATCCCTCGAGTAGCTGCACCCTTCTCATTGCAATTTAATTCAATGCAAGAATACCAAACGAAGGAATTATCGATGAAAAGTCCCAGGCGATTGATTTTGGAAGCTACTTGCTGTCAGTTCAGTTCCTCAGATCTCAGCTCAAGTAACACACCTGTTTGTCCTGTTGCTTGAACTCATCATGTTGCACGGTGTGCTAGGAGCGACGGTTTCATTTTGAAAATTTCCAATTGTATTTCTCAACAGTTTCTGATTTATTTTTGTACGAAAATTTCGAAAATCATGGGGTTCAAAAATCGCGCGACTAGCTTTTTCAAGAAAATTACGAAAATTCAAAATGGCGGACGGAAAAACTGAAACCATTCTGGGAGTAGATTAAAAAAATTCCCATCTATTTCGGAAACAGTTTCTTATGTAGTTTGACCCGCTCTTTTCAAATATAATTGCTAGAAAATCATGCGACTAGCCCTTTTCAGGAAGATGACGGAAATTCAAAATGTGGGCACATAGAGTAGGGATATACGAGTATATAGGTAGAGTGTCGACTCAAAAAAGTATCTGTAGGCCTATACAGTGAAAATTTTTATATCAAAAGATTTAGTTTTTTCCGGAGATTTGTCTACGGTCCCGTGGTCCAAAAAACTATTTGAGCACTTTTGAAAATAGTCAAAATTTGTCAATTTATATACTACCGAGATGACTCTCCTATATAAGTAGTATGAAACATGTTGGATAGCAAAAGGAATGAATATTTGCTAATAAGCATCCCAACTGGGTGGAAATCAAGCTGATCATCAAGGGAATTTCATGAATTGTATTATAATGAAAGTCTTCATGAAAAAGTCGCGATATCATTCGTGCTTTCTTGGCTGAAACTTCAAGTTTTTAACCGATGTAATTTTATGACTCGATTCATGTTTAATTTCTTGAATCTGAATAGTGATGTGGAACCATTTACATCTTTCAAAGTTAAATGAACATTGTCTTTGATTATGTGATTTTGCTGTGCCAGTGGCAGGTTGCCTGTGATATGATCACGCTTAAGAAAATACTCTTGAGGTTGAGCATGAAGGTAATAGGAACCCATCGAATTCCTAATTTAACAAACATTAAATCTCCAAGGCATTCATGAGAATCTGTGAAATACCATCATTCCTTCTGCATTACAATCATGATCATTCACTTCCGTTGAAGTTTCTGCAAAAGTGCAAAAATTTGCATATCTCACATTTTGAAGCAATTCCGACTGTATCCCCTTGAGTTCATTTAATAAAATCGAAAGTGTACATGTATACACATTGGTGATTTAATAAATGCGGAGTTACCACTCTACCTAATATATTTACTCTATGAGTAGAGGCATGAAACCGAAACAGCAGTGTAGCGCTCGACTAATATGTATTATGCATCAACAACAAGCCTTGGAGGTCCTTACAGTTTCTCAAAATTTCTTGGAAGCGTCATCTTTGCTTGTGTACAAGCAAAAATATGTGAATCAGCGGTCTGCATCAGACCTCCAAGACTTGTTGTTGATGCATAATACATATTAGCCACACGTTTAGACCGTTCCTTCGGTCCTGTTTCACGCCAACTGACATATTAAGCCAGCCCTGAGCGCATTTGACATAAGAGATAAAATCTTCAGATAAGCGTGACCAACGGTGCACGTGCAGTAGATATTAAGATAGAAATCTAAACATAAAGCCATTTACTGCTTGATGCTGACTGAAACAGCAGTAGTATGAATAAATGTCTCGAAATGCCACAGAATGTGAATCACTATTTCAATAGCAAATGTCTCCAAGTGTCTCCAGTTGACGTGAACAGGACCAACGTAACGGTCGAAATGTAGCAGGTGACCAAATAGACAACATCGTCGAACTGTGTTTTCCCTCCGCCAACTGAGATGATGCAAAAAGAGAAGCCACGTATTCCATCTTTAAGGATCAAGGTCAATGTTGCTAAATCTCAAGAAGAATCAAGTCACTGAAGCAGCAGCATCTGTATATTCTTGGGGCGATTTATTGTAAGTTATTTTATCAAAATATTGCTTATAAAGAAGAATGGCAATAGCCGTGTATCTTTACAAAGTACAGGGACAAAGTGCCGATAGCTTCTGCTGTCAGCCACTGAAATAGTTCAGCATCAAAAACAAGTTTCTGCAGCGAACGAGGCTGAAAAAAGAGACTTGTACAGGATGATGTACACGCTATGCCAACTACGAATCTGCGCGTCTGCCGAGTTCTTCCCGGTTCCTGCCTTTGTCAGACAGAATGAAAGAAAATCATATGGTAATCCAATGTGACGCAGATTGAAGCTTTTGGTTAAAATAAAGTTTTCTATTTGTTCGCTTATTCAGTCAAATACTGATTGATTGACATCTTACCTTCCTTGAGCTGCACTGGAAACATCCTCTTCAACGAAATCAAGAAAAGGTGGTCTGGCGTTGGCGAAGAGTGGACCAAGAGATGCCAAGTGGAACGTGACGGGATTCACGGTGGCACATTTTGTGGAAATGACGCTATACCGGTACTCTTCTATCGAACTTGGACATTCTGCAAGCGCTTTGTCCTTCAGAGTGCTTACCTTTTTTGAAGGTTCTCCGCATTTTTCGAATGGCTGTGAGTGCATGCTTTAGCAATCAAATAGATCTCAAGCACTGTGATGAAATATCGAATTTCAAACAAGCTTACATGGATCTACCAGTGCGCATCACTCCCAAGATTCATGTGTTCATGCTTCATGTTCCACAGTTTTGTCGCCGGAAGCGCACAGGATTGAGCAAGTGGAGTGAACAGCAAATGAATCAGTTCACAGCGATTTCAACAAAACATGGTGCAAATACAAAGTTCCCATCAGCCACACGAACTATTCTGAGCGACTTCTGCGGAGTGCCTTAGAATACAATGCTAGACATTTGTAATAACAAGTTGGTAGAATTTAGCCGTAAATGGCTCCATGTTTGCCCATCCTAAGCACCAATTCTTCCCATTATATCATAACAGTTTCGGATTTTGTAGTGTTCTTTGATTTTTCCACTTTTACATTCATGAGTTAATGATTATGGTGCTAGATTCCTAAGTAGCTTTGAGTACATAATTCTGTATGTTCCGAGTTATTGCAGATGGTGTTTGCTCAATTAATATGACATGTTTTATGCAGATAACAGATTCTCTTTTTTGAAATATTGAATTGAAAGCGGTTGAAGGAGCGTTTATTTTTGACTAAGTTATTTGTCTTTATTACGGTTATTTGTTATAATTTCTCACAATAACAAGCACGGCAGCCACAATTATTTAGAAATACGTCTTAAAGTTCCACCATGCATTGTAGGAGACAAGGTTTACAGGAAAGTTTCATGTCAGACAATTTCTACTTCGGTAAAATTAAATCCGCATGCCATTTTTCCTATTTTTTCGGCGACCATTCTGAAAAAATGCTATCATTTGAAAGCGGTTCCCACGATTTTTTTTTGAAAAACGTCTAAGAGTACTTAGATGAGTTGTTGGAGGGTACCCGTGAAAGAATTTTAAGTGGTGGTGAACATTCGAGTAAATCTTTGTTCAGCCATGGCGTGAACCGGAGCAAATCTCACCCCGATAACATCAGCCACAACCCGGCTAACAATGCTACGTAGCACCTATTAGCAGATGGTAGCATTGGTTGCAGTAGGTAGTGTGTCTGTGCTACGCAACTGCAACGTAGCAGCTACGTAGCATTTTCTTCGGTAGCGAAGGCAAGGTAGCGGAACGTAGCAGCTACGTTGATAATTTTCGGTAGCAAATGCAAGGTATAGCGAGACGTAGCAGCTACGTTGCAATTTGTTCGGTAGCTAATGGAAAGTAGCGAAACGGGGCAGCTACGTAGCAGGTCTAATCTGTCCTAATTGGCATCACAAGATGCCAATATTGCGTCACAAATGCTCCTGGGATGTCTTTCTCCTTAGCGGGATGTCCCGGTTGACTTTCGCCCGGTGAAAAGCGATACGATAGTGTCATTATCTACCAAATCGGGAGAGTTTACCATCTCATCACATGTGCCATGATGCAACTGAAATAGCCTATACACTACTTAAAACGTTACGTAACATCACATAAAATTGTCAGACTCATGAGGTCCCGAAATAATCCACTGAAAAATGCTACGTGGATTTCACATCGAATCCACTTGACATTCTGAAATTCACGTGGAATTTTTTTTTCGTCCAAAATTGATATTGCAGGATTTTCGTCTTTATTTTAGTAGCGAAGCAGTTTCAATTTGTTCGAAATCATGACGGATGCCGTGGAATTATCCACGTGGATAATTCTATGTGGATTCCAGGTGCCATCCCGGCCGTGTCGAAATATCCTTGTGGTAAATGTAAATTCCATGGCGCATTCGTGTGGAAATATGTCCACGTGAAAAGAAGCAAAAAATTCTACGTGGATTCCCCGTGGTATTCATGTAGGAATGTCAACGTGGAAAATTTGCTGATTATTATATGTAGATTCGAAGTGTCATTTCTATAATTCATAGGGGAATTCTTTAACACATACAATTTCTTTTTCACATACAATTTTCTATAACACATAGGGGAAAGCGGAAAATTCAATGTAATTCCACGTCATAGTCGGTTCGTCCACTTCGTCGAGCAATCATACAATTAAGCTTGTACAATTGATTCAAAGCTACTCAAAGGATTATACATATTTGATTCTATACTGTTTTCCAAGTAATTTGATGTAACTTAAAAATTTAAATTTTTCCTGATTGAATTGCGAATGCATTTCTCAAAAGGCTTTTGTGTTTCTATATTTGAAATTAATCTTTATTTTACGCTATTTTTGGATCCGATCTCCATCAACTTGCGATCAGATAAAAAAGGATTATTCAGCATTCCTATCCTCATTTCCTATTTCCTCCATTTCTGATTATCCTCTTCCCCCTTCCTCCCTCCCTCCCTCCCTCTCTCTCTCTCTCTCTCTCTCTCTCTCTCTCTCTCTCTCTCTCTCTCTCTCTCTCTCTCTCTCTCTCTCTCTCTCTCTCTCTCGCATTAGATCATGTACGTGTATGCACGCGCATATTCGTGAGGCATCATAAATATTGAATGGTCTATGTCTATTTCCCACGACAATATTTTTACATAGGTAACCAATTGCTATTGTCACTTAAATCTCCCAATAATGAAATTCGCATTTCACAAGTATTAAGTCTTAGGATTAAATCGTCTTTTAAATGCTCGAAACTTATGCAACTCTGAGTTTTCTATTGGTTTCATCAAGTGATGAGAACCAAAAGTTTACGTTTAGTAGTATAAGCTATACTCTGCAGCCAAAATTTGCGAAAGCGATGTGATTTTGAAAGCTTTTACACAGCCAAGTTCTGTTGTGCAATTTCACCACCGCCCTTCTTGCTTTCGTAGACAGCTATTTAATCCCTATCCCAATTTCGGCAGCTCGCACGTCTTTGTTCGCCTTCGCCTGCTGACAGATACAGATGGAACAGGTAGCATGGATCGATGATGCTGGCGCTTTACCTCCAGCCACACACAAACGTACAAGCATGGAGAAACTGACATGATTGCGATATTACGTCAAATATAGCAGACTTCAACATTGTGGACTTTCATTGCGCACGCCACTGCTGCTATCCTTCATCTGTCTGTAGAGACCGCTAGTCTCAGTGTTGCCTACTTTATCTTCTTAAAATTCTTATTCATCGTGTACTGTATCAAAATTAGTGATACATGCGGATTACGCACAGCCTTCGTCGTGGCAATGGATTCTTCAAACGGAAGCAAAACTTCATCCGATAGGTCTGCGATATGGATTTGAAGAAACTTGAATAGCCTATCTAAATGATGCACTGGAAATAAAGGGAAATGGTGCTGTTGGATGCCAGAACAGAATTTCTTTCGAATAAGACAATCAAAATACATTTGAACTCCATAGACTTCATGAATACTCCATGACTTGCCGCTTCTTCGTTTATCAACTCCGTGGTTCAAGCTCAAATGCTTCTGTGTGTCGATTCTTTCATCGCAACAACATGTAAGTTTCAGCACTTAAATTCATATTAAATTGGTGAATGAATGAAATAAGAAATAGATTCAGAATGGAATTTTCGAAACAATTCAGATTCAGATCTATTTCTCAAAATTTCTGTCTACAACTACATGTATATCGTGATGGCGTATACATCGGCAAATGTTGTTCCATGGCCTGATGATAATTTTGCTTTTAAAAGTCTACTTTAATAAGTTTTTACTTAGTTTACTCATTTATTAACTAGTGTTTTATAGTTTTTTATAATTTTTTAAAATTTTTAAAATTTTTTTAATTTGTTTTATAGTAGTCCTATTGAAAATTTCCATAATTTTGCATTAATTAATAAGTATAAGCATAAGTATTTTAAGATTTATTATTGTGTATGCACTACAGCACTGTAATTTTACGCATATATTCGGCGTATGCACATAGGCCTACATCCACTCACATTTAGGCGCACTCATATACTAACAAATATTATCAACTTGATATGTTGAAGCAAGAAATGAAATGTTTTACATTCCGGCATGCAATTTCACATATTCATACCTCTTGTTCTGCTGCATTTTTAGACTGATCAATTTGTGTAGGAGCATCTTCCAAGTAGCATCTGAATATGCTTAACAATCGAGTCCTTACTTCGACAGTCGGCTGCTTCCGGACAAGGAAGATATGAAGATAATCATGCAAAGTAAGTAGGCCTAAAACTTTCGGCGATCATTTGTTTTAATTTCTATTAGTTTCATTAAGCATTTGATAATCTCCAATGAAATTTAGATTATGAGACACTTATCCTATTTAGACATTAAAATTATCTATTATGATTTAGTGGCTTCTTTATGTCCCTTTGTAATCATTTGAAATACTCTCTTGTTTTTAGATTTATTTGCTGTTCAAGCGTTAGGACATGTGTCCCTTCTTCAGGGGTTAACAAAATCAAGTGGACAAGCAATGAACTCCTGAACAGCAAATAAATCTATAAATAAGAGAATATTTCAAATGATTACAAAGGGACATAAAGAAGCCACAAAATCACAGTGAATAATTTTGATGTCAAAATATTAAAATATTTCAAATGATTTTTAGCTTCCCCACGTTTTATACGAAGGGGAATAAAAAAGATATAAAATCATAATGAAGAATTTTCTACCGAGTGAAGGTGAATTATATTACTCGTAAAATTCCAACTCTCCAGCTGTAAAGGACTGTGAATCAGGCTTCTGTTGTAATTGTTGTTACAATTACGTAATCGCAATCACAATTAATGTAATTACTAAATAGTAATTGCAATCAATTACATTTCTGATGAGTAATTTGTAATCGTAATCAATAATGGCTGTATCACAAAAAACCGCCGTTTCCAAAAATAGTGTATTTGAAATGTACAGTACTCATTGAAGACGTTGAATATAAATAATATGATTACGTAATTGCGTACTAAATTTGAATACATAATTTAAATGTAATTGCCTCCTTTTTCAATCACCTTTTGCATATGCTCCATTAAAATGCTCAGAGCTCGCGACATACGTTCCACTGTAAACAAAGGAAACTCTCGAGTCAGGAGCTCAGGAAAAACAAGTGGCATAGCTTTTTAAAGCATCGAAAAAAGCACAATGAAATGCCGAGTTTACAAAACGTATGGAAAGTAATCAATTTAAATTTTGTTGATTGAATAGCATAAAACTCACTATGTGTTAAATCTAAAGACTTGGCATGCATAATAGTCGAGTGACAGAGTTATCTACAAACGCATTGCCACATATTGGTCACTGAAGAAATGATATTTGATCATTGAATAGCAAAATATAAAGTTGACAAAAATCCGCAAGGACTTTTCTCGCACCCTGTATATTCGTTGAGGCTCCTGTTCTCTCCCTCTATCACTTCCCGGATGTTCTTAAGCCCTCTACCTCCATTTCAACGTGGTAGATATAGGCGATCGACATCGGCCCGTGGATGTAGCGCGCGGTATACCATTATTATAATTAGAATTACAGTTGAACTTTCACAATTACCATTATAATTACAATTACTCTAAAATCAAAATCTTCAACTACAATTACAATTACTTCAAAAGTATAACTTCAAAATTAATTAAACAATTGCAATTGCAATTACTGTAATTGTTCTAGCCCTGCTGTCACATGTGGTTTTATTACAGAAGCACTACGTCGAAACGGGATCAAGGAGGGCCAAGATGCCGTGAGGAAGCTGATCGTGAATTGGATGAACCAGTCTCCACGGCGTCTGGAGAGACGATGACAGACTGTTCCATCCGCACCCAATGATTATAATAAATTATATTTATATAGTGTCTGTTTTCGAATTAAATCTGTGCTGCACAGCTGTAAGAGGGTTTTATGTGCAGAACTAAGCTAAAAACGCAATAGCAGATGTTGAGGTGAGGTGGCATTAGTAAGTAACATTTGAACAACTACAGGCCATACTAGCATTCGAGTAAAACTGCAAGGTAGCAATAGTAGCATTTAAGTAGCCGCGAGGTATCATTAAAGTAGCTGCAAGGTAGTGAAGGTAGCATCAAGGTAGCTGCAAGGTAGCTGAAAGGTAGTGAAGGTAGCATCAAAGTAGCTACAAGGTAGCGAAGGTAGCATTAAAGTAGCTGCACGGTAGCAAAGGTAGCAGATACACGTAGGTTGCCATACGGTAATTTTGCTACGTAGCATGCACGTAGCTGGGTGCGCCAAATGCCACGTATCTGCTACGAATCAATAGGTAGCGGCAATACCTTGCTGCTACGTAGCAGTCAGGTATTATGTTGGCCGGGAACCGGAGCAAATCTCATCCCGACAACATCTGCCACAACCGGAGAAAATCTCATCCCGACAACATCTGCCACAACCGGAGCAAGTCTCACCCGACAACATCTGCCACAACCGCAGCAAATCTCATCCCGACAATATCAGCCACAACCGCAGCAAATCTCACCACGACAACATCTGCCACAACCGGAGCAAATCTCACCCCGACAACATCAGACACAACCGCAGCAAATCTCATCCCGACAATATCAGCCACAACCGCAGCAAATCTCACCCCGACAACATCTGCCACAACCGCAGCAAATCTCATCCCGACAACATCTGCCACAACCGGAGCAAGTCTCACCCCGACAATATCAGCCACAACCGCAGCAAATCTCACCCCGACAACATCTGCCACAACCGCAGCAAATCTCACCCCGACAACATCTGCCACAACCGCAGCAAATCTCATCCCGACAACATCTGCCACAACCGCAGCAAATCTCACCCCGACAACATCTGCCACAACCGGAGCAAATCTCACCCCGACAACATGAGCCACAACCGCAGCAAATCTCACCCCGACAACATCTGCCACAACCGCAGCAAATCTCACCCCGACAACATCTGCCACAACCGCAGCAAATCTCACCCCGACAATATCAGCCACAACCGCAGCAAATCTCACCCCGACAACATTTGCCACAACCGGAACCAATCTCACTCCGACAACATCTGCCACAACCGGAGCAAATCTCACCCCGACAACATTTGCCACAACCGGAACAAATCTCACTCCGACAACATCTGCCACAACCGGAGCAAATCTCACCCCGACAACATCAGCCACAACCGGAGCAAATCTCACCCCGACAACATTTGCCACAACCGGAACAAATCTCACTCCGTCAACATCTGCCACAACCGGAGCAAATCTCACCCCGACAACATCTGCCACAACCGGAGCAAATCTCACCCCTGCAACATCTGCCACAACCGGAACAAATCTCACTCCGACAACATCTGCCACAACCGCATCAAACACCACATCGACAGAGTCAGCGTATCTTATGTTGCCATGCCTTATGTTATTGCTGACGAGGCATTTCCCCTTTCTACCGAATATATGCGCCCTGATAAGGATTTAGCAGAGGATAAACCTTTAAAAACCTTTAGTTGCTTTTAGTTTGCTTTAAAGCTTCAGAGCTTTTTGGTGCTTTTATCAAGCGACAGAAAAGTTCGTCTTCGTCCACTGGATTTTCAAGTAGCCTCAAATTCTTTGACACGTTTTGATGGTCGCCTTTTTCGAGATGGCGGAATATTCCCCTACTCAAACGAAGTCTGTGGTTCACACAGTGTATTGTCCATTTTACTCTCATAGTTCAGATCACAGTCAGACAAGTTGAAATTCGACGTGGTCACGCGAGGCTTTAAAAAGTCATTCACAAATGATGGAAGTTCACAATTTTTGAACTGACTTGCACTAGTTGCTCCGACACCATCACCGCTCTTCTTCTGATCTGCTTTCCTCTTTGCACGCGTGTCACGAAGTAGTCTCCAGCTCACGCAAAAATTCCAGCTTCCAGCGAGGGGCAAAATCCAGCTTCCTCGTGACCTCCTTCCATGCATTTAGCTTAGCAATTTGTCGTGATAAGCCTTGTCATTGATAGCATACAGACAAGGAAATTTACTCACAACTTCGATCAGAACTTCTTCGCTGGTCATCATGTAAAGCTACCTCATAAGTATAGAGTTATAGAAGGAGATCGACAGCTTTTACATGTGGTTGTCAGAATTCCCGTTTTCTCAACCAAGCAGTGTAGCCGATTGGGACATACAGCATGATGGATGGAGTTAAAGTTTAGTTAATTCGGTTCCTTAATTGTGCTATATGACTGCCGTCGCAATCATAAAACTAGCAACGTCAGCTAGGATGAAATTGAAAAGTCAACCAGCAACGTCATCCTATTTCCCTACGTCAGTTGCTGTACAGCAGCTCTACTGCAGATGTAAACCCAACCTAAGTGGACAAATAGAAATTTTTAGAGATATCTATCTTTGCAGAGATAGGAAAAATAGTTGTGCGTTGCTTCCGGATTGCTGTGAATTCCTTCAGAATGCTACGATTACCACGATTCCTTCAGATTTGAAGATTTCAGACCATTGTGCAAAACCTTTCTCGATAATGTAGGTACTTCCAATCATTATTAAAAAAATGACAGGCGCACGAAAAAGACGTTCACAAACTTCTCTATACAGCTTGTCTTCGACTCTCTCTCTTTGGTGTGTGATCCGGTTGATAAAAGTCATTGAACCTTCGCACAATTTGGCGTGTTTAATGTTGAACTGGCTGCTATGGTATTATGTCAGAAGATTGTGCCCACAGAATTAGATTGTTTAATCGCATTACTTTGCTAGAAGTTCACGTGCAACTGATTCACAATCCGCAAGCGACGCACGACTATTTTTCCTGTCTCTGTAAGGCATTAAAAGTTTCTTTTTGCTCAATTAGTAAGTTCCTGTATGTGCCATCGATATGAATCAGTTTGCACTTCTACCTAATTTATGTGGTTCAACAATCTAATTCTGCGAGTCAAACGGAAGAAGAGACGATCGGTCTAAATCTGTGCATGCAGCCATATTACATCAAAAGCAACAGAAGATTTTGACAACAAAAACAGTTCAGGCTTGCAGTCAAAGTGACCGCTTGGTCTCTCTAGTGTTAAAGCCATTCCATATTTTTGGAAAGTGTCTTTATGAGCACACCGGACGGTTGAATCGATGGTTGCATGCGGAGACCAATATTGGAAAATGGCTTTGACATTCTTTCCACCATTTGAGACGATTCGACTGGAGTGAGGCATCGGAAAGGAATGAAACATTCATTCAATTGCGTCTTGAATCTTGGCTGTAATTCACTTGGCTGACATCAGTAAACAACTTTCGACTTCAGTAGAATCAATTGCTGATTGCATTATAAGATTGCCAATTGGTTACTTTAATTCTAAGTACTGAAATATTAACAGACATTTCAATGATTTGTAAATGCTGACATCACTGACTTGGAATTATTAATTATGAAGACATACAAGCAGCAAGCATTGGTCACCGTGAAGTCAAATGTTTTCCTATCGATTCCATGCGTGAGATTGCACTGTAAACCGTGAGGTACCAAATGAATCAAAAATTTCACTGCCAGAAAAAAGGTTAAAGCCAGCGGCGATTATTGTCTGTCATTCCCACCTAAACCGTAAAACTTAGTAAACACCTAAACCTTAAAACTTATAATCAGGCTGGTCCAACTATCATGTAATTGTTCGCTTTTTATCACATCGTTTCAAAATGCATACGAGTATATACAGTATCCGTGCACTTGTACCTTCTAAGTGAAGTAAAAACAAAGCATTCCAATTGAACATTCATTTTTTCATCAATTCTATTCTTCTTTCTGACATTGCAAAAATGTCGATCAACAACATCTAAATGGCATTTTTCAGGACTACTTTTTATCATCGGACTCTGAGTTCTCTTTCAATCGAAAGAAAAGACAAGCTACACCATCCCTCGTCGCGTACTGGTCCTAGAAAATCTTTTAATTCTTTTTGAGAGTAGAGAAGGATCTTGAAAGACAACAAGACACGCTAAGCGTGGTGAGTGTTTTGTTAAACACTTTGGTTTTGAGTGACTTTTCCGTCGTGGGAAAAACATCAGAAAAATCACGCATCAACAGTTTCAAATACACTGCTGCACTTGCTGTCTGACCAACAAACTCATCGGTTTTATGCAAAACTTGCAATTCAGTATGCAATTTGTTTGGCGAAACATGCATCTTATCTTTATCGATTGAACAAAACAAATCATTAGGAGATAAGACAGATATAGCATTCCCGTAACACTGGGTAATGTTTGAAAAGCGTCTTTACCCTGATGTTTCTGCCAACTCGAGATATTTCTGGATGATCAATGCCAATACATAATCACATCAGATGTGTGTTTGTCGTCTTCATATTGAATCATCTTTGACCATGTAGATTTCACCACTGTCTGATGTGTTACTAACAAGCTGCAAATATAGTAGTACAAATATTAGTAATTACCTATGATAAGAATTAAATTTCTAAAATTTACTTTTATGGAGCGAATTGCTCTATCATTGAAACGGTTAAAGATGGTTTATCATGATAATTTGACAGTAGGCACTGTTCACTACAATTACCCTGAGAAATCGCCACTGGTTGAAGCAATTTTATTTTTGCCTCAAAATTCGTAGCTATTAAGGCATGCGAATGACATACTAGACATGCCCGTATTTGAGCTAAAAAAATCCATTATACAACATGTACTGTCGAAAGATAAGTGTTTTCATTGCATGCCCTCCATATTTCAAGCCAGTCTATGGCTACCTACATGGTGCGGCAGTCTATATGCCTGCGGTATGGCATCTGTATGGAATTGTTGAGAATCAATCGCCCAAGGGGTCATTGAAAGACGAGTAAATTGAAAGTGGATGTAAGATGCTGGAATAAAAAAGGAAAAATTAATTGAAACAAAAAATATACAGAACAGAGTCAAAGAGAAAAATTGTGCTCCATTGATTGAAAAACCGAGTTTGATTTGCGCAGGTTTATGCTGACCATTTGTCGCTAAAAATGCTCACACGAACAAATTAGTTTTGCTTCATTGACATGGGATGCCTTCTGCAACCAGATAATGAATTCATAAAATTACAACGAATCTCTTTTTATCTTTTTTAAATAAAGTTTTTGTAATAGCAGGTTTTTGACGTGTACTTTTGTTTATCATGTTATAGAAAACCTTCTTCCTTCTGTCAGCTCAGTAAATGCTACTTTGATAGTTTCCAATAGAGAATTCGTGAAGTTCAGGTCTCAATTCAACACCCAGGAACTTACAGATATGCAGCGGAGATCGGTTGTCAAGATGCGTGACTAAATCTATCAAAATACATGTATCAATAAGTTGCGCTAAATTTGTCAACATCTGTTACTTCAAAATGCCAATATCAGATTCGAAAATTTTTATTAAAGGGACGCTTCAGAGCGCTTTTCTCGGATTCAGGCAGGCAGAGGTAAAAGTGAAGACAAGAAACAACACTAGTCAGTCACAGTGCCAGGAGGAAAATCCAATACAATTACCGGTGCATGATGAGACCTGACACATAGACATTACTTAAGTACTGCGTACTAAAATTCAAAGTTATGTATACTACTTTCAAACTGTGTAGTATCATGAAAGAAATAATGTACGAAATTAGGAAAGTTACTAATGTACGAGACAGATGCTGAGAAATCAGTCAGTGTAGAATAGACTTCCCTTTGATCCACCAAATATCCTTTATCACGATTGAACGTTGCGCGTAAGTTAAGATAATTCATCAAAAAGCTATTAAAAATCTTACCTTTCTTTCCATGAGACATTATAGGTGAATTGCAGACATAAATAAAAAGTGTGATAAGGAAGCAGTCAAAACAATGCTCCACCAAAAAATATATTGTCCTCATATTGGATTTCAGCGAACATTGAAACCCTAGTAAGACAGATTGAAACCAAATTTTTAGGTGCAATAATTTCAGACGCCGTTGAGACTTCCTAAATTGCGACTTATGTTCTTACTTTAATGCAACGTCTACAAGCTCAAATTGCACCACAAGATTGTGTATTTTTAATAACAAATTTTGATTAGCGAAGAAGATCGATAGCATAGATGAATGGTTTAATTATGTCTTTCATTGTAGCTTTCTACTTTGTGTTTGACACGTCATATATCATATGTGAGGACAATTTATGTGGCTGTTTCTACTTTCATCTGATAAACAAGTCTGCAATACATCAATAAGAGAAGATGAACTAGTGATATTTATAGATGAATCCTGCTCGCTACTTGCTGGTAGTAAGTGTCATTAAAAATGAAACATAAAGCTTTCATAAAAATGGAAAAAGTGCTTTGAACAATATTAAACTTGATAAGTTTTCAGAATGCTGAGTGTCCCATTGCGTCTACGTCCATTTTGTAAGTTTTGTTTATGATGCGATGGGTCAGCTCATGCTCAGCAAAGATGATGCGTGAACTCAACAAGTCTTAAGTCAATTTTATTACACACACCCATTGACACTAAGATAATTAGGCTGCTATTTAAATGGTTCTTCATTCTATTTTTTCTATCATGAACGTCATCTCATTGTAAACATTATTTCTTAAAATTCCTCACATGGGGACTATCATGCATCACATGATTATCGAGCAAACAGATATTTCAGTATTTTTCTAGATTCTTCATGAACTTTTCATTTCTGCAAAGTGTGTGTTTCATAGCCACAGAGATGGATTTATTTGCGTGTGGGTTAGTATAGAGTGGACACACATACATGCATTTCTATCCCAGCCATTGCATGCAATGGTAGCATGCAATAGAGATTGACATAGATATTCGTCTGCCTATCATTTGCGTGATTGGCCAAGCGCGCGCATTGCAGAGGCATGTCATATCTGCGAACATACAATCCTCAACAGTCAGATTGCAGGCATGTCTAGTGGAAAGCATGTATGTATCTTTGACTCAAATGTCCTCCGTGATAAATTCGTCAAATGGAAACATTATTCACACCGCTCGACTCTTTGCGATCTAAATTTAATTCACTAACTGTGCGAGTTTAATGTGGCTTCAATTCTCTGGCTTGTCAGAATCCTGACTTGAATTTGCACCATGTTCAATGGAAAAATGATCTTCTTGCCCCTCGTGTAGTTCTGATCGTGGCCATCACTACTGAAAAATGTCATCTCTAGACTCAAGCACGCAGATAAACCAATTTATCTCTGTGTTCATTAAAAACTCTTCACACATCTAGACTTGTAAGTGGAACAAACAACTGACAGGACCGGACCGTGACGGATCTTGAAATTTCATTTACTCTTGGCTGGAAATATGTAAAAGTTAATAAATCGCAGCATTATCACTGAGAAGTAGAGTACTAATGTTGATGTGAGCACGCGCATCCCCGTCTAACTGTTACACAATGCACACAAACCGTGCGAATGAAAAGTAGCCCACGTCGTGATCTATAGAAATAATGCGATAGATAAAATAATACAGCCACTGAGCCACATAACAAGCGCAAATTATGGAATTTGAAAAATCAAAGTTATTGGTGACTGAATTCTTAAGGAGACGTCGATATTATTATCTTTGCACGTTTAAATGTCATTAGTCCGGCAGCCAGAGTGAGTTTCTGCAGGGAACGAGGTAGATAATGAGACCTGCACAGAATTATGTACACCCTATGCTTACCACGAATTTGCTAGAGTCCTAAGTTCGTCAGCAGTTTTGTGACACACACCGTTGTGCCTTCCGATCCGGGGGGCCCTGGCGTGCTCGAGGAAGTTCAAAACATGGCAAATGCTTTCGTTCCAAACGCAGCAACGCCTACACTTGACCAGATCGTGATTAGTAGCCCTACGTCTATTCAACGCGAACCTTGTTTGAAGGTCCCTGAAAGCATGTGAACATACTGTATGATCTCTGAGGAGCCCCTAAGCCCGCAACCCAACGTCAACCATGAACATGGCGTTCCACTGTACGATAGCGCAGCAGTTTCAACACCCCAAGCGGTTGCTACGAACTCGGAGTCGCAGTTCCTTAAGAAGCCTGAATAAAGTAGCTCAACGTTGTCCGGCCCTACTGAAGTGTCCCTAAACCAAGAAGCAAATCTCGATTCGAGGGCTGTTCCTAACCGCCTCATCAAAGGAAAAGGGTTCGTGGGCATCTTCAAGAAAACAGTTCGACCAAGTAAAACGAACTCATTCGACTCGAAACATTTCGACCAAGTTGACTACTGGCTCACACCTTTCTTCTTCTTCGCACTACTTTATTTTGTTTTTGTTAGTAGCGTTATTTTTAGGATCTTCATTTAATAACGTGTTACTTCTACAGAGCAGGGAGTTGATTTTTATAATGATTTACGTGAGTTATAAGTTCACCGATTTAAACATGCATGGTTTCCAAAGGAGTTTTTCTTTCAAATTCACAGAGCTGGGGAACGCGACTTAAGACTCAAGACCGCGATTTTGACTTTTCTTATCAAGTGACATCAAATAAATTGTTCAGAATCCGACTTTATCAGATTTTTGCTTGCCCTATGTCATACTTCAGTTTTCAGAGTGCACGTCTCAAAATATACTGTACACTGCACTAGATCTATTGCTACAGCTTTAATGGAAAAATGATGACGGTTCACGTTATTTGATCCTACGTGATTTGTGTGATCTTATGTGAAATTAAGTGATTTGATCTTCAATGAATAGTGCGGTTTAATGAATAGAGGGCTTTGCTGTTCAGTATTAGCAAAAATCGGCTCATTAAGAGGTCAATCTAGTGAATACTGAAAAACTTTATTAATACAGCTGTCGTCGGTTTCTGCGCAAAGTTCCCCAGAAGTCACTTGTGGCTTACAGTAAGCAGGTTTGAGAATGAGTACATGAACGGAATATGATAAGCAAGTTGTACACAGTGAATATCTATTGATGGGATTTGTCAAACTGCCTTTTGTTGACTAGGTCGAAAACGTTCATGCAGTAGAGCACGTAATGAACGATATCATGAAATTTTTCCACAAATTTCATCGGAAAAGTTTCAGGTGTAGGAGCAACTTTTCATGTTTCAGACATGACTTCGGAAATAAGGATTCTGTGTTTCACTATTGATTCTATTGACGAACAACGTCACTTACTCGAATATTAGCGGCGCTCAGCAACCAATTATTCAACTTATTGTAGCATTTTCAGGTCAATAATGGAAAGTTTTAGTCTGATAGCACAAAATTTGCACGACTATGTTTGCTGGTATTGCCGTTGTTGTAGTGTCGCGCAGTAGAACAGAAGCGGATCAGGGGACGCTAGAGGCGGGGCTGGCCACCCGGACCGGAGTGCTGTTACTCCTGCACGAAAGCAAAGATGTAATCCTCCTCCGGCAATCCGGTTGCAGAGACCCATAGATAGCACAACGCCTTCAAAATCCGACTTTGGATGCTATCCACCAGAACACGGGCATTCGTGCCCTTCGCCACGAATGCCTACCCAGCACACTTGGACGCCTTTACCCCGACGGAAACTAGTCGGGGTCAGAAACGACCCGGAAGTAGCCGGTTGTGCCGCCTCGTTGCCGGACAGCCGAACTAAGGCAGTACAGTTTCGTTGCAATATCTCAATAGGCAAAGGAGGAGCTATCAAGATTGCCCGCAACATCGCCATAAGTTAGTAACAAAGACAAGGCAACATGGATGACTGAGCACCAAGTTGGCATGTCTTGTTGACAGAGCCCATTCTAGTAGCCTCCTACGACATGCATGGGATACAGAGGTGCAATTGTAAAAGTCACGGCAACCCCACAGACATGCCGTTGTTGTTGTTGCTCTTTATGCATCTCCGCCGCGCGCCCTCTACTTCTCTCGCCGCATCGACTCCATATCGTTTCAATCCCGTAACCATCTTGTGGAAATGGGCCCCATAGTCCTGACACTTCACTGGTTTCATACTTTGTTTGAATTTCACCTTACACTTCCTGTACAAAGAGTCCAGTTTTGGCTTCACACCATCGGCCATCGTCAACAGCAACGCGAGATGTTCGACCGGCTCACCCTCTCACTTCCTGAACCAGAAACAACAGAAGAAAACTGCACACGAGTACAACAAAAAAGCAGAAATTGTGACACATAAAATGAAGCCACAGCCGACAAAGACATCAAGAACCTCACCACAACAAACCACTATGACTAAAGCGAATTGTGCATGAATGACTTGGCGGTCCGAAGTACCATCCTTCTTCAAAGCCCAAGGATCGTTCCATCGTGACAAAGACGCGGTGATCCATGTGGGGTGATATTGCCGCTATTAAACTGAAGAGTCGACTATTTACTCGAAATCGCTCCTATAAACCAGTATCTGCCGGTTGTTTACCAAAAGACTGATGCCGTGAGTATTGCTGTGATAATCAATAATCATTAATTAGTCAAACTGCAACACTCACTGATATAAAGCCAGTATTCATGTTTGACTACAAACCATTGTCACAGTTGGAATTAAGTTGCTGCTTAACATATTCAACATCTGAACTGTTTTAAAAAATCAAGCTTTCTGAAAGTAGTAATCCCGTGCCAAAATAAAGGCCAAAATGAGCAACGATGAGTCATCATGCTGACTCAGCCCCCACCTCAGGAGGGAAGAGAGGTAGCCAAGGATGTGATGGAAGGATGGGTCCGATAGGAGGAAACCGTTCTCTACCCCACTCTGGAATGAAGGAAGGAAGGAAGGAGGAGTTTTCCAGCAAGGGTAGGAAACTAGGAATGACAGAGTTAGAAAAGGTGGGTTTTGGTCGTTTTGGGATGAGAAAGGCCGTTTTTCGTCATGAAGGAGGATTTGGATGGGAAAACGAAGGGCAGATTTGGAGTCTATGTGAAATTTTGAATATGAAGGAAGGAGGAGTTTTCCTGTGAGGCAAGGGTAGGAATCTCTGAAAACTGCAAGAGTTAGAAAAAGGAGGGTTTTAATCGTTTTGGGATGAGAAAGGTCGTTTTTCGGCATGAAGGAGTGCTCGGATGGGAAAACGGAGGGCAGATTCGTAGTCTACGTGAAATTTTGGGTTAGGAAGGTTGTTGCCAGCGAAATCGGAGAGAAAAAATTTTTGGGACGTATCCCCCCTCTCCTATCAGACTTCCAACTTTGGTTCTAGAGATCGTAGAAAGTCGTGCAATAGCTCATTTGAAAGCTAAGAGTGAGACAAATTCATTGAAAAGCACAGTTTGGCCCTATCTACTTTGGCTGAGGTGTGAGAGTGACTTTAAGATTTTTGCCCATCACCGAAAAAACGACAGTTAGAATTTTTACGAAAATGGCTCTAGCGGGTGAACGAAGCCTCGGACGGCAAAATGGAGACCAAATTTGAAATCAGCGTGCAATTTGGCATCTAGAGGGTAAGTTTCAAGTAAATCGGAGAGAAAAAGTTGAAAATTTTCTTCACACTGGGTCTCCACACGGGATTTTTCGCGAAAATGTTAAATTGTGGCCACCTTTGGCGGTAAATAGCGGAGGATTGGAAGTGAATGAAGAGCTTGAGTTTCCTTTAGGGGCAAGACCGCACTTTGTTCTCTAGAATCCTATCTTTTCAGATCTGTGGGAGGTTTCGTTTCTAAATGAGAGCATGTTTAAAATCGAATTTCTGCGCATTCTCCAAGATTTTGGAACTTTTGCAAAAACGACTTGAAAAAACCGAGTTTTTTAACTCGGCTTCTGGTCATCGTAGGGAGTCGAGGGATAGCTTAAATGAAAGGTGAGAGCGAGAAAACGTGACTGTCAAAATTTGAAGTCAATCGGAGCACTAGAACCGGAGATAGACGTGTTTAAAGTTTTGGATGATGGATATTACGTCATCAGCTGATCGCCACAAACTATATAGCTGGGAATCGACAGAAACTTTTCATTAAGATGAGAGAGATTGTCAAAGCTAGGTCGTCTTTCTGAAACTCTGATGATAGCATCGGACATTCCAAATTTCGAATTTCCGTAGGACACCGACTTAGAAAATTTCATTGCTGATATCAGCTAAGGCGTCAGACTTAAAGGTTAGACAGGAGATGGCCTTCGTCTCCAGGCCATAGAAGACTCCTAAACTTTAAAGGCATGTAACTTTGCTTCTACAAGTCCTTTTGACTTGATTCAAAAAAGATTCGATCGCTAGTGATCACACCTATATTTACAGAGTACCTATAAAATTTCATAGGTGGTATTAAATGCTGAAAAATTCATTATTTTTGGAGGTTTTCTGGGGCTTTCGACCCTGCTGAAGTCAATGAAGGCATGTATAAGTGTGTCTGAGCCAGTCTTTACATGATAGAAGCGGCTTTTCACTGAAAGCGAGCATGACACGTAGAGTTTTGCTGTAATATTCCACTGACAGGGTGTTCCTTCGGGACGGCGGATGATGCCGCAGTGATAAGTGTGGCAAGGGAATGTGTCACATTTTAGACCGAAACCTCTGTGGCAACTCATGTTGGGCATTTGACACAGTTCTCAACGTAGCGCTTTGAACGCCAATCGGTTGAGTCTTAGCTATCTTGTCATAGGTGGCATCTAAACATCTCCATTGCAAAACGCTTGTGAATCACGGCTTGCTATCAAGCTGATCAAAGCAACGACTTGCCAACCTCTTGTAAATAACTCCACCGATTTTTATGTCAAAATCGGGGCCCGGATACTAACAGTGACATGACGCACGCTCTGTCCGCCCGAGGTTGGATTTGTGCTTGCCTTGGAGTTTGGATAAGATCCCCTCTGAGTAATGCCTGTAACGGATTCAAGAGCTTAACACCTAGACGCTATGGCTTCTGCTATCAGGCCTTTGTGAAATCTCGTCTAGCCTCATTAACTCAGGGTTGGCAACGTCTATCGTTTGTCATTGTAACTTGGAAAAAATGAGAGGTTACTGGAGGCATTGACGTCAAACCCTTTCGCGTCATAGGGTAACCAGTTTTTGTGTTGGGAGTTGGTTGCTGAAAGCACGGTGATTGCCGATGACCATAAATGGTAAAACCGCTGTTGTCATGTCAAACGCATGGCCAAATGAGGAAGGTCTGAATCATGGCTTTGTGCTCGATGGGTATATAAACCGTTGCCTCTCTTTCATTTTCATTTTATACTCCATCATGCAGACACCAAACACGCTAGTCAGCTCTCCTGACAAGCCTCGATTAAAGCCGAGAAATTTATTTAAAGAGTTTTCGCAGATGGAAGAGCAAGAGAGATTGTGGAACAATCTTGCTCGAATTGGTTCATCAACTGCCGATGATGATACCGATTCAACAGAGTGGGGGGATATACCGCCCTCTGACAGTCGGGTGATAGTAGAGCAGGTCGATGCCGCTGACATAGAGAGATTAAGGGTCTCTCTCAGCAGGATCTGCCAGTTCCGCCCAAGTTAGATGATTGTCTTTTTTGTAAACATAAGATCAACTGTCATACATACAACACATTCTTTCATCACCCTTCGTCGGGAACGCCCCATGAGCCCTCTTAAGAGCTACCTTCTAATGCAGCTAAAGCGGTCCCAAGCCCGCCACATATCTTCGGATATGGAATGCAGACGGGAAGAATAAATGATGAAATGGAATGAAATAGGAGGCCACCCTTGCACCACATGCAACACACCAGACTTCTCTCTTCAGTAGTGAACAAGCTGTTGTGAGTGTATTTAGAAAGTTTATGATGTTGTACAAAAGTTTTATTGCAACACAGGTTGATAAAGTGATAATGTAGTCTACATCTAAATTAGAGTCATTCTGATTGGTTGTTGAGGAATTCATTGTTGAAAAAAATATAAAATTCAGAAAATTGAAACACTTCTCATTCTCATCTATCTCATGATGGAAGGTACATCTCCCGCTTTAGAGATTTTCAACAAAATATTTGAAGTGGTTGACAAGTGGGACGAAGTGTGCGATTTTAAGGAGACTTATAATAAGGGCAAGATTGAGCAAGTTGTGTGGAGTAATTGCGATTTTACACCAAAAACAACTCGCGTGAGAAGAGCGCCGATGCCCCAAAACGACCAATGTGCTACAAAGTGTACAATGACTTAGAGGTTATTCCACTTGACTTTTCCTCGCTATAAAGTATATGTGCTTCAATTATAAATAAACCTACATACTACATGTCTTTGTTTTGCAATGTATTTATCTAGAAATGGAAATAAATGGAGGAATTTAGATATGGGGTTAGTTAACACATTTATTATCGGTCTACTTTTCTATCAAAAGGGATCACACCATTAGAGAAGATAGAAAATGATTTTGTATATGTGTGGTATAAGAGTGACCTCCCATTTCATCCCGTCATCATTTAGCCTCAATGATAGAGACAAGCAGAACTCATGGCTCATTCTCAGATAACGTTGCTTCAATTGATTCACCTAAAATCATTTTTCATATGTTGAATGATTTCTAGTAACTATGTTAAGTGTCTAGATGATAGAATATCTTATTCTAACAATAGCTCCCAATCGACTATATGCTTACTCGATGATCATTTCGAAGCCATGTAGTTTATATGAAGGAAAAACAACACTGTCATGATAAACATTTATTAAAAAGAAATAAAAGCAATACGCTTTGTAATAAGACGGTACATTACGTCTACCAAGTCAAACTCTTCTTGATTGCGGAGCTGACTAGAAAGAGAGACGAGGTCTAGCCAGCTCCGGAGAGTCTCAACACACCGCTCCATCATAACGTCCTTTGGAGGCACACTCAGGAAGGCAGCCCTGATTGTATCA
This sequence comes from Prostheceraeus crozeri, assembly GCA_907163375.1. Taxonomy (NCBI): domain Eukaryota; kingdom Metazoa; phylum Platyhelminthes; order Polycladida; family Euryleptidae; genus Prostheceraeus; species Prostheceraeus crozeri. The sequence continues at coordinate 638,618 of CAJQUW010004989.1, forward strand.
GTACTGTCCTCTTCATTGTTCACTGTTTAATCGTCGGAAATGATGATGGTTTCCTCATCCAACTGTAGCGGCTCGACCTCAACATCGTAAATAGTTTTCACTTGCCTCTTGCGTGGGGCATTGGGCATGAGTAGGGCATAGGTATTCGGTGGTGTATCCATTTTGATGATGTTATGAAGAAATGGTCATTGCACCGCATTTATATAGATTCTCTCTCCCTGCTTCGCGCTCTCTCATTGGACGACAACCATTTATCAATCACAATGCATCATTCTCATATATAAAGAAGAGTGTATTGCATTTCACTATCATAGTCATGTCCGCCACAGAGGAAACATTCACACCTTTGGTAGCTGAACTCCTACGAAGAAGGAAGTCAAGAGAAAGTTTCAACAAAAAGAGGAAAAAAGACAAATGATTGAAGCCTGCAAGCAGCTCACTCTACAAACGGTTGAGAGTGAGCCTTTTCTTAAACGAGGCTGACTTTCAGGAGTGAAAAGCCTTGATGAGACCAGAGAATGCCCCAATCGGTCTTTATGAGACCACGGCCTTAGCGACCACCTAATCAAGAAAGAAAAGACATTGACTGCGCCACATGCAACATGCAGATTTAATGATTTGATGCTATCTGACGAAAATAAAGTGTTAAGACAGTACGACCACCAATGAATTGAATAGGATTACCACTATCATCATAGATACCAAATTTGCAATGGGATAATCGTGATACATTGACTGGAATGTATACTTTGTTCAGGAACTCCCTGTGCAAGGTCACACCAAAGTCGCCACTGTGAATACGAATATATATATATTAAAAGGGGTACCATTTGACCACCAACTTGTGTTGAATGGATAAAGTTAGTGTAAGTGTAAAAGTGATTGATATTCATATAGAGCAAGGATGTTGAGCCACAGTACTTCTCGTCGTAGAATATGTCACGTTTGAATCCTAAAATCTTTGTTAACTCTTTTGAAATGTGAATGACCGTATTTTTTTATAATGACCACCCTTGTTCAAGTATGTACAAACATCATAGCCATTGCTATAATGCTTTGGAGGTATCGGTAACTTTTCATTTGGCTTCCATGTAAGACTGTGACGTAAAACAGGGTCTGTGCGTTTGAAATAAAGGACCATTCGGCAATCGGATTGCTGTTCAGATGTTATTTTCACATTCCCCCATTCATGGTATGACCATAAGACGTCTGTATTTAAAGAGAGCAAATCGCGAAATTTAGAATTGATGTGAAGAAATCCAATGTGTGAATGCTCATAATCATTTCGGAAATCAAACCTTGTTTGATTGTGTACTCGATTGATGGACATAGATAATCCATTTATTTCATTTACCTGTTTGATCAAGTCATCAACAGTGCCAGATTTCAAAAGCACATGCGCTCATGCATGCGATCAAGGGGAAGAAGGGTAACATTAAATTTTTTTCCTGTGCCAATGTGGATATTTCTTAATCTGCTTTGATACTTTCATGGACACTTGAGCTCTCAAAGGGAAGGCGCCACCTCCTTTTACTTCTGAAAATTTTGCGATAGGTAGAAAGAAACGTGATTTAAGATTCAATATCTTTTGCAGAGGTCCAGACACATAAAATCCATGGGAAATAGTAGTCGGTCTCATGTAGAGTGTAACTTTATGGAGATTTGGATCCATCTGCTACAACCATAGATCCTTTGCCAAATCATTCACAACATTCAATGGGCGTTGAATTTTCATAAAACAGCATGATTGCTCTAAACGATGACAGAATGATGGATTTGTAGGTTGTTTCCATTTCAGTGGTGAAGCATTTTTAGCAATGGTTATGTCTGTATCTGCAGTGATAATTAAAGTAGGGCCATTTACAATCTCATCAACTGCTCGCTTTCCCCAACGGGTGTTTACTGTAGGAATAGAATTCCACTCTGCTGCATGTTCATTCAAGTTGTAGGTATGTACTTTATCATTTCGCTCTAGTTTTGGAAAGTACAAGTCTTGATTTGTTGCAGTGCCTAATGTAATCTCTTCATTTGCAATGGTTCTTATATTATTCACATAGCTCAAATCTTGCAGGGCCACTTCCCAATCACCATTTAAGTCAATCGGCTGTGTTAAATCAGTCTCAAACTCGGCAGCTGTATTTTCATATCGCTCAGGTTGAGCATTACTGAGAAACACTGCTGTAAACTCCATGTTAAAGTATCAACATAAAGCGTCGTTTGCTTAGGCGTTATTTCGCATGACATAACGAACTGCTGCTTTCAATCTGTTCACAGTAGGCACTTTCTGTCGTCCTAGGAATTTCGTTAAGAGTGATTGCCCTTTCACATAATGCACTCCCCTAAGTATCCTTGTACCGCCTTCCTTCATATTGCGATAGTTGATACAACCAAATATTACTTGATATCTTGGTCTTCTACGTTTAAAATCTGCAAAGGTATGAAATATTTCACGTTTCAATGATGAGCTCACACGACAGCGATTTGTTAATTCCATTGCAATGCGACGTACAGGATTGATCAAATCGATGCCGCCTGCAGGCGATCGCTTAAAGCCATAGTCTGTTAACACCATTTCCCACGCATGACCCATTCGCTGACGTAAAATCTGAAGTTTATCAGCATGATTTTGCCAAGGATCGGCTATGTCGGAAAGAATTACATCTTCAATAGGTCTTGTTGCATGAATAGGTGATTTGATGAGACGAACTGCAACTTCTAATCCTCGTCCCGCTAATGTCACTATTGCAAATGATAATATGATGGTGAATCTTAACATGACTTCGTCCATTTCTTATGAATGCTTTGCTTAAACGAGAAGACTAAGCAAAAGTTTTGCTATGTCTAAAACTAACCATGATTGCCAAGCTCTCTTCTCAGTGTCACGTTACATGAAAGGCTCGACGCATTACCTTTCACGATACTCATCGACAAGTTAAAATAAGTTTATCACCTTTTCAAATGGATAACCTCCACGATGCTTTACATATCTTGCATCATCCAATGTACTGTATCCCTCTAGGTGGGCGTCTATTCATTATTCGACGAGATTTCATCGCTCTTCATGATCAATATTGTGTTATACATTTTACATCCTCAAGTTGGAACAAGTATAGAGAACGTACACATCCTCGCATAATGACTTACCTTCAACAAACCAACACTCATAAGCATGAATGTGACAAGTGAACAATGTCTTCTTATCTCTATCTATTCATGTTTGATGACTAAATCCAACATATTCGATCACATCATCTACTTTTCCATTGAAGTGTAATAAAGAAAACAAATTTTAATCGTACATATTTATTGAGGGCTTTTATAAAAGTGACGAATGCGCTTTTCATTGACAAGGGTATCATGTGAAAAATGTTTACAAATGTCATGTAAAGAGTCATAACGTAGTCGTTGCATTACAAAGTAGAGGGCATATGCTCCACATGTTGAACACAAGGGATGTTGATAGGCCAAAGCATTGCAAATCCTATTTCGTGAATGACGGTTCATGAAGCGTGTAACATAATCACAGTTTGGTAAAGCCAATGAATCAAAGATTTCAACGCAATAAGTTTTTTCAATAAATAAAACTTTCCAGTGTTTGCCGGGTAAGTGCGCTGTATCAGTATTCATGATAATGAATGAGGGTGGTTTTGGTAAAACTGTGGGCATATTATTAATGGAAAACACACCTCCAAATGCTGCAACAGTGCGTTCATCACCATGTTCTTGAACGACTCTCTCTCTAGCTCTGCATCAGATAACCAACTAATTAACTTGTATAAGAAGCGGGAACGTCATGTAGCCTGTTAATTCGAATGGTGGAATCGAACACAGCATAGATGAGTACATTGACTGTTTTCGTCAAATCTTTTTCAAAAAAGAATTCTAGTTTAAGACCCTTCGTGGCAGTGCCCGGACAATAAGAAGCACCTGCTTCATTGTTTGCTGTTTAATCAAATGCATAAAGCGTATAACCTTCAGCAAATTCATCATAGGTCAAATCATTGGTGTCATCAGTATTCCAGTATTTAAATATCTCCATAGTATTTTGATATGAGCGAGAATAATGTCCATTAGCGAAGTCTGGGGGAAAAGGAGTACCAGGAATGCAATCAGTATCGCGATACAATCCGATTTGATTTAAACCAAAGTGTTCAAAGTTGAGGGGATTCTTCGATATATTACCATTGTATGCATCATTTGAAATCAATCCCACAATGATCATTTTTGGTGACTGTATAGGAAACAAACTATTTTTAACAAAGCTCTTTTGCGCACGAGGAATGGTGAAACTATGGATCTCAGTATGATTTACATCATAAAGAGCATCATCATACTTCTTAAAACCCATCTCATGACCATTAATCTCCGAAGGATTCACTGTCATTCGTCGCACATAAAGTCTAACACTTTCAAACACAATCTTAAATTCAGTCTTTGCTCCATAAGTATTCAATACAAATTTAGGATCGTTCGGCAAGAGATGAACTCGCCTGTCTACTTTTGACGTTAAGAAACGTGATTGACGGAAAAAGTCCAAGTATAGGCGACCATATAATTCACACACCCTACTTTCTGCAGTCCACTTTTCACGAGTGACGAATCCCTTGTTTTTGTCACTATCAAATTTACCAGCTTCATCTTTACACCAACCCATAACAGCCTTGTGACTCTTTTGTGCTTGTGGCTGGAACTGCATAACTGTTGAAAAATTGCCAACATAGGGATAACTGTGTTGACTACCTTCAGCCCGAGTTTCACCAACGGTCACTGATGCATCCTTGAAAAACGTTGCTATTGCGAAGTTATTCACGGCTACTTTGTCCTTGTTGTCAAGGTTTGTGCCGTCCTTATTTACTATCTTAAACTTAACATGTAGATTGATGTCATTTACATCGATGCACTCAGCATCATTTCCTGGTAGCAAAAACTCAATGACACTACCGGAATCGATACTTGTCAGTGGGTAACGAACGGATACATAATTTCTAATGATATCCGTCCGTATAGGTGTTCTATCAAATAAGCAAAGGGATGAGGTCCTACATTCCATATTTAAAACAGTCAACGTCGTCTGCGTTTGCAAGAAGGTATACGAGATGCTCTTCGCATACGTTTTCCTAAAATAGAGAGTGGATTAATATGACTGATGACAGACCTGATACCAGCCTTACCGATATTCTTCAAACGCTGTATTCCATGACGCTTTAGAGATTCACGAATCAACAATCTTCCTGAAAGCGCATCACTTGCTACATCTGCTGTTAATCCTACAGCTTCCTTTAAAGCTGATTTTCCCACATTTGCGATAGTTGGGAGCATCATACCTTTGACAGCACCCAATAGACTATCCCCTTTCTGACGTCTCGATCCAGCATAAACGAGAAAGCCAGCTCCATGACAAGCATAGGAGGGATCAGAGTAAAACGTAGCAGTTTGATCCATAGGTATCTATTTATTTATATACTGTATGACATTAAAAACGATCCACTTGATATAGAAAATCTCAATGGAAGTGGACGACTTTTATTTCATACTGCACTGACCAGGATATCTATGCATCAAATTTGTCATGCTAATATAAAGCAGCTGTCCATTGTCGATATCTTTGGCATAGCTGATGCATTTCAAATTCGACCTTTTATCACTATCAAGCAATTCTGTCTGACTAAATTTTGAAGCAAAAATGTCGCAATCAGAGTTTGCAAAAGGAATGGCTGTTGGAATGCTACGACGTGGAAAGAGTTGTAGGTTTGTTGGACGGAAGTTGGGTGTGTCACACTCCACTGTGAGCAGGTGGCGGAGTCGATGGCACAATGATGGAAATGTTAAAAGAAGGAAAGGATCAGGGAGACCGAGATTGACAAACAAAACAATGCAACCGACAGGAAGTTGTTTATCTCAGCAAAGCGCAATCGCTTTAATAGTGTTCCTCGACTGGCCATCAGCTGGAAAGCTGCAGCAGGAATTGCATGCAGTATACGAACAGCATATCGCCGTCTAGCAGAAGCGGGCCTGAGGTCATATCGACCTGCTGTAAGAATTCTTCTAAGTAAGCAATGCGAGAATTTCACACAATGACATTGTTTCACTGCCAATTTTTTTCTCCGCAGGTCTCGAACACAAGCGAAAGCGTGTGGAATAGTGTGAGCAGCATCTGTCGTGGAGCACAGAGGAATGTTGTCAAGTGATGTGAACGGATGAATCCCGTTTCACTTTGGATTTTCACGATGGTCGCATTAGAGTGCATCGAATGGTTGGTGAGAGGTATTCATCCTGCTGCATATCTGAGCATGACCGCTATGGTGGTGGTAGCGTGATGATCTGGGCCGGTATCTGGTACGGAGGTCGAACTGTCGCAGTCATTGTGAATGGGAACTTGAACGGAGAGCGATATTTATCGAATATCATATCTCCAATCGTCATCCCAACGGTAAATGAACTCAACCTCATATTCCAGGATGACAACGCTCGACCACACAGAGCTCATTGTGTAACAACAGCGATAGTGAGATCTGGAATTCGCATCCTCCATTGGCCTTCACTCTCCCCCGACCTGTCTCCGATCAAACATGCTTGGGATGAAATTGGTCGGAAAGTGAGAGATGCACATGATCATCCACCATCAACACTGACAGCTCTTTCAGAGAGACTCATCGATCAATGGTCATTGCTGGATCAGGAACGGCTTGATCATCTTTTCGACTCGATGCATATGAGATTTCAAAGCTGCATTTCAGTGCGGGGAGGACATACTCGGTACTAATGTTTCACATTTATTCAAATATAATGTTTTATATAAAATGCTATCTTATAATTCATGAGTGTGAGTGGAATAAAGTTCATATATTTGAGTGGAGCATTTTTTATGTCAGGCAGTATATTTACACAATTCATTACTTTGCTTAGGAACGTTGACTAGAGTTCTCCTCTTTCTTTGAAGGGTAACTTTAGGATTGGAGATGAATCGCAATTTTGTAGTATGTCGCTTAAGTAACTTTCGTTGTTGTGGTGATAATTTTTTTGTCCTCAAGCTTCTCGCGTGAGAAACAATTTCTCGAATAAATTTGTCATTAGTATGTCGTATAGTATTATATCGCTGATTTCCTTTCATTCGTTGAAGAGCTAGAATGGCCTCAGAAAAGTTTGAAGACTTTCGACTTTTGCGTTTCGCCATTTTTCTCTTAACCATTGTTACAACTTGATTTTTCCACATTTGCATAGGTGCTAACTTTAATGACAGAAGTGACACTCAAAATGAGCTATATCACAGTGACTACATTGACAAAGTTGAATACAGTATCGTATGAAACAGTGCTGGCAGAAAGTATGCTTGCATCTCTTAAAGATGCGTTTTTCACTTCTATCCTTTCGCTTACATACATCGCACATATTTTCACTCTTGCTAACAACTTCTAAAGCACGTCTATTTAAAGACATGAACTTGCTAGCCTTTTCTAAATAATAGACACATGTGCAGAAGGAATATACTTCGAGAGTAGGCAGACACAACTCGAAAACCAATTGTGCTACGATCAAGTACCATTGCATCTTTAAGTTTCTTTTATACGAAGTTGAATGTGAATATGTGAAATCACTTCAATCACTAGACTGCTACCATGATGGCAAAATGCATCAAGACGTTGAGCAATTTTTCTCATATGTCTTTCAAAAAATTCTTCGGGATTATCTACAACTTCCATCGAATAGGAAGCAAAGTGGAAGAAACGATCTTCTACCTCTTCCTTCCCAAAATGGCTGAAATGAATTTGTGCAACTAATCTCGCCATTACAATTCTATTAGAAAACGTATCCATTGACTTCAAAAATAGAGTGCTAGTATCACCAATAACTGATTTGATGTTGATCTCATCTTTACGAAAAGTTATCACATAATCTTGAATAGTTCCCTTTAAGCTTTGTCTATGAAAACTTTATGTTCCACAATCATTTAAGAAGGACATTATCATCCTTCATCTATCCCACCCGTTGCATGAAAATAACAAATCTCTTCATATAGCATTTATTAAACGACTTTAACAAGCATGCATTACAAATTTTGGGTTTGAAACAGATAAAATAGATATAGTTGGTAGCCATCATATAAAGAGCAATGATGACCAAACATTACTTTAGCAGTGTTGAGATATGTAGAAAAAAACATTGATAATGAATGTAGCGACTACAGCGAATATTTAAAATAGGAACACTCAATTCCTTAAAACGTTTAGTGACTTCATGATAGTGTTGATTAAACTCTACTATCCCAAGGTGGAAGTAGAATATCATTGGCGATTAGATTTGGAAATAGTTTCTTCTCCTTAGTAGGATTATTGCAAAAGATACATACAACACTAAAAGCTGCTAACCATCTTTTAAAGTCAATAAGAAGAGCACATTCATTAGAAAAGCCATAGTCTTGCAAGTATTGCTGATTAAGTCCATGGATGTGTTTTCTCGCCCAGCTATCAGCGTTGGTATCACACTTGGCATGTTGATAGTAGACACTAACAATTTGATACGACTAATTGTCCATAGCAATAGCACTGAGCTCCTGTACAGGTTCACCCTCACAATCCATAAAAATGATGATAGATGACTAAAATGGAAATTACAAATTTTTACTCATCTGATGAAGGGTCCTATAACATATTGCAAAATGATGAAGTACATCGATGCTGTTCACGACAAAATACACGAATAACATGGTGGAAGCGAAGAAGTAAAATGTATCTGATAAGTCCACGTCTACGACACTCAAAGCACATGAGCAAATTGTCATAAGGTGGAGATAGGTAAGGACTACTGATTCTCCTTCTTTGGCTTGCGTTTAGCGGCAGCATTCTTCTCTGACTTGCGCTTTGTACCGCTCTCGTTGAGGATTTGATCAATAATGTCATGAACGTCTGGTTGCTTTGGTATATGTAGGATGGATTGAGCATGCATCGATATAGAGGCCAATTTGTTGTTCTGGTGATAGCCATAATATATTCCACTGATAGAAAAACCAATATTCCAAGTGCCTTCTGCGAGGTCTTCACATCTGATGGGTGGTACTTCATCTCCTTCCTTTTTATAGTATGAGCACCAATGCGATAGTGGTAAAGAAAGTTTTTTGCCATCCCATATCTTTCTATATGGACTATCATTGTCGTCTCTCGCCTTCCATTCCTTGCTAAGGGGAGTAGGGATGTCCATATTAAATGTTACAAACTCTTCAATAATATCGAGTTGGCGACGAATGTATGGATTCACAGGAATGACTACGTAGTCCCCAAACTGATTGTTCAATATCTTCACTTCAGTGGAGGGAATCATTCCCGTTTGCAATACTATACTATGATTGTAATAACGTATAGCTTGTCTATATTTACGCTGTAGTGGGGTAGGATTATGTACCTTTGTTGTCTCTTCTACTGGCCTCAACATAAGACGATCTGATTGTAGAGATCCTTGTAACGTCTGAACACTATCTTGCCCTGTAAATGTAGTAGATGTAGTAGATGCCTGAAAATAAGAGAGATGCTATTAAGTTAACACTCAAGGAAGGAGAGAAAGGAAGGTTCCGACTTACCATTTCAGATGGATAATATAATAGGAATGTAGAGGGAGAACGTGCGTCCGACACTTGTGCGACTCAAAGATAGAATGACTGTCACTCTGAAAACCTCATTATTTATAGAGAAATGCTGGATTCTCATTGGATGTGCTCCTCATTGGCCAATGGCATCAAGCTGATTCCAAATCTGGTCTCAGTTTTCTCGTCCGATGCCTCGTTCGCCCGCTGGAGCCCAAACCACAAAACTCAACCTCTGACAGCTCTCTAACATGACCAAAAGTCTCAATGTCACTCTGAAGCCTCAGCAATGAATGATGGGGCCAAACTGTGCTTTTCAATGAATTTGTGGCACTCTTAGCTTTTAGACGAGCTATTGCACGACTCTCTACCATTTCTAGAACCAAAGTTGGAAGGACGCTGCCGAGGGGGGGGGGTCGAAGTTCTTCTTCTTTGGCCTACGTCTTGGACTTTAGAAACAAGCCCCCTACACCCAAAATTGGCCAAAAGGTCCAAATCCGCCGTTCATTTTCACATACGAGGCTTCGTTTAGCCGCTACAGACATTTTCTCACTCAAAAACACACCTATGCCACACCTACACCCAACAAACACAACATGTCGACGCAGAATTTCATCAGGAAACCAAATCTAAACACAAAACAGCCCTACAACCAATTCTACACACCAAAAACACAGACCGCCGCCCAAGACCAACAAGGACGGTCGACCACGACACACCCGGCCGGTCGATCCAGAACCACAACAACCCAACTCGCGCTCCAGAGGGGGGCGCTGTGCGCAGTTGAGAGGATTCCTTACTACTCACGATTTTCAGATCTCCAACAAATAGCAAATATTATGCTAATAATCCATATTCACAAGCACTAATTTTCGTTTGAAAACTCTAATGCAATACTGCACATGTTTCTTATTGATTCTCCCACTTCAGACAGCATATACTGTCTTATAAACTGCTATGTGTCGACAACAAGTAGCCGTACTTATTAATCAGGTGAAAACACTATGAGCGTCACAGGTCTCTACCAAACATGCATGAGCTATGTTGACTTCAGAAATAATAACTGGCATGGCTTATATGGCCCAAGATCATCGCTAGAAATTTAATAAAAATGAAAAAAATGGAACATCTCCTTTTCTATGGTGATTTAATGGCCATTGTGAAGGCGTCTGAAACTGTTCAGCGTTGGAGGTTTTGGTTCTGACGTTGGCACTTAACGCCGCAAATTAAAAATACGTTGCATACAATAATGTCTGGGCATTGTAGAAAAACAGCAGTTATTTCAATACTGACAAAAAGGATAATTATCTGGCAGAAGATTCTATATAGAAGCATAGACGATTTAATTTTTCAGTAGTCTGTCAGCCCTAGTTCGACATCCGGAATTTCATATATTTTGATGAACATTTATTAAGCGAATTCGCAACTATGTGGCGGCAGAAATTTAACAACATAGATGAAAAAGTTTATAAGATTGAATGCGAAATTTTAAGCATAAGTTTACAAAAATATGTTTCTTCTTAAATGTCCAAATCAGGAAAGACTGAAGACAAATATACTACTACATAATGGAAGCGAATGTCTTTCAGTGTCGTCTATTGCATTTTTTCTATGTCTATACAGCTATCTGACTATAGATTATCATGACAGTTGGTGATAAATGCTTACATTAGCAGGTTGAATCCAAAACTTGATATGCCAATTCAATTAACCCTTCACATGCGTGTATTTTTCTGCCTTCGTTCGGAAGCCTTATTGGACACACCACTTAAATAACAGTGAGTACTTTGAGCAGTTTCTATAAGTACGCATTTGCTTCTCAGAGGCTTTACCGTGCACAGAAAACGCGACTGAATGCATAAAATTGACAAATACAATTTATGTCTACCTCGAAAATTTACAACTTTTTCAATTTATAATTTGCATTATCCGCAAATAAAATTAATTTATTCCCGTTACAGAAAGTGGCATTTTAACTACAGAAGTCTTAAACTTGATTTACATTAAAGTGCTATATAGCATGCATGTGTTACAACTCTTTCGAATAGGCTATCAGAGCAACAGGAAACTTGCCTCATTTTTCAGAGCTGCCGTTTGTTGATGAACCAGATTGATTAGTATATCTGTCACGAGAAAATGTAGAATGCAGATTTTCGGCCATTTGGATTCAAGTCTTACTATATTCCTTTTCCATTTATCTCGTATTTCGATCGACGTTGATGGGAAAGATGTAGTCTCCTGGTATGACACCATGATATCCATATATTTGCAATTGCCTACTGCACAACTTCAGCAGCTAATTTCAATAAACAATTTAATTGCAATATCACTGACGGAAAGTCAACTTGCCACTCGAAGTCAAAGTCAGCTACATAACCTCGGATAGATGAAGCGGAGAATGATTCACGTACATACAGCAACGTGAACGTATGATGTCCTCAATAGCAGCTATTGTTGTGCGACAACGTTCCTGCTGTCTGGCAAGCAGTGACTCACGCTCTCCTCTATTCAGCTGCTTACGTCTAAGGGTTATTGTTCTCTTCAGTATGCTCGCCTACTAATTCAACATAGCCTTCTGAAATTTTAGTGTGTGGCGCTTTAGGATATAGATTTCTTTAACTTTAGGAGGCGCCAGATTACAGTGTAGATTCATAAAATATCATAGCACTTCTCATCAAATATAATCGCATCAACTTTTTATGAGTGTTTTTTATGATCTCCGTCTATCAAATATCCTTGCGTTTGAGCAATCTTTTTTGCGAAGTGATTTAGCCTCTTTTTTTCAGAAACGGACATTAATAAGAAGTGTCAATTATTTTATGACATTATCAATAGCGCCATGAATGTTATTCCTCGTGATACAGTATTCCTTACCAATTCAGATGCTACATGGATGACGCCATACGTCAAGATCTTGATCAATAAGAGGTGGGAGGCATTCCGGAGTCGCAATTGGAGCATGCATGGTACTCTAAAGGAGAAGGTGAGAAAAGTGATATTCAAAGAAAGGCAGAAGTTCTTTGAAAAGAAGTCAACATCTGTCAAAGGCCTGTGGTCATTTATCAAGTTGGATTGCGGAAATTCCAGCAACGATCTCGGAAACATTGTTGATGGCTCCATGTCAGCAATGGATGGTCTTAATAAGATGAATGACTTTTATTGTGACCAGATGAATCCACAATCGGTGCTTCCAGAATACGAAACTCTTAGTGATGATGGATGGATGTCAGAATTTGGGGCTGAAGACGTTTGGAATATCCTCTCGCACCTGAAAGTCAAATCAACTGGCAGCGATGGTGTTCCTACCATTTTGTATAAGAAAAGTGCATTGATACTAGCCGAACCGATATATGCAATATTGTTGCAATGCTTTGAACATCGAAAACTTCCATCACACTGGAAATTAGCGGATGTTGTTCCGGTTGCAAAAGCATCGAAAGAATCCTCCATTGCAAACACTCGACCCATCAGTCTTCTCCCTATTCCGGCTAAGGTTGCCGAAAGGGTCATCGTCGATGATCAACTGGCTAATTTTAACAGGTGCTTGGGCGAATGCCAATATGGCATCAGGAGGCATTCCAGTACTACTCACGCAATTATCAGAGTTCATGACTACCTGACTTCTTTAGCAGATGACCCTATTTACGGAGCGGCAGTTTTTATTGGCTTTGACTTCACTAAGGCCTTTGACCGTGTGTCTCATGCTCTCCTTCTACGTCGCATGCGATCATTCACAAATCCTCAGCAATTTATTATGATTTATAACGTGCTTGTTCGTTCATTAATAGAGTATGCATCACCAGCATTCATCGGCTTATCTAAGGGAGATTCAAGCAGACTTCATTGAATTCAGAATCGTTGCTTGAAGATCAATGGTTGTCGAGAAGTTTCGGATCTTAACTCTCGGAGGTACTCAGCAGCTTTGAGGTTACTCGAACAGATTCGATCTTCTGACACATCTATTCGACAACTGCTTCCACATAAACTGTCCAGTGGCCGAATTTCGGTTCCATACTGTAGAACTTCAATGCGACGCAATTCCTTTTTCCCGACAATGAGTATATTGAAGTCAGTGACCTTTTGTGACTAGTTAAAATTCTTTTGATTTGCATTGTTTGCATTTTTTATGCATTTTTAGTAAATACCTCGTTCTTTTTAACCATATCTGCAACCTGTGCGTAATCATATTTGCTGTATTTACTTTCTGATTCTCAATTTGGATCTCAATAAACATCTCTCTCTCTCTCTCTCAACTGTACTAAGAAACTAATGAGCAACGATTTGAATTTAGAAGACTACTAAGGATATCTATTAAGGATATTGTCACTTTGTTAATTTGTTGCATCATAGTTTTATCATCATGCATTCAAGTAATACATTCCAGCGCATAATTCACGAATTCTAGTTCCTTGAAAGAGTCAATGATGATAGTAGGCCTACGCGCAACGTATTAATACCAATATGAAGAGGATAAATGATCAAATTGCAATTGATTCTTTTCTTGCGAACATGCCTTTGATAATTTGGAGCTATGATATTTGACAGAACCGTGGAATTGTATTGATATGTTCATAGACATGAGCATTGTGCAAGTATTCGTTGGAAACTCCTTTGGCATTGCACATGTATATGCTTAGGCCTCAGGGTTGGAACCTGCCGGTTTTGGCGGTCGGGGTCGGACCAGTGTGATCAAAACCGGCCGGCCGACAGCCAGAAGCAGATGGCCGTGGCGGCTGATGTCCAAACGGCCGGGGTTAGGCCGGTGCTTCGGGAAAACCAAGGGCGACCACACAGAAACAGTTAGATAATGAGTTGTTAGTCTCAATGCAAATTTCAATGGGTGAGTGATACGCTAGTGATTTGTTAGCCTAACAGTGTTTCTGGCAGCAGGTCAACATAGACCGTCAGACATCATTTAATTTCTTGATTTCTACGTAGCATGCATGTGACAGATCTGTCGGTGCTTGGACATGCAAGAGTTTCCGATGAATCGCAGAGATACTGATTTATATAAATTTCTGTTCAATTTGATCCTCAATCAGGTAGATATGTACCTAATTATCCGTACTTAGATAATATATTTTGTACGCGTATGAAAAGGATTGATTGGAAGTATGCGTGATAACTTGTTCAAGATATGGAATAATTTTGCGATCTTCCGAAATTCATCTAGGCTAGAAAATGCTATTCCAGAAACTAATTTGACAAATAGTAGGATTTCAAAAACTGTACGCAAATTAGAAATTAGTGTCGATGTGTTCTCGCTGCTGCCAAGCCAACCATGACAGCTTCGTAGTGCACATTATAAGGAACATAATTCAGAATCCGCGCACAAAAATAGCCGAAAATTCAGCAGTATACTGTAAACTGAACGATACCAAAGCTACTTAAAAAATGTACGAAAGCACTATTGTTCGTGTTCACAAACTACAAAAGCGATTGCATTTCCTATTGAATTATCTTTATCCTCCAATAGGAAAGCCAATCGCTTTCGTAAAGTATGAAGACGGACAATAGTGCTTTCGTACATTTTGTTATTCTGCTTTTCTACATCTGTCTCGTACTCTAATCTCGTACTCCTAATCAGCCAGCTTTCGTATTCTACAGCTTACAGTGTACACTGTAAATCGCTGGATGCGAAAATTGCATACAAACATATACCAAAATTACATACAATTTGAAACTAGCATCTGATACGAGATTCTCGCTTGCTTACAAAGATCTGGTATGTTTTTCATACGAAGCCTCACTTACTTTCGTATGTGATTGATATGTAGCGATACAAACTATTCTATCTGTGATTGGCTGCTTTACACTGAAATACGTGTTGTTGGTATGTTTTATATACGAGACCCGATGCAAATTCATCCTCATTCGTATACCTCTGGCATGAAGAGCTTTAAATACATTACAAACTACTGTCAAATAGCATTTTTCAGTAGTAATAGTCGTGAATATTTTATGATTGATAGAGTGATACTTAACTAGATAAGATATATTGTGATTTTTATCCTCCATGAGATTGTCGTCGTTGCTACTTGTCTAGCAGCATGAACAGGACGTTTGGTTAGCCCTACTCTGTGAACCAAGCTGATAAACATCAATTCATTCAAACGATATTTTTCGTGCAATCATGTTGATTTATATATCTCAAGCATAGCTATTTTTGCGTTGATGAATTATAATGTGCTTTTACTTCCGATTGATAATATGATTAATTTCAAAATTACATAATGCATAATTGTTGATGGTTAAATACCTATTAATTGAGATACGCTTTCAGCTTGCATTCAAACCTACATAATTCAAAATATTTTAGTCCTTTGTGACTATTTTTAGCACTCTCAATCCACTGCTGTCTAAAGTATTCAACTAAATGACTATTTACAATGGATTTGTAATTCATCTTTTCGGCGACATCGCGAGGATTACATAAGTAGTCAATGTTAATTTTTCTCATTAATTTGATTATCCTTGATACCCAAGATTTACTAAATTTTGGAATTTCTATATTTGCATAAATAGTGTTAAACATTTGTTTTATTAGGTACTTATCATTTAGTTTGCATAATTTTAGCCAGTAATTTATTGCAGCTTTGAAAAAATGGTAGTCTATAGGCTGTACTCCAAGTTCTCCAATCATACAATAATTTGGTGTTGATCTTTTCAAATGATAAAATTTTTTAAATAATTGTATTTGTATTCTATTCAGATCCTTTAGATTTTTATCAAAGTATAGTTCAGCACCGTATTTCATCTTGGATACAGTTAGCTTTCAAACGAATTTCGCAATATTTCACCGTCTACATAGCCAAATTCTTTCATTGATTTTCCTGTTATACAAGCCGAAATTTTACCTCGCTCTGACAGATTTGAAATATGTCTCTTATCATTTTTGGATATAAATACACCAAGATATTTGTATTCATCTACTATTTCAATTGATGCTACTTTCCCATTTGATTCCACATTTACTTGTTTATATTCTTGTTTTTCATTGAAAATCATAACTTTTGTTTTATCATAATTGACACTTAAACCGTTTTCATAGCAGTAGGTTTGGATTATCTTGATTTGTTGAATTAGTCCCTGTTTTGAAGCGCTCATTAACAATATATCATCAGATTAGATCAAAGAAGCAATTTTAAAATTCCCAATTTCGATAAGATCAATCTGAAAGATGTTCTCATCTAACTTCAATAATAGGTCATTCATATACAAACAAAATAGAGTAGGTGACAAACTGTCGCCTTGAGGAATACCATTTTGTAAATTAAAAATGGTGCTTTCTACTCCGTTAAATAGAATCTTCTATGTTTTATGATTGAGTATATTTTGTAATAAATTAATGAATTTTCCTTGAGGTAAAATCTTTCTCAATTTTGCAATCAATATATTCTTTGGTATGCTATCGAAGGCCTTTGAAAGATCAATAAAGCATAGGTATAGCGGTTTTTTAATAGTCTTGTTTATTTGCATTATTTCTTTCAAAATCCAAACACTATCGAGAGTGGAGTTTTCTTTCCTGAAACCAATCTGAGCTGAATGCAGTAAATCATGCCTATCAATCCAATCATTTAGTGCTTAGTCGGTTATTGAATATTTTTGTTAAAAGCTTTTCAAGGTACGATGACAAATTTATGAATCTGTATGAGTTTATATCATTCTTATCTCCGTTTTTGAAGATAGGTGCCGTCCAGCTCATATTCCATGAAGTAGTTTGGTCATCTATCTTATTAAACAAATTTTCTGTAATTTCTAAAGTACATTCAATGTTTTTCTTTAATATCTCATAGACAAGTGTGTCGGGTCCGCTAGATTTAGAATTACTCATCAACATTAAACAATCGGTGATTTCTTTTTTCTCTATTTTCATATTTAGAGTCAAATCTGCATTTGCATCTAATTCATCTGAGTTTGACAAATTGACTGTCTTAGATAATTTCAAGTTTGCTTTAGATAAAGCTCCGTCTCGAATTTCAACTCGTTTTTTTTTGAAATCGTCTGCACATAGTAAAGTTTTGGTTTTAACTTTGGAATGACGCTTTTTATCAGTTGCCAATATTTTGGCATCTTTTAGATCTTTCATTTTTTTGATTGTAATATTCGTCTTTCTCTTTTAATTTCTCTGTTCAATGTCTCTCTCTCTCTCAAAACTCAATTTTTTTTCAAAATTCATGGGTTTTATTTCATGAAAGAAAATACCCGAAAAAGTAAAAGTACATGTAGAATGATGTTTACATGTTACAAGAAGAAGTCAGAATGATGGTCAATGAATGTCATGTCAACGGTTTATATACAATGCCAGTAAATGATAATAGAATAATAATAATAATAATAATAAATGATATAGAAGTTAACATGAGGGGGAGGAGACATGCATTGATATATTTTTCATATATGTAATCGACGTTGAAATTGATAGGTCAAACATATTTATTATAATATACATGTGATCAAGTTCTACAACATTCCAGTCCAACACATTTTATTTAGTTTGGAGATCGGTCAAAGGTCACATGAAACATCAAAATACTGTATATATTGCTTAACCCTCATTTGATCAATAGACTACATATGTAGTTTTCAAAGTACGTCGATAAATTTTGTCGGTCAAATGAGGATTAATAGTATCATAAGCATCTATAATATGTATGACTGATATGATAATTCTTTCTCACATGTAATGCAAATTTGAGAATTTTCGTAAATTAGAAGAATGATACGATTTGACCGATCTCCGTGATTCGTTCGTTTTAGTTGTCTCTCTCTCTCTCTCTCTCTCTCTCTCTCTCTCTCTCTCTCTCTCTCTCTCTCTCTCTCTCTCTCTCTCTCTCTCTCTCTCTCTCTCTCTCTCTCTCTCTCTCTCTCTCTCTCTCTCTCCTCTCTCTCTCTCTCTCCTCTCTCTCTCTCTCTCTCTCTCTCTCTCTCTCTCTCTCTCTCTCTCTCTCTCTCTCTCTCTCCTCTCTCTCTCTCTCTCTCTCTCTCTCTCTCTCTCTCCTCTCTCTCTCTCTCTCTCTCTCTCTCTCTCTCTCTCTCTCTGTCTCTCTCTCTCTCTCTGTCTCTCTCTCTCTCTGTCTCTCTCTCTCTCTCTGTCTCTCTCTCTCTCTCTCTCTCTCTCTCTCTCTCTCTCTCTCTCTCTCTCTCTCTCAGAACTCAGAACTCAGAATGTTTATTGTCCAAGCTGGGCACAAACATATGAATGAAATATTACAAAATGAGTGATGTGAGGATAAAGTTGACAATGGGTGAATCATGAAGAGTAAAGATAAAATAAATCCACCATGTTTGTCGTTGTCTATTATAAAATCAACATGAGCCGTGTCTGAAACGATGTTCGGAGGAAGTGATGAAATGGCATGGCGAAGGCAACTGATTATGATACATGGTAGCTGAGCGGAGAGGAGACATTCAAAAAATTAATGCATGAAAATACGATGTCATTTGTGATACTTTCAAATAAGCTTGCAGTTTCTTTATTAATGCAATGTAAGTGTCAATTTTGAATAATGTATGCATCAACTTTGATTAGTAACTGAGCATTGTTGACAGTGTTCTTTTGAAATTTGTTATTATTATTTTGTCTTTCGTTTTTTTTTTTAAGACATGGCATTAGGTCATTTCCAGTTATATTTTATTTACGTTACTCCAAGTGCAGACATACATTCACATGCAGCCATCCATAATCAACTCATTCTGTTATTAATTATTATTACTTGATAGTCGAAGTCCGGTGAGAAAATGACATGCATGTGTGAAAATTCAAATCATCATCACCTAAAACAGGCTAATATCACAAGGTTGTCAAATATTTAGCGTTAGAATTATAGTGATGATATCATACTTGAAACAGATGACACATTTGAAATAACTATATAATTGATATCTCTGACACTTACCTGTAAGTAGATAGATACGGAAAATTTGCTCAGATTGATGAGATGAAATATATACCGGACTTCGACTTTGACTTCGTCTGTTATTTGTCACAATTGAATTAGGACTGAATCAGTATTGAAGTGGAACGAACGTGTAAGATAATGAGTTGTTTTTATTGATGACGTCATGTATCGATTTCTGTCGTTTATAGAGATTTAATGCTTTCATGAATGGCCATGTCTATGCCTCGACTAAGTGTCGGTTAAGAGGGATGTTTTATCATAGCAATCGAATCGCGTACAAATCTCTATGATAGACATCTGTCATTGATATCTATGCGTGGTAGCATGTGTCTGCATTGTTGCTTCTCTGTTATCAATGTCGACATTAGTAGTTGTCAATATCTCGACATCTCGCGCATATTTCACATTTCATTATAGTTTTTCGTAGATATCTAGGCGCGTTCGATCTGTTTCTGCATGTGCGTTAATGTCAACGCTAAATATTCTTGCATATTATTTGCATCTTGGCCGTGATTTTATAGATATCTATGTACAATTATTTCGTTTATGACATAGATATTTGTTCCTATTGTTAATGATGAAACTGTCAAGTTGTTCTAATCAGATTTGCTTCATCGATATATTTTGCAAGAAGTTTTAATTCCCTATGATTTAATGTATCCATGATTTGATGGAACTCTGATTTACTATTTGTCTGCAAAAACGGAGCAATTGAGTTTCTAATACTGTCATATTTTGAACACGAACAGAAGTAGTGAAATAAATCTTCAATTTCATTATTATTACAATTCTTACAAATGCATTCGTCATATGTCTTTCTGTTATTATACCTTCCTATTTCGGTGATTAGGTTGTGGTTGCCAGTTCTCATTTTAAGCACTGTTGAAACTACTTTGCTATTGTTTGTTATGTTTAGATATCTTTTTGTATTACACTCAAAACGGCATAGCTCTAAATAATTTAAACCTTTGTTGCTATGTTTTGCCATATCTATCCATTGTTGTCTGAAGTATTCTGTTAATCTTTTATTAATCATTTTTTTGTTTGTGCAATTGAGTTGAGACTTATGGTTTGATGTATATCATCTAATGCGAGATTTCTGATCAGTCTATTTATGCGAAATACCCAAGTATTATGAAAAGCACGTTCTTCTATGTTCTGATTGATGATTTTGAATATCTTTTTTGTTAATAAATTTTCGTTTAGATTGTTTAGCTTCGACCAATAATTTAATGCCGCTTTATAAAAGTGAAATTCCATAGGTCTAACCCCAAATTCTCCAATATGCAGTAATTTGGCGTTGTACGTTTCAAGTGATATTGCTTTTTAAAAAATTGAGTTTGAATTTTGTTGAGGTCCTGTATATTTCTATCGAAATAAAATTCCGAACCATATTTCATTTTTGAAATTGTCAACATTTCGAATGCATTCATAAGAATATCTCCGTCTACATATCCGAAATCTTTTATTGTTTTACCTGTTATACATGCCGAGATCTTTCCTTGCTTTGCTAACTTGTTTATCTGTTTTCGATCATCTTTCGAAAAAAATACTCCGAGATATTTATATTCATTTACTACTTCAATTGTGGTAGTGCTTTCACTTGTCCTGATTTCGACATGACTGTAATTTTTCAAGTCATTATATATCATTATTTTAGTTTTATCAAAGTTGATGCTCAAGCAATTTTCTATACAATAGTTTTGCACAATTTGTATTTGCTTCATTAATCCCTTTTTCGAATTGCTCATCAATAATATATCGTCTGCGTAAATAAGTGAAGCTAATTTTGTATGCATAATACTTATGGGATCTATGGCATCTAAATTCTTTTCTAATTCTATAAGAAGATCATTCATATAAAGGCAGAATAATGTCGGTGACAAGCTGTCTCCTTGTGGAATACCATTGTTTAGCTTAAAAGTATTGCTTTCTTCATCATTAAATAATATTTGATAATTTTTATTCATAAGAATGTTTTGCAACAATGACAGAAATCTCCCTCTCGGAATTACGTGACTGAGTTTATATAATAATCCATCTTTTGGTGTGCTATCAAAGGCCTTCGATAGATCAATGAAACAAAGATATAATGATGTCTTATTATTTTTGCTTATTCTAATTATTTCTTTAAGGATCCATATACAATCAATGGTAGAATTATCTTTTCTGAAACCTATTTGTGATTGATGAAGTAATTCATATTTCTCTATCCATTGATTTAGTCGGTTATTGAATATTTTTGTCAAAAGTTTTTCCAATCAAGAAGAAAGATTTATAAACCTGTATGAGCTAACGTCGTTTCGGTCCCCTTTCTTGAAAATTGGAGTTATCCAACTAATTTTCCAAGGAATATTTTCGTTATTCAGAATATTATTAAATAATATATCAATTAGTTGTAGTGTGTTATCCATATTCATTTTCAGAATTTCATAGACAACATGATCAGGACCGCTAGATTTGTAGTTGGCCATATTTTTTAATGCATCAGTAATTTCGTTAACTGATATTCGAATGTTTAAAGTATCGTCATTCGGCACTATATTGCTGTTGAGGAAATTATTTACATTAATATAATTTACAATTTTTTTATTAAGATCTGTCAATTTTTTGTCTCTGTTTAGCAATTCATTTTTGAATGCTGAAATAGATAAATGGGTATTATTGCGCTTTCTATTTTTTATTTTTTTATTATTCATTAACTGCCAAAATTTTTTGTTATCATTTTTCGTTTTAGCATCCTTTAATTCGTTCAATTTCAATGATTGTATTTTTCTTTTCTCTTTTTTCATCGCTTTATTTAAAACTTTCTTTGTTTTCATTAATGATGTAAGGTTTTCTTCTGTTTTATCTGTTTTCCATACATCTACAGCTATCTTATATTGTTGCCTGAGCTGTCTCGTATCCATGGTGTAGATAATTGTTTGATTGTTTTTTTAATGGTTTGAATTGCTTTCTTAGTATTTATAACAAGATTATTGTAAACCTCGTGTTCTGTTAGATCATTTTCTTTTATGTTTTGCAACAATTTATTGCAATTGTGCCTGAAGTCATTGAAATTAAACTGACTTTCACAATCGCTGGTCCATTTGAAAGGCTTCGCTCTTCTAGTTTTGTTTTGAGAGTAATGTTTTTTATTTCTTAAGCTCTTTTCTTTGTTGATTATGATTTTTATGCGAAAAGGGGCGTGATCCGTGTACAATCTTGGTTCCATTATTTCGAAGGCCTTTATTCGCTCTATGAGAGAGTCTGATACTATCAAATAATCGATGACCGATTTATGTACGCTATCATCATGTAGTTTGTGATATGTATATTTTCCCTCCTCAAGTCTTCCGTTTGCGATTACAAGAGATGCATCGTTACAAAACTCAATTAATTCTCTACCAAATTTGTTCACGATTTTGTCATCTGATGCTATTCTCTACCAAATTTGTTCACGATTTTGTCATCTGATGCTATTCTCTACCAAATTTGTTCACGATTTTGTCATCTGATGCTCTTGGAGGAAGATTTGAAAATTCGTTATCATTAATCGCACCGATTCTTCCGTTCAAGTCACCAATCATTAATATATTTTTCATTTTGTAGTTTGACTTGTATTTGACTTGTACTCAAGAAATTTTTATCGGTGTGTTTAGATTCACGGTTATCTCGATAGCATAGAATAAGGTACATATCATTGATATCTTTCCACGTACTATCAAAAAATTTTATAATCAGCAGGTTGCCGTTTTCAGATACTATTACTGTACTACGAGAATTTGCGATATTTGAATTTTCTTTCAAAAATATAGAGACACCTTTTACGTTTCTGCCAAGTATGTTATTTCTTCTACAACTTGAATGATGAGCAATATATGAATTAATGGCAATAGGTTCATTCTCAAAATCAAGGTGAGTTTCCGCAAAACAGATTATTTGTGAGTTTCCAGCATCATTCATGAGATCAGTATGCTTTATCTTATTTTCGGTTAACCCGTTTATGTTCACATAAAACATTTCAATCGCATTGCATTCATCATGATTTTCACAAGAATCAGTATCATACTTAGCTACAGTTGTCTCCTCTCCTGTATCAGCATCAAACATTCTGCATCGAGTGTGGATGATACGTTGCAGCTGTGTTAGAAGGAGCACTGAATTGAGTCACCCCGTTCGGATACATTGCAGGTGGAGGTGGCACATAATAGTTCGGTTGTTGGTGCGCGTAATTGTTTGGTCGTTGGTACCGCCATCTGTTGTTGTAGTTGTTGTTTCTTTGGTGGTAGTAGTTGTTATTGTATGAGTACCTTTGGCTTCGATGATAGTACGGCCTTCTATAAGAAGGTCTAGAATGACAGTTCCGAGCAATGTGTCCATATTTCCCACATTGGTAGCACTTTGTGTTGTTGTTGTAGTTTTGATGGCGTTTGTTATTGATCCACCCACGTTGTTGGTTTTTGTTGCTGTTGTTATGAAATTGCTGGTCGTTCAACTTGCTGTTCAGATCTGAGAGCATAACTTTGATGAGTCCCATTTCTCTACGCATTTCCTTTGTTTCGTCACTTGTCTGCTCAGTCGGTCGGGTGCATTGGATTGTTGGTTGCTGTTCTTCACAGTTAGCTTCGTTTCTGTTGTTCACTTCTTGATGTTTCTTGTCTCGCTTCAGTTCTTTGATCTTCTCTTCACTTTTGCTGAGTTCGCTTTCGTAGGTTCTTGTAGCTAGCAGGAGATCTTGCTGTGTGTGTCGTAGCTTGTTCATCTCTTCTTCCTGCTCATCCAACGTTTCCTGTATCTTCTGGAATCTCTCTGTCAGTTCTTCGATTTCGCATTCTTTCTCAGCTAACTTTCGCTTGTAGTGCTCCGCCAATAAAATTGTGCCATCAAATTTCGTGATGACATCTGCAACCGTTTCAAATTCAATTAAATGAATGTTCCTCACACATTCCCGACAGCTATAGTTCCGCTTATAACGGTTTTTCTTGGCATATTTGACCAGCTCGTAGCAGGGTAACCCGGTACAAGAGAAGTGGAATATCTTCTCACATTTGTCGCATGTGAGATAGTCCTGTTTTTCTGCTTCTCCGCTGCATTCACCGCAATGTTGTGTCAACTCCACGAAACATGAATCGTCAGTCACCTTCGTCATTTTACTTCGAAAATCTGTAAGTAGATAGATACGGAAAATTTACTCAGATTGATGAGATGAAATATATACCGGACTTCGACTTTGACTTCGTCTGTTATTTGTCACAATTGAATTCTCTCTCTCTCTCTCTCTCTCTCTCTCTCTCTCTCATTCTCTCTCTCTCTCTCTTCTCCCTCTCTCTCTCTCTCTCTCTCTCTCTCTCTCTCTCTCTCTCTCTCTCTCTCTCTCTCTCTCTCTCTCTCTCTCTCTCTCTCTCTCTCTCTCTCTCTCTCTCTCTCTCTCTCTCTTCTCTCTCTCTCTCTCTCTCTCTCTCTCTCTCTCTCTCTCTCTCTCTCTCTCTCTCTCTCTCTCTCTCTCTCTCTCTCTCTCTCTCTCTCTCTCTCTCTCTCTCTCTCTCTCTCTCTCTCTCTCTCTCTCTCTCTCTCTCTCTCTCTCTCTCTCTCTCTCTCTCTCTCTCTCTCTCTCTCTCTCTCTCTCTCTCTCTCTCTCTCTCTCTCTCTCTCTCTCTCTCTCTCTCTCTCTCTCTCGTGCCAACATGTGTCGTGGTGGCTACATCTGTTGAGATTTGATAGATGACGTTTTCTTCCCAAATTCGGCCCAAATTCGGATACCGTCCATAGACGCATCCTTTATTTTGCTTCATTTAACCGTCACAATCTTTTAATGAAAGGGCTTCACGAACACGTCATAAATGTGTCATTTATTAGTGGAAACTAAATGAAAGCAGAATATTTCAAGGAGGGTAAGACCTTCATTAATGTTTGGCATATCGCGCAATAGTCATCAATGTGATACAACAAGTCTAATTGAATTATCACTGTCAAACGCATAACAGAGTCCATGAGATGATTTACTTTGAGAATCAACTAACCCAAGATCGAATCTTGGTTTTGGTTATGCCTACATGTAGTCTATGTTCATGCATATTATGAATATAAGATAGGCATTTATTTCTTAGGAAAGATAATCACAAATTTACAATTCAATTTCCAGTTGAATATGGAAGGCTTACATCTCATCGACCAATGGAAATCCCATGGACTTGCGGACTTCTTAATCAATCATCTTCAAAAGAACAGATTGGTGTGTCAATCTGCATATACAGAGCTGATTATAATAAACGGAGTAGTAATCATTTTAGTGTCTTAATAGTCAAAGTGTCTCATAGTCCCGATTTCAATTTTATTGGAAATTATCAAAGTTATAATAAAACCAATGCTCCAGAATTCAAAAAGAATTCAAGCAAGACTGACAGTAAACTAGTATAGTCACTGAATTGAAGAAAATCACAAAATATTCAGAATCGCGTAATTTTCGATTAATCGCGCACTGACTCGCACATCGGAATCGAGTGAACATTGAATCGCGCCCGCCACTGCTGCAAAACAACTCTTTCACAAATGCATTTAACGCCCAATTATCCAAGGTATTCAGCTCTCTAATGAATGTCGCTACTCGCTACGTTTACAAAATGTTGATCCAAACGCCGACAGTTGATATGACGTATGCCGTCCACTTCCTCCTATTTTTTTAGCAGTCCTAATCCCTATCTCGAATTAACCATTATCTCCGCCTTGAATCATGTGTCCACACCACAGAATTAGATTGTTTAAGTGTAACAATGTGGCACATGCAGGAACTTGCTAAGTGGGCAAAAATAATTCCCTCGAAATGCTTCTGATCGCCACAATTCCTTCAGATTCGAAGAATTCAGATCATTGCGCACAAGTTTTCTCGATAATGTTGGGCCCTCCGATCATTTTAAAAAAAAGTTAGCAGGCGCACGAAAAAACGTTTACAAACTTCGCTGTAGAACTTGACATCGACTTTGTCTCTTTGCTGTGTGATCCGGTTGATAACAGTCACTGAAACTTTGCACAATTTAGCGTGTATAATGTTGAACTGGCTGCTCATTGTTCGATTGCTATGGTATTATGTCAGCAGATTGTGCCATTTCATTAACGTTACATGTTTCAATGCTTCCTTTCTAGTCAGACAGAAGAAGAGACGACCTGTCTAATTCTGTGATTGGATCACTAGAAATTAAAGCAAGATACTTTTTCAATACGTCAAATCGCAGTTAATTTGGAAAAAGGAAAACGACTGATGGCAAGATGGCAAACCAGCAGATTTTCCTCATTCTAGTTTATCACTATAATTTGACTTGAACTAAAAATGTGAAATTCTTGCCCTTTCATCTCATTTCCGTTATGTAATCATGTGCGAATAACAACTAGTCGACTTAATTAGTGTAGTAGACCTTCAAAATTTTACAGTGAAAATACAATAGAGGTAAGAAGTAGAATTGAAGAAGAAATAAGTATTGTCTATCTCAACACAATCCTCTGCAGCCTCTGCTAAATTCTCGTCTTCATTAACCCATTAACCGGCAGCGGCATATAAATAGATCACTGTACATAGGAGCAGGTATTCGTTATGTATTCATTATTTAAGATACAATTTTGGTATATTTCTTTTAATATAGCGTTATAAAACAGAATATGGATCTAAACAATGCGATTCAACCCTTTAATCATAGGCATCGCGTGATTAATTATTTGATTTTTTCTATATTTTTTATCATTTCTTATCTACAGCACACTGAATATCAAAATATGTAATTTTGTCATTTTTTCATCCTGTGTTTATTTTTTATTGCATAAGTAACCAGACCGTATAGTTATACAGCGTTGAATTATTTTAGTCTGGCTCTAAAGAGTAATTATTTGCAGTGACTTAAAAATAGATCACTGCCTGAAAGCGACTATTTCAGCTTTTTCGCCTAAATTGTTTTTCTAATTCAGAATTCAGGCATTATCATTATGTAATAAAGAAAATAAGTGAACATTATTATAAAATCATCCATTAACTATATAAATGTGAAATACTTCATTATAAAACGCCCAGAAAACTATCATAAATTACTCAATAATAATTAAAACAAACAAAATCCATATAAAAGTTTATTCTTTATTCAAAAATGATAATGCACATTATGTTATCGTCTATGGTAGGGAATAAAGCAACGCTTGCAGAGAGTTATGTCACATTTTCCACAGTATGACAATGGTCGAGATCTACAGTTCTGTCCCTGACAATGCCGTTGATTGGAACGCATCAGTATATGATGATCGATACCATCAAATCGAAAATCAATAGTTGATCTTGCGACTCCCGTGATGTGACTTGCCCGATGTCTAGAAAGCACAGATGGCTGCCCATAAGTCAATTTCATATACGATACGGCAACATTTCTCGTAAATTCAAGAAGTGAAAGCTGCTCCTTCTTGTCCACTATTTCTCTGTGAATGATCCATGCGTTCACAAGGGCCATCTGTATACTTCGCATCAATAGAGGGAAGTACCATTTCTTGCTTCGTATGCCAATTGCATAATGAGATGCCAGCCAATCGTGATGATCAACACCTCCCATATGACGATTGTATTCGGCAATTGCGCGGGGCATTTCAATATCAAGTTTTTCTTTTCTGTTCGACTGTAACGTGCAACCTTGACCTTCGGCTCGACTGAGGAGTAATTTGTGGCCATGTGAACAAAGTTATTATCGTTCCATTTGATGAAGAGAAGTTGGTTGGCTTTGTCTAACGTCTGATGAGTTGATCCTCTTTGCTTCATCTCCTTATTTGAGGAGAAATGGGCCTTCTTTGTTCGGTTAGCGCGTATTGTCCCAGTGGGCCTGAAACCTATTTTCGTAAGCGTGACCAAAAGAGACGGACTGGTGAATAGATTGTCAAAGAAAAATTCTTTTCCTTGAGGATGATCGATTTTTGACGCAAGTTGCAAAACGACTCTTCCGCCAATTGGAATCTTGCACAGTTTGGTATCTGTTTCCTTTCCTTGGTAAAGGAAGAAGTCGTAGACGTAACCATTATCGCTACACAAGGCCCACAGCTTATGACCAAAACGGATGGGCTTTCCGCGTATAAACTGCTTTAGTCCATGGTGCCCAAAATATTTTATGATCATTTCATCAATTGACAGATATTTGCTGAAAAAGCCGAAATGCTTGAAATATTCGTTGAGAAGATCAAATAATGGGTTAATTTTGAATGATATATCTGCTTTATTGATTGGATCTATGAGAAGGTCATTATCATTGCAATGAATGTTTGATTGCCAGAAACACTTTGACAGGCATGCATTCGCAAACTAGCGGTACTTGGAGATCGGGATCTAAAGACCAATAATGCTCTTGTGATGGTAATCGATGATGCCCTGTAAAAAGCATAATTCCAACAAAAGCCTTGATTTCAGCTGCTTGCACATGAAATTTCGTTTCATTTCGTTGAGTTGCATATCGATTTGTCTCTGTTACCAGTAAATCTACGCAGCGGTTGTCAAACATTTTCTCGAAAAGTTCAATTGGAGATAATCCATCTAGTTCTTCCTATCATGATGATTTTCTTCGGAAGAAAGTTGGGTGTATAGACTTTTAGATTTTTGCCAAATAGGATCTGCAGCTTCGATCCACTCTGATCGACAAAGTTCGTCTTCTTCATCGTTTTCCATTGTTTCGTTTGGTTCATCATTGGTTGGGGATGTTCGAATTTCAAGTATTCCGGGTACATCGCAGACCTCTGCAATATTTCCAATATCATCTTCGTTGACTTCGCTTACGTCGCTATCAGCATTGTTCTCAGGTGGCAGTACAGCTACATCTACAGCATCATATTCCTCGTCATCTAAATCTTCGATGAGTGCCACAGCTTGTTCAAGAGTAAGAGCTTTGAAAAAGGGCATCTCACTTCTGTAAGAGGTACGTTTCTCTAACCTGTTATAAATGTGAAAGACGCTAGTATTTAAGTAATGCCCCATATATGTATATTGCTCTGCTCGTATAACTTCTTTAATCAAAATTATTGTAAAAAACGAGTATATCTTTCACATCATTTCGTATCACTCACGGCGTTTTTCTTCAAAGTGCAGTTTTTCCCCTTTTATCAATGACATACAAATATCAAGAAGATCATACGTTTTGAGGTCATAAAGTAGCTTTTTGGTATTACTCGTAAAATAATGTTATTCAAATACTACTTATATAGTACAAAATACAGTGACTCACAAAAATGTATTATGTTATTTAGATTAAAAGTCCATGAAAACTTCCATAAGAAGTCGTGCAGCCCAAAAATATATATATTGTGATAATTCTTCGCTCTCCGGCAGCGATCTATTTTTAGATCAGTCTGAAAATCGATCACCGTAAATGAAGTCATCTTTGGGACGAAAATATATTATTTAGTACATCAAATTACCGCAGATTCCAACTTTGTATCGAGTTAGTCCGAATGCTTCTACAGTTGCTGGTTAATGGGTTAAAGTAAACGCATTTTTCCTATAATAAAATCTGTGAATATCATTTTCTTTTCAGTACAGTTTGTTTGTTTATCTATAGCAATAACATCGGTTCTCATGACGTTTTTATAATCTTTAAGAGCGTTTCGGGAAAGCTAGCGGATACGAGGAATGACACATTTCTGCCTATTCTGGAAGCTGTCTACCTTAAAAGTGCAATCATAATCATAAAAATGACAAAACTCATTTCAATTGATTAAATGAATGCAAAATCCTTGCGTTATATAGTGTACCTAACCCGGAAGCACCTGTATCTACATAAAAAGGAATCTTGTGATGTTTCCAACTTGCAAGACGACTGGAGTTGTAACTTCGGAATTGTCGTTTTAGTGATGTTGGGTGACAATCAACAAATTAAAATGTACAAGAAGCTGATGCGCGAATTCAGGAAGAAAACGTCTGTAGCTATCACACTAACAAGTGTTAGAAATGAAGAGAATAAAAATAAATGAATTGTGCTGTTAGGCCTATGTCACACAGGAATAAGGCGTCTTCCATCTTCCATTTGGGATTTCCCTTTAATTGCATGTAGAAATGTCATCAGCCACCTTCCATGCTCCATCGTCCGTCACGCTGTCACACAGGAAAAGTCATAGAGCGTCGTCCATCAGACATAAGGCACGAAATTATACGGCTGATGAAATTCATTTCCATAGGCCGTCAGGCGTCAGGCGCGAGACTGTTCTAAAAATAGAACAACGTGAAGTGACGTCTAAGGGAATATTTAGGAACCTGTCATTTGCGAAGAGAAGCAATCAGAAAACAGCCCTTGTTCACAATGTGGAACGAGGACGAGGATCAAGGCAGTAGTCATAGCAACGGTAAATAGTGAAAAATAGCGCTGGCTGTATCGGAAATGGATTCCCTAGTGTGACTGCGGTCCGCGGAAGATGGAGGGCGGAAGACTGCAGTTGAACATCGCCTCATTACGCCTTATGGAAGATGCCTCATGAAGAAAATGAGGCGAGTGACATGGAAGATAGAAGACGCCATAGTCTGTGTGACAGCGGTCTTACAGTTGCAGTCTTTTCAGTCTTAGGACATACCCTAAGAGTGAATGGTTACCACTAGAAACGCTTCAAAGCATCCCTGGGCGAAAATGTAGACCCTGTTCAAATTATGCTGATCACTGCAGTTGATGAGAACTAAGAACATCTGAAGAAAGAATTATTCCTCTTTGATTTTTTCCACAAATTAATTTCCGTAGCCGGTAACAGAAGCAGAATTATTACATTAAACTATTAGGGAGCTCTCTCATTTCTACTGTCGATTGCTAGAAACCGCCCGCAACCTACGGTGTTGTAAATCTCGCTTTCCAAAAGGGTTTTTTTGTAGGCTAATTGCTGCTTCTGCTACCGCGATTTCGATGTCAACAAATAACTTTCTTGACACTAGACCTAGGTAGTGTTTGTAAATCCGAGACCATTTCATATCCCAGGATTCTGGACAAAATATGCTGAAATCCCATCTCAGCAGACCGCGATGAATCCCGAGACTAAACCAAATTCCCAAAATTCAGAGGGCTATATTCCTAAAAATACTTTTATGTGTTCAGGCTACATCCTAGGCCTACAGCTGAAAATATTTAGATGAGCTCTAAGGTGAACACAGTGTTCACTCATTTCTCTACAGTAAGGAAAACGTCGTTTGTTCACATTCGTTCAAAACGGATGGCGTGCGGTGTATGCCCGGCGATTGACTGTCATTAGGCTTGCACCGTTAAGTAAGCAGCATGTACAGGTAGAGTGTCGACTCAGAAAAGTATCTTTATTCAGTGAAAATTTTCATATGAAAAGATTCAGATTTTTGTGCAGATAGCGTTCCTACGGTTCAAAAAATTATTTGAGCAGATTTTAAAAAGCTAAAGCTTTGCAAATTATTCCTGTGTTTATATACTACCGAGATGACGTCCCCTTTATAAGTAGTATGGAACAAGTTGGATATCAGAAGGAATGAATACTTGCTGACAAGTTTCTTTACAAAGCGGAAATTAAGCTGATGATCAAGGAAATTTCATGAACTGCATATTATGATGCAAGTCCCTACAAGTCTTCAAGGAAAAGTTGAGAGCTTATTGATAGCTTCTTGGCTGAGATGTCATGCTTTTTATTCAGATATCAACGGCATAATTTTATGATTCACAACTCGTCATTTCTTGAATCTGCATAGTAAAGCTCATTGTTTTCAGCTTCTTACGATGTTTTGCTCTTCCAGTGGCAGTTTGTGATGAATTGAAATATTACCAGGTAATATTACCGGTAATTTTTGAAAAAATAGGTAATTTGTCCCCAGCCTTTGGGGGTAATTACTATTATTTTCAATTATTATTATAATTAATTTACCGGTAATAATTATATGATTACTTCCCCGAAATATTCAGGGCATTCTGTCAGAACTGGATACGGACGCGGTGAACTTAGAATCCAAATTCAAATTGTCAATTACTTTGTCTGAATGGTTAGACTTTTTTTGAATCTCATATATTTGACATTAATCCTATTCCCAACGGATTCTGATACGCACGTGGCCCATTCCACTTGATACACGGGGTACTCACTGAATGCACATTCAATTTCTTCAAAACTGTTGCAATATATATCACTTGCTCTCTAATGGGAATTATTGTAATGAAGCATAGACAATGTCCTGTGTTATTTAAATTGGCACCGATAGTTGCCTGATGAGCAATTTGACCACATTCATTCTGACACCAGACAAATACATTCGAACTATTGCTGAACAACAGCAGCTTATGGTTGATTGCTTTCCAGGCGGAGACTGCAAGACAATGATAGAATACGCTACGCAATGTAGAGAAACATGCATGCAACAAAAAGAAAAATGCAAGAAACGAGATGAGAGATTTCAAAGTGTTGGACCCAAAGTGATTTAATATACTTTTAATGATGCGGTCGTCATAAATGGGTTAAGTGCCTTAATAATCAATTGATTCCTATGCCAAATCAACAACATCCTCACCATATAAATTGAACTCTATCCATGTATTTGTCTGCCAAACGTCTACACGGATAATTGCTGTATGTATTTTTTCGGTGTTTCATAGTTTTGACAAGCTATATTCAGACCCTTCCATTTGACATTTCAATGCTCATCTGTTATCAATTGAAGTATCAAATGTAACTGCTTATAAGCGATGCCGAAAACGGAATATCATCGATGCCCCTAGAAGTCATGCTTCGATTGCACACTTAACTTGCATACTTACTTTGTTTGGACCTTAATTGGATCACCTACTTTATGCTCATAAGTACCCGGTATATCTACCCGGTATATACCTTTGCCTTGATGCACTTCAAGAAAGCAACAAATTAGGTCTGAGCATTACAGGGTTGGAACCGGCCGGGTTTTTGGCAGCCGGAGTGATTAAAGCCGCCAGAACTAGGCTGTTGTCCCTGTAACCTACTAATTAAGACTGGCAACGCCTCAACTTTGACTGTTATACATTATTCGATTTTTGAAGCATGAGGTTGGCCCAAGCAATTTGAATACACAAAATATCGTCGTCACTTTGATAGAATTTTAATTTGTTGACTCCTGAGGGTTTTCGCGGCCTCTCTTCATGAGTCAGTCATGAGTCATGTCGTCTGTGGCTTATAGATCTCTGTGTCATTATTCATTATTCGTTGTTCTTGTGACATTCTGTGAATCTCTGTTCTGTCATTGTCATTAAGGCCGCACTCCTCATGACGAGAGACTGTGAAAACGCTCAGAAGTCAACAAAATAAATTTCTATCAAAATCATTCGATTTCTCGATTTCTATATACGGTAGGCTTGGTAACAGCATATATTGGAAGGCAATTTCTGACTTTCTGTTGAAAGATGATGTTGCTTGATTATAAGCAACAGCATAGCAAGTCAAACCAAGGTGTGAAAAAAGCAACCTGTGATTCGCGAGATAGGCCTGCGTTTCAGATTAGATCGTAATGAAATACTGCAAAGCACATTTAAGTGCTCCCGGGAGAAATTGTAGTGTAGAAACGAATGGTCGTGTAGATTAACACGGAGAACTTTCTCAGTGTAGCCTATTGGGATTGGCGCATAGGCACTGATAATGAAAGTAGTCAAGTGGTGCATTCTAGGTTTGCTATTACTAGCCTAATGCCTAGCTTAATATAATCAGTCGACCCTAAAACTTGTAGGCCTATTAAAGGTATCGAATCTTGTGAATTGGTCATCACACAGGACTGAATATAAATCTTAATATAGCCTTAGTATAGATTTTTAGAATCTGCAACAAACAACAGCACAGTATTCATATCCAACATTTCATAACTTAAGTTATGTTTATAAAGATTGCAGAATGCCAGTTCAAATTGGCATGGAATAGAAATATGTCCTCAGACTTGAACAAATTAAACACGAAAATTCCTAGGCAGCATTAGACGTTACAATTCGTCCTGCATGTCCTGCATGTCCTGCATGGGAGAGAACAAGCATTTGAAAGCCTACATTACGATTTTACGAAGCATTGGGAGGAATACAGATTGAAATCTTTTGACCGCCTTGATTTCAAATCCCATTTTCTTTGTGTCGTTCTGTCATGCAATTGACGACATATTTAATGTGCTTCTATTCTTTAACTGGATTTTTTTTCATTTATTGAGTAGTATGTTGATGAAGGATTGTAATACATGTACCCTGGTTAACGGTTGTCCTACTTTATGGGTATACAGCACCCGACACCATCTTCTACGCAATATATTTTCGCTTGTACTTATATTTACGAAACTTCCTTTCGTGACTTTTAGCGAATGTATGACCTCATTTGACCATGAGAGTCTTGAGTTACAATTCCACATAAACAACTAGAAAAAACAAGATAATGGTTTAAGGACGGATCGGGTGAGTCATACCCGTGTACTATTTGTATAGCTCGTTTTCAGTTCAATCTCGGAATTGCTAGTGATTGATGCTCAATAATCCACAAAATAGTACATCACAAAATCTTGAGCCAGAAGCCATAGAAAAACTGCGCAATTCAACATTGAAAAGACACATAAAATTTAAAATTTTGAATGGCAGTTCATCTCAATGTATATTTGTCATTCTAAGACAAATACCAACTTGGTACTATATGCAAAATGATAATTTGACTCGTAATAGGAAAGGATTTTTCAGTTCTGTGATGAACAGCACACCGCTGAAACACACCGCACGACCGAATAGTGTTGTATCAAACTTGTTCGACATCATGAAGCGACCAATCAGAATCATTCACAGACATGAGGGAGTACCATGCTTTTATTTGACATAAGCTTATAGAACAGGAAAGCGGTGAATAAGCCACATTGTGTATCCTTTCTTCGGCTCGTAGGATGGCCTCTCGTCCCAAGCGTCAATGCAAAGACCGTGCCATTGAGGCTATGAATAATATTGTGCAACGACGCTTCGAAGATAGTGATGAGGATGAGGACGACTCCTCCATGCAGATATTTGACAACGTCGCTAGTGATGAACAGGTTCCTGAGGAACAGTTCGACGAGTTGCCTGTGGACGATGAATCTCTACATGAGAATGATTTAGTGACCATGGACAGCGATTCGGTAACTGAATCAGGTGATGAGAGAGCCGATGTGCCTATCCACTCAGACTCATATGTATCTCCCTCCGGACGTGTATGGAAGACCAATACAGGTGTCACTGCGGGAAGAGAACCTGCCAGAAACATTGTACGTTTTACGCAAGGGCCTGCTGCAGGTGTGAATCCGTCGAATGAACGAGAGGCTATACTGATGTTCTTGCCAAAGACACTTACAACCACACTGCTTTACTCCAATTTGCAAGGTCGCCGAATCACCGTCAACTGGAATCGAGCGAACCCCGACAACCAGAAGAAGTTTGTTCCTATTGATTTGCCAGAACTTGAAGCCTTCGTTGGATTGCTTATTTTGCTTGGAGCTTTTCGTTCGAAATATCGGGATGTGACGGAACTCTGGGGTGCACGCGATGGCTTTCCGATTTCTAGAGCAACTATGACTCGAGAAAGATTCTTACAAATCAAATCAGTGCTGCGATTTGATGACCCTTTGCGTCGCGATCACAGTGATAGACTTGCTCCGGTACGAGATGTGTTTCAAGAATTTAATGCTGATCTGTCTCGATTCTTCATTCCCAGTCCGTACTTGACTGTTGACGAGCAGTTGCTCGAGTTCCACGGACGAGTTCGCTTCCAGCAGCATATAAGCTCGAAGCCTGGAAAGTTTGGTATAAAGTT
This sequence comes from Prostheceraeus crozeri, assembly GCA_907163375.1. Taxonomy (NCBI): domain Eukaryota; kingdom Metazoa; phylum Platyhelminthes; order Polycladida; family Euryleptidae; genus Prostheceraeus; species Prostheceraeus crozeri. The sequence goes on from CAJQUW010004989.1 coordinate 674,837, forward strand.
CCTATGGCTTTGTTGTGCTGAGACATTCTATATCTTGATGTCTACATTGGTGTTGAAACTGTCAGGCCAAATGAGAATGTCACAACACTCGGCGTAACGATGCATTTGATGGCACCGTATCTGGGCACAGGTCGTCATCTAACTGCTGACAATTGGTATGCTTCCATGGAATTGGTTGATGCACTCAGAGAGAAGAATACCACGTACATTGGTACCGTCAGGAGCAATAACCGTGGAGTACCTACCGTCGCAAAATCCACCGAGGGTCGTCAACGGAAGGACACATAAGTTTTCTACGATGAGCAAGGCACTGCACTTGTTTCATTCTGGGACAAGGGTCGAAAACCTGTGTTACTTGTTGATAACTTTCACAGACATGTTCCTGAGCCCGAAGTGAATACGAAGGCCTCCACTGTTCTCGAGTACAACAGGACGAAATCAGGTGTCGACATCGCGGACAAGCGACTTCGTGGATTCAGCTGCAAGCGGAAGTGTCGGCGTTGGCCGGTCTCGATATTTTCCAACATGGTGGACATAGCTGGAAATAACGGTTGCATAGTGTATTACCACAAGCATCCTGAAGAAGCGAGAAAATGTCAACAGCACTACAAATTTCTCGTAAATGCGAGATATCAGCTGGTGGACAAGCAAATCAAAAGACGCCTCCAGACACCAGAAAACCTTCGAGAATCTACAAAATTCATCGATCTGACCTCTGCAAGGAATGTGTGTAGCTTTTCTTTCCAGCAATAACAACAGATGATTTCCAGGAATTCATTGTCTTTTATTTATAATTTTATTGATGATTGATAGCATTTTACAAACATGTAGGCCTACATGTAAGCTTATACATGTATCGAACAGCCTGTACTAAGATAGACTACCAGACGGTGGGATGGGCCTGATTATACATATCAGCACGAGAGTTTATAATCTACTGGTATGTCTAATATGCACTATAGCATGCCTGACTGTGATAACTACCGGTAGTAGCATCGTGATCAATGATATTACAGTTACTACATGTACCGGCACATGTATTCACAATGATGTTGAAGTTATTGGGTATATTCTTACCACAAATTTTTATTTTCATCAATGTTCAAGCGTGCTGACACATTATTAACAAAAACACTTAAAACGGAACAATAAAAAGATGCAATGCGATGATATTACACGGGTTATTTATACCCGCTTCGTCTTTAACTGCTTATTGAAAAGCGCGTAGGACAACCGTTAAATGGTTTATACAAATTATGTTTTGAACAGGGATCTGTAAATGGGCATGTGAACTGTTAAACACCTTCGACTATGCTTCTAAAAAGCTCAAAATGACTAGGTAATTTAATAGGGAGAATTTTGAATGTAATTTTAAGCATCACAATATTTACCTAATTATTTTTCTATCTCCAAAAATGGCTTTAAATGACAACAATTGGTCTCAATAATAAGTAAAATATGAAGTAAGAATTTACATTCTTGATACGATTGTAAGAAAATGGGAATGATGAATAAAAACAGTATTCAAATTTAGTAATGTTGTGTTAATCAAGTATGTTATTTTAATTCGTTGCCACGAGAAAGTTACACTGAGTTCTTTTACGAACTGATTAATCCAATGGTTACAGTAGCATTGCATCTGTACAATTGCGGATTGGAAAACGCCATCAGTCCTCATTAGGACTACTTCAATTAATAATTTGAATTAGTGAGTATTATATTCTATTATAAATGGCTGCTGGGATGATTTTCATCATCGTATGAGAATGTATGCATTTGGCAGCCATATTTAGAAAAAAGAGACCGATGAAAGACTTTCAAATCAGTGTTACGGGTAGTTGGGATGTAAAAAAATGATAATTTGTTGGGAAATTTACTTCCTATAAAAGTGGTTTTGACTCACTGTGACTCCTTGATTTACACCGAAAATAAAATTTTGTGTTTTGTTTCTATTCAATGCATGCTTTCATCATTTTCTTCAACTTACATTGATTCTACTGTTGTTCATATTTAGTAGTATAATCTTTTGCTATTTCATGAATGCATCTATAATTTGATGAAATAACGGAAAGCTATAAGACTTGCTGCAAAACTTAAAATTATTGTTTTAAGTTTTGCAGCAAGTCACTTGAACATTATATTGATAACTTATAGCATTATGCATCGACCAAATATTTGACTGCTCAGCCTGTGCAAGGAGACATCGTGTGTAATTTAGTTTATATATGATGCTTTAACCCTCATCAGCCCACCAGACTACATGTGTAGTTTCAATATAAATCTGAAAGTTCAACTCCAATTTCAATAAATTTGTGTCCATGAGTATTTGCAACTAATTTTGTCAATTTAAACAAATTTGAATGCGCACGATTGAACAGTGTGTCATTGGTGTTATCATGATTTCATTCGCCTAGTGATGATGTTTCGTGTCAGTTCAAAGGTTCCGTGAAATTATCCTATGACATCACCATTATATATTGATCACTATAATACATAATTGCAATTACATCAATATAACAATATATTGATAGTTATAATGTCAATCATTGTCGAGCTAAAATCTGGCTCAATATATGCCGTTTTTGAGCAGACGCAGAACAAGATAAATAAGTTAGATAAATGTAGTTTGCTGTAAAACAGGAACAAATGTTTGCTTGAAGCAGGTGAAGCTGTTGAAGACTTCTAGTATCATCACATCATCATTTTGACAAGGTTACAAGGGGGACGTAGAAATCAGATATTAATCCGCAAAAGTATGTCTTCTTCAAGAATCTTTGCTTCCCTTTGCTGAACATAAACGCTTCAAGATTTCGACTGACATCGGCTTGTCAATGGCGTCATTGGTTCTACCTGAAAGAAAGGTAAGATGCCCTTGGTTTCAGCGCTTCCAAATTTAAGTTGCAAAATATATGGTAATATGATAGCACATTTTATGATTACTGATTACACAGTGAAAACAGCAAGCAAAGTCATGTGACATGGATGTACATAAAAATCATACTTCTCTTCTGGATCATTCTTTCACAGTTGAAATGTCTCCTAGAAGCAAAAATGCTGCATTATGCTCAAATTTTGATCTATGATAATAATATCTTATTTCATGCTTTAATTGACATTATTTTGTCTATAAATTATGAATATAAATTATTTTGTAGATTATTTGGGAACGCCAAATTTAAATGCATGGGGGTTAAATCTATCATGGTCATCATCTCCACATGGGGAATCGTACATTAAGTTGATGACTTGCACTTGCTACAACGTGTAAAGCCTGATTCAGTGATCCATCATTTAAATAAGTAATTCTTAATAGTAACATTCCTTAATAGTTCTTTGTTGTTTTACAACATGTACAGTGCACATGATTCAGTGAAAACTGACAATATGAAACCGAGCAAATACAGACAAAGAATACAAGTAGTAAAATATTGGTGAGCACAGAGTTTGAGATATGAAGAAATGAAAAACTATTTACAAGTTTTTATAAAATGATAAAATTACGTAAAATGCTGTCACTTTCATCAGCCTGTATTCCTATATTCATATGTTGGACGAGATCAGCATCAATCTTCAGGGACAGCATATCAACATGTGGATCGGGGACAAAATTATTACAATAGGCAAGTTGGTACCGTGGGCCGTCAGAGAAACTGAAAATGAAATCCGACGTTATTCTAACCAGTCAAAGTGAAAAGTCACAGTGAAAAGTGTCAATGGCATGTGTGGTAGATAGCGCAATTAAAACGCTGATTAGAGAGAAAATGGCGGGTACTATCTCCAGATTAATCGATTTCTCAACAATTGTTAACACTCAAAAGACATTTTTGATTTCTAAGAACTTCAATCTTACATGTCTGATTATGGCGATTACCATATGTAGATCTCTCAAGGACGTTTGAGGATGAAACTTTTATTGCGAAACAGCTACAACAGGTCATGAAGGATTTAAAAGTAAGTAAACTGGACGTGGTTTTAGTTGTATGTAATTTCTAAGCAAGCATATGTTCATTTAATACTGACAATATATTTCAAACATATTTCGATATGATTTTGAAGCTTCTCAATATGTCTAAAACCTCATATTCAACCATATAGTAAGTATATGTAGGTAGTGTCGACTCAAAAGGGTGTCTGCATACAGTGTAGATTTTTATATGAAAAGATTCAGTTTTTTGCGGAGATAGCGTTCCTGCGGTCTAAAAGAATATCACCTTTTGAAGAAGCTGAAGTTTTGAAAATTATTCTTGTGTCTGTATGCTAGCGACGTGAAACCACTGTGTAAGTAGCATGAAACTTATGACATACCAAAGAGAATAAACATTTGCTAACAGGCACCATAATTAAACTAATTATCAAGAGAAATTCATGAGCTGCATTATGATGCAAGTCTTCATGGAAAAGTTGAGATGTTATTGTGCTTTCCTAGCTGAAATTTCAAGCTTTTAATTCAAATTTCATCGGCATAAATTTGTGTTCATTTCTTGAATCTGAATGGACCCATTTGCATCTTTCCAAGTTAACTGATTATGATACTTGTTCTTTCAGTGAGAGGTAGCTCTTAAAATGATCACGTTTAAGCTTTAAGCTACGTTCACACATGAGAGAAGAACCTGAGAGTTGACCTCAAATCAAACCTGAGACTGAGACCAACCCGTTCACACTTGAGAGTGAGATCTCAGGAAAAAGCTGCCCCACATTTTCTTGAGACATTCCTTCACTTAACTATCGACGCTGAGACTCGCTGAGACATGTCCTGAGATCTGCCGAGACCTAGGTCTCAGACCCGTTCACACTACCGACATCAGGTCGCACAGATAAATTGAAAAATGTTTCTATTTATACCTTTTTGCGCTAACTCTCAGGCATGTCTCAGGACTGTTCAGACTACGCGGAGTTAGTCGCAGCATAATTTTGATTGACGTTTGAAATCGACGACGGAAACTGTAATCTTGCCGTTTGATTGGATGATTGCCTGAGTCTCAGCTCTCAGCTCTCATGTGTGAACGTAGCTTAAGAAAATACTCTTATTAATAAGGTTGACTATTAAAGCGATAGTATCCAAAAGAAGTGCTAGTTTAATAAGCATCATAGTCCGGCAGCCAGAACGAGTTTCTGCAGGGAACGAGGCCGAAAGTGAGACTTTCACAGAATGATGTACACCTCATGCCTACTACGAATCTGTACGTCTGCCGAGTTCTAGTGAATTCCTCTTCTTGTCAGACAATATTAAAGAAAAACACATGTGAATCCAATGGGACGCACATTGCAGTTTTCGGCTAAAATGAAATTTTGTATGTTTTCTATGATTAAACGAAAAGTATTAAGCCCAGAGTCATAATTTTTGACATGTAATGTCTTCAGGTCATTTCCTTTCAAGTTCATGTACCCCTGTCTATAAGGCTAAACACATTTAGATTTGGCGAGCCTCTTAATGTCGGCAAACACAAACATTTTGAGCAACTTTATCCACATTCAACCACATTCTCACATGCATTGCCGATCAGATGCATGATGATGGCACATGCACATCATAGGAAATGACTTGAAGACATTCCATGTCAAAAATTATGACTCTGGGCTTAATACTTTTCGTTTAATCAGAGAAAACATAGAAAATTTCATTTTAGCCAAAACTGCAATGTGCGTCCCATTGGATTTACATGTGTTTTTCTTTGATCTTGTCTGACAAGAAGAAGAACTCACTGGAACTCGGCAGACGTGCCGATTCGTAATTGGCATAGGGTGTACATCATTCTGTGAAAGTCTCACTTTCGGCCTCGTTCCCTGCAGAAACTCGTTCTGGCTGCCAAACTATCACCTCTCCAAAGTTGTCATGACTAGGATCAACAAAGTACTATTATTCCTTCTGTATTGCTATCATGATCAGTTAAATCCGTGGTATTTTCTTCAAAACTGAAAAATTTGCTTTTCTCACATTTGGTACTGGGTCTCAACTCGAATTCATTTAATAAAATCGAAACTGTATACACATTGGGAATTTAATTAATATTGAGTTGCTACTCTACCTAGTATACTATTCCTACTAGTATACCATTCCTGTTCCTGCAAAAGTTTTAGAAGCAGTTGTATTGAAAAATGTGAGACATTTATTTATAAAGACTTATGGAGATGGACAACATGGATTTCACCGCCAACATTCGACGACAACGGCTTTAATAGACGTTGTGGATAATGTAAGCCAGATGATAGACGATAAGACGAATTTTGGAGCTGCTCTCCTCAGCTTTGACCTGTCTCGTGCATTCGATCTCGTAAATCACGACTTGCTCATAAAGCGGCTTAGAACAAATAATTTCCCGAATGGATTACTAACTTGGATCCATAACTATCTTGAAGGGCGCACAGGCAGCATAAGAATTGGATCTGAACTATCAGAAGTTATTCATATGACCGCAGGAGTGCCCCAAGGTTCCGTACTCGCTCCCTCCTTGTTTTGTGCCTTCATTGGCGATTTTGCCTCTAAAACGACTGGCGTCTGCACCGTCAAATATGCTGATGACGTGAACATAATAATTCCCCTTCGCTCGAACAGTGCATTGGAGATTCAAGAGAGCATTCAGACAGAAATTGATAATATTACATCTTGGTGCAACGTCAACCAGCTCATCCTGAACATGAACAAATCGAAGTTACTTCTGTTCACTAATCCGAACACAACGCCCCCATTTCAAACACCGCTGCCACAAGTACAAGAAATTTGCTTACTGGGAGTTGTTCTTGATAGCAAATTGGATTGGAAAGCACACACAAAGATGATCAGTACCAAAGTCAATCAGCGGTTTCACATTTTGCGTCGCATTAAGGGACTTGTTTCAAAGGAAGAACTGCATAGGATCTATACCTCCATGCTAAGATCTCTAATTGAATACGCCTGTCCCGTCTTCGTGGGAATCAATAAAAGCCTCTCAAAGCAACTTCAGAGATTGGATAACCGAGCACATCGTATGATATTTGACCTATACTATGGTAGTAGCAACGAAAGAACTTGCAATTGTCACAAAAATGAAATTTCTGCACGTCGAAATACCCTAAGCAAATCTCTGTTCCTCAAGATATCGAAAATGAAGCAGCACTGTTTACACTCTCGCATCCCAAGAAAATTTAGAAGCCAGTATACAGTCAACTTACACCGGACTTCCAAGAGAAGAAAGACATTCTTCCCATTTACTACTTCACTTCTTAACACGGAGCTTTGCAGACATTCACATCTATGACTCTATTATGTACAGCTTGACTTTTTCTTTGATTTTCATTTTCACAAAATATACACTTATTATTATTATTATACTTACTCAACGGACATAATACTTTTTATAATACACAATATTTTAACTTCACGGTCTTAAGATATGAAAATCAATATCAATATCAAAATATTACAGCTTCAAACAGAACTCTATGTTTCAAGCCAACATATCAGTTAGTGGTGAAATAAGTCAACAGGTCACCCACTGACAAATTACTAAACGAGTTAAGAAGGATAAGAAGCTATCCATCTGTGTGGAAGATACGAACCCCCATCTGAAGACAGAATCTGTCGCCGAATCCTACACACATCCGTTTCACTCTGTATGTAAGGGACAAGGAAGGCAAGTTTCAAGCGCAAATTCCCAATCAGATCAAGACTTCCCATTTGCTAAATGTCCAGTTCTCTGCACTCTTATCCGGTCACTCTGTGTGGGTCCTGTAGACCTAATTCAATCTTACTGCATTGCGTCATTGCGATGTTTTACCGCAGTGTTGTCCTCCAACTCCTGCCATATCTGCGATAAATAATTAATTCATTTGATTGTAAGGAGATTGGCGTCGCACAAAATCTGCAAAATTGTTGACGCAACTTACGTGAACAGTGTTCTCTATTTTTTCAATGTTTTCAGGTCGCAGATTGCGAAGGAGGATCGATTGGTTGAATTCAAATCACAAATATCCTCGACCAGTGGACAGCATTACGGTCAAAGCCATGAGTACAGATGAGGCTGGGCGACATTTCATAAATACGGGTGAGACTTGTCATTTGACTACATCAGATACGTATTCATTACATAACGTTGCATCGAAGTACGACATATTGATCACCTGACACAAAAATGAGGGTGAACAGAGGTGAGTAGTCTTTATCAAAAATGTCATCCATTGTCAAATGCGAATGTTGAGGTTAAAGAAAGTTCAATTTTTATTGCTTTGAGATGTCATCAGTCCTCAGACATGGCATGGAACAAAAGTGTTGACTGCATCATAAAATAAGCATCCAAGCGCTTGTATCTCATTTTGCATTTATTGGCTTATTGCAGCTTCATATGGTCAATTTAGTGGAGCAGCTTACGTCGAATTTTCAGATGAATCGTGCAAATTATGATACAAGCATGAAACTTCGCATGGGTGTACTCAACACATATCTAAGCAATTCCACCCGATGAGCCACTTAAAATTCGACCTTATTTCAAAATGGCGGCCATTTTTCAAAATTGCCCTAGCAACGACCCCTAGGAGCCTGGTAACAGCATTATAGTGGTCATTTTCAGGCATTTTAAGAAATGTTAAGGGGCACAAATATATAGCATTAGTATTTGAATAACATTTGAGTAAGTTTCTGACCTAGCAACGGTTGCTAAGGACGCTAAAAAACAATAAAAGTGTGAATTTCTCTGATTTTCCTTAGCAACGGCCCACTTATCGTTAATTGATATGGATGAAATTTGATATATAGTGTAATCAACTATATTAAAGAATAAAAATGTTGTAATGATTAAGTATCACTTACGTACTGGTTGCTAGGGTCCTGATAAATGCATAGCAACAACCATTTGCAGGTAATTTCAACATTGCTTTCAGCATTTTCTCTAACAACGACCAATCTATAAATTTTACAAGCCTTGTTTTGAGACGTATTTGGATTTCGGCCATCCGATATGGCCATTGGTCAGTAAAACAGATTTCAGCCTAGCAACGGTTGCTAGGGCCACAATATGCTAGTAAATGAATTATTTTCCGCATGTTGATATAATTATCAAATTATGAGTTTGAACCCATTAGGGAACATGTATCGAAAAGATGACATTTGTTACTATTAAATCCTAAAAGATCATAAAGTGATTTAGCTCTTTCCAAAAAATATTAAGAATTGAAAACTTCATGCATTGAGAAAAAGTTTGTATTAATCACAAATTTCAATCACAATATCGAATATTTACAATATCGAAGATTTTTTGTACAGTATTGAAGTATAGAAAAATATCTTCAATCACAGTATCGAATTAAAACAAAAGTCTTTGTGAATATCAATCACGGTATCGTAGACTTATTGTAAAACAAATTGTTTTTGTAAATGTCAATCACAGTATCGAAGAATTACTGTAAAACAAAGGGATTTTGTGCATATCAATAACAGTATCGAAGTAAAACAAAGTCTTTTCAAATGTCAATCACGGAATCGAAAAATTACTGTAAACAAATCGTTTCTGTAAATATGAATCACAGTATCGAAGTAAAACAAAGTCTTTTCAAATGTCAATCACGGAATCGAAAAATTACTGTAAACAAATCGTTTCTGTAAATATGAATCACAGTATCGAAGTAAAACAAAGTCTTTTCAAATGTCAATCACGGAATCGAAAAATTACTGTAAACAAATCGTTTCTGTAAATATGAATCACAGTATCGAAGTAAAACAAAGTCTTTTCAAATGTCAATCACGGAATCGAAAAATTACTGTAAACAAATCGTTTCTGTAAATATGAATCACAGTATCGAAGTAAAACAAAGTCTTTTCAAATGTCAATCACGGTACCGAAGAATCATTGTGAAACAAAGTCATCACAGTTGCAGCCACACAGTGCTGTGCATGGAAGTCCTGAGCGACGACATTTGCATCTACTCGTGTTGCAACCTTTCTTGCAAGAGCACTTGGTAAGCTCTTTACAGCTATCTGCGATTGGAGGCAATTTTGTCCAGAATACCTGCCACATCTCCCCGTCCCAGATCCATCCCCACTCAGCGGGACTGCTGATGTTGGGTCTAGCTATTGTGCTCTGACCCCAGTTAATGCCAGCCTGATATGCTGCACGTTTAATATGTTCTTGTAAAGCAGCTTTTGTCGGAGGGATCGAGTTATACTGTTTCTGCTTGCCGGCAAAAAGTTCCAACCTTGCTTCATCCACACTAGTTGCTGCCGATGATCTGTCATACAAGAGCACGACAAATTTTTCAAGTTCTTGAATGTCACGATCACTAATGGTTGCTGGAATCTGACTCAGATTAGCGAAGGTTTCAGAGACTTCGTCATGAATGTTCCATGTATGCCAAGCCGATTTCTTCCCTTTGCCACGAAAGGCAGACACGATGTCACAGCCGGTGAATGCATGGAAGAACGATAATCCCTTGACTCTCTGTGGTCCAATTGCAAGAACAATCTTATGAACTGGAATCCATCGTACACCTGTACCTTGTCCAAATGCAATCCACATGGATTCAAGGCCAATTTCGAGTAGGGAAGGCAGAACAGATATTGCAATGACAAGAACATCTGTGTCATTGGCCTTAATAATGAGGGATTTGCTTCCATTCATTGTTGCATGTTTGGCATGAGCGAATAGTCTGCTGTCCGCTTCTTCATGATAACAAGGTGATATGTCATCCAAGAGTATAGGTGAGTTGCTAACTGCATTTTCTCCTTTAGTAACAACAATAACGGTGTTAACTGTTTCAGTTCCATAAATTTTATCGGCAAGAAAGTTGAACAGCTCATTCTTATTAGAGTTATTTCGAAGAAAGCCTTTCCAGTTAATTGGAGTCTTACTCATTCCTGATACTCTCCTTCTCATTCCTTGCCTTCGCTTCGATCTGGCTTCATTTTTTAGACTTGACTTGTTGTACACATCAAATACTATGTCCACTCTGCTAAACTTGTGACCATAGCTTTCCACTTTGGGGATTATGTCGTCATTTGCATAGTTATCGAATGTCTTTGAGGTTCGTGGAGGCAGGGCATGGATAAATGCTGATCCATCTATGATGATTGCATCGGCTGTAGGTTCTGTGTCTGGTAAGCTCACCTGTGACTGAAGAATGTCAGCTAACCGTGATTTCTGGCAAGAATTAAGTTTGCCATTGCTGCTAAGAGAAGCAGGGAAGGACTGGTTTTCATGCTTGAAGAAATCTTGCAAGTCACACTGTCTGTTCTGGCATGAAATGAAGAGTCTTGAGAACAGTTGACAATCATCTTTTAGCACCTTCTCCTTGGATGCACCACAAGTCGGCTTCAAAACCTGTTTGAAGAAGGAGACTATATTCTTCTTTATTGGATCATAGAATGGACAAGAACCTTCATACTGTAGCCCATCAACGAATGAGAGGAATTGCTGTTTGCCACGCTCATAGTGTGTACGGAGTAGTTCAGCAAGAGCAGGGTCCGAAACATTTTGAGAGTCAAGTGCCAGGAGATCGTTTGACTCTTCTTGAAATGGATTTCCCATCTCTCGCAATACCGAAGACAACGACTTTACCTTGCAAAAGAATGATTTCTCTGCGCTGAGGGTTTGATCATGATGTCGAGTACTGTTGTTCTCATCTTTCTTTCCTGTCGCAGATTCATAATTTGCCATGAGACGGCTTACTTCAGGTCCAGCTATCATCCATCTCCGTAGTGCTGCTTCATCTTCAGTCAGTCCTATGGCTCCCCCATCACCCTTGATGACTGCATTATTCTGCTCATGGGCTTGGTCCAGAGGCATAGCAGAGAATTGTCTTTCGGACTTGTGCACGACGAAGTTACCCTTGTGGAATTCTGCAGCCACTTCGGGGTGTTCTTGTTCCAGGGACATCATGTCACGAAGATGAATAGTGATCCATCGTGCATAATTAATGTTGTTATTGGAGAAGAAGTATGGGACCAGCTCGAACAGTGCCTGGCGGTAGAGACTGAAGTCTCCTTCCCTGAATGAGCGAATGAGAGTAAAGATTATCAGCTCCATGTCCAGTATCAGACTCCAGAACTGGAACTGTGGACTTTGATGGCTCTGTTGCTGTCGCCACTTTTCAAAACTGCGAGCTGGCTCATCTGGCTGCGCAGAACAGTGATTAGTGTAAGCTTCTCTCATCAGTGTGTATAGGGCGGAAGCTGTTACTTGATGTGCATATCTTGTTCTGGTAATGCTAGATGCTGAAAGGAATGACTCAGCGGTTCCAGATGAGGCAATACCTGCTTCCACGATCGCACTAGTCCATCCGCTGTCTTGTAGAAGTGTCCCTAGTGATCTCAGAGCTGCCATCTCGATGTGAAGTCCACCAAACATAACCACAAAATTTCTCTCTCCAAGTTCTGGCCACTGCCATTGGATTTGCTTTGCCAATGCATACAGTGGTTGGTCAGCAGCAATGACTGGTGTCTGACCTGGGTTAAGAAACGCAATGGTGTCGCGTACTTTCTCCATCACATGTTTTATAGTTGCCACAGAATGAGCCTGTTCGCGCAACAGAGGCATTAATGCAGAAATGCTAACTTCGAATGGCTGGGCTCTTTTCTGTGTTGCATGATAAGCTGACCACGTAATGCTTGTTGTGTCAGTCACTTCTTCAGTAAGGCAAACTTCATCCAGCCAAGCATACTCATGTCTGAAGAGAGAGTTGGCAACAGGCAATGTCTGAAATGCAGATGAAGGAGGATATGGATTTTTATTAAAGTAAGCAGGCCTGATATTTGTAAAAGCCTCTGGAAGCTCAGGCACTTTTTTCAGTTTCTGTCGTAGTGACTGTGGCTGGGGAACCGTGCGTTTTTCACCTCCATATTCAGGGTTTGGATGTTGAAACGCTGATATGCTTGTACCATGGAATGATGTTCGCGCTGTGGTGGATGTAGGATTGTGGTCGATGTTGTCCACTGTCATAGTTGTGAACAACGTCTTTCTCAAGACTGGTGGACACACAACCCCATCTTCCACATACTGAGAGACAACAACTTCACCTAACTCGGCAGAGATTTCAAGAATTCTGTCATATGAGATGCTCAACCCATGCTCATACAGCATGTCAATCAGTTGTCGCTTCCTGGTTTTAGAAAACACTGTCATGCCCATGTACACAGCAAAAGGAGTCTCGCGGTCTTTTATATGTCTGTGAACTGGTGAGTTCTTCGAGAAACAGTTAAACTGCAGAAGTTGTGATAAAGCAAGATCTGACTTTGATGCTCCTTGCTCAAGTCGAGATTTAATATCTGCACCATGTTCTACCATGCATACGAATTGCAGGAGAGATGAAGGCACGGCTTCTTCAACATCAGTACTCTTCAGTGTACTACTGAAACATGACTTATGGCGAAGCATGTCACGTCGTATCATTCCTGCGGCCTTTGCCAGGTGGATTGCGTCGCAATATTTGGATGCTTCTGCAAGAATGGAGCCTACATCATTTTCAAATGCCAGAAGTATGTTCCGTCCTTGATGATGTGCTCGCAGCTGTGGAATGTGATGAAGAAGTTGTTCTTTCAAACGTGTAGCATGGACATCATATGATTCTTCACCTAACTGCTCGAGCCTCTGTTTGTACAGTTTCCTCAGGTCAGGTAGCTTGAATATGGGTGGATTTCCATCAGTGTTTGCTGCTTTCACTTCATTGATATAAGTAACAAGCTCCGAGAATGCTATCGGGAAAGCTTCTCGCCAGTCATCCTGTGCTTCCATTCTCTTGAGAGAGTTATGGAAATCTCGCTCTCTATTGTACAGATCCGCCAAGCAGGAAGAATGATATTTCAGTTCTAAGGCAATGGCATCACCTCCACTAAGTTTAGCAAGAAGTTTGCTGTCATTGAGTGTTCTTGCACATCGGTTGATTCTTTTATTCAATTTCATTGTCATGGCTTCCCTAAGCTCACCTCCCTGTGTTTCACACAGAAAACATTCCGCTTTGCTTCTTTGGGCTATATTTTTTCGAGATACTTTGTTTCTCACAGCCTCGTCCTTCGTAGCCCCTTGAGCAGAAGTTGAAGCAGAAGTTTGAGCTCGTTCCAGTTTTGTATTGCAGAATAGACGATTGCAACTGTCATGATACTTTGCATTTTTCTCTTCCAGAGTCTTGAAAATACCTTCACCTGTGTCAAGTCTTCGAGGGTCGAGCTTAAGAGGAAGAGCATTAAGTGAATGAAATAAGGGAATATTACGTGCCAAGGTAGTATAGCCAATAGTTTCGGATTTAGCAGGGTTCGTTTGGGGACATCTGAGCTTTTCTTTTTTGTCCACTTGACAGAGGCAACACTTAGCCCAGTTGGTGTGTATTACCTGAGAGCTTGAATCCATTTTCAGTGAAACATTAAGGGCCGAGGGGCTATCCTTTTACCACCCTAGAATGTTTATTATACTCGTAATTGTGTATTGGACACTATCTTTTATGGGATTCAACTAAGTTCATGCTGTAGCCCTACACTTAGTCCGATCGTTCATCCAGTGTCATAAGTCCCGTGCGATCTGTACACCATCCGGATAATTATAACCCCATTATCCTTGGCTCGGCTGTCCCGCGCTGGCACGTCCTGTCAATTCAGGTGCGGCTGCCTAGTTTTTCTGGGGTTGATTAGGCAGCATTTGGGATACTACGTTATTGCAGTTGCATGAAGATGCTGACACAATTAACCTAGCTGACACTGAACCCCATGCTGGGTTTCGCAGCAGTGATGTCACCAATGTGCCTTGGTAGTGCCTGACAATCACTCATCTTGCTTCTTTCGTCTTCACAGTCATTTGTGTCCCTCTACCGTCAGTTTCACCGTTGGACTTGCAAGTCTCCTCAATTGATACCAGAAGCCTTTCCCACAAATGGGTATGCCGCAAGGCAGCGGAGGTTTGAAATCAAGGTTTTCCTTCCCCTAGATGAGCTGCCTTCCAAGGCTAACGAGCCCCATCTACCCGAAGCAACTGGTTTTAAGGCGCCAGTGACCCGCCTTCGCCCCTTCTCGTGTTAGTAGAAGCAGGTCCGCCGGGCTTATGTCTATAAGCCACTCGAGCAGGCTACACGAGCTGGACTTCAGTTGTCAGAGGCTGTTTGAGTCGCACGCCACTGAGAGCATTTTTTAGACAGTGGGAGCTTATCCCCACTTTCACTCCCGGCTATGACAACTTTTGGACCCATAATTACATCAACATTTATGGGTGTCATAAATGCAAATTTAAAAATATAATTTACAATCAAAGTAAAATGGATGGCCATCTTGCATATTGTGGCCCTAGCAACCGTCTCAAAACAAGGCTTGTAGAATTTATAGATTGGTCGTTGTTAGAGAAAATGCTGAAAACAATTTTGAAATTACCTGCAAATGGTTGTTGCTATGCATTTATCAGGACCCTAGCAACCAGTACGTAAGTGATACTTAATCATTACAACATTTTTATTCTTTAATATAGTTGATTACACTATATATCAAATTTCATCCATATCAATTAACGATAAGTGGGCCGTTGCTAAGGAAAATCAGAGAAATTCACACTTTTATTGTTTTTTAGCGTCCTTAGCAACCGTTGCTAGGTCAGAAACTTACTCAAATGTTATTCAAATACTAATGCTATATATTTGTGCCCCTTAACATTTCTTAAAATGCCTGAAAATGACCACTATAATGCTGTTACCAGGCTCCTAGGGGGCGTTGCTAGGGCAATTTTGAAAAATGGCCGCCATTTTGAAATAAGGTCGAATTTTAAGTGGCTCATCGGGTGGAATTGCTTAGATATGTGTTGAGTACACCCATGCGAAGTTTCATGCTTGTATCATAATTTGCACGATTTAACCTATAAGCTGCTCCACTAATTATGCTGTATTGTTTTCTAGCTCTCGTTATCTCTTCGCTTCTAATTATTTTTTCATGTGCTGATAAAAATATTTTTGAAAATAGTGATCATAAATACACTAGCCAGTGAAACTTTACTTCAGGGATGTGAAGTCGGAGTCCCGGAGTCCTATCATTTTGGCTGCAGTCGGAGTCCCATCAAATGATAGGACTCCATACTCCGACCTATAACTAGACCCGCAATATAATACAAACAAATTATTTATTCTCGTGCATAGCTATCACTGTCAACTTTCTCCATCAATATAATTATAATAAGCTTATAATGATCAATTATAGGTTACCAGTTAATTTTTCAAAAAAACCAGGCTTTATATACTTGCCACCCGGAGTCGGAGTCGGAGTCCTATCAAAATGATGGGACTCCGCATCCCTGCTTTACTTGCTTTTGTGAGAAAATCTTTTCTGGCATTATCTTAAATCCGATCCATCCATTTTTTAACTATCCGCAGAATATGTTCAAACTGATGCGTCCTAAGACGAAGACCGAACGTTTTCAGCTTCATTTATAAAGCATTGTCCTTCATTCATGTCAGTATTTCATCTACATGTACTTTTTGCTGTATTCCATCGAACTTCGTCTGATATGCCATGTGCTCAGCTATAATAATAATATATGCTATATTCTATAATAAGAGTATATCATAAATAAGTAAAATACATGCAATAAAATCCGGGAAATACAGATCCAGCACTAGGACATCACGAGGTAGCTCGGACACGGAAACAGATTTTTTAGAATTGCTAGTTATTTGCATGTAAGTCAACTCACATTTTTTTACACTACCTATCAGCTAGATGATGCACGCAAAAATTCTTTCAAGACTGTCAATACCAACTTTTGATTAGTTGCTCATTGTTTGGATTTGTGAGAAATTACACAGATATGTAGGCCTTCCGAGTTCATATTGATAACTTCTTATCGACTCCTTCAGCTGTGTTGATTGTGATTCTCACACATGAATGAAAGCTGTCTGCTGCTGGCATTATAACGCGAACTTCTATCATCGATAAACCTTTTCGGAACCTTATCTGCAGTTGCTTCCATTTTTCATGAAGAGTGTGTGGACAAGGTAGAGGATGAAGGCAGAGTTTGAAATAATGAGGATGAAGCCACTGATTAATGTTCTCATTAAGAATCTCAGATAGCACTGGATCTGCCTGAAATGGGCGTCAGGCATGTACAAAGTGAGAAACATAAAGTTTATGACAATCAAGTCTAAACTTACTATGAATTCAAATATTGTAAATAACATAGCGCATGTGCTCTTTCGTGATAGTGAGAATTTGTTTTTGAATTGAATTTAACCTTGTCTGAGTTACCGCATTTTCACTAGCTTAATTAAAGAATAATTTATGCTGCAGACTAATAGCTAAAATACAGTATTCCGAAAAAATCGCTCTTTTTAGCAGATATTTATATAGCTATGTAATAAGAGTAAACCGATTGTAAATGAACTGCAATTTTTAGGCCTAAGCGAGGCTTGATTAATAAGCTCGACTACCAGTGAGTGCGCTGTCGACTGCCAACGCTGTCGGTGCGCCCACCGTGGTCGTCAGCGCGGCCTAGTGAAGGAGGTACGAGCTCGTCTCCATCGCGGACTTCGGTTCGATTCCTGGTTCGGGCGAGTGTGGTCGGGTAATCAAGGGTTTTGGTGCCTTTTACTGATTTAGCAGTAGTCTTCTCTTTTAGATAATCAATTACCATGTTTTTCTTGATTATTAGGTCATCCATGATCACATTTTTTGAATTCTTTCATACATGCGAGAAAAATAATCAGATTCTATGATTTAGGCTATGATTTAAGGGACATAAGTCCTATGAGATTCTAACCACAAGAGTGCAGCTTTTCGCTTTGGGGGGTAATTGGGATTAGAAAGGACGAAGCTGCTCGGTCAAGCACCGATAAAGCTAAGGTCGTTAGATCTTAAAAATAATCAAATTACTGAAGTTAATGAAGCTATGGTTGCAAATTATTACCACAAGGCGAAAATTGTAGGTTATTTTATTAAAATGACTTTATTCTTAAAGAGAATGTGGCAAAAAGCGTCGCATGTCGTGCACTCTGCCCCCGTCTTAATGACCACAAACTCAAGCATGCAGAAGGTGAATTGAGGGCACCAGATATATTGCGCCGCTCAGGCTTCTTCAGTGGTGTAGTAGCCGTGAATCTTTACAAACTATGATGACACGGTGCCAGTATCTAGCCATCATGTTGTCATGACAACACATGTCCACGACGCAGCATTGCCTGAGCAGAGAAAAATTCATTTACGTGTGAGTTAGTCTAAAGCGGACATTATCCTATCCCAGCCATTGTATGGAATGGTACCAGACGATGGAGATTGACATAGATATTCATCTCTCTATGCCTTGCGTGATTGGTCAAGCGTGAGCATTGCAGAAGCAGCTCGCGTCATCGAACACACGAACCCCAACAGTCATATTGCAAGCAGGCCTGTTAAGTGAAAAGTTTGTATCTTTACCTTTTTCTTAGCGATAAATTTCGTTCAAGTGGAAATACTTTTCATGCCGCTCGACTTTTCACGATCTAAATTTACTGACTGAGTCCGTTTAATGTGGTGGCAATCTTCTGGTTCATCAGAATTTAGGCTTGAATTTGCATTACGTTCAATGGAAAATTGATCTTTTTGCCCCTCGAGACTAATGCTTGACGTGACATTTGACCACCAGTATTGTGGAAAGTCATCTCTGGACCCAAACACGCAGACAAGGCAATTTATCTCTGTTCCTTCAATGCACATGTCTGTTTTGGCTTTCATTATTATGGAGTGTCATATTTCTGTGGCTCTTATCAGGCCAGGCCTGCTATAATAATAATAGTAATATCTTTATTAATGACTCACAAAGTACTAGTACAAAGCGGTGAGTGCATTTACAGAGAGAAAAAGCGCGATGCAGGCTGTTGGTCACAAAAGTCATCAGGAGTTGGCAGGGAAAACATGTCACACAGCTTCACAAAGCGATCCGCGGGCCGTTGATGTTCAGGAGGAGAGGCGATAATGTTCGAGAGCAATATGGGAAAATATGTACACAAAGGAGCAGGATTGAGAGCGCGATGACTAAGGAGCAAAGCGTTAAGCACGTTAAACAATCACGAATATGTCGAAGAGTGAGAATCCAGTAAAATAACTCGTTAAACCCAGTTAAAGTCATCGTGATGGAAAGAGCGTTGCTACATACAACTTGATGTAATAATGGCAAGATGCTAAGTAGCTGGCCAAAAACAGAATGCGGATAAAGTGAAAGCAAAACAAGCAGAAAGCATGCCGTAGGCAGAAGCCGTAACGGCGCGTCAACCGCACGACAGCCTGCCGGAGTGGCGAATATCGATGACGCAAAGAGGTTTCATCATATTTTAGTCACATTGTATGTCTTCTTATATACACTCAAGGAAAAAATAAAGTACCCGGTTAGACATTTAACTCTATTTCGAAAACAACAAGACAATATGCACTACTTGTGCTTCAGAGTCGATCACAGAAACAATATCAATACACGTATCAAGTCACGAAAGGCGTACTAGTACATACAAAACAGCCGAAATCTCGTAAAATCACCTTCAGCATCCAGTACTGCTTCTACGCGATCACGCATTGAACTGATAAGAGAAGCTCGATAATTGACATCATCCATCAGTTCATTCCAAATGACATCAAGCGTAGCAAAGAGTTGGTCACTGTCTTCTGGGTCCTCACATTCTCTTTGGAGTTTCAGTTCCATCTGTGCCCACACGTGTTCGATGGGATTCATGTCGGGACTAAATGCAGGCCAGTCTAAGGTAGGGATTCCATTGTGTTGAAGGAACAGTTTTGTCCGGTTCGCCGAATGTATCGGTGCATTGTCTTGCTGGAAGATGCCACCTGCTTGAGTGATTGTATTCCATACTGGAAGATCACCTTCAAGGATGTCGATGTACTTTTGTGCATCCAATCTCTCTTGAATTCTCACCAGGCTCGTATGTCCATTACTTGAGAATGCACCCCACACCATAGCATGCGCGACAGATCTGTTAGGAGTACGGCAGACGTAGCGATCCGTGTACCGATCTCCTATCGATCGACGGACATACTGTACTCGTGACTGACCGAAGCAAAATTTCGATTCGTCAGAAAACACCACTTTCTTCCACCTCGTCAAAGTCCACGACTTTTCTGTAGCCCATTCCAATCTGCGATTTTCATGATCTGCTGTCAAGGCTGTCTTTCTAGGTGGTATAAATGCCTTGAGACCATCGCTCAGCAACTGATTTGTTACGGTCCTTCTGGTGCATTCTAGATTTAGGTTTTGCTTAATTACTCTGGCAGAGCAAAAAAGGATGGTTCGAAGAGAAAGTTAAAATTTCCTCGTCATCTTCTTCAGTTGTACTTTTCCTAAGGCCACAAGAAGCTCGATTGGTTGCTTTAGCATCTCCACCAGCTGATAGCCTCTGTAGGTACTTTCTGGCTGTGTTCTCTGATATCTCGAGGCACTCAGCAATTTAAGGTCTTGAAAAATTCGCATGAAACTTTAAGGCGTAGATTTGACCTCTCTGGAATTCAGTCAAATCACATCCACGTGTCGCCATGACTAATTTGCTAATGCTACGATACTATCAATGATTGTGGTGTATGTAGCTAGCGGATTGAACAGAGTACAGCTCGGTGTGCATGAAAGAACAATGAATGGAATCACAGCATTAGGCCTCAGCTACACTGAAAGCAAAGCAAGCACGAGCGTCCCAAGCGTCTCGAGTAACCGCATGTCTGCAAGCTATCAATCGCTCTAGTTTGCTTTGCGTGCATCATGGAAGTCTACAAATGCTGCAATGATGACTTTGTATTTGCTGCAAAACACTTGAAAAAGCTCGCTGTGAGGTTGAGACCTAATGGTTTGACTATTGATTAACTTCTACAGTTCATATTTCACACCAACGAGTAGAAAAAAATGACTGAAATGATAAATTTGACACTGTTAACATAGCTTTTTCCACCAGGTACTTTATTTGTTCCTTGAGTGTATGTGATGCTAATATCCCTATGTTTACAAATTGAAATAGATTGAAAATGGCTATACGTATGACATTTTACCGTGATCGCTGCCTATGCATCTCGTCGCAGAGATCGTGTGTTCATATTTTATCTTATCTATTTGTCATTGAAAATTTAAATAGTTGCTACATGACCAAATTTTAATATTGTTAATAATTCAAGGTTTTGTTGGATCGCAATCACTTTAATGATGAAAATTTGCTTTATATTCTGTTACGAATTTAGAAAGCAATATTCATACTCGAGCACCAAGAAAGAAATTTAGTCAGCATGATTGCTTAATCTATGCAAGAGCGGATTATGTTTGACCTTCGAAGATGGAGATTTCTTCAGAAAGATATTTTCTCAATTTTCACATCAACAATTTCCCTTTGGTTAATAAGAGAAAATTCCACCCACAGCACCTGTAAATGAGACCTGTAAAACTAAGAATTTCTGTTAGATGCCATGTAAATCATCACTGCTGGTTCGTTTATTCTGGCTAGAAACCATGATGTGTATTTGTTTGCGGAAATAACAAAGGGATAAAGCTGACAAAGCTGACATGTAAAGACAGTAATTAACTAAGGATTCGACATCACGAGAAAATGTGGATAACGAGTTGTTGATTTTTAGGAGATGTTTTCTTTAAGAATGGACAAAAAAGAGTGAAGATTGCGACTCAATCCGTCTTGGCAGTGAGTATACCCAAGAATATCGGCGGAAGGTGTCAAGAGCAAGGGAGGGCATGCCCAGAAGAAGGGTGCTGTTGCACTTGTAAGAAGTTAAGAAATTTACTTAGCTTCTTTCTTTGGTCAGTTGTCATGCCACAACTTTCTGATTTCATAATATACTTGGGCATCATCTATCACGGAAAATCAACATAACATGTTGATGTATTTATTGAAATTTGAGGTGTTTTAGAAAATCCATCCAAATATTGACGTCATCCATATATTGACGTAAATGATGAATTAATTTAAATAAAAAAATAATGACTGTTTGCTAGAATATCAACCATATTTTGGAAATGTTTAAAAGATTTAGAAAAACCAAGTAGAGGTTTGTAACTTTTTGTTTTGATTTATTTTATCGATATATTTCGGTTTTTCAAGTGTCATAGCCATTTTCAAGAAAACTGTGACATGTATACAAAAGAAATTAACATGAATACAAGCAAGTTTTAAAATTTGTCTTGGCAAGTGTATAGCATAGTATCCCATAGAAGTCAAGCTATCTCCAGATTGATGATGGAAGAGATACGTAGCCATCCAATATTTTGCTAGACCCCACCAACCTCCGAAAAATGGGTGGCTGCATATCTTTTCCATCATCAACTTGGGGATAGCTTGACTTCTATGGGACACTGTGCCATATACTTGCCAAGACAAATTTTATAACTTGCTTGTATTCATGTTAATTTCTTTTGTATACATGTCACAGTTTTCTTGATAATTTCTTTGGCACTTGAATAGCCGAAATATATCGATAAAATAAATCAAAATAAAAAGTTACCAACCTCTACTTGGCTTTTCCAAATCTTTTAAACATTTTTTTAAACATTTTCTCTCAAATACTTTGGAAACTTTTGTCTATAGTTACTTCTATTCTATCCGGCATGGCTAAGCGATTCAAAATAGTTTATTCAGTTTTCTTTTCTCCTTTTATGCACAATCGTTTCAACTGCTCCTGACTTTCTTTCATTGGCTATTCTTCGAATATATGATGATGTCAGTTGGATATTCCAATTGCAAGCTCTTCAAGATTCCACACCTTATCTGTTATGTTTAGTTATTTCTGTGTCTTTAAACTAAACATCCAATTTTTCAAAATTACTTCCATGCAACAATCCAAAGTTCTGCTGATTCGTGGCTGCAGGTAGCATGCTGACTGACTGAATCTAATGTCATTGGAAAATCGTTTTGGTCCATGGTATGACAACACAATCATACCAGGTTAGAAATAGTATTTTAGGCAAAGTACACAATAAGCAAAGTGATTTTTATTGTTATTTGAGTAATGCCGCATAAATGCCAGTCCATATTAGGTGTATGGAATGTAGCTACAATTCAAATTTACATCTGCATGTAGTGGCAAGTCAAATAAATCTTTTGACAAGAAATAAATCTATTACACGGTTCCTACCAAATTACTGAATTTTAAGTTTTTTTTGCGGGATTTCTATTACATTTTGAGGGTTATCTAAGGCATACAATGGTTTATTGAAAGGACATTTTCTTTCTTGCTATACAAGCCAATTCCAATTATGAATCGTTCGCCATTTTGGCTACAAAATGATGAGGATTATTCTTCTGTTCAAAGTGAATATTGGAATTATGATGATTGATTACAAATAGCGCTATCGCTGTTTTTGCTGCTATTTTGTCCATGTGCATCAGCTCCGACGATTGGGACCTTCTGGAATGCCAACTGTCAGCCTTTGCAGGTCAGGCCAATGCTCAACATACGAGAGATAGGGAGTGCACCACATGCTTCAATCGCAACTCATCTGTCAATATTCGAGGAAATGTGACGGCTAAGTGGTTCTTCTGCAGAGGGCTTTACAAGAATGAGATAATCCTGGGTTGAGAAATATCTCGGACAGCAGCTCCCGATCTTCTTATTTCTATGTATCCATGTAAAGAATGTACATTTGAAAACATGCCAGTGATCGTATTAGGACATATCTCGTTCAACATGCACTGTAAAGCCTGTGAAAAACCGCCACCCTGACGAAATGTTTGAAAAATAGAGCACCACCACCGTGCAATAGAGGACCACTCTGTAGAGGACCGCCATCTAACAGAGGGGGTTGAAAAGTAGACCGTCATGGCGGTCTATTACTGGCTTTAAGGTATATTTAATACCATTCAAATGGCACATTTTAGGATTAACTTCATCAAAATTGTTAAAGCTACATCATCGTTTGAATCCACACCAAGCCTTTCAACAAGTCATGTCAAATTTCTATGAGACGAGCAGACCACGATGAAGCAGCAACCAGCAGCGCGTCAACATCAGCAATAACAGTCGACAATTTAAGGCACAATCCCTATTCCATTACACACTGAATCAGGCGTCTTCCATAAGGCGTGATGAGACGATTTTCATCTGCCGTCTTCCGTCTTACATCGTCCATCTTCCACGGACCGCAGTCACACCAGGGAAATCCATTTCCGATTCAGTCAGCAGTATTTTTTTTACTGCTGACCGTTGCTATGACTGCTGTCTAAGCTCTTCTCTTCCTCATCTTTGTCCTCGTTCGACATTGTGAACAAAGGCTGTTTTCTGATACGTTGTTTCTCTTTGCAAATCAGAGCTTCCTATATCTTCCCTCAGACGTCGCTTCAAGCAGTTCTAATTTTAGAACATTTAGAACAGTCTCTCCGCTGATACCCTATGTCCGATGGACGGCGCCTTATGATTTTTCCTGTGTGATAGGTTGTATTCTTTTCTACATGCAATTAAAGGGAAATCCCAAATGGAAGATAGAAGATGGAAGACGCCTTATTCTGTGTGAGAGCGGCCGAATAGGTGCACGATAATTTCATCATTCAAGTATACGTGGATATTCGCTACTGCTCAAGCATTGGCCTACTATCTCTGCTATGTGGCTATCTATATAAGAGTCATTAGTTGAAAATCAGATGTCTCATTGATTCAGGATTTACACTTTCTAGTGAAGAAGGAATTAATTAAGAAACATAGAGAATATATATTGGGTAGAATAGCAACTCGGCACTAATTAAATCCCCAGTGCGTATGCAGTTTCAATTTAAATGAACTTGAGACCCAGTACTGCATGTGAGACCCTACATCGGTCAGACTGATTTGTCTTACTCTTTGGATTGAGTGATACGTGATGCGTCGTTGCCTTGAGATTTGATGTTGGCTAACTATTGGCAAGCATGCCGGCACGGGGTGGGCAGGATGGGCAAAGCCCATGCTGCCCTTTTCACAGGGTGGGCAGGGTGGGCAATGCTTCCTTTTTACAGGAGGGGCAAATTGCTTTTCACGGGATGGGCAAATTTGTTCAATTACCTATATTACGCTCGTATATTGCTCTTTTTTCAAGTACGCTGTAAGTGACTTCAATTAGGATGTTTCCTTTAGACAGGATGGACAAGTTAATATGTGTCGCCTTTTGGTTGACAGAGTGGGCAAGTTGATCAACATGATTGCCGTTTTGTAGGGTGAGCAAATTGATCTATTTTGCCTTTTTACATGATCGGCATAAGTTATTAATGTACATATGGTGCCTTTTTTACGAGTACAAGGTGGGCACGTGCTTCTATGTTGCCTTTTTGCGCGGCGGCCAAGTTATTCTACTGTGTCTTGCATTTTGACAGGTGCAATTTGCCATTGTGCAATTTATAGAGGATGGGCAAATAGAAACAATGCTGACTTTTCACAAGGCGTGGGCAAGTCTGCGGTCACATTTACAAAATAGGTAATGTCATGCAGTTAGGAGACTCGCGAAAAGTCGAAAGGAATAGTGAATCAATTGAGGGACACCTTTTTGATCGCTAGCATTAAGTGCTCATACGACGTGATCTGTATAATGGAGAATATTTCCAGGACTACTCAAAGATCTGATGTTAGTACTCAAGAAGCGAATTTCGTCATCAACCTTGCGAATCAACGATTCAAAGAAATGTGCTGCAATGACGAAGCTAGTAAGATATGGAGTCATGCAGAAAAGCTACAAGCAGAATTAGGGGACGAAATGACAGATAGTATCATGGAGAGAAAGGAAAAGAGAAAAAGAAAACTGCCAGAAATATTGTCCGAAATGACAGACCTGCCTGATATTGATACACCGGACACAACGTTCCAATCTTTTTCCCAGAAATATTTTGATTTGATCAATTTGATCGACGGAGCAATGCAGAGAAGATTCTACCAAAATGATTTGAAAATATTAGAAGATATTGAAATAGCCCTGATAGACTCTGTAAATGGCAAACTCGAGAAGGAATCATTTGAAAAAATATTTCCAATTGTGTCCAGAGTAATGAAGCTTCAACAATCTCGCAAAGCAGAATTCGAAGAAGAACTAAAGGGTTTGCCAGTCCTCCTCAAAATGAGAAATGAACAGATCAAAACAAGAATAAAAACGGTTACAAAGATATCAACAATTTGTGATATATTTAACGCAATGCCAATGACGAAAAAAGCTTGCAAAATTGCCCACGATTTGCTGAAATATTATTGCACAGTACCCATGAGCTCAGCGACAGCGGAAAGAAGTTTCAGCGCAATGCGACGCCTGAAAACATGGACCAGATCCAAGACTGGACCAAACCACCTTAACAAAATCTTGTTTGCAGTATTGCATAAGGATTACATGAACGATGTTAATATCCACACCGTTGCTGATGAATTCATCAAATTCAATGAAAAGAGACTCTCATACTTTGGACATTTCTGATCTGGCTCTTGTTTTTCTTGTTTATATTATTAGAGTTATCACAGAGGTTTAGATTATATGTTTGATATTTTGTACATAAATAGATCATAATAATTTGATCAAATATTTTATTTTTGAATATTTTCCGTATCAAAAGCTGGATACCGGTGTCGTGAATAATAATAACCTTACAGTTAAGTACACATTAAGAATATAAAGTTTAAGTCACTGTATGTAAAAGTGTATATACAATATATGATTCGATTTCGGTTATATCACATTATCATATTTTTAACTTCTCCTTATTCTATAAGCCTCACATTTTCACACGTTATTTCATCGGAATAGAACCTACTTATAATATTGTTAAATCATGGCATTATGTTTATGCATTTGTTAAAAGAAACCTCTATATAAGATCATTTGAACTCCGTATTCATTTAAGCAGAAGAAAAGTAATTCAAAAATCACATAGAAAGTCAAAATTTTCAAATAAACGTTCCCATACTTGAGATACAAGTAAAGGTGCGATACCGATGCGAACATGCAATACTATGGACTACGGAACTATTCCTACCGCAGCTAATTGTTATTGCAAAGCGATGATTATCATGCTCCGATGTAATGAAATCAAGCTCGATCCACAACGTTCTACACCACGCCTAATATGGAAATCCGCGCGATTCGCGCGACAGGGAAACTAGTAAGTGCTTCCTGGTCTATGGTTATATAATTTTAATAAATAAAGGCGCATAAAATAGTCCAATTTCTTGTATATAGGTGTGCATATGCAAAATGCCTTTTTTTATCCTTGCCCATGCTGCCCCTTTTACGTGCCGGCATGCTTGGCTATTGGTAAATAAAAA